>CM074725.1:28901477-29518977 GCA_037306005.1 Rhinophrynus dorsalis
TAGGACATTGCAGTGACACTGAGGCTTGGTCTACTGACAGTGAAAGATTTAATGTCAACCCTTCTCCAGGTTGTATTTTCTGCTAGTTGAATTCCCACATAATACCTTCAGGCGATGCTTAGCATTCCAAAGACAGAATTCTTTTAAGGTCATTCAGTATTAGCTGTAATTTTAATTAAGGCTTCCAGGATACATAGCAAAGAGTAGCATAGTGCAAACTCAATGTTTAGTGTCCATTGTATATCAGATACAAATGGGCATTATCAATAATTAAACTAAGGCAATTTAGAGAAAAGAATGGCAGGCTTTAATGAAAACTGGTCTTCAAAAAGGTTACAAGGAGCCTATTTCTCGAGCTATAGAAAGGATGAGAAATGAATCAATAATGTATTTTTTTCTGGGTGTCAGTGTCTGCGACACTACAGGCAGTCATTGAATTTCGGATTTTACGACAGATGCTTAAAGTTTTTGCAGATCAGCCAAAGTTTAGGGTTTTGGGTTTTTTTTTTTTAAACAAAATTGCAAAACATTTAATACACATTTATGAACCATTAAAATTCTGCACAACTGGTGCTGACACTTCCAAATCTGCAGGTCAATAAACAGGCTGCAAAACAGGTATTTATGCAGTAAAATCTCTTCTATCAGATAATGTAGCCCCTAAAATGCAAATTACCTTCTAACAAATAATTGAATCCCTTGGATGAAAAATATCTTCTATCAGGCAATTTAACCCCTAATATGTGAAATATTTTCTTTTACCAGATATTATGGCTCCTTTTACCCTTTGAGTGCCATCGAGGTATCTAGTGCATTGCAGCGCAAAGCATTGAATGCCTTTCTGGCACTCAAAGGGTTAGTCCTTTGAGTGCCAGAGATATATCCAACGCATTGCATTACAATGCATTGGATACCTCTCTGGCACTCAAAGGGTTATTTCTAGAGAGGAGATGTTAATTCGTATATATGGGTACCATGTTGCCCTCATCTCCCTAAGTAACAGGGAGGGCTGGGGGTGGGAGTATGTAAATTATGTGATTTGTGTTGCAGAGTGGGTGGGACTTAATTGAGGGTAGGTGGGACCTGGAGGAAGTTAGGGGGTTTAAAAATGGGCAGGGAGTGGGTGGAACATGCAAGGAGGTGGGCGGGGCTATCAGGGACCTCACCAAACATGTAAATCACAAGTCTGCGCCTGGAGACCCAGTTATTAACTCCGCAAACTCCAGGCCAGATCTGGAGCATGTCCAGGTATGTTTATTTGCCACCTGTGGTACAAATGGTTTTCCCCAAATTACTTCACGCTTTCTTTGTGCATGTGGCTCAGTGGGTTAACCTTGGAGTGACAGTGGGGTATCTATCGCATTGTAAAGAAATGTGTTGGGTGTCCCCTCTGGCACTGAAATAGTTAAAGTTATCTTCCACTGTTTTGGTTTTGTGCCTCGTGCCCAAACCTGGGAACTTCATCTAGAATGGGCCCATGGGCTGTGACCAGGCATATTTTAAGGGCTCAATGAGTCATAAAGGGGTGGGGTTTAATTGGGTGGGCAGGGTTTAGCATCATTGTGCTGGGAAAGTGGGAGTGAAGTGAGCGGAACAGGGTGGGAAGGAGGAGAAGTGGGTGGAAAGTGGGAGGAACAGGGTGGGGAAGGAGGAGAAGTTTCACAAGAAACTCACTCACCCTCTGTCCTTAGAGATCTGGTATTTAAAGGGATAGTAACATTTCACAATAATAGCAGCTCAAGTTACCCTTAATAGTATTCGGGCCGTGGAGAGTGTTATGTCAATACTGTCAGAGTTGTAGTTCAAGAGTAATTGAATGATAAAGTATCCCCCTCCCGTCCCTTTTACTGATGTAACACTGCTCACCTCAGAGCAGCAAGACTGCTTACTGTTCACAGTAAGAAGATTGTCCCTTGCTGTGACCTGTCCGGTGCTTACACTAGGTAAAAGGGGCGGGAGGGGGATACTTTATCATTCAATTACTCTTGTACTACAACTCTGACAGTATTGAAATAACACTCTCCATGTCCCAAATACTATGAAGATTAATTGGAGCTGCTTTTATTCTGAAACATTACTATTAAAAACTGGAGTCTCAGGTAGGGTTGCCACCTTTTCTTCCAAAAAATACCGGCCATGGCATTCCGTCCATAGACTTAACATTGGACAGAAGCCAATTTTTTTACCGGCCTGCCGGTAAAATACCGGCTTTGTGGTAACCCTAGTCTCAGGGCAGATCTGTGGAGTTCCCAGGTATGTGCCTGGTCCAAGAGTATATATCTGCACTGAGTATTGCACTGCTTTATATCCAAGTATATATTTCACTGTCTATATCTGGAGATGTTAACCCTTTAAAGACCCTTCTGGTCCTTAACCCCTTAAGTACCAGCGGTCCAGGGAAGTTACCTTCCCTTAAGGACCCCTTTGATCTTTGCCGACGCGCCTGTACACGTGACCTGTTACGCGTACCGGCGCGCCGCTTGGAGGCCTAAGAGAGATCGCTCCGGTCTTGTAGCGATCAATTTTAGGCCCCGTTTTTACTTACAGCGCTCCCGGTAGAGCGCTGTAAGTAAAAAATACGTGACGTGCTATGACAGTCACTGGTCCTTAAGGGTATAAGGACCGTGACGGTCATACCACGTCACGTAGTCCTTAAGGGGTTAAAGGGTTTAGTTCTCAGACGATCATAGCATACCTACCTGTAAATCGCTGTATCTGAAACCCAGCAGGTTTGTAAGTGTAGCGGTTGAAGCAAATATTAATGCAAATCTCTTCACGTCCCCTCCTGACTTTGCTGATGCACAAGGAAATCCTACCACAGGTTATTATTTCTACAAATATTATGTCTGGCTGTGATCGGTCCTACCAGACCCCTTCCACTCGCAGGTCCCGGGAGTTGCAAAAAAATAAAAAAGTGAATACACAGCGTTTTATTTTAATGATCTTAGAAAATTTCTGCGATTCCTATTCCTTTCTTTCTCGGTGCCAAATGAAACATACAGACATTGAAATTCAGCCATTTGTAACTTTATAGGAACAAAGACAACACACCTACAGGTCTGCGTAAGATTAACCCTTCAAATGCTACAGTCCTGCAACGCAATGCTGGCATTAAACAAGTTCAAATTACTGTAATGTATCTTTATAATTCAAACTGATTGCTATGATTTTTTTTTACATATTTAACATAATTAAATTAACCCTTTGATTGGCAGAGGCAATGCAATGCATTGTGTACCCCTCAGGCACTCAAAAGGTTAATAATGGTAACCTTGGAATTGATAACTTTGGTTTTTAGAGAAAGTCAAACAAATTGTGGCTGTGCAATGGTATTTTTACCCTGGCTGTTAAGGGGTTAAAGAGTGGAGTGATCTGTTCTATTTTGAGGCTGATGTACTAAAATTAAAGCAGAACTACCACCCGAAAAAATCTTTAGCTTCACTAAGTCCACATCTGGCGACTAGCTGTTTAGTAGTGCTAGTCGCCAGAATTATTACCTTATTTAATAGATTTATGCTCTCTTCTATGGCTGACAGTAGCACGGATGACGTTCATCTTGCCATTGTGAGGTCCACGTGCCTGCGCTGTCAGTCCCTTTTGGAGCCGACCGGCTCCTAGCAACGCCTCTTAGACCCGGCTGGGACTGACAGCGCAGGCGCGCGGATGTCACAATGACAAGATGTCCGCTCTTCGTGCTACTGTCAGCCATAGAAGAAAGCATAAATCTATTAAATAAGGTAATAATTCTGGCGACTAGCGCTACTAAGCAGCTAGTCACCAGATGGGGACTTAGTTAAGCTAAAGATTTTGTGGGGTGGTAGTTCTGCTTTAACAGGAATAATTCTGGGGCAAACCAACTGCACCATAGGGACAAACCAACATTCCCATCAGTTTAATTGGGCTTTTAACCCCTTGAATATTTAAAGTGGAACTACCACCCCACCTAAAGTTTCCTCCCAAAGAATTACCCATCTGTGACTAGCTGCTCACTAGTACTAGTCGCCAGAATTATTACCTCCTTCTAGAGAAATTCTCATGCTCCCGGGACTGACAGCCAGGAAATAGTGCAGACATCTTTGCATAGTGACGTCTGCACGCCTGCACTGTCAGTCCCTTCCCGGTACCGTACGGCTCCTAGCAATGCCTCCTAGAGCAGACTGGGACTGACAGCGCAGATGCACAGACCTCACTATTCAAAGATGTCTCCTCTGTTTCCTGCCTGTCAGTCCCGGGAGCAGTAGGAATTCTCTATTAGGAGGTAATAATTCTGGTGACTCGTACTAGTGAACAGCTAGTCACAGATGGGTAATTCTTTGGGGGGGGGACTTTAGGTGGGGTGGTAGTTCCGCTTTAACACAATGGAGAATTTGGAAAATATTTATTTTCTCTCCTACAGCGCGGTTGGTGTGTTCCAGGATTGCTCCCTGCTTTGGGTACTTACATTCAAAAGACATATTAACCCATTATGTTCTATAAAACCACATGTTTATAAAGAAAACATTTTAAATGCATCCGTTTTAAAAGAATGGTAATGTTTTATGTAAATTTGTATTTCATAGTAGTAAATATTCATTTATTTTATCTGCTGGTCTATTTTTTGCTTAATTATATACACTTAACTAGTTTCTGCTATTGAATTTCCTCTCTTTCTTCCATGTTCAGTGATGCTGGTGCCCTCTACCTTAAGTCTGTAAAAACAGTCTAAGTCACAAGTATTTATGCAAAGGATCATAAGATCTCTGTGGTGTCTCACACTCTATTATTTGTTTACAGTGATGTGTTTAGGCTTTTCTGCTGCTCTAGTACCAACCAAGTGTGTGTCCCCATTACACATATACACACACACACACACACACATTTTGCCACACCCTCACTATATATCAGTGCAAATATCTAGCATCCAAAGGGGTAAAACACAGTGTAAATGATTATCTTTGAAGACATTTCATTTGGGTATATTCACTTTGGAAAAGAGTGAGGAGGCTATGAGTTCTCTGCCTCGGATTCGCTAATTTTTAAAATAGTGTAATTTTTTTTTTAGAGAATGGATAGACAAAAAGCAGCAAAAAAACCCAGACTGTTGCTCCTACCAGTCTGCTGCCATTGGTCTACTTTTGGCCCAGGTTTACATACATGACCATGCTTTCAGCTGAACAGTTATCGCAAAAGAACAGACTCCGGAAGAATGTACAAATCAGTGGAATAACTAGTCTTTGGAGGGTCCCAGGAAAAACATGTTCTTGGGCCCCCAACACAAAATATTTACCCAAAGGGATAACTAGAATCTATTACCCTCTAGGGCTGATGGGCCCCATTGGATACCAGGCCCCATCACAACTGCATCCTCTGAACCCCCTCTAGTTACACCCCTGGTACAAATCCACCTGTTTGTGCTGAGACGTTGGCTTCCTACGCCTGTGCCAACACTTCAGGTCTGTAACAGAGTATATGATCGCCTTAAAGCGGAACTTAAAAGTCGCCCTGCAATAATTAGGCAGGTGGCAACTAGCTTAATAATAGTTCTCTTACCTCTCAGAACTACACAATTCTAAAGTAATTCTTAATCTTCGGAGACTGATGACCAGGATAGTACAGTATGTGCTCCTGCGCCGTCAATCCCTTCCAGCTACCTTGTGGCACAGTGCAGTGCTTCTTAATGGAGACCGGGACTGACAGCGTAGGCGCGCAGACAAGATGTCTGCGCTGATGCCTGGCTTCCGGTCTTGGAAGATTAAAGATTACTTTAGAATCGTCTAGTTCTGAGAGGTAAGATAACTATTATTAAGCTAGTCGCCATCTGCCTAATTATTGCAGGGCGACTTTAAATAAGGTGAACATTTCACTTTAATGCATACCATCACTATTAAGAGAAATCCTCAGCATGTAATCCACATGGGTAGAAGAGATCCTCAGCATGGAATCCACATAGGTAGAAGAGATCCTCAGGATGGAATCCACATAGGTAGAAGAGATCCTCAGGATGGAATCCACATAGGTAGAGGAGATCCTTAGAATCCACATAGATGGAAGAGATCCTCAGCATGTAATCCACATAGGTGGAAGAGATCCTCAGCATGGAATCCACATAGGTAGAAGTGATCCTCAGCATGGAATCCACATAGGTGGAAGAGATCCTTAGCATGGAATCCACATAGGTGGAAGAGATCCTCAGCATGTAATCCACATAGGTGGAAGAGATCCTCAGCATGGAATCCACATAGGTAGAAGTGATCCTCAGCATGGAATCCACATACGTGGAAGAGATCCTCAGGATGGAATCCACATAGGTAGAAGAGATCCTCAGCATGAAATCCACATAGGTAGAAGAGATCCTTAGCATGGAATCCACATAGGTAGAGGAGATCCTCAGCATGAAATCCATATAGGTAGAAGAAATCCTCAGGGTGGAATCCACATAGATAGAATAGATCCTCAGGATGGAATTCACATAGGTAGAAGAGATCCTCAGCATGGAAATCACATAGGTAGAAGAGATCCTCAGCATGGAATCCACATAGGTAGAAGAGATCCTCAATATGTAATCCACATGGGTAGAAGAGATCCTCAGGATGGAATCCACATAGGTAGAAGAGATCCTCAGGATGGAATCCACATAGGTAGAGGAGATCCTTAGAATCCACATAGATGGAAGAGATCCTCAGCATGTAATCCACATAGGTGGAAGAGATCCTCAGCATGGAATCCACATAGGTAGAAGAGATCCTCAGCATGGAATCCACATAGGAGGAAGAGATCCTTAGCATGGAATCCACATAGGTGGAAGAGATCCTCAGCATGTAATCCACATAGGTGGAAGAGATCCTCAGCATGTAATCCACATAGGTGGAAGAGATCCTCAGCATGGAATCCACATAGGTAGAAGTGATCCTCAGCATGGAATCCACATACGTGGAAGAGATCCTCAGGATGGAATCCACATAGGTAGAAGAGATCCTCAGCATGAAATCCACATGGGTAGAAGAGATCCTTAGCATGTAATCCACATAGGTAGAAGAGATCCTCAGCATGGAATCCACATAGGTAGAGGAGATCCTCAGCATGAAATCCACATAGGTAGAAGAAATCCTCAGGATGGAATCCACATAGGTAGAAGAGACCCTCAGCATGGAATCCACATAGGTAGAAGAGATCCTTAGCATGTAATCCACATAGGTAGAGGAGATCCTCAGCATGAAATCCACATAGGTAGAAGAAACCCTCAGCATAGAATCCACATAGGTAGAAGAGATCCTCAGCATGGAATCCACATAGGTGGAAGAGATCCTTAGCATGGAATCCACATAGGTGTAAGAGATCCTCAGCATGGAATCCACATAGGTGGAAGAGATCCTCAACATGTAATCCACATAGGTAGAAGAGATCCTCAGCATGGAATCCACATAGGTAGAAGAGATCCTCAGCATGGAATCCACATACGTGGAAGAGATCCTCAGGATGGAATCCACATAGGGAGAAGAGATCCTCAGCATGAAATCCACATAGGTAGAAGAGATCCTTAGCATGGAATCCACATAGGTAGAGGAGATCCTCAGCATGAAATCCACATAGGTAGAAGAAATCCTCAGGATGGAATCCACATAGGTAGAAGAGACCCTCAGCATGGAATTCACATAGGTAGAAGAGATCCTTAGCATGTAATCCACATAGGTAGAAGAGATCCTCAGCATGGAATCCACATAGGTAGAGGAGATCCTCAGCATGAAATCCACATAGGTACAAGAAATCCTCAGGATGGAATCCACATAGGTAGAAGAGACCCTCAGCATGGAATCCACATAGGTAGAAGAGATCCTCAGCATGGAATCCACATAGGTAGAGGAGATCCTCAGCATGAAATCCACATAGGTAGAAGAAATCATCAGGATGGAATCCACATAGGTAGAAGAAATCCTCAGGATGGAATCCACATAGGTAGAAGAGACCCTCAGCATGGAATCCACATAGGTAGAATAGATCCTTAGCATGTAATCCACATAGGTAGAAGAGATCCTCAGCATGGAATCCACATAGGTAGAGGAGATCCTCAGCATGAAATCCACATAGGTAGAAGAAATACTCAGGATGGAATCCACATAGGTAGAAGAGACCCTCAGCATGGAATCCACATAGGTAGAAGAGATCCTCAGGATGCAATCCACATAGGTAGAAGAGACCCTCAGCATAGAATCCACATAGGTAGAAGAGACCCTCAGCATGGAATCCACATAGGTAGAGGAGATCCTCAGCATGAAATCCACATAGGTAGAAGATTTCCTCAGCATGGAATCCACATAGGTAGAGGAGATCCTCAGCATGAAATCCACATAGGTAGAAAAGTTCCTCAGCATGGAATCCACATAGGTAGAAAAGATCCTCATCTTGGAATACACATGGGTGGAAGAGATTCTTAGAATGGAATCTACATAGGTAGTAGAGATACTCACCATGGAATTCTTTTAGTAAGTCCCCCCTTGTGTGTCTCGCTATGAATAGAGAGTGAGAAGCACACCACATTTTTATGATCCTTTACACATATCATTGAGTCTCAGACTCTTTACAGGATGAAGGTAGTAGGTGCACAGATCACTGAACTTGAACAAAGGGGTGTACTGAAACAGCAGACTGAAGATATGAATGTAGAATTACAAAAGACATCTAGTAAAATAAATGTATATACTACTAAAATAATAAATGTTAAAATAAATTAATAATATCATTTTAAAGTGTTCCTTTCATAAGTATAATGCTGTCATCATCATTTATAGCAGGGATATTCAACTGACTGTTGTTGAACTACAACTTCTATCATCCAGCTAATGGCTACCTAAGGATGATGGGATTTATAGTCCAGTAGAAATCTAATGGTGGTCTTCTGGTTCTCACACACACACACCATGCTTCATTATCATCTTGAGTAAAGAAACACATTTTTAATTTTTCTCCTTTCTTCCTTATCCAGGAACTTGATGCCAAGGACATTTGAGGGACAGATAACCATGGAGAAGACTCCAAGTTACTTTGTGACCATGGAGGCTCCGAAACGAATTTACAACATGTCCATGGATACCAAACTGATCGTGGTAGTCAGAAATCCAGTAACTAGAGCCATCTCTGACTATACACAGACACTGTCTAAAACTCCATCACTTCCCAGCTTCCAAGCACTGGCCTTCAAGAACACTAGCACTGGAACTATAGACACTTCCTGGAGCGCCATCCGAATTGGCATTTACGCTAAGCATCTAGATAACTGGCTCCAGTACTTCCCTCTCTCAAAATTTCTCTTTGTGAGTGGAGAACGGCTGGTCAGCGACCCAGCAGGAGAAATGGGCCGGGTCCAGGACTTCCTTGGACTCAAGAGAGTCATAACAGACAAACATTTCTACTTCAACGAAACCAAGGGCTTTCCTTGTCTGAAAAAGCCAGAGGGTAGCAGCAAGCCAAGGTGCCTGGGTAAATCGAAGGGAAGGCCGCACCCCAACATTGACTCTAAAGTCTTGCAGCGTCTCCAGGAGTTTTATAGACCGTTCAACATGAAGTTCTATCAGATGACCGGGCAGAACTTTGGCTGGGACTAATGTGTTTTGGAATTGGCAATGAGGACTAATTATATATACGCCAACAGTAAGCATGAGACACTGAGGCTGATGTACCAATTCTGGGGCAAGCTAACTGCAACTTAGTGGGAAAATAAAACATTCCATTGATTTAAAGGGATAGTATTGCCATTTTTTTTTACAAAAAATTAATCTTGTAGGTATTAAAATATTAAACTAAATGCCCCCAGTCCCATCTCTCAAACCTTTATGGTTTGAGAGATATTTGGCACCAAAGTTCCCTCGTCCCTCCCCTTTCCCTAACCAGTGCTCTAGCTGACTGCAGGGGAATCCGGTCCCGGGACCACTGGGGGCTCTTCGGCAGAGCCGAGATCGTGAGAGAGAAAAAGAACTACTTCATAAGAACGGTCTACAAAGTGTGCTTGCAAACCAATGGGACTGGGGGCATTTAGTTTAATTTTTTATGCCTAAAAGATTCATTTTTGTAACAAATTGGCAATACTATCCCTTTAAAGGGATAGTAACATTTAATATTGAAAATATATGTGTTTCACGGTTTTATCCTGCTGAGTAAAACAATGTTTCACTCAAAAGTTATTGCTGTTCAGACTTGTGTTTTTTTACTTGCAATATCTCGATGGCCTGAAATTGTACAGTGGCGCTGTTGCTACACCATCCTATGGACAACTCTGGTCAGTTGACCATAAATCACCATAGGATGGTGTAGCACCTAAAGAATTCTAGTTTGATCTGAATAACTTTTGAATAAAACTCCAATTAGCAATGTGATTACCTTTCTTGTACTCAGGAGCATTAACACTACTTCATATTTTATTTTAAATTTTTAGTGTTACTATCCCTTTAAGATGTTATCTCTTGTGCAAAATCACAGGGGTGCAATTCATCGGGGCCATTAGGATTTTCTGGCCTTAGTAAAGTAAGTGTGGTGGGCGGTCATTATTAGGAGGTGTTACTTCCCCATTTAAGTTAACCTTTGGTGCGCCAGAGGGATTCCTAACGCACTGCAGAGCAATGTGCATCGGGTACCCTTCTGGCACTCAGAGGGTTAATAGGAACTTGGGGAATTATTATTGGTCCGCTATCGTACAGTTGTATTGCTCCAGCGCCTCTTAGTACATCAGACCCAGAGGAGGTTATGCACTGAGGCGTGATAAAGAGGTGATAACGAGGAGATGACTTCTCCAGTGAGATCACTTCTCCAGTTCCTATGTTATTCTATGGAGCCTATTCACTAAGATCTCCAAAGCTGGAGAACTCTTAGTGCATAGGCTCCATAGAATAATATAGGAATTGGAGAAGTGATATCACTGGAGAAGTCATCTCCACTTTACCACCTCTTTATCACCCCCTAGTGCATAAACCCCATAATGTCTTGTCTTGTGCTCACCTTTGGTACATACACAGACTGAGTATATTTATCATTTTCTTTGTTTTGCGAGTGCCACTGCCTCCTTTATACATAAATCAGAATCACATAATGGAATTTGCGGCCCCAAATATATGAGGATCCCCTCCCCATCTCCTTTTAGCCGTTTGACTGCCAGAGGGGATCCTCCGCCATCCCCTTTTAACCATTTGAGTGCCAGATGGGTACGCAACGCATTGCTTTGCAATGCATTGTGTACCTCTCTGGCACTCAAAGGGATTAACAACTGATGCACCCAAGACGTGCCAGGACCGTCATGGATAAACTTGCCATAAGGACCCATAACGATCCTGTCACATCATGGATTTCAGGGCTACCCGCAAGGCGGCACGTTGTTCGGGGGAAGACAAGAATCGGATCCGATTAAAAAAAAAATGCTCCATGGGCTTTAAGTGCTTGCAGCCGGTCCTTAAAGGGATAGTAATATTTCGCTTTATCTTTATTTTTTTTGTAGGCATTAAAAAAACATGAAGAACAATATAAGTCTTACCTCTCAAACCTTTATGGTTTGAGAGATATTCACAAGCAAAGTTTCCCCTCCTGCCCCTTTTACCTAGTATAAGCCATCTCTTCTCAGATGTGGAATCCAGTCCATAGACCAGTCAGATAACAGAAAGGGACAATCTTCTTCCTATGAGAACAATGAAAGCCCTGCCCCCTTGACAAGATTTTCAGGTTTTTCCCTTATCTTAATTGAAGATTGTCCCTCTCTGCAATCTGCCTGGACACCTCCCTTCTGCTCTGGCTGAACAGTGTTACATCAGTAAAAGGGGTGGGAGGGGGATACTTTGTCATTGAATTACTCTTGAACTACAACTCTGACAGAATTGAAATAACACTCTCCAAAGTCCAAATACTATGATGATTAATTAGAGCTGATTTTATTATGAAACACTACTATCCCTTTAAGGGGTTAAAACAACCGATGTTTAGAGTTTTGATTCCAATCTACAACAGGAAAGATTTTCAAGAAGGTTTTACATAGACATTTCTCAACTCCTGTGAGCGGAGATACCTGGAAAAAAAATCCCATAACCTTTATATTATTGTAATACTTATTTATATCAGAGTGAACATAATGTACGCTAAAGAAGTAGAGACCAATATTTGAAGCACAAGAGGAAAAAGAAAATTAAAAAAAAAAACATTCTTGTATGTATATGACTATTACTTTCTATTTGTTGTATGTTAATAAAAAATATTTTATCATGTAGAATGCAGGCTCCAAAAGTATTATGAAATTAACCTCCCTGCTATAATGGAGGACTTCAGCCATACCTCTGAATCTACCTGTCTCAAACCACTGGATGTCCACTAACCACCGAGGTGTGTGGGAGTGTCCAAATAATGAGATTCATGTCATAAAGTGGGAGTGAGGCTTTGCCCTCTAACCGGTTAAGAACCCATGACGATCCTGGCATGTCATAGGCTGGATGTGCGATAAGGACCCATGACGTGCCAGGACCTTAAAGGGTTAGTAATGTCTTACATAAATAAAAAGTAATATTTTAATCAAAAAAGAAATCCATCCACGCCAGTCTGATCTCTCAAACCTTTATGGTTTGAGAGATATAACGTTTTAACCCTTTGAGTGCCAGAGGGGTACGCAATGCATTGCAAAGCAATGCGTTGCGTACCCCTCTGGCACTCAAAGGGTTAGAGTTCTCCCCTCACCGATGTCAGCTGTAAAGCTCTTTATAGGAGAATCAATCTGAGCTGCATTTCTTTCAAGGCATTACTATCCCTTTAAAGGGGAACTACCACCCCGCAATAACTTAAGCTTGATTGATTGTTCATCTGGCGACTAGCTGCTTAGTAGCGCTAGTCGCCAGAAATATTACCCGGTTCTGCAGCTATCGGCGTTTTACCGATGGTGACAGGAGCAGGAAGCACGGACGTCTCTTCACAGTGACGTCCATGCGCCTGCGCTGTCAGTCCCTTTTGAACCGCGCGGTTCAAAAGGGACTGACAGCGCAGGCGCACGGACGTCACTGTGAAGAGACGTCCGTGCTTCCTGCTCCTGTCACCATCGGTAAAACGCCGATATCTGCAGAACCGGGTAATATTTCTGGCGACTAGCGCTACTAAGCAGCTAGTCGCCAGATGAACAATCAATCAAGCTTAAGTTATTGCGGGGTGGTAGTTCCCCTTTAAATGGGCGGAGAGTGACTGGAACTGGCAGTGAAGTGGGTGGAGCTACAAGGTAACTCACTGACACCTGAGAATCAGCTTCGGCCCCTGAAAACTCAGTATTAAGTATATAAACCGGTGTCTTCTGTTCATATCTGAAGGGGTCCCAGATATGGCTTCAACAGTGTCACTTTCTCTGTTAAATATTAATAGGGATTGTGATGTGTTCTTTAGTGGAACCCTAACACCTCCTAATAAGCCCCCTTTACTTTATTCTGGATAGGCATTTCCACTGGTTCTCTAAAAATGAATCTCTAATTAAAGTTTAACTTTAATAGTATGATGATTAAATAGAGCTGCTTTTATTATGAAACATTACCATCCCTTTAAGTATGGTTTCCTTTTAAAGCGATATGTCTGAAAGGCTCGCTTGGGATCAATTACACGGACTTGACGTTTATTGGAGACAGAGTAAAGGGTAACCTTAAACAAGTGACCTCTGATACTTTCTTCAAACTGAATTAGAGTTGGGATGATTATTACAAGCTGTTCAACATTGCCAACAGTGGTTCTCAAACTGTTCCTTTTTCCTTAGACATCTGTGGGCTAAAACATATTAATAGCTTTTACCCCTTATGCTTATTGCTAAGCAATGTTTTTCACACATCTCTGGCTCTTAAAGTGTTAAAGAAGCATGTCCAGGGACAACAGTTCAGGTGCTACTGTGATTATTAAAGTAGAAGTAAACTTTTTTTTTTATGAAGCCCTGTATGTTATATGGTTTTTGCTGCCAGCTGTCAGTTGTTTTAATCAAACGTTCTTACAGTTCAAATAATCAGGAAGTGAATTACAGTGTAATTACTTCCTGACAGTTCTACCTGACAGGAAGTGACTCAGCAGTTTCTATCACTTTCTATAGAGAACCGTTTGTCAGTGACTCAACTCTTTGAGAAAATGCAACAGAATAATTCTGAAAATATGAGTCCCTCAGCAATAGGAGTACCCTTGCTTTACTCAATAGAAAAAGCCCTACTATATTTATATTATTCATAAAAGGTTAACTCCTCCATCAAACAAGGTGCACAATATGTAAAGTTCTAAAACACCCACAGACTTCTCTGCTGCCCTCTCCTGTGCTCAATAGGAAGGTGGAGCACCAGTAAATCAATTCCAAATATTATTTTAGTCAGACTTCTATTAGTACGTCCCCTTTATGGTGTAATTTGCTCCACTATAATTTTAATTTTGCCCCAAGAATATTTTAGTATACAACCTCTATTATAGGTTATACTTTTAAGTTCCACTCCCCTTGAAAAAAAATCACCTATATTTTTAATCACTTTTATTGAAAACTATAGTTTATTTGATATTTTACTTTATATATTTGTCTGTTTATGAACATTCGGCAGTACGGGCTGGCACAGCCTGTGGATCAGATACTAACAGTCTACTCTCCCTCCCAACTGCCATTTTGTATCAAGTGGTACTTGCTAAATTACATAAACTTCAAAAAATAAATAAAGCTTAATATCAAATGCATTAATAGTTCTAAATAAAGTGGCTAACATAAAAATAGATGATCCTATCCCTCTTTAGGAGATATTAGGGATCCATACATCCCAAGTGTCCCTCTTTTGGAGATATTAGGGGTCCATACCTCCCAAGTGTCCCTCTTTTGGAGATATTAGGGGTATATACCTCCCAAGTGTCCCTCTTTAGGAGATATTAGGGATCCATACCTCCCAAGTGTCCCTCTTTTGGAGATATTAGGGGTCCATACCTCCCAAGTGTCCCTCTTTTGGAGATATTAGGGGTATATACCTCCCAAGTGTCCCTCTTTAGGAGATATTAGGGATCCATACCTCCCAAGTGTCCCTCTTTTGGAGATATTAGGGGTCCATACCTCCCAAGTGTCCCTCTTTTGGAGATATTAGGGATCCACACCTCCCAAGTGTCCCTCTTTAGGAGATATTAGGGATCCATACCTCCCAAGTGTCCCTCTTTAGGAGATATTAGGGGTCCATACCTCCCAAGTGTCCCTCTTTTGGAGATATTAGGGGTCCATACCTCTCAAATGTCCCGTTTTGGAGATATTAGGGGTCCACACCTCCCAAGTGTACCTTTTTAGGAGATATTAGGGGTCCATACCTCCCAAGTGTACCTTTTTAGGAGATATTAGGGATCCACACCTCCCAAGTGTACCTTTTTAGGAGATATTAGGGGTCCACACCTCCCAAGTGTACCTTTTTAGGAGATATTAGGGGTCCACACCTCCCAAGTGTACCTTTTTAGGAGATATTAGGGATCCACACCTCCCAAGTGTACCTTTTTAGGAGATATTAGGGCTACATACCTCCCAAGTGTCCCTCTTTTGGAGATATTAGGGGTCCATACCTCCCAAGTGTACCTTTTTAGGAGATATTAGAGGTGAGATAATGTGCACTTGGCCATATGTACAAAAGCAAAGAGGAGCACTTGTGCAGCAAATCAACTGTTCCACAGGGGACAAATAAAAATTCCTGGTGAGATGGCTCATTTGGTTAATGTACCAGCTGTAGAATGTGTTCAAACCACAAGGTGGCAGGTTCTAGTCCTGGCAAGGTCAGCTCAGCCTTCCACCCTTCTGGGGTAGATAAAATGAGTCCAGGACATACTTGAAAATGAGAGACAATCTCAATGTATTCTTCCTGGTAAAATACTTTCAGGCACACACAAATATTTAAAGGGGATCTATCACCCCTATACAAGTTTCCTTAAATGTTAGGTTATATAGCGATTATGATGAATACTGTATTACTTTCTTGTTTTAAAACGCTATTTGGCCAAAATGTAATTATTAAATACTGCCCTGCACCCTACTTCCAGACAGACTGCGGTTTCCAGCTGTGTACTGCAGTCTGTCACTCTTCCTCTGCTCCCCTCCCTCTATCCAGCCTCCTCCAATGACGGAGGCTTTCTGCATGTAAGCTGGAGTGCTCTTATTGGCCAGAGACCGCTCCAGCTTGCAATGAGAAATCCTCTGTCATTGGAGGAGGCTGGATAGAGGGAGGGGACCAGAGGCAGAGTGACAGACTGCGGTACAGAGCAGGTAACCTCAGTCTGTCCGGAGGTAGGGTGCAGGGCAGTATTTACATTACATAACATTTTGGCCAGGTATCATTTTAAAACAAGAAAGTAATACAGTATTCATCATAATCGCTAAATAACCTAACATTTAAGAGAAACTTGTATAGGGGTGATAGATCCCCTTTAAACAGGGCTTTTAACCCCTTTAATTCTAGAGCACTTAACGTCCGCCGAACATTTTTTTAAAATTTCTTTACATAACTTCCGGGACGTACATGAACGTCCTCTGTCCACCTGGGACATCCGCTCGGAACATACATGTATGTCCTCGGCCGTTAAGGGGTTAATAACATACTTTTCTGTAGTTCAAAGAAATTAAATGTAAAAAAAGATCCCCCTCCCTCCCCTTCTGGCTGCATCCCGTTTCCTCTAAGTGTGATCCAGATGTAGAGCGGCGAGGGACAGTCTTGAGTAAGCAAAGGGAAATCCTGCCATCCTTCATCAAAGGAGGGAAGGGTTTTCCTTATACTTACTGACTTAAAGGGATAGTAATACTTAAATATTACTAATCCCCATATTGTAGCCATATTAAAAAGAATTTAATTGTCCCCAGTGTCATCTCTCAAACATTTATGGTTTGAGAGATAACCGCACGCAAAGTTCCCCCTCCCTCCCCCTTCCCTGAAGTCAGCGTTGTAGCTGACTGCAGGGATATCCGGTCTTATTTGCATCAGGCGGCTCTGCAGCAGAGCCGAGATATCGTTAGTAAAAAAATAATTATTTCATTTCATATTAATTCACTTCCCAGTCCTCTAGTCCTGAAGGGGTTAGAAAAAAAAAATACATTTCAGATTTCTCATATCCAAGGGACATAACCCTTTGAGTGCCAGAGTGTTGCGTACCCCTCTGGCACTCATAGGGTTAATACAATCGCAGCCTATTCACTAATGGTGAACTGTTGCTCGAGCTGTGAGACAACATGCAGATTTACACAGAGGACAAGTTCCCTCAGTAGGCTACTATGCCCTGTGGTCTGTGACCCTCCGAGTGTGGGATGTCAACCCCACTGTGGCTTGTTGTCACACTGCTTGGCGTCTCTGAGTGATGGACTGCGCTCTCCTTCTTTCCGTTTTGTTTCCAGGCACGACATCCGACCAAATTATTCCCCTCCAACAGCTTTAAAGTTTCCCAAGTGCCCATAAAACTCTGGAAATACTGATAGTGATCCTATTTATCAGCTGAGTGATCACATTCAGACACGGCTCCATTCATATGTAAAATCCCAAGGTCCAGGTTCCAAACAGCTTGTGAATGAAAGCTACACTGGTAGCGTTTTTCTCTTCTCTTAGCAGGAACCCTTTCTATAGCCGCACAATACCATATAGACTACGCCATTAAAAGCATGTGAAACTGCCCCCAAAACCATTGAAAGGCTGTCTTTTGCAGAGTCATTAAAGAGCCTCAATAGGCTTTAGCAAAGACTGGAGGAGAAGTATGGTAGCAGGGATTAAGACTTTTGAAGAGTTACACAAATCCTTTACTAAAATCTAATTGCTGCCCTTGGCTCAGGCTGGTCAAGTATTGGTATTCATTGCATTCAAGTGAAACCACTTATTGGATTGTTCAGCTTAGATCCCCACTTCATTACCCAGGGACAAAGGGTGAAACTCTCACAAGGAAGTAAATGATCTAAATGAGGAAATAAGGTGTTAAACTCTTTATTATTTCATTGCTACAAACTCTCTCTCTATGTATATTTACATTTTTATCATTTTTTTTTTGTTATTTAGCCCTATGGCTTCTCCTTTAACCCTTTACGAACCAGACGGCTGAGCAACACATTGCGAGCAGTGCTTTGCGCATCGCTTTGGCACTTAAAGGGTTAATGTACAAAAATAAGCCCTCATTCCACATTTTGATCCATTTCGACAAATAGGCTACATCGAAATGGAACAAAACATCTCAGCTGGAGGTCTGAAGAAAATGTATGTTAACCCTCTGAGTGCCAGAGGGGGTACGCAACGCATTGCTTTGCAATGCTTTGCGTACCCCCTCTGGCACTCAAAGGGTTAAGATCGGCTGAGTAAATCTAGCAAAAAAAAAAACAACAACAACTTCATTTAACCGTTTAAGTGCCGGATCAGTACACAATTCATGAGTTGTACTCTCCTCTAGCAATCAAAGGGTATATTCAAGGGCAAATATAACACAAGATTTGGCGAATGTATAGTTCAGAAATTTGAAAATATTTACGATATTGAAATTAATAATTTTGAATGTAAGGAGTGTGCTAAGAATGACGTAATGCTTAGCAATAAAAATAGCTGAATTAAAGGGATAATAATAGTTGAAAATAATTTTATTTTATATTGTAGCCCTTAAAAAAACATTAAAAATGATATAAGTCTTATCTCCCAAACCTTTATGATTTGGGAGATATTCTCAAGTAAAATAAAGTTCCCTTTTCCTGGCTGTTTCAGCCAAGTCTGCCATCTAGTGGACGGATTTGGAATCCGGTCCACAGATCAACCGGCAGCTCTTTAGCAGTGCCGAGTTCACAATCTTTAAAGGGATAGTAATACTTCGTTTTAACTTTATTTTATTTTGTAGGCATTAAAAAAACATGAAGAACGATATAAGTCTTATCTCTCAAACCTTTATGGTTTAAGAGATATTCACAAGCAAAATTTCCCCCTCCCGCACCTTTTTCCTAGTGTAAGCCATCTCTTCTCAGATGTGGAATCCAGTCCATAGACCAGACAGATAACAGAAGGGGACAATCTTCTTTGTATAAAAACAATGAAAGCCCTTCCCCCCTTGACAAGTTTTTCAGCTTTTTCCCTTATCTTAATTGAAGATTGTCCTTCTCTGCATACTTTGATACTTTGCTTGTGAATATCTCTTAAAGGGATAGTAATACTTTGTTTTATTTTTATTTTATTTTGTAGGCATTAAAAAAACATGGAGAACGATATAAGTCTTATCTCTCAAACCTTTATGGTTTAAGAGATATTCACAAACAAAGTATCCCCCCCCTGTTCAGCCAGATCAGAAGGGAGGTGCCCAGGTAGACTGCAGAGAGGGACAATCTTCAATTAAGATAAGGGAAAAAGCTGAAAAACTTGTCAAGGGGGGAAAGGCTTTCATTGTTCTGATAGGAAGAAGATTGCCCCCTGCTGTTATCTGTCTGGTCTATGGACTGGATTCCACATCTGAGAAGAGATGGATTACACTAGGTAAAAGGGGCGGGAGGGGGAACTTTGCTTGTGAATATCTCTTAAACCATAAAGGTTTGAGAGATAAGACTTATATCATTCTTCATATTTTTTTAATGCCTACAAAATAAAATAAAGTTAAAACGAAGTATTACTATCCCTTTAAAAAGAAATACTTCATTGGAACTGTGTACAAAGTGTACCTAGCTTGCAAGCACACTTTGCAGACAATTCCAATGAAGAGATTCTTTTTAAAGATCGTGATCTCGGCACTGCTGAAGAGCCGCAGCCGGTCCCAGGACCGGATTCCAAATCTGAGAGCTAGAACAGTGACGTCACTCGGGGGAAACTTTGCTTGTGAATATCTCCCAAACCATAAAGGTTTGGGAGATAAGACTTATATAATTTTTCATGTTTTTTTAGGGTTACAATATAAAATAAAATTATTTTCAAGTATAACTATCCCTTTAAAGTTTAGCTCCAAGTGTTATTTACAATTTTTTTAACATGTTGCACTATATATAGTTACTCACAGATTTGTAGTTCAAGAGCTATTGAAGACAAAAGGATCCCCCTTCCACCCCTTTCCCTGAGTCACACTGCCTCTCTGTCTGGTCACTAAGGAAAAGGGGAGCACGGTTTTCCTTATACTTACTGAATGAAGATTTCCCTTGCTGCATTACAGATTACAGATCTAAGGAGAGGCTGCCAGAAGGGGTGGGAGGGGGATCCTTTTGTCTTGAATAGCTTTTGAACTACAAATCTGTAAGTTAAAGGGATAGTGATACTTAAGTATTACAAATCCCTATATTAAAGCCCTAGTAAAAAAAAAACGTATTGCCCATAGTGTCATCTCTCAAACCTTTATGGTTTGAGAGATGATCGCTTCTAAAGTTGCCCTCTCCCTCCCCCGTAGTCAGTGTTCTAGCTGACTGCAGGGAAGCCAGTCGTACGACTTTCAGGTGGCTCTCCAGCACAGTCGCGATCGCGTTAATAAAAAAGAAAAGTTTCACTGAAATGGTCTTCTACGTGTGCTTGGTTGGCAAGCACACGTAGAAGTCCATTTTAGTGAAAGTTTTTTTTTTAGTTAACGCGATCGCGGCTCTGCTGCAGAGCCGCCTGATGATCTCTGACCGGATTTTCCTGATTCATCTAGAATGCTGACTACGGGGGAGGGAGAGGGCAACTTTAGAAGCGTTCATCTCTCAAACCATAAAGGTTTGAGAGATGACACTGTGGGCAATACGTTTTTTTTTTACTACGGCTTTAATATAGGGATTTGTAATACTTAAGTAGCAACGGCGCCACTGTACAATTTAAGACCACTGTGATATTGCACTTTAAAAAATTCAAGTTCGAGCTGTAATCACTTTTAAATAAAACAGCTCATAGCAATGAGAATATCCTTAATTTACTCATGGGGATAAACCCTACAAAATATATATTTTTTTACATTGTAAGTATTACTATATCTTTAAAGAGGATCTCATTGGCTAGATATCAATCTCTGCCAATGAGATCACGCCAGCTTACGGGCAGAAAGCCTAGGTCATCGGAGGAGGCTGGATAGAGGGACAGGAGCAGAAGCAGAGTGACAGACTGCAGTTACAGAGCAGGTAACCTCAGTCTATGCAGAAGCAGGGTGCAGGGCAATCTTTAAAAACTAATTTTCGCCCACACAGCGTTTAAAAAAAAAAAAAAAAAAAAAAAATTAAAAAAATAATGTTTTAAACATATTCACTAAATAATCTAACTAATAAACCTAACTTGTATAAGGGTGATAGATCCCCTTTAAATTTGAATCTTATAACTCAATATATTGTTATAATATCATTTAACTTGTTAAAAGTTTATTCCAATTGATTGTAAGGGTTTTATATTTGTTTGTTTTTTCAGTGATCTGCTTGTAATACTTTCAGGAACGCTTGTATTGCTTAAAAAGAATGTACTTGAGCCTTGGGTGGCATTAAAGGTTTACCTCTGTAAGCTGCCAATTACAGTCAGGTTTTGTGGCAGCGTCATACAGTCCTGTCAGTCGCAGAACCCATAACTAGTATCTGCCTTTCTTCAAATATGACCTTGTCAAACCGATAGGCAGAGGGCAACATTCAGAGCCTGAGAGGATTAGTTCACCCCAGGGCGCAAGTTTCAGATTTGGCCTGTAAAAGCTATAGTAGAAAATTATTATATTTTTTTCTGTATAGACCAGGTCAGTTTAAATCAACTATTCACACACTGGGTTCCGCGGAACTCTGAGGTTCCCTGAACAAGTGCAACGGTTTCCACAGAACAAAGAGAGGATAATGGAATATACAAAAAAGAAGAGAAAACCCACCAAAGGGGGAGAGAATTCTCAATTGTTTCAGCGCTTAAGTAATCAAGGAAAATATAATCACAAGGAGATAAATTAAAAAGTAATGTGAAGACACTCAAAAATACCAGTTACAAGGTAATAAATACCTAACCAACAGGTATAAATCATATCCTCTATAATAATTCGCTAAGTTGTGTGTAACGCCCGACATGCGCAGTAGACACTGCTGCACGTGCGGCAGTGCTGCGCGTGACTGCCCCGCGACCGGCTGCCAGAGGCACTGTGGCCCGTGTAACGGGCTGTTCAACTAGTATATATATAAATAGATGTATATGTATATCAAGAAAAAACCCTAGATAGGACTCAACTTAAAATTCCAATATACTATCTCAAATCCTCCAAACATGTATATATATGTTATATTGTATTATATTGGTTCATTGATTCCCACTTTGAAAATGTGGGGGTTTCAGTTCCTCACTTCAATCAAAATGGAGAACACAATATCAAATGGAATACTTCTAAGGCTGGTTCATATATTATGCAGTTTGTAGTATCTTCCTCATGGAGGCGTCATATGGATTCACAATTTATCACAGTATGTCTCTGATGTCCGCTGCCCCTTTGCACACTAGTGGATAGCGTGAAGTTCAGACCAAAGGCTGTAGAGCAAAGAAAAAAGAGAAGGGCGCAGGACCCTCTAAGAGCACAAAACTGTATGTTGGATTTTCCAGTGACCCCTACTATATAAGGCCACTTACCAGATCCAGATAAGTATCCGCATTCAAAAGGTACCTCTCAATAGATGTACACCCAAAGCCTTCGAAGTTCCAATGATATTTATTATTAAAAGATATATATTCCAATAAAAAACATATAGGAATGATAATATATGCCAGAGGATAATGGAACAAGGCTGGTTTGTCACACAGCGTATGTGTGCTTCTGTGACCGCCCATGAGTGAGCGCAGGGACGGATTTCCCAATAGTCAGAGCAGGCAACTGCCTAGACCTCCAGATTTGAGGGATGGTGCCTAAGCTGTGCTGGCCAAACCCACATTCTGTATTGTGCCTGTGGCTAGAACAATCTCAATGTCTCTGCATCAGTTTTATACCACTTTACAGGCTGTTATGTAAACCCCTTAGACGTTAGAGAGATATTCGACGAGTTGCAAAGCAATATGTTCGAGATTTCTCTAGCAATCAAGAGGTTAAAGCTTTTTTTTTGTCCTTGTTTGACATAGGCCAAGGGTATTTTCTGTGCCCGGAAAGAGTGGATAAGAGTGAGGGCGTGGCCAAGTGAGGAGTCGGGGTGTGGCCATGGGTGGAGCTAGGGGCACCTGGGATGTAAATTCATCACTGGATCAGCATACATAGGAACTTTTGAAATGAGCTCCCCCTGAGATCTTTGAAATATTAAATGTTTACACTTGCATGAAAGTAGATTATAGGTCCTATGTCAATGTTTGCTCTAACCCAGAGATGATCCAATCAATCCTCAAGGAACCTTTAACATTTTACAGTTCTGATATCCCTTCTTACACATTATAACATTCTACAGTTCTGTGATATCACTTCATATACACTATAACATTCTACAGTTCTGATATCATTTCATATACACTATAACATTCTACAGTTCTGATATCATTTCATATACACTATAACATTATACAGTTCTGATATATCACTTCTTATACACTATAACATTCTACAGTTCTGATATATCACTTCTTATACACTATAACATTCTACAGGTCTGTGATATCACTTCTTATACACTATAACATTGTACAGTTCTGTGATATCTCTTCTTATACAATATAACATTCTACAGTTCTGTGATATCTCTTCTTATACAATATAACATTCTACAGTTCTGATATAATTTCTTATACACTATAACATGCTACAGTTCTGTGATATCACTTCTTATACACTATAACATTCTACTGTGTGATATCACTTCTTATACACTATAACATTCTACAGTTATGATATAATTTCTTATATACTATAACATTCTATAGTTCTGAGATTTCACTTCTTATACAGAATAACGTTCTACAGTTCTGATATATCACTTCTTATACATTATAACATTCTACAGTTCTGTGATATCACTTCTTATACACTATAACATTCTACAGTTCTGTGATATCAATTCTTATACACTATAACATTCTACAGTTCTGATATATCACTTCTTATACACTATAACATTCTACAGTTCTGATATCACCTCTTATACACTATAACATTCTACAGGTCTGTGATATCACTTCTTATACACTATAACATCCTACAGTTCTGATATCACTTCTTATACACTATAACATTCTACAGTTCTGATATCACTTCTTATACACTATAACATTCTACAGTTCTGTGATATCAATTCTTATACACTATAACATTCTACAGTTCTGTGATATCACTTCTTATACACTATAACATCCTACAGTTCTGATATCACTTCTTATACACTATAACATTCTACAGTTCTGATATCACTTCTTATACACTATAACATTCTACAGTTCTGTGATATCACTTCTTATACAATATAACATTCTACAGTTCTGATATCACTTATTATACACTATAACATTCTACAGTTCTGTGATATCAATTCTTATACACTATAACATTCTACAGTTCTGATATCATTTCTTATACACTATAACATTCTACTGTGTGATATCACTTCTTATACACTATAACATTCTACAGTTATGATATAATTTCTTATATACTATAACATTTTACAGTTCTGAGATTTCACTTCTTATACAGAATAATGTTCTACAGTTCTGATATATCACTTCTTATACATTATAACATTCTACAGTTCTGTGATATCACTTCTTATACACTATAACATACTACAGGTCTCATATCACTTCTTATACACTATAACATTCTACAGTTCTGATATCACTTCTTATACACTATAACATTCTACAGTTCTGTTATCACTTCTTATACACTATAACATGCTACATTTCTGATATAATTTCTCATACACTATTACATTATACAGTTCTGTGATATCACTTCTTATACACTATAACATACATTAGTTCTGATATCACTTTTTATACACTATAACATTCTACAGTTCTGATATATCACTTCTTGTACACTATAACATTCTACAGTTCTGTGATATCACTTCTTATACACTATAACATTCTATAGTTCTGATATCACTTCTTATACACTATAACATTCTACAGTTCTGTGGTATCACTTCTTATACACTATAACATTCTACTGTTCTGTGATATCACTTCTTATACACTATAACATTCTACAGTTCTGATATCACTTCTTATACACTATAACATTCTACAGTTCTGTGTTATCACTTCTTATACACTATAACATTTTACAGTTCTGTGATATCAATTCTTATACACTATAACATTCTACAGGTCTGTGATATCACATCTTATACACTATAACATTCTACAGTTCTGTTATCACTTCTTATACACTATAACATTCTACAGGTCTGTAATATCACTTCTTATACACTATAACATGCTACATTTCTGATATAATTTCTCATACACTATTACATTCTACAGTTCTGTGATATCACTTCTTATACACTATAACATTCATTAGTTCTGATATCATTTCTTATACACTATAACATTCTACAGTTCTGATATATCACTTGTTATACACTATAACATTCTACAGTTCTGTGATATCACTTCTTATACACTATAACATTCTACAGTTCTGGTATATCACTTCTTATACACTATAACAGTCTACATTTCTGTGATATCACTTCTTATACACTATAACATTCTACAGTTCTGTGATATCACTTGTTATACACTATAACATTCTACTGTTCTGTGATATCACTTCTTATGCACTATAACATTCTACAGTTCTGTGTTATCACTTCTTATACATTATAACATTCTACAGTTCTGTGATATCACTTCTTATACGCTATAACATTCTACAGTTCTGATATCACTTCTTATACACTATAACATTCTACAGTTCTGATATCACTTCTTATACACTATAACATCCTACAGTTCTGTGTTATCACTTCTTATACACTATAACATCCTACAGTTCTGATATCACTTCTTATACACTATAACATTCTACAGTTCTGATATCACTTCTTATACACTATAACATCCTACAGTTCTGTGATATCACTTCTTATACACTATAACATTCTACAGTTCTATCACTTCTTATACACTATAACATTCTACAGTTCTGATATCACTTCTTATACACTATAACATTCTACAGTTCTGTGATATCACTTCTTATACACTATAACATCCTACAGTTCTGATATCACTTCTTATACACTATAACATTCTACAGTTCTGATATCACTTCTTATACACTATAACATTCTACAGTTCTGTGATATCACTTCTTATACACTATAACATTCTACAGTTCTGATATAATTTCTTATACACTATAACATTCTACCTTGTGATATCACTTCTTATACACTATAACATTATACAGTTCTGTGATATCACTTCTTATACACTATAACATTCTACAGTTGTGAGATATCACTTCTTATACACTATAACATACTACAGGTCTCATATCACTTCTTATACACTATAACATTCTACAGTTCTGATATCACTTCTTATACACTATAACATTCTACAGTTCTGTGTTATCACTTCTTATACACTATAACATTCTACAGTGCTGATATCACTTCTTATACACTATAACATTCTACAGATCTGATATATCACTTCTTATACACTATAACATTCTACAGTTCTGTGATATCAATTCTTATACACTATAACATTCTACAGGTCTGTGATATCACCTGTTATACACTATAACATTCTACAGTTCTGTTATCACTTCTAATACACTATTACATTCTACAGTTCTGTGATATCACTTCTTAAACACTATAACATTCATTAGTTCTGATATCATTTCTTATACACTATAACATTCTACAGTTCTGATATATCACTTCTTATACACTATAACATTCTACAGTTCTGTGATATCACTTCTTATACACTATAACATTCTACAGTTCTGATATATCACTTCTTATACACTATAACATTCTACATTTCTGTGATATCACTTCTTATACACTATAACATTCTACTGTTCTGATATCACTTCTTATACACTATAACATTCTACATTTCTGTGATATCACTTCTTATACACTATAACATTCTACTGTTCTGTGATATCACTTCTTATACACTATAACATTCTACAGTTCTGTGTTATCACTTCTTATACACTATAACATTTTACAGTTCTGATATCACTTCTTATACACTATAACATTCTATAGTTCTGATATCACTTCTTATACACCATAACATTCTACAGTTCTGTGATATCAATTCTTATACACTATAACATTCTACAGTTCTGATATATCACTTCTTATACACTATAACATTCTACAGTTCTGATATCACTTCTTATACACTATAACATTCTACAGTTCTGATATATCACTTCTTATACATTATAACATTCTACAGTTCTGTGATATCACTTCTTATACACTATAACATTCTACAGTTCTGATATATCACTTCTTATACACTATAACATTCTACAGTTCTGTGATATCACTTCTTATACACTATAACATTCTACAGTTCTGTGATATCACTTCTTATACACTATAACATTCTACAGTTCTGATATCACTTCTTATACACTATAACATGATACAGGTCTGATATCACTTCTTATACACTATAACAATCTACAGTTCTGATATCACTTCTTATACACTATAACATTCTACGGTTCTGATATCACTTCTTATACACTATAACATGATACAGGTCTGTGATATCACTTCTTATACACTATAACATTCTACAGTTATGAGATATCACTTCTTATACAATATAACATTCTACAGTTCTGATATCACTTCTTATACACTATAACATTATACAGTTCTGATATATCACTTCTTATACACTATAACATTCTACAGTTCTGATATCACTTCTTATACACTATAACATGATACAGGTCTGTGATATCACTTCTTATACACTATAACATTCTACAGTTCTGTGATATCACTTCTTATACACTATAACATTCTACAGTTCTGTGATATCACTTCTTATACACTATGACATTCTACAGTTCTGTGATATCACTTCTTATACACTATGACATTCTACAGTTCTGTGATATCACTTCTTATACACTATAACATTCTACAGTTCTGTGATATCACTTCTTATACACTATAACATTCTACAGTTCTGATATCACTTCTTATACACTATAACATTCTACAGTTCTGTGATATCACTTCTTATACACTATAACATTCTACAGTTCTGATATCACTTCTTATACACTATAACACTCTACAGTTCTGTGATATCACTTCTTATACACTATAACAGTCTACAGTTCTGATATCACTCCTTATACACTATAACATTCTACAGTTCTGATATCACTTCTTATCCACTATAACATTCTACAGATCTGATATCACTTCTTATCCACTATAACATGATACAGTTCTGATATATCACTTCTTATACACTATAACATTCTACAGTTCTGATATCACTTCTTATACACTATAACACTCTACAGTTCTGATATATAATTTCTTATACACTATGACATTCTACAGTTCTGTGATAAGTTAGTATCGGTTAGGTTAGGGTCAGATAAATTAGCATCTTTTGGATTAGATTATATTTGGGAGAGTTAGGTTATTATCGGTTAGGTTAGGATCAGTGTCTACTATCTGTTATGTTAAGTTAGGGCAGGGTCAGTGTCTGTTACGTTTTGGGGTGATTTAGGTTAGTTGTTAGGTATGGGTATGTTGCCACACTTTAACCCCTTAAGGACTGGCCTCACACACGCGGTGGTCACTTAAGGACTAGGGACAATTTTTTTTCGCGAATCTGATTCCGGACTCCTCGAATGGCGTGCAGCCGTGCGGGAAGCCTGGAATTCCATGACGGTCCAGGACTGTCATGGGTCCTTAAGGGTATAACAACCCATGACGGTTCAGGACTGTCATGAGTCCTTAAAGGGATAGTAATACTTCGTTTTATCTTTATTTTATTTTGTAGGCATTAAAAAAACATGAAGAATGATATAAGTCTTATCTCTCAAACCTTTATGGTTTATGAGATATTCACAAGCAAAGTTTCCCCTCCCACCTCTTTTTCCTAGTGTAAGCCATCTCTTCTGAGATGTGAATCTGGTTGTAAGACCAGACAGATAACAGCAGGGGACAATCTTCTTTATATGAAAACAATGAAAGCCCTTCTCCTTGACAAGTTTTTCAGCTTTTTCCCTTATCTTAATTGAAGATTGTCCCTCTCTGCAGTCTACCTGGGCACCTCCCTTCTGATCTGGCTGAACGGGGTGGGGGGGGATACTTTGTTTGTGAATATCTCTTAAACCATAAAGGTTTGAGAGATAAGACTTATATCGTTCTTCATGTTTTTTTTTAATCCCTACAAAATAAAATAAAGATAAAACGAAGTATTACTATCCCTTTAAGGGTATAACAACCCATGATGGTCCATGACCGTCATGGGTCCTTAAGGGGTTAAAGATGACAACTCCAACTCCCCTTTATTGCACTGATATCCTGTCCTCACAAGTTTACGTGTAAAAATAGTAAAAAAAATAAACTTAAAAAATTATACATATAACATTGTCCATTTGAAAATTATAGTTTGAGTTTATTGTACAGTATTTTTTTTTTAATATTTATTAGGAAATTGAAGAGTTACAATTGAAGTGTCACAATGCAATAATGGTCACAAATGATAGGATAAGAGATGGATAACATAACCCTACAGTAAGACTTGGTAATACATATAACAAAGCCAATAAGACATGCAATAATATCTGATGGGAAAAAACAAGGAGCAGGAAAACTTCTGTATGAAAGAAAAGTAAAGGTTAAGTAGAAAGGTTGTTATTTATCTGAGTGTCTTCCAACAGTTAAATTAGGGCAAGAAAAGTGCATAATATTTCTCCAATAAGAACATTTCAGTGACTACACAAAGTGGGTTCCTGCTGGGAATGTACTTTATCCAGAGGTATCCCAACCATGCTGCCTGCACTGGAACTGCCAACACAGATGCTTTTTACAGGCAAACATATGACCACCCATTTGTTCTATTTTTTCAGAATGTTAGGAAGTAGCTAAAATTATCCAGGATATTAAAAAATAAATGAAGAAAATGAAAGACTGGTTTTCTCCAGGATTACAAGCATACTTTTTCAGAGGAACACATTTGTTCCCACATAACGTGCATATTGTTTTAATCAGTTGAGTCCTTTAGTTTTGGCTGAGGTTACGCAGTTGCTTTTTTCACATAGGAGAAAATAAATTCATTACTTGACAATAAAACAAGTCACACACTATATAAAAGTGTTCCGGGTCTCCAGAGGAATGTACTATCTCTGCAGCCTCTCTCACGAAATTAAAAAAATAAGATTTATATATATATATATATATATATATATATATATATATATATATATATATATATATTCAGTTTGTAATGAGGGAAGCACTCACTGTTCAACGATGTATGAAATGCCTGGGTGTGTGTCCAATGACGAAAATCACATTCAGCAGGGTACAGAAGGACGCACTCACAAGAAACTTTTATACATAAATCCAACAGTCTTGATAAAGGCCTCAGAGTTAGCCGAAATGTCGATATAATAAACCATCTGTTGGATTTATGTATAAAAGTTTCCTGTGAGTGCGTCCTTCTGTACCCTGCTGTATATATATATATATATATATATATATATATATATATATATATACAGGGCTCAAAATTTCCACTCGCCACTAGCCAATGGCGAGTGAAAATTCAGCCCTGGCGAGTAGAAATTCAGCCCTGGTTGGTATGTTATGTCTTGCAGTGGCGAGTAACTTTTCAGGTCTGGCTAGTAGCAAAGGACTTAAAATTTTAAGCCCTGTATATATACATATATATATATATATATATATATACCAATGTGATACAAATAGGCAGTGGCACACAGATATACTTCTAAGAAATATATATTTCTCTCATAAATTTTATATTGTTTACTGGTGCATGTCCCATATGGAAAACATTTGGCCATACGTTTCTTTTAATAAACTTATTTTGCTGATGAAGAATCCTGTGTGCTGTCTCCTATCTCCTATGGAGCACACTAGGCTGGGTATTCTTGTGTGATATAGGGGAAAAAAAAGATAAATCTGCATAAACATGTACAGAACTGGTTTCAAATCAAAATAAATATTTTAATGCACAGAATCATTTATCAGAGCAGAGAACACTCTGTTAGGGTAAAACAGGTGAAGCATGGGACCGTGTTACCCATATTATTATTATTATTATTATTATTATTAAGAGAGTAGTAATAAATGATACCTTTATTGGTAATTGAGTGGCTTTGATGCAAGATTTCAAGACAATTAGGTCTCTCCTTCAGGTATAAATTAAGAATGATTCTGAATACAGAATACATGACTTTAAAACTCATGCACATCATTTTTGACAAAACAGGTCAAAAACAAGTACAGCCACAGCTAACATATCTACTAATTACAATAAAATTAAATCAATAACAATATATATATATATTTTTTTTTTTAATGAGGCATTTCACATCCTCAGGTCTTTCACAAAAACATGCATGGCTTATTGGCGGATAATGTTTTATATGAAAAGAGGGTCTTGATAATGGGTCTAGTCTGCAGCAGAGCCGCCGCATGTTGGCCGACATGGATCTCCTACTGACATCTTTGCAGCTGACTTTGAATGCATATATCTCTCAAACCATAGTGGTTTGAGAGATAGGTTTTTTTGCATTCAATTCAGCTTTTTAAGCACTACAAAATGCTAAATATTTTTTCTGGGACATTACTGTCCCTTTAAAGACCCGTGACATACCAGTTGGTATCTCCAATGTCTGGCCCAGATTGATTGGAATTGTAGTCCCAAACAGCTGGAGCACCACCAAATTCATGCACCCATACTAACGCATATGATTGTTTTAGCCCATTAAAGTGCACTCACCCAGCCATCACTAAGGTTTTCATGCCAGCAAACCCTGAAATGCTTCCCTTCTAGCAAGTGCAGGTAAATTTGGTACAGTTATACCATTTCCTCTGTGCCTTGTTTAATCCTTTGCGCTATAGAGAGGTATCCAACGCATTGCAACTCAATGTGTTGGATACCACTCTGGAACTCAAAGGGTTAATACATGGCATTAAACAAGGGAGCGGTGCAACACCACCTCCCGCAACACCCTCTTATTAGAAAGAGTGGAATCAAGGGGGCAATTTTGGTTTATTATTGAAATGTCGCCCTGTATTTGGTGACCATGAAAATGGTGACATCATAATGTCTCCTGCATCAAAAGAGTGACATCAGAATGTCGCCTGTATCAAAAAGGTGACATTGTGATGTCGCACGCTTAAGGGTCGACCTGCTCCTTCACTGTGTAAAAGCGCATTGTAAGCTAGTTGTGTAATCAGTTTGAGAGGCCAACCAGTACCGCCTGGTGTTTATCTGTATTGACACTTGTGACGGTATCAGGATTTACCGGTCCCTTTTGGGGTCGTCGGTTCCTGAATCGCCGCTGCTGCCCCTCTTCCCCGGCCGGCTGGAGCCCTGCTGCTTCCTGGAGGTCCTGGTTACTCAGGCAGGAACAACTGGATGCTGCCCCCTGGCAGCCTGGAAGAGCTAGTGAATTTAGCTGCAGAATCCTAGGTGGGGTTTCCAGAGGCCCTACGCCAGTAGACCGGCGAGGCAAGTGAATTCACTCCTGCAGTGTGGCTAAGGTGAGAATCCCCAGCCCAAGCTCCCTCCAGAAATACAGCCGAAACTTGTATTAAAGGGATAGTAATACTTCGTTTTAACTTTATTTTATTTTGTAGGCATTAAAAAAACATGAAGAATGATATAAGTCTTATCTCTCACATCTTTATGGTTTATGAGATATTCACAAGCAAAGTTCCCCCTCCTGCCCCTTTTACCTAGTGTAAGCCATCTCTTCTCAGATGTGGAATCCAGTCCATAGACCAGACAGATAACAGCAGGGGACAATCTTCTTCCTATGAGAACAATGAAAGCCCTGCCCCCCCTTGACAAGTTTTTCAGGTTTTTCCCTTATCTCAATTGAAGATTGTCCCTCTCTGCAGTCTACCTGGGCACCTCCCTTCTGATCTGGTTGAACGGGGGGGGGGATACTTTGTTTGTGAATATCTCATAAACCATAAAGGTTTGAGAGATAAGACTTATATCATTCTTCATGTTTTTTAATGCCTACAAAATAAAATAAAGTTAAAAGGAAGTATTACTATCCCTTTAAGGAGGGTAGAACAGAACAGCCTTTATTGATAAAACACACTGCTTATATACACTTCCAGACACTCTTATCAAGATAAGAATACAAATTAGTGCTTGAAAAAGGGACATTTTAACTGGTCCATAATAACCTCCCCTGACTGGTCAATGAAGCACAGCAGGAGTCAATTCACATTCCTTAGCACATGGAGTATTCTTTAAACAAGCCAGAGTGCTGGACTTAACAGCCCACTCTGCAATCTGGTTCCCCAGATTTACCAAATGTCACACAATGTACAAAACAGCGATCAAACCCAGCTTCGAAGAGGAGCGTGAACACGCTCCCTGGGGCAGCTGGGAAGTCAAGCGGGACATTCAGTCCCGCAGAACATGGAAGTGCCCGATTTTGATGGGCTAATATCTGCACTTGTAAACAATTTTTTTTTTAAAGGGATAGTAATGTTTCATAATAAAAGCAGCTCTAATTAATCATCATAGTATTTGGACTTTGGAGAGTGTTATTTCAATTCTGTCAGAGTTGTAGTTCAAGAGTAATTCAGTGACAAAGTATCCCCCTCCCGCCCCTTTTACTGATGTAACACTGCTCAGCCAGATCAGAAGGGAGGTGCCCAGGTAGACTGCAGAGAGGGACAATCTTCAATTAAGATAAAGGAAAAACCTGAAAAACTTGTCAAGGGGGCAGAGCTTTCATTGTTCTCATAGGAAGAAGATTGTCCCCTGCTGTTATCTGTCTGGTCTATGGACTGGATTCCACATCTGAGAAGAGATGGCTTACACTAGGTAAAAGGGGCAGGAAGGGAAACTTTGCTTGTGAATATCTCTCAAACCATAAAGGTTTGAGAGATAAGACTTAAATTGTTCTTCATGTTTTTTTAATGCCTACAAAATAAAATAAAGATAAAACGAAGTACTACTATCCCTTTAAATACACCCAGCTCTAATGTTGGGTTAACTATAAAAACCCACTATAAAAGTTTGAACTAGGTGATAGTTCCGCTTTAATAAATTAGCATTAGACAGACACAGAGCTAAGAAATCATTTTCAGCAAATGTTATTGTTAGTGCAGCCCGGTTCTATCTTTGTAGGCAAGGCTCACAGAAAGACATTTTGAGATTACAGTTTCCCTTTAAGGTTAAAATAATGTATTAAAACTACATTTCCATCTTATGTGACATCTGTAGGTGTTAATCAATACACTGCTTTTCCTAAATGTGTTTTAATCTTGTTCCCAAGTCCTGTGCATAGATTGATACTGTGTCTCTTCAGAGAAAAAGGGCCAATGGTTATTCGTATAAGACTAAGTAACACTAGGCAAGCTCTGGCAAGGAATCAATAGCAAGCTATAAGCATGGGTAATAAAGTATTGATGAGGTCACGTTGAAAATGACACCCCCGACACCTTTTAGTCACTGTGGTGCTTGCTACATTGTACATTTATTAAAAGTAACAACAACAAATGGTGACTTGAAAAAAACACACATATATCTCATTAACCCCATGCATGCTTGAGACGTGTCCAATGCATTGTTTCCAATGCGTTGGAGCTCCCTCGAGCATTCAAGGGGTTAAAGATCATTCAATGATTGAAAGACTAGTGTAAAAGCCCGTGTACACAGGCCAAGGTCTGGGTGAAGTTAACCCTTTGAGTGCCAGAGGGGTAAGCAACGCATTGCTTTGCAATGCATTGCGTACCCCTCTGGCACTCAAATGGTTAAGAGGCCGGCCTGCTCTGCGTCCTGTCGCCGATGCAGTCATGTACTGTAGAGACTACCCGAAATCACAGAATGCTCCCAGACCAGAACTCCCAGCATTCCGTGCTCCCAGCACAGAACTCCCAGCATTCCATGCTCCCAGCATTCTGTGCTCCCAGCACAGAACTCCCAGCATTCCATGCTCCCATCATTCCGTGCTCCCAGCACAGAACTCCCAGCATTCCGTGCTCCCAGCAGAGAACTCCCAGCATTCTGTGCTCCCAGCATTCTGTGCATTTGGGCAGTCTATTGCGCATAACGGCTTCTGACAAACATCTTTAGTGAATTATTATATAGGATGTGAGTATAGCAATGTCTTTCCTGTCACCCCATATGACAGTCAAGTGGATCAAACATACTGGGAACCAGAGAATTTCCCTGACTCCAAAGAGGTTCAGCACCAGAGGGATTTTTGTTATGCAATGATCTTGTGCATGTGTGTGTATGTATACATATTCAATAAATGTTATCTTGTTTGATCTGCAAAAAAGGACCTGTGAGTGACGTCTCACTATTTCAGAACTGTATATGTCTTTTATTTCCTTTAACGTGGACCCAGGTCAACTTGTTATATCTACAGCGAGTGCATTCTAACCCCCATGAAACTGTACATACATGTATATGTGTGTGTGTGTATGATGTGTGTATGTGGTGTTTATGGTTTATTTGCTCAATTAACACAATGCATAGTGAGTGAAGAGAAGAAAAATCTAAATCAAATCAATATTTGGTGTGAGCACCCTTTGCCTTCAAAACAGCATCAGTTCTTCTAGGTACACTTGCACACAGTTTTTAACCCCTTAAGACCAGGAAAATCTGAGGTGGATTTCACTTAAGGACCGGAGCAATTCTGACCTTTTTGACTGTCTTTGTTCAACAGTGTTTCCCCTCTAAGTACTTTATTTTACCCATGAAAATTATATACCTTTTTGTTATGCACAAATAGGGCTTTCTTTTGATACCACACTTATATGAATAGCCCACCATTTATTTTAGAATAAAATATTTAAAATTAAAGAAAAAGGTACAAAAATTATGTAAAAAAAACACCATTTTTCTTCTCTTGGGATCATTTGGGCGCAATGGGTTAACATTTTATGGAGACAGCATAAAAGGTATGACCAGTCAGTCATACCTAAAAAATGGGCAGTTTTAAGTGGGCACTGTCCCCCTGGGTGAAAATCCCCATGTCCCTTTTTTCCCACTTTTATTATTGATTACATTTGGTGATGTATATAAATGTATTACATAGCTCCACATCAATCACACTTCCACTTTCGGTAATTGACATACTGTTTTTTTTTGTGTTGTGTCTTTAAAAAAAAAAAAAAAAAAAAAAAAAAGTTGATTTTAGCCAGCTTCCAGCACAGCAGTGAAAGAGTTAATACCCCCAGCTGCTGACTTTTTTTTTACACCAGTAGGTATCTCCTCTCTGCTTCTCTGTCACTTACTTTGCTGGTAAGGGACAGATGGGTTGAGGAGAGACTCAGAGACAGTGTGTGAATCGCACTGTCTCACTGACTGAGAATGCCGGTACATATGATAGCTGCTTCAGCGATCACATGACCCGGCACAACTCAGAAGGGATGAGACTGAACGCTCCGGCACCGGAGCGTTCAGTCTCAGCCTGGAATAAATGATAGCAGCGTGCTCAGAGGCACACTGCTATCATTTATCCCATGACGTTCCAGGACCGTCATGGGTCCTTAAGTGGAATCTACCCATAACGGTTCTGGACCGTCATGGGTCCTTAACGGGTTAAGGAACTCTGCAGGTAGGTTGTTCCAAACATTTTGTAGAACTAACCAGCGGTGTTCTGTGGAGTTAGGCAGCCTCAGTTGCTTCTCTCTCTTCATGTATTCCCAGACAGACACATTGATGTTGAGAACGGGGCTCTGTGGGGCCATAACTGCGGCAATTCTTTTAAACATGGAAATTCATGAAGCCCCACTGATGTGTACATTTGTACTAACCCTTTAAAGGAGCAGTAAAATTTTGTTATAAAAAAAAATGTATTGTTGAGCTTTTTATGTTGATTAAAATAAGGTCACTCCCGCTGCTTATTTTCAGAGTTAAGACCATTTAAAACCACGTTTTGTTTTGTTTTTTACATTAACAGTGCCCTCTAATGGTCATATTCCGGACAGTTTTTCTATCACAGTCTGTTTGAAAGGTTAAGTCAGTGACATACAGTTCTCCACAGAATGTGATAGAAACTGCTGAGTCACTTCCTGTTAGAACTTCCAGGAAGTAATCACACTGTAATTTACTTTCAGGTTAAATGAACTGTTATAACGTTTGAATAAAACAACTGACAGTGGTGGAAGTGCATTTGTTTTATTCCGCAGGAAAAGCCTTATAACAAATAGGTTTTCATAAAAAAAAAAAAAAAAAGTTTACTGCACCTTTAAGGATCAGAGGGGCGTGAAAAACGATATAAATAATAATAATAATATTTGCTTCTCAATGTGTTTCTCACCTCGCTGTTCATTAAAGAGTTAAAGCGGAACTACCACCTGAAATACACTTTCGTTTTAATAACTCCCCATCTTAGTGGCGCTAGTCACCAGAATTATTACCTTGTTAAATAGATTTACCCTTTCTTCCCAGGCTGACAGCAGGACGGAGCACAGACATCTTGCCGTAGTCACGACTGCGCCTGCGCTGTTAGTCCTCGCCGGCTCTAGGAGGAGTTGCTAGGAGCCGTTCTATTGCAAGATGTCTGCGCTCTGTCCTGCTGTCAGCCCGGGAAGAAAGGGTAAATTTATTTAACAAGGTAATAATTCTGGCGAATAGCGCTACTATGCAGCTAGTCGCCAGATGGGGAGTTATTTAATTATTACTAATCCCTATATTAAAGTCCTATTAAAAATAAATGTATTGCCCCCAGTGTCGTATCTCAAACTTTTATGATTTGAGAGATAATCGCTCCTAAAGTTGCCCTCTCCCTCCCCCTTCCCCGAAGTCAGCGTTGTAGGTGACTGAAGGGAAATCCGGTCATAGATCATCAGGTGGCTCTGCAGCAGAGCCGCGGTCGCATTAATAAAAAAAATCTTTCACTAAAACGATCTTCTACATGTGCTTGCAAACCAAGCACAAACCAAGCACACTTAGAAGACCATTTCAGTGAAAGATTTCTTTTTTATTAACGCGATCGCGGCTGTGCTGCAGAACCGCCTGAAAGTCGTGTGACAGGCTTCCCTGTAGTCGGCTAGAACACTGACTATGGGGAAGGGGGAGGGGCAATTTTAGGAGCGATTATCTCTCAAACCATAAAGGTTTGAGAGATGACACTGGGGGCTATACATTCATTTTTAATATGACTTTAATATAGGGATTAGTAATAATTAAGTATTACTATCCCTGTAAGCTAAAGTATATTTCAGGTGGTAGTTCCGCTTTAAAATGTTCCTCACTAGAATGCGGTCTGGCTGGAAACAAACATTTTACCAACATTTTAGGAGTTCCCCTTCTCCCCCCCCCCTTCTCTCCTACTTCCTGTTTACAGACTCATGTCAGTTCAAAGGTAACGGCATCATAACAGCTTAGCCTTGGGCTGGCCTCGTTCTGCCATTTCTGGCCTTGGCTGATTACTCTACACTCAGAATAATGCATGCACATTTCTAAACACGCCCCCAACACACACATGTGAAACATCTGTACAAATTGCCATTGATGCTGTACTTCCATGCATACAACATCTGTCACTTGAGTTTAGCGAATGTAATTGGAACAAGGACTTCAAAAAAGCTGAAAGCTTTTCTTCCAGGTGCCATGTTCAGTTTGTCCCTCTGCCAGAAGATCACTCAACAGATAACTCAATAAGGACCATCAAGGCTTCTCCCTGGATAGGAATAACATTATCCTCCATCTGTATCCAGCAAGCTTTGTAGTACAGCATGCTTTCTTGTGGTGGTCCATATGGTATAAATACATTATTACATGCACACATCGGGTTAAGTTTATACATAACTAAACATACATATTCTGACTCTGTCTGTCTATTCATCTATCTGTCTGTCTGTCTGTCTATCTATCTATCTATCTATCTATCTCATATCTATCTGTCTATCTATTTATCCCATATCTATCTATCTATAAGGGGTGTCCAAACCTGCCCAAAAGACTCCAGAGTAAGCCATCCACTCACCTGTGCTTAATAAGGGATATCTTGTCTGTCTACGTCTCTCTGTCTATCTATGTAATCTCAGAGGCCAAGAATCTACTTTTTATAGACAAACAGACAGATAAACAAATAGTTAATTGAATGGATGCAAATTTAAAAAAGTGAAAAAAGATCTGATGAAAGAAATTAAGAATTATGACTAAAATATTTGCCCTTAAAAGGATAGTAATGTTTCACAAAAAATGCAGCGCCGAATAATCTTCATAGTATTTGGGCCATGGAGAGTGTTATGTCAATACTGTCAGAGTTGTAGTACAAGAGTAACTGAATGATAAAGTATCCCCCCTCCCGCCCCTTTAACTGATTTAACACTGCTCACCTCAGAGCAGCAAGACTGTCCGGATGGATCACAGAGAGGGACAATCTTCAGTGAACATAAGGAAAAACCTGAAAAACCTGTCAAGGGGGGCAGAGTTTTACTTATGATCACAGTAAGAAGACTGTCCCTTGCTGTGACCTGTCCAATCAAGAGACCAGATTTGACATCCGAGGGGAGGTGGCTTACACTAGGTAAAAGAGGAGGGAGAGGGATACTTTATCATTCAATTATTCTTGAACTACAACTCTGACAGTATTGAAATAACTCTCTCCATGGCCCAAACATTATGAAGATTAATTGGAGCTGCTTTTTTTGTGAAACATTACTATCCTTTAATGAATTTCTTAATACACAATTATACAGCCCCCTGTCCTGGTACTGCATCTTTATTTGCTCCCTAATATAAACTTAACCCTTTGAGTGCCAGAGGGGTACCTCCTCTGCATACACCCTATGATGCTCAAAGGGTTAGGGAAGTGAATGCATGTACAATCCACATATCACGTGTTACACAATCACATGTTCACATTGGCTTTCTACTGCTTGGATGACAGAAAGGTCCCCGATGCATTACACTGAATTTATTGTAAAGAAATTCATTGTAGACCTGTTTGGCCTCTAAAGGGTTAATACACTGGATATGGAGAGAGAGGATGAGAGTACTATGGTTATTATCGTAATCTGCGGAAGCGGTGTTCAGGCCTCCATCATATTTCTCTTGAGCTGATAACCGAAGACAGGTCTTCCCTATTTTCAGACCACACGTGTTTTGAGGAGTTAGGGGCATCGTGTTGACTTCCTTCTCTTTCACATCCTGGTATTGTTGTTGTTCTGTTTTTTTCTCTTCCTTCCAACCTCTCAGCTATGGATTTACATGATGATTCAGTGGTTATTATCAGTATGTTCCCTTAAAATCAATGACAGGTTTTGTAAAGTGAACGTGCTTAAAGTGCCTTTATTTTTGGTAGAATGGTCTATATTTGATGTAAAAGAGGCTTGTGCCAGGAATTGCTAAACTACAAAACCAATTAGGGGCCCAATTTAGCAGTTCAAAAGGTTTGTATAGATCATGGCTGTCCAAATTCAGTCCTATAGGGCCAACAAAAGGCCAGGATTGAAATGCGTTGAATAACACTCTGGCATTCAAAGAGTTAAGACTTAATGAACATAAATTATAGCATGGGCAGTAAAACATGTAACTTTACATCATTTTCCTCTTCACCTCATTCACATTTAAAGGGATAGTAACACTTCGTTTTAACTTTATTTTATTTTGTAGGCATTAAAAACACATGAAGAATGATATAAGTCTTATCTCTCAAACCTTTATGGTTTATGAGATATTCACAAGCAAAGTTCCCCTCCCCGCCCCTTTTACCTAGTGTAAGCCATCTCTTCTCAGATGTGAGTCTGGTTGTATGACAGTACAGATAACAGAAGGGGACAATTTTCTTTGTATGAAAACAATGAAAGCCCTTCCCCCCTTGACAAGTTTTTCAGCTTTTTCCATTATCTTAATTGAAGATTGTCCCTCTCTGCAGTCTACCTGGGCATCTCCATTCTGATCTGGTTAAACAGGGGGGGGATACTTTGTTTGTGAATATCTCTTAAACCATAAAGGTTTCAGAGATAAGACTTATATCATTTTTCATGTTTTTTTAATGCCTACAAAATAAAATAAAGTTAAAATGAAGTATTACTATCCCTTTAATGTAATTACAAAGCATTGAGGAAAGGAACAGCTCATTCATTTCCCCAGCGCCATCCCATTAAGTGGCGGTAAGGGAAGAATTGTTAGTGAATGAAGCTTAGAATATTGGTCTTAGGCAGATCCGGCACTAATAGATCAGTTCTAGATCAGAGTTCCATTAGTACATCCCCCTGTTGAGGCAGATATACTAAGAGGAACTGTGTGGAGGTGGACACAGGATGGGCAGGGTGTCTAGGTGGACACAGTGTGGAGGTGGACACAGTATGGGCAGGGTGTGGAGGTGGACACAGGATGGGCAGGGTGTGGAGGGGGACACAGGATGGGCAGGGTGTGGAGGTGCGAGTCTGCCTGAAAGGGACGAAAAAGCAGATTCCTTCTTCCTCAGGACCACTGGTAGGTGAGTACTCTTCCTGCCAGTGGCCTCATTGATGAGATCATTGAGCTCAGGCCAAAACAGGGAGGATCCCTGAAAAGGCCAAAACAGGGGAGCCTTCTTGGAGGCCATGTCAGCAGACCAGATCTTGAGCCAAAGAGCCGTCTGGCTACCACAGACATGGTAGAAGCCCTGGCTACCATACACACAGCGTCAAACAGGGCAGCAGAGACATAATGCTGAGCCCCAGCAATGTTAGCGAGCAGTCGCAACATGTCAGAAGTAGGGGCCCCCTGACGGAGAGCAGAATTGAGCTGTTCAGTCCAAACAGCCACAGCCCTATTTACCCATGCAGCTGAAAAGGTAGGGTGAAGGGCAGAGCCTGCCATTGCAAAAATAGCCTTGAGAGAAATCTCAAGCTTCTTATCAGTCCAATCTTTGAGAGCAGAGGTGTCAGCCACCGGCAAAGCAGTGGACTTAGAAAGCCTGGAAACTGGGGCATCCACTTTGGGAGGATGAACCCACTGCGTGAGGGCCATTTCAGAAAACGGGTAAAGTTTAGCAAACTTCCTAGACACAGACACAGACACTTGTCTGGAAATTTCCACTCCTCTGATACCAAGGGCTCAAGGGTGAGGTTAGGTGGAAAGCAAGCAGGGGCCTAACAGGCTTCTGATAAACATCAGAGGGGTCAGAAGACACCTCCTGCACCAGGGGAATGTTCAGGGTGGTCACCACAGCCCTGATCAGACCCTCAAAGGGGTCCTCAAAAAACTGACATGAAGGAACAGCTGAACAGTCATCATCATCAGAGTCCACCAACAATTCCTCCTCAGAGGAGTCAGACACATCAGGTGCACACGGAGGTTTAGGCAGGGAAGATCTGATAGGGGCGGGGGTCTGCCACGAGTGGAAGACCTACAACAAAGAAAAAAAGAATGGATATACAGTGGCACTCACCTTCCTCACATAATAAAAAAAAATAATAACAAATAATAATAAGTATCTAAAAAGATTTATTCATAAATAATCAACCATAAAAGGAACCCTGAAAGGGAAATAGATCCCACGCTGCAGAGTGCCCCGATATGCCTACCCTACTCCTGTGTAGATACCTAAAAAACTCAAATTCTATACCTATTAATAAAAACATCCCTAAAGATGCCGGCATCTATAACAAAAAAATCGCCAATACCCAGACATAGGATATAGCGAAAATCACATAAAGATAATGAAGAGCAAAATGTCCATTACAATGGTGCATATAAAGTATGATGATATATCCACAGATCTTCAGCACAGTCAGAACATCAGAGGATCACAGTAATATTCAGAACGGGAAATCCTATGCTTCATGTCAATATACTACAGCGATACATTGTATACCTCCATTTTCAAAGCACAGGGATATCATGAGCAGTCACAGTTCATATACAGAACATCTCAATGGAATGCTCTCACCAATTCCTTGTCCCGGACTCAGGCATCATGGCAATCTCTGATTCTTTCCACAGCATGGAACCTTCGCTCACATCTTCATAATAACATTATCCTCATGTATATCTTCATATAACGTTCTGTGCCCAATATGTTTATCTTGTCAACAAAGTATCAAAACTATCATCCATAGTTTATCTCAAGCACCATCTCACTTCATCACAAAACCCAACATGTTTCGCTCCCACACTTCGGAGCTTTGTCAAAGGCAAAAACAATTAAGAAGCTGAAGTTTTAAATACCTGTTCACCAGAATCCAGATGGATTTATGATCTGGAGACACCCCCCAACATCTCCAGAACATTGACCGGACGACAGAGCAAGGGCAAACCCCCAAAATGAGCCATCTCTGACCTCGCTACGTGGAGCGGTTGCAGAGATATGTCCCAAACTGTAAAATCCCATAGAAGTGAATGGAGCAATGGCGTATACATAAAGTTAAAGACGTGAATACCAAAGCGTAAATCCACTCAAAAGCCCACTAGAATTAACAGTAGACCCAATAAACACTGGTCCCAGTAGGGAAAGTGTCCAAAGACCCCTCAAAATGCGCTAACCAACAACAAAAGGGTTAAGTTACCACAGAAACTTGCTCCAAACACCTCAAAGACATACAGAATAAACCCAATGAGTGCATGAGTATGTAACAGGAACTCCAACTGAGACCCCTGTGGGGAGGGAAAGCATGGGACATGTGGACCTCAGCACTCAAAGGGTTCTCACATTTTTCAGCAGATCTTCTGTCTTCAGATTACCATACATTAAGAAGAAGCCTCAGTGGGCAACTCCTGGGGAAAGAACTTGCAGCCAAGATTTTCCCCCCAGGGCTTAGGTCCACAAAAGCATCTGATAAACTGAGCTATCCACATTTGGGTGATGGGAATTGTCAGTGATGGTAATCTACCTACTGGTGGTATTCCATATCTAACAGAAAAATAATAAAAAACTAAAACCATAGCAGAACTGTTCTCTTGCCTTGTGTCTTGACCAAGGAACAAATCTTACTGGTTGGGTATTGGCTAGCTGCAAGCTAAGGAGAGGAGGTAGGCTCCACCCAGCAGTCACTTCTCAGCATTGTTCCTGCCTATTAAAGGGGCTGATCGCCAACCCAAAGTTACCAGTAACCTGTACTGGACGACAGAGAAATTGTGTTTTTTAACCTTCTAAAAGTTAGAAAGGTCCCCAAAATACATTTCAATCAAAGATTATTTGGGAAATTTGTACTTGCTCCCTATGGCCAGAGCAGGATTAAGACTTTATGGGGCCCTAGGCTGGATCCTAAATTGAGGCCCCCCCTCCAGCAATCCTTTCTGGTTTTGCCCACAGTGTCCTCTCCACAATGGCCCCTTTGTCCACCTCCACATTGTTCACATCCTCATTGTCCCCCATTTTCCACCTACACATTGTCCTCCTCCACATCGCCCCCATTCTTCACCTCCACATTGCCCCCATTGCTCATCTCCACATCGCCCACCTCCACATTGTTCACCTCCACATTGTTCACCTCCACACTGGCCCCATTGTCCACCTCCACATTGCCCCCATTGCCCATCTCCACACTGTCCCCCATTGTCCACCTCCACATTTTACCCCTCCACATTGTCCCCATTCACATTGCCCACCTCCACAATGGCCCCCATTGTCCGCCTCCACATTGACCACCTCCACATTGCTCACCTCCACATTGTCCCGTGAAAGGCTAAGAATATGGTAGCAGCCGGACAACTTCTTGAGTGCTCTGTTTCTGTCCCCCTATATCCTGCGCATGGTGCTCAGACCACAAGGTAACGCATGCATGTGCAGTCAGGGAACTAGCTTATCTTCATTGAGACTCAATGAAGGGAAACTAGTTCCCTGACCTCACAATGCGTGCGCGACCTTGTAGTCTGAGCACCATGTGAAGGATATAGGGGGACAGAGGCAGAGCGTGCAAGAAGAATCTCACTGTCAGTGCCAGACACCGAAAGTGAGTCACGTTCCCGGGGGCCCGGCCACGGGCCCTAGGCAGGTGCCAAGGTTGCCTTGCCCATAATCCGGCTCTGCCTATGGCGCAACTGGCTAACATCAGAATTGCTCCCATTCTATTGAGCGCATCAGACTCCCAACCAGGGTGCCGTGGAACTTTGGTGTGCCATGGATGTCCACTTAGGCTATCCTATGTTCTCTAAGAAGACTTTGACAAAATGTGAATGTTGAGTTTTAAAGGGATAGTAATTTTTCATAATAAAAGCAGCTCTAATTAATCATCATAGTATGTGGACCTTGGAGAGTGTTATTTCAATTCTGTCAGAGTTGTAGTTCAAGAGTAATTGAATGACAAAGTATCCCCCTCCCGCCCCTTTTACTGATACAACACTGCTCAGTCAGATCAGAAGGGAGGTGCCCAGGTAGATTGCAGAGAGGGACAATCTTCAATTAATATAAGGGAAAAACCTGAAAAACTTGTCAAGGGTGGCAGGGATTTCATTGTTTTCATAGGAAGAAGATTGTCCCCTGCTGTTATCTGTCTGGTCTATGGACTGGATTCCACATCTGAGAAGAGATGGCTTACACTAGGTAAAAGGGGCAGGAGGGGAAACTTTGCTTGTGAATATCTCTCAAACCATAAAGGTCTGAGAGATAAGACTTATATCATTCTTCATGTTTTTTAAATGCCTACAAAATAAAATAAAGATAAAACGAAGTATTACTATCCCTTTAAATGTGTGTTTATGCCAGTTTTTACTTACATGGTGTTTTTGTTATCCTGATCTAAGAATAGCTGTATGTTACTTATTTGAACTCTTCATAGTGCCCTTGACAAATAACACAAAATATTAGGGGAACACTAGGCATGAAAATATTGAAAACCATTGCTGTACTGGCTAACTGAGTGGCACTAGGATTCAATAAAGCCAATAAAGGTATCATTTTTTTACTCTATCAGAGATTTTTCTATGCTTACACAGTGCCATCCCTTGCCCACATTGATAGATGAAAGATTAGATTTGGCTGCTAAGAACATGTAAACTCATTGTCCAGTTCATTACTTCTAAGTACAATTGCTGCTTTGCAAAGAGCAACAAAGAAGTGACAATCACAGGTCATTAAACTCATGTGTGCTGGGGAAGTCTCTGCGCTGGAGACTTCTCTGGTATACAAGTGGTTTAACCAGTAACAAGAAACATAGCAGAATTGAACACAGCTTTGTATATCTGGCATGTTTTCTGTGGATGAAAATAAGTTGATAAATAATGTTCCCTAGCGATGAATAATGGGTATTTACATTGCTCTTCTTAAAGCAAACAATCTAACGGATACAAAGTATCCCAAGCCATCTGTGCGAGGCAATCAGCAGCGATCATCAAGTGAGCTGTTAAGGAGAGAGGTCATCCATTAGTGCACTTCAGTCACATTGTAGCAATTACATGCAGGTTACAAATGCATGAGTGAAGATGAATGAATGGTGAATCTCCATGCTTTACTCATTCATTTCACTGTCTAATTTTCCTTTTTTTTTTTTAGACTGGACAGCTCTAGCGGATATTGATGCCTTTCTGCTTTTCTATCTGCTGTGGAGCTAAAAATATTATTCACAGCAGAATGAAAGAGCCCAGCAAATGTGAGAGAGCAGACGGAGCAATGACAGACTGATCTTACTCACTACAATCATTCATTAACCTCATGAAAATATGGAAAGTGGTCAATGCATCAAACTAATGAGCGCCCAGAAAGGGGACTTGTAAGGCGAGTAGCTACTTCTGATGCAAAGTGATATTTTTCCAGGAGTCAATTGTTAGATTCCCATCTGTTCGGGACTGCAACTCCCATCATCACCGATCAAACAACGGCTGCTTGGGGAGGGTAAGATTTGTAGTCCCCAAAAGTTTGAGGTCCAGCAATTGATTAACCCTGCTTTAGTGTGCTATATTCACTAACCCACGGACGGGCAACACTCAGCCCTAAGACTTGATGTCGCACTCTGAGGCGCCTCCTGAACCCTCATGAGATATGTTCTCTGGTGCCGTATATAACCCCCAAAAAACACAAAATCTCTTCATTTTGCATCGCAGCCTACCTCTCTGTCTCTCTCACACATGTATGCACACACATTTACACACACACACGCATATATATATCTATACACACACCAACACACAGGCAAAACACCTCTACATATATATGAACATATACATACACACACCACATATGCACACACACCTACACATATGCACACACATTTACACATACACCTACACATATGCACACATCTACACACATGCACACACCACATACGCACACACTAGCACCTACACACACACACTAGCACCTACAACACACACACTAGCACCTACAACACACACATAAAACATACACCACACACACATACACCACACACACATACAACACACCACACAAACATTCACATGCTCATACACGCACATGCAGACACACACCACGTATACACACACCAGCACACGCAGACATGCGCATACACACATGCAGACATACATACACACCCTTGTGTGCGCGCACATTTACACACACAATTACACACACATATATATCTATACACACACACACACACCATATATACATATATATGCACATATACATACACACACCACATATGCACACACACACACACACCTACACATATGTACACATATTTACACACATATGCACACACATACACACACCACATATGCACACAGTAACAGCTACACACACACACACACATATAACACACACCACACAAACATGCACATGCTCACGCACGCACATGCACCACGTATGCACACACTAACACACGCAGACATACACATATACACATGCACGCATACATACACACACCCTTGTGTGCGCACACACACATATACACACATATGTGCACATACACACATACAGCTGACAGCCTATTAAAGGGATAGTAATGGCTGCTTTAAAAAACACTCTCCATTCTTCCTGGGCTGACAGGCAGGACGGAGCACAGACATCTTTCCATAGTGACGTCTGCACATCTGTGCTGTCAGTCCCTTTTGGAGCCGGACGGCTGCTAGCAACGCCTCCTACAGCAGGCTGGGACTGACAGCGCAGACGTCACTATGCACAAAGTCCTGCCTGTCAGTCCCGAAGCAGTGGAGAATTCTATGTAACAAGGTAATAATTCTGGTGACTAGCGCTACTGAGCAGCTAGTCACCAGATGGGGAATTAATGGAGATCGAGTTTTTTAGCGGTGGTAGTTCCGCTTTAATTCAAACAGAGCTGAGCAGTGTCCAATTTTTTATAATGTATACCCATACCCGGGAACTTTCAAATTGTGCTGACCCTATGATTGTATAAATATTAACCCTTAAATTTCCCATAATATAGATTATCCGCGATATTGAAAGCATTCCGCTTATCTGTTTAGAGATGGCCGCCGGATACCCAGTGAGCGGCCGGTCTCTTGTTGCTGCCTTGCGGGGTTGCCGTGTTCTGCCTCGCCGGGAGAACCGGTGCTCCCTGGTACTCATCTGGGTAACCAGTCTCTTTGCTGTCCCCCCTTGCGGCTCCTGAAGTATCTCATGTAGTTCCTTGCAGCCAGGGAGTCGGGTTCGAGTCACTGGGAATTCTTACAGTGACGTCACGTTCCAGCTCTTAATAAGACAGACCCATTTAGTGCTCAACCTCCTGGGGGTGGTGGAATCCATATATAAGCTGCCTGGACACTACACCAGTTGCCCTTTCATGGTGTTCCAGTGCAGTTGCATTATTTAGCTCTGTGTATTATCTAGTTTGTCTGACTACCCGTTCTGGTGCTGATCTGTGGCACTGTCTATCTGCTCCGTGTGTATGACCCTAGGCTTGTCCAACAACCAATCTGGTGCAGACCTGCGGCTCTGGCTGACTAATCGCTCATTGTATGAACTGGCTTGTCTCCGACTAACCAATCTGGTTCTGACCTGTGACTCTGTCTGACTATCCGCTCCGTGTATGACCCTAGGCTTCTCCGACAACCAATCTGGTGCAGACCTGCGGTTCTGGCAGACTAAGAGCTTAGTGTATGACCAGGTTTGTCTGACCATCCTATCTGGTGCTGTCCTGTGGCTCTGTCAGGCTTGCCTCCTGTGCTGCCTGTCTCCCGTGGACATCCATCTGGCGCAGACCTGGGGCTCTGGTAGACTTCCATGTGTACTGACTGCAGGTGTGAGTCAGCTATCCTTTCCAACTAGACTGACTGCAGGTGTGAGTCAGTACCTACTCGTTTGTTCCTGGTCAGATTTATTCCGTTCCTGTTCCAGTCTGACTTCCAGCAGAAGACTATCTGTGGCTGATCCTGTTCCAGTCCAAGTTCCAGCAGAGACTACCAGTGGCTTTGGCCTAGTCTCAGCAGTGAGGCCTATCTTAGGCGGCCTACTAACCCTGATAATAGTGCTAGCTTATCTGTTGACCTACTGCCTGTTCCTATTGTCCGCTGTTTATATCTTATTCTGTGCCTTGAATAAAGGTGGTTTTACTATATACGTTCTGACTCCTGAGTGCTCTGGGTAACCCTGACAGATATATCCCTGATCGCTGTAATCGAGAGTCGCTCCAATCAGCATTCAAGGAGCCATTAATACACAACAACTTACAGATATCACTGCATGAACACACACAAATCAAGCAGGACTTCTCCCTCTGCCTTTCTGGTACAAGTGGAACCAATTTAGAGACTAAAGAAGCAGTTAACTGGAGCAGACTATATAACAGGTAGCACTGAACTCTCTCACCCTGAGATTTTGTCTCTTCACCCTGAGACCCTGAGATTTGGGCCAAAACCCTGAATATCAGGGTCAGACCCTTAGAATTCCCAGGTATGGTGTATACCATGGCAGAGCTTGGGTTATGGATGCTGTCAGTTGTTAGAGATGAGAACTTCAAAACCTAATGACCACAAAACTGCAGTAAGAAAAAAAAAAAAAACTGAGCTCTCCGTATATACTTAATTTAGGATAGCTCTATTAGTCCAGTGGTGTAGATGCCAAATGAATGCATATCCTAGAATGTAATAATACCTTTTTTATTTGACCAAAATTTAATTTTTAGGACATAACTTTTGATTTGATAAAGGGAGCTTGTTGCTCTCGAAAGCTTGTCCTAAAAATTTAATGTTAGTCCAATAAAAAAAGTTTTTATTACATACTGCGATACTCATTCATATACATATATGAAAGGTCTGCTATCAGACACTACATGTTTGGCTAGGCCACTAGCAGCTATGCTACATAAAAAGAAGTTTGATCACCTGCGATGTGTGTTGTCTCTCTCTCAGAGCCACCAGACCCTGGTGCAAAAATTGCCATGGCCCCCCCATTGGCCATCTCCACTGGCCACCTCCACACTGTCCCCAATCTTCACATTGCCCCCCATTTCCCACAGTCTCCACATTGCCCCAATATCTACATTGCCTCCACACTGCCCCCAATCTCCACAATTTGTGCATGTTGCCCCCAGTCTCCACATTGCCCACAATCTCCATATTGTTTCCAATCTCCACCTCCCCATTGCCCCATTGACCCCCCCAGTCAGCTGCTAGAGGTCTGCGCTGAAAAAGGCACAGACCTCAGCATGTTGGAACTTGCTTGCACACCACAGGAAATAGGAGATGGACAGATTTGTCAGGTGACCTTGGATGAGCAATATTTCATTCGCTGCAAGTACATTCATTCCGGATTGCGCTTTTCTGATGTCACCAGGTACTGGGATTTGATTTGTTTGGTGCCTTTCTCTAACTCTTAATCGTGTATACAAGGTTAATTTTTGTTTGTGTAAGCTATTTGTCCCGATGAAGTCCCTTGTGTGGGGCCGAAACATTGACTTGTAATAAATCAACTTTTATTATTAAGCCCCATAGAGTGCTCTTTATGTATGGAGACACATCACCATACAATACATTCTGTGTATTTATACCTTTTTGCAGCACCTAGGCAGATTGTTTCTCATCTGATTTCTTTTGGAGTGCCCACATACATATATATATATATATATACTAGTATGAAAGCCCGTATACACGGGCTAAAGTGTACCCAGCTGCCCCGCAGCCGGGAGCAGAGACAGGACGCGAGCCGTCCGGAGCGGGGCAGCGCGTTCGGCGAGTCTCTACTGCGCATGACTGCAGTCGTGCACAGTAGAGACTCGCCGAATGAGCTGATCCTTAGTGGGGAGCACCAGACGGCTCACAACGAAACTCCCTGTGAGTGCAAAACCACACATGCACAGTAGAGACTCGCAGAACGCGCGGATCCTTAACCTTTTGAGTGCCAGAGTGGTACGGAACGCATTGCTTTGCAATGCGTTCCGTACCACTCTGGCACTCAAAGGGTTAATGGGGAGCTCCAGGCAGCTCACAGCAAAGCTCCCTGTGTGCGAAACCACACATGCACAGTAGAGACTGCTGGAACAGCAGTCTCTACTGCGCATATGCAGTTACGGCTCACAGTGAGCGACGCATTCTACCAATTTATGTAATAGATATATATATATATACACATATATATGTATGATATAGACATATATATATAAAGATAGATAGATAGATAGATAGATAGATAGATAGATAGATAGATACACACACACACATATACCGGTAATTTAAGAAGTCAGAATTCTTTGAAATGTTATTATATTTGTTTCAATAAACACATATCCCATTTATTTTAAAAATCATTACTGCCAAATGAGCCCACAGTTGCAATCCACTGCATTTTCTGTTGCTGATTGCATTTATGGTGTAAAATACTTTTCTTTGACATTCAACTGTATTTTCAATGCAACGATGCAACATAATATATATAGGAGCATTTGGAACTGCTAATGAACAAATCATTTCGATTATTTGCAGTGTAAGGTCATTTCTAGCTCGTAAAAAGGTTAAAATACACAGTCTGGCAGATCTGGGAAAGGTCACTGCCTCATTTCCAAATGTCAGTTTGCTTACTGACCAGTCAAGAAATATTGTCAGTTTAATAAGTCATTCTTGACAGAGTAAATCATTTTTAAGATGAAATTTCATTTGTATCCTTTTTTTCTGTCCGCTGACTTTTTCATAAGGATTTTAATCTTCAAGGCAAAATATTATCCACATAAAAATAAATATGGTATGTTTGGCAAATATTCATTTTATTAAATCAATGTGTTGAATAACCCTCTGGCACTAAAAGGGTACATTTTTTTATGTGTGTCATGTGCTCATTTTATTGTGCAAGATGTGATTCTTAGGGAGTATTGTGGGTCCCACTTGAGAATCCAGAGGGGAGCTGGATGTGACACCCCCCCCCCCCGCTCCTTGGTGCCTGTGAGTACCTGCTGTCGGGGATTGTACCCGGAAGTGTTGTGCGGACACCATGAAACACAAGGGGACAGAAGAGCCCACAGGCTTGTACTTACAGAAGGTGCAAAGTGGTGATGGAACTAGGTGTATGAGAAACATCAAAAGTGAGTGAGGGGAGAGAGGACATGATAAGCGGTGAAAGTGAGAGAGGGTGATGAGAAGTGGCAAATGGGTGGTAGGGTGAGAATGATAAATAGGGAAGATGGGAGGGTCAAGGGATGGCAGGCAGCACTGAATGGGGATGTTGGTATTTTGTAGAGTGTGCAACTCACTGCAATGATATCATTTCAGTCTGTGCAACTCCTTGCAGAGATTTTGACAGGAGTGGCCTCTCCTGTCAAAATAACACCCCATGGCTGGACCAATGGACAGGCAGTATAGTGGAATTTTGCATAATTCCTCCTTATTGATGACCCTGGGTGTGTTTAGCCTCAGATGAAGCTGTTAGGTCCCACAACTCTTTCTCTTATGTATATATAGAAATCCAGTGTGAAAGCACTCTCTCCATAAGTTCTATTCGCCCAGGTGCACAATCCCTTAAAGGGACAGTAATACTTAAAATGTAAAAACAAATATGTTGTAGGGTTTATCCCCGTGAGTAAAACAAGAGTACTCCCACTGTTGAAAAGTGTTTCATTCAAAAGTTATTAATTTTCAAAGTTGAATTTTTTAGGTGCAATATCACAGTGGCCTGAAATTGTACAGTGGTGCTGTTGCTACACAGTCCTATGGAGATTTATGGTCCCGGGACCAGAGCTGTCCATAGGATCGTGTAGCAACAGCGCCACTGTATAATTTCAGGCTACTGTGATATTGCACCTAAAAAATTCAACTTTGAAATTTAATAACTTTTGAATGAAACACCTTTCAGCAGTGGGAGTACTCTTGTTTTACTCAGGGGGATAAACCCTACAACATATATTTTTTTTACATTTTAAGTATTACTATCCCTTTAAGGTTTGTACAACAAATAGAAGGATTGGGCATCACCCATGGGACTTACTCAAAATGATTTATTGGACACAAAAATCAGCAATTCGGTCAACGTTTCGGTCCCAGTAGCGGACCTTTATCAAGACAATTAAAGTGAACAACAGCTTGGATTTATATATCCAAATCCAAGCTGTTGTTAATTTTAATTGTCTTGATAAAGGTCCGCTACTGGGACCGAAATGTTGACCGAATTGCTGATTTTTGTGTCCAATAAATCATTTTGAATAAGTCCTACGGGTGCTGCCCCACCCTTCTATTTGTTATATATATATATATATATATATATATATATATATATATATATATATATATATATAGCAGTATTGGCATGGCATTGCCCTGCGGTTAATAAAACAATGACTGCTTTAATGACTGGCTTGTTGAATTTTAAGTGCTTAATCCTTTCAGCTCCAAAAAAGGTGCACAACCCATTGCATAGCACTGCATTACACAACTCTCCATCAGTGAACATGTGTGTGTAAGTGAGCAAATGTGTTTGAGCAACAGTGTGTGAGAACTTGTGTGTATTTCCTTTAGCATTCTGCATATAGTATATAGAATATTTCCTATAGTGTATAGCCTACAGCATTGTGCATATTGCATTTTGAGTATAGACTTTAGCCTAAAGCTTTTGGCATATAACATTTTGCATATTATGTATAATATTTTGCAAAATGTGTTTAGCGTATTGTGTATGGCGTATTGCATATAGCATTTGGCATATATTGCTTTGTGTATAGCAATTGGTGTATTGTATATAGTGTTTGGCATATTATGTATAGTTAAATATACACCTCTCTTTCTACATCCGAAAGAAAATCTTGTGTGCTGTCGGGGGGTCGGGGGAACTCTGCATCTCTGTTAGAGGCAATGTGGTGAGGGGAGTGTGAGGTGAAGGGGAGGGAGGAGGTGTGTACTGTGATGGAGGGTGAAGTCCTGTATGTAGTGAATGGGAGGGAAGGTATAGAGGGAGGAGGTGTATACTGTGATGGAGGGTGAAGTCCTGTATGTAGTGAATGGGAGGGAAGGTATAGAGGGAGGAGGTGTATACTGTGATGGAGGGTGAAGTCCTGTATGTAGTGAATGGGAGGGAGGGTATAGAGGGAGGAGGAGGGACTGTGATGGAGGGTGAAGTCCTGTATGTAGTGAATGGGAGGGAAGGTATAGAGGGAGGAGGAGGGACTGTGGTGGAGGGTGAAGTCCTGTATGTAGTGAATGGGAGGGAAGGTATAGAGGGAGGAGGGACTGTGATGGAGGGTGAAGCACTGTATGTAGTGAATGGGAGGGAGGGTATAGAGGGAGGAGGTGTGTACTGTGATGGAGGGTGAAGTCCTATACGTAGTGAATGGGAGGGAGGGTATAGAGGGTGAAGCCCTGTATGTAGTGAATGGGAGGGAGGAGGTGTGTACTGTGATGGAGGGTGAAGTCCTATATGTAGTGAATGGGAGGGAAGGTATAGAGGGAGGAGGTGTATACTGTGATGGAGGGTGAAGTCCTGTATGTAGTGAATGGGAGGGAAGGTATAGAGGGAGGAGGAGGGACTGTGGTGGAGGGTGAAGTCCTATATGTAGTGAATGGGAGGGAGGGTACAGAAGGAGCAGGTGTATACTGTGATGAGGGGTGAAGTCCTGTATGTAGTGAATGGGAGGGAAGGTATAGAGGGAGGAGGTGTATACTGTGATGGAGGGTGAAGTCCTGTATGTAGTGAATGGGAGGGAGGGTATAGAGGGAGGAGGAGGGACTGTGATGGAGGGTGAAGTCCTGTATGTAGTGAATGGGAGGGAAGGTATAGAGGGAGGAGGAGGGACTGTGGTGGAGGGTGAAGTCCTGTATGTAGTGAATGGGAGGGAAGGTATAGAGGGAGGAGGGACTGTGATGGAGGGTGAAGCACTGTATGTAGTGAATGGGAGGGAGGGTATAGAGGGAGGAGGTGTGTACTGTGATGGAGGGTGAAGTCCTATACGTAGTGAATGGGAGGGAAGGTATAGAGGGAGGAGGTGTATACTGTGATGGAGGGTGAAGTCCTGTATGTAGTGAATGGGAGGGAAGGTATAGAGGGAGGAGGAGGGACTGTGGTGGAGGGTGAAGTCCTATATGTAGTGAATGGGAGGGAGGGTACAGAAGGAGCAGGTGTATACTGTGATGAGGGGTGAAGTCCTGTATGTAGTGAATGGGAGGGAAGGTATAGAGGGAGGAGGTGTATACTGTGATGGAGGGTGAAGTCCTGTATGTAGTGAATGGGAGGGAGGGTATAGAGGGAGGAGGAGGGACTGTGGTGGAGGGTGAAGTCCTGTATGTAGTGAATGGGAGGGAAGGTATAGAGGGAGGAGGAGGGACTGTGGTGGAGGGTGAAGTCCTGTATGTAGTGAATGGGAGGGAAGGTATAGAGGGAGGAGGAGGGACTGTGATGGAGGGTGAAGTCCTATATGTAGTGAATGGGAGGGAGGGTATAGAGGGAGGAGGAGGGACTGTGGTGGAGGGTGAAGTCCTGTATGTAGTGAATGGGAGGGAGGGTATAGAAGGAGGAGGAGGGACTGTGGTGGAGGGTGAAGCACTGTATGTAGTGAATGGGAGGGAGGGTATAGAGGGAGGAGGTGTATACTGTGATGGAGGGTGAAGTCCTGTATGTAGTGAATGGGAGGGAAGGTATAGAGGGAGGAGGTGTATACTGTGATGGAGGGTGAAGTCCTGTATGTAGTGAATGGGAGGGAGGGTATAGAGGGAGGAGGAGGGACTGTGGTGGAGGGTGAAGTCCTGTATGTAGTGAATGGGAGGGAGGGTATAGAAGGAGGAGGAGGGACTGTGGTGGAGGGTGAAGTCCTATATGTTGTGAATGGGAGGGAAGGTATAGAGGGAGGAGGTGTATACTGTGATGGAGGGTGAAGTCCTGTATGTAGTGAATGGGAGGGAAGGTATAGAGGGAGGAGGTGTATACTGTGATGGAGGGTGAAGTCCTGTATGTAGTGAATGGGAGGGAAGGTATAGAGGGAGGCGGAGGGACTGTGGTGGAGGGTGAAGTCCTATAAGAAGTGAATGGGAGGGAAGGTATAGAGGGAGGAGGTGTATACTGTGATGGAGGGTGAAGTCCTATATGTAGTGAATGGGAGGGAGGGTATAGAGGGAGGAGGTGTATACTGTGATGGAGGGTGAAGTCCTGTATGTAGTGAATGGGCGGGAGGGTATAGAGGGAGGAGGAGGGACTGTGGTGGAGGGTGAAGTCATGTATGTAGTGAATGGGCGGGAGGGTATAGAGAGAGGAGGAGGGACTGTGGTGGAGGGTGAAGTCATGTATGTAGTGAATGGGAGGGAGGGTATAGAGGGAGGAGGTGTATACTGTGATGGAAGGTGAAGTCATTGCAGAGATTTTCACAGGAGAAGGCAGGCAGGGGGTTGCCTGTCAAAATCACGCCCCATGCTTACACCAATGAGACATAACTCCTCCTTACTGCTGCCCCTGGGTGCGTTTTGCTTCAGACAAAGCTTGTCAGTCACATGATGCTTCCTTTTTTATACATAAAAATTCTGTTTCTGGCTCTGTGTCCACCCTGGGCAGCGGCAGGCAGCGAATCAGGGGCGGTGATTTTCACAGGAGTGGGCATGGGGCAAAAATTACTGCAGTGAGACTCACCACCTCAGCGGTCCAGCAGGTCCCTGAACTACAGGGCGTCCACAATCGTATGGTCAAAGCCATGCACCATTTTCTAGTATATATATATATATATATATATATATATATATATATATATATATATACATATATATATATATATATATATATATATATATATCCACAACGAAATGCCAGCATTCACAGGACTTAAACAACAATAGTAAATGTATTAACTTGATGTTTCGGTCCAGTAGAGACCTTTATCAAGAACATAATGCACCCAGGCATTTGTCAGAAAAGGATCTTTGGAAGGAATGTATATATGTATGTATATATATGGATAAAGCAATAGACAGTAGCATGCACATATATGTATGTATATATATATTTATAACATCTGTTTACTTTTCAACCCTGTGACTTACCCACATTTTGTTGATACTGCTGGCAGCATTTCGATTAAAATGAATTAGCTGAGTCTTGCCTAAAATGGAGGTGCTTTGGTATGGCAGACAAACCTGAACACATTTTAGCCAAGCTATGCAAAAAAAAAAAAAAACCCTAGCATTCATGGGGTTACCCCCTCCAGCACTCAAAGGGTTAAAACCCCTAAAGTAACTTTCTGGAATATTTATTTGTCCAGTGTAGCACAGTTGGATTGTTCCAGAATATTTCTCTGTGCATATCGGCCACGATCTTTATGACCTGTTATTTTTAGTTTCTCAGTTAGTTTTACTAGAAAACAAAGCGACTCCATTAGACGTCACCCAAGTCTATTAATTCCCTTACTCAAGAAACACTGACTGGAAGTGAGATTTCTCAATGGTCTCTTGATCAAAGTGGAGGAATGAGTGGTGTGGATGGTGAATGGCTGTCTTCTCCCACTGAATAAGAACACAGACCTACTCACACAAAAGTCCTTTCCCAGCTTGAAACTCCCTAGTATGTCAACTCAAATGACATGGTTAGACACTGGCTTTCTTCATTTCCACCCATGTCTTTTATGTTCTTTTAATAGCGACTAAAGGAAAGCCTCACAGCTGTACAACAACCAACTATACTGCACGTTTGGCCAATGCTAATTCATATCTCATAAAGTATCACGCTTTCTCAGACTGTCTGAAAAGTACTATGAATGCTCTTGGCTATTTTTCCTGGAAAAAAGGTACGGGTATGTATTTACTACCAGTGCTTTTTCTGCCTATGCCAAAGTTTTCTCCTTAAAGGGACAGTAATGTCCCATACATTTTTTTAGAGTTTTGTAGAGCTTAAAAAAAAATAAGCTAAATGCCACAAATCCTATCTCTCAGACCACTATGGTTTGAGAGATATCCTCCCCTAAACTTCCTCTTCTCCTTCTGTCAGCTGTAAAGCTGTAAAGCTGACAGAAGGAGAACCGTGTTGGCCGACATGAGGAGGCTCTTCAGCAGAGCCGCAACAGTGCAATTTAAAAAGAATTACTTCTTTGGAATGGTGTAAAAATGTGTGCTTGCAAATAAGGTACATTTAGTAGACCGTTCCAAAGAAGTATTTCTTTTTAAAGGAGCAGTAAACTTTTTTTATGAAAACACATATTTTATAGATCATTTCCTGTTGAATAAAACAAGGGTACTCCCATCCCTGTCAGAAGTTTTATTCAAAATTTATAGCAGTTTAAATAACCAGGAAGTGAATTTACTGTGTTTACTTCCCGATAGTTCTAACTGACAGGAAGTGAATTGACTGTGTTTACTTCCTGATGGTTCTAACTGACAGGAAGTGACTCAGCAGTTTCTATCACATTCTATGGAGAACTGTATGTCTCTGACTTTTCTGACTTTCCTCTCCATTAGAATCTACCAGGAAATCTAATTAGAATATGACCACTAGAGAGCACTGCTAATGTAAAAAGACATGGGTTTAAACTGTAATAACTCTGGAAATATAAATCTCTCGGCAGTGGGCGTACCCTTATTTTACTCAATAGGAAAATCCCTACAATATATATTTTTTTATAAAAAAAAAAAGTTTATTGCTCCTTAAAATCACGTTATTGCGGCTCTGCTGAAGAACCGCCTCATGTCGGCAAACACAGATCTCCTTTTGTCAGCTTTACAGCTGACAGAAGGATAAGAGGAACTTTAGCAGAGGATATCTCTCAAACCATAGAGGTTTGATATAGGATTTGTGGCATTTAGCTTATTTTTTTAAGCTCTGCAAAACTCTAAAAACTTTTTATGGAACATTACTGTGCCTTTAACGCTGCTTGAGCCAATGGAAAGGCAATTAATGCGTGTATGAGTGTTTTGGAGTGTTATGTTTCTCTGTTATATGCCATGAACTAAACAAGGAATTGGTGTAAATTTACTTTGTTTAACCACAAATGCTATACAGGTGGCATTCATAGCTTGTGCTATTTAAAGTGTTAGTAATGTCTAAAAAAAACTTTTTTTGCATTTAGAAGAGCTTAAAAAGCTGATCTAAATGCAAAAAACCGTATCTCTTAAACCGCTATGGTTTAAGAGATACGGGCGTTTAAAGTTTGCTTTCTCCTACTGACAGCTGTAAAGCTGTCAGCAGGAGATCCGTGTCGGTCGACACGCTGGCGCTTGAGAAGTGCCGAGATCTCGTTACTTACACGGAATCCCTTCATTGGAATGGTCTAAATCGTGTGCCTAGTGTTCAGGCACACATTTTTTTTTGCATTCAGATCAGCTTTTTAAGCTCTTCTAAATGCAAAAAAGTTTTTTTTTAGACATTACTAACACTTTAAAGCCTTAACAAGCAAAAGATGATTTTCGCACTCAGGATTTAAATTTTAAACTTTTATTGAGCAATTTTATTAATCACCATTGCGCAACATTTCGGGGACTTATCCCTTCGCCAGACGAAGGGATAACTCCCCGAAACGCTGCGCAATGGTGATTAATAAAATTGCTCAATAAGAGTTTAAAATTTAAATCCCGAGTGCGAAAACTATATTTTGTCTGTGGATTTGAATTGCGGGTCATGTTGTGGCACTGACCCATGCATTTTCTGCACCAGATTTAACGGAGAGTGGAGTGCTGAGGTAACTATTCGGAATCTACAAAGCCTTAACAAGGCAGGAATGTGTACTCCAGTATATACTACTTTAATTATATCCTTTCCGACATACCCCAAAAAGTGTAGTTTAGTGTAACATCTTATCACATAAAATGAGCTGCGCTGCTTTGTAAACTCCCCTACTGTATATATAAAAAAAAATAAAAAATATTTGCATTGTACGTGATGCTAACTGATGAATCGTGACAAATCATGTGGAACTTCTCATTCAATAATGGACGTGCCATATATTCCTTTCTTTTTGAATGTTTACCATATAGTGAAATAAGAATTATATTTGTGTATTATAATAGTTTGTAAAACATACAGAAAGAGGTGAGAGTAAGAAAAAATTGTGAGAAAATAGATGAGGGCAAACAAGAAAATGTAAAAAGAAATTAGAATTTATATACATTATTAAAAGAAGGAAAAAGTCATGGGAGTTCGGGGGGTGGGGGGCTCCATATAACCATAAGGTCTAGACGGTCCGGCCTGGGGGTCATATTATGGCTTTGCCCCCCCTGGAAATTTCTCTGGATGCCCCTGCCTCGAACCTTTGAGGGAATGCAACTCCCATCATTCCCACCCAGTCGATTTTGGGAATCAGTCAACTAAGAACTCCTTCATAGTGCCGATGAGGATTATCTTCCCAGAATAAGGTAAATTGAGGTCTGTTGTTAAAGTGATAGTAATACTTAATATGTAAAAAAAATATGTTGTAGGATTTATCCCCCTGAGTAAAACACCGCTGAAAGGATTTTTTTAAGTGCAGTATCAGAATGGCCTGAAATTGTACTGTGGCGCTGTTGCTGCACAATCCAATGGAGATTTATGGACAATTGACCAGAGCTGTCCATAGGATGGTGTAGCAACAGCACCACTGTAGAATTTCAGGTCACTGTGATACTGCACCTAAAAATATCAAATTTGAGCTATAACAACTTTTGGATAAATCACTTTTCAGCAGTTGGAGTACCCTTGTTTTACTCAGGAGAATAAACTCTACGGCATTTTTTTTTTCATATTAAACTTTTAACGTCACATGCCAGGACTGTCACGGCTGTCCGGATGTTAAGGACTGGTGACTGTCAAACCGTTATAGGATTTGTTGCATATAGTTTAATTATTTTAAGTACTACAATATTATAAAGATTTTTTTCTGGGACATTACTGTCCCTTTAATAAAGAAATCTACCTAATCACTATGTAACCTAACATTTAACACATACTTGTAAAGGGGTGACAGATCTCCTTTAAGGAGTGTTATGAACATTTCGAAACTTTTACATCTCTATGAATGTTCTAACATGTTCTTTCTCATATAAGAACACGTTGCTATTTAGCATCAACATTGCTTTAACTGTGGAAATTTCAAAGCCCACAAATTACTTTTTTTCATAATGACTGTGTAATGTTTAAACTTGGTTTTATCCATAATTCACAGCTTTGATGACATCGGTATTTCGAGCAAAAGCAGTGTAAAGAAATAAATTAAACAAAACTCAAAGTTGAAAAAAAGTGCTGCTACAAATCACTTATTTATATAATGCTGCCCATCTAGGAATGGCTCTCATCAATCAACCTTCTTGCATCTCCCTGGAACGAATGTTATAATATTTACAAAAGGTTTTCCATTGTGAGTTTCCAAATGTTTAAAAACAAGTTAACATAGATCCATAGAGGCTGCAAAGCTGTTCCATTATCACGGTGGTTCCTCGCCAGCGTGTCAGGACCTGGAAATGTGTCACTGAGCAAAGTCAGAAGTGTCACAAGTTATTCAATCAAAAACTAATTTAAAGAGCTGAAAGCAAAAATATTTTTAAAAAAATTGGCAAATAATTCAAAAGTGATTTTCACATGAAAAGTTATGTAAGAAGAATGTAAATGGTGAAGACATAAAGAATCTTGATTTATGTTGATCTGGGTGCCAGACATTTTTTCGGATATTAACCCCTTGGATACAAAAGCAATGGCTCCGAGATTTCCTGAGCAGCCAGGGAGGTTAACCTTTTGAGTGCCAAAGGGTATTGCTTTACAATGCATTGGATACCGCTGTGGCAGTCAAAAGGGTTAATGGGACATTGTGAGTTATATATGAATCTGCCAACTGACCCTTTGAGTGCCAGAGAGGTATCCAACGCATTGCGTTGCAATGTGTTGGATACCTCTCAGGCACTCAAAGGGTTAAAGCCACTTTCTGTGCTGACAAGTTAAGATTACAGGAAAACTAACAACTCCAACTTACCTTGCTATGGCCAGAAAATACCAATGGCCCCCTCTGAATTTTGTCCTTTAGTCAAGATGTAATATTTTCCATGGAGGCGGACATCATAGTTTCTGGCAGCTTTTCAAATTGAAACAGGCAGGGTGCATGAGCTTTTTTAACTCTTTAACCCCTTAAAGACTGCATGCCATGCTATTATCGTCACACCGGTGATGATCATAGCACGTCACGTACATTTTGCTTACATCGCTCCTCTGGGAATGCTGTAAGTAAAAATGGGGTCTGACATTGACTGCACCAAGACCAGAGCGGTCTCTCTCAGACCTCAAAGCGACGCGCCGGTATGCGTCACCAGTCATGTGTACCAGCGCATCGTAAAGGACCAAAGTGGTCCTTGAGAGAAGGTTACTTCCCAGGACCTCATACCTCCCAACATTTCAAATTGCCAAAGAGGGACACTTGTGTTTTAGGTCATCTTCCTGGGGGGGTGGCTAGTAGGCAAAGCATTACCGAGAATTTTAGGTTGTTTCATGAGCTAATGAAACCTCTTTGTGTAACTAAATAAATGATTTAGAGCAAGACCAAACTATTTTATTTATAGACTGATTTATACAAAACACTGATAGAGGTTTATCAAATATTAATGTGAGTTTTATTGCTGTGGAGCAATGTGGTACACTTATATACACACCACACAGTCTGATCTCCTAAACACAGGGACATCAGGGTGATACACTTATATACACACCACACAGTCTGATCTCCTAAACACAGGGACACAAGGGTGATACACTTATATACACACCACACAGTCTGATCTCCTACACACAGGGACACCAGGGTGATACACTTATATACACACCACACAGTCTGATCTCCTAAACACAGGGACACCAGGGTGATACACTTCTATACACACCGCACAGTCTGATCTCCTAAACACAGGGACACCAGGGTGATACACTTATATACACACTGCACAGTCTGATCTCCTAAACACAGGGACACCAGGGTGATACACTTATATACACACCACACAGTCTGATCTCCTAAACACAGAGACATCAGGGTGATACACTTCTATACACACCACACAGTCTGATCTCCTAAACACAGGGACACCAGGGTGATACACTTATATACACACCACACAGTCTGATCTCCTAAACACAGGTACACCAGGGTGATACACTTCTATACACACCACACAGTCTGATCTCCTAAACACAGGTACACCAGGGTGATACACTTCTATACACACCACACAGTCTGATCTCCTAAACACAGGGACACCAGGGTGATACACTTCTATACACACCACACAGTCTGATCTCCTAAACACAGGGACACCAGGGTGATACACTTCTATACACACCACACAGTCTGATCTCCTAAACACAGGGACACCAGGGTGATACACTTCTATACACATCACACAGTCTGATCTCCTACACACAGGGACACCAGGGTGATACACTTCTATACACATCACACAGTCTGATCTCCTACACACAGGGACACCAGGGTGGGAAAGAGGGACAGAGAAATTTGGGTCTCAAAGAAGGACTGTCCCTCCTAAAGAGGGTCACTTGGGAGGTATGGGTTGAGGACCAGATGGATGTGCAACACATTGCATTGCACAACCCTCTGTTCCTTAAAGGGTTAAGGTTCTCATGTGCACTGCGGATAGTTCCAGGTTCTGTGGTCCTGCTAATAACTGTCATGTCCACCTCCACGGTTATAATATCCAGGACATGGGAATCTTAACACTTTAAGGACCAGAGGGTTATGCAACGCATTGCTCCACAAAGTCTTGTGCAAAACTCTGGTCCTTAAAGGGTTAAGTACGTTCATGTACTCTGTCTGCCTCAGTTTGAAAAAACTAGAGGTGCACCGATACAGAGTATGAGTACCGATACTTTTTTAAAGTACTCGCCGATACCAATTACCAATACTTTTTTTTTTTCTCGGTGATTTGCCATTTTTCCAAGTACCTAAAGTATATTGATTCTCCCCTTTTGCCTCTTTCTCCCCCTCTTGATTCCCACCTTTTGCTTCATTCACCCCCTCTTGAGCCCCCTCCTTTTGCCTTGGCTTTTTCTCTCCCTTTTGATCCCCCTTTCTCCCCTTCTTGACTCTTGATCCCACCCTTTTGCCTCTTTCTCTCTCTCTCCTGATCCCCCCTCCTCTTGCCTCTTTTTTTTTTCTCCCTTAGTCCCTTTTGCCTTTTTTTCTCCCTCTTGACCCGCCTCTCTGCCTCTTTCTTCACCCCATCTTGCCTCAATTGATCCCCCTTTGCCTGCCTTACCCTCTTCTGCCGGGTGTTCACAGAGTTCAACTTCGGAGCACTGCCATGGTAACCCGCGGCAACACTCCAACGCTGCAGGAGGTAGAGAGGCGACCGGGGAGCATTGTGAGCAGCTCCCCGGGCTCCCTCTCTGCAGCACCGACCCTGACACAGAGTATCGGTGCTGGCATTGGCCGCATTTGCGCGAGTACGAGTACTCGCGCAAATGCCGGTGTCGGCAGCGATACCGATACCAGTATTGGTATCAGTGCAACCCTAGAAAAAACTGCCAGTAACTGTCATGTCCGCCTCCATGGACATGACATCCAGAACTGACTGAAGATGTTATCGCTTGAACAAAGGCACATGCAAAAAATTCTTACCATTTTCTGTTCACAATAAGGTATGTGCGCTCGGGGGGGGGGGGGGAGTATTAGGAGGTATTAGTTCTCCTTTCAAAATGTAGAACCTGCACCTATGGGTTGGGAGAGCCACATCTGGGAACTCTCTGGATCTGCTCTGGAGACTCTGGTTTGTAGACTTTACCAGGGACAGAGGCTCAATTTCCTGCGGTGGGGAGTTTTTCCGCCTTCCCTCCCTCTTCTCCTCCTTCCTACCCTATTGCTCCCATTTCTCCTCTTTCCCATCTTGTTCCTCCCACTTACCACCTACTTCTCCTCCTTCACACCTTGTTCCTCCCACTTCCTACCTACATCTCCTCCTTCCCACCTTGTTCCTCCCACTTCCCACCTACTTCTCTTCCTTCCCACACTGTTCTTCCTAGTTCACTACCACTTCTGCTCCTTCCCACTTTGTTCCTCCCACTTCCTACCCACTTCTCCTCCTTCCTACCCTGTTCTTCCTAGTTCACTACCACTTCTCCTCCTTCCCACCTTGTTCCTCCCACTTCCTACCTACTTCTCCTCCTTCCTACCCTGTTCTTCCTAGTTCACTCATACTTCTCCTCCTTCCCACCCTGTTCATTCCTCCCACTTCCCACCTAAATCTCCTGTTTCCCACCTTGTTCCTCCCACTTCCCACCTACTTCTCCTCCTTCCCACCTTGTTCTTCCCACTTCCTACCCACTTCTCCTCCTCCCCACACTGTTCTTCCTAGTTCACTACCACTTCTCCTCCCTCCCACCTTGTTCCTCCCACTTCCCACCTACTTCTCCTCCTTCCCACCTTGTTCCTCCCACTTCTCCTCCTTCCCACCTTGTTCCTTCCACTTCCTACCCACTTCTCCTCCTTCCTACCCTGCTCTTCCTAGTTCACTACCACTTCTCCTCCTTCCCACTTTGTTCCTCCCACTTCCTACCTACTTCTCCTCCTTCCTACCCTGTTCTCCTAGTTCACTCCTACTTCTCCTCCTTCCCACCTTGTTCCTCCCACTTCCCACCTACTTCTCCTCCTTCCTACCCTGTTCTTCCTAGTTCACTCCCACTTCTCCTCCTTCCTACCCTGTTCCATATACCTCTCCTCCTTCACATCCTATTCCTCCCTCTTCCCTCACACTTCTTCTCCTTCCCTTCCTATTCCTCCCTCTTCCCTCACACTTCTCCTCCTTCCCATCCTATTCCTCCCTCTTCCCTCACACTTCTCCTCCATCCCATCCTATTCCCCCCTCTTCCCTCACACTTCTCCTCCTTCCCATCCTATTCCTCCCTCTTCCCTCACACTTCTCCTCCTTCCCATCCTATTCCTCCCTCTTCCCTCACACCTCTCCTCCTTCCCATCCTATTCCTCCCTCTTCCCTCACACTTCTCCTCCATCCCATCCTATTCCTCCCTCTTCCCTCACACTTCTCCTCCTTCCCATCCTATTCCTCCCTCTTCCCTCACACTTCTCCTCCATCCCATCCTATTCCCCCCTCTTCCCTCACACTTCTCCTCCATCCCATACTATTCCTCCCTCTTCCCTCACACTTCTCCTCCTTCCCATCCTATTCCTCCCTCTTCCCTCACACCTCTCCTCCTTCCCATCCTATTCCTCCCTCTTCCCTCACACTTCTCCTCCATCCCATACTATTCCTCCCTCTTCCCTCACACTTCTCCTCCTTCCCATCCTATTCCTCCCTCTTCCCTCACACTTCTCCTCCTTCCCATCCTATTCCTCCCTCTTCCCTCACACCTCTCCTCCTTCCGTCCTGTTCATCCCACTTTTCACCCACTTTCTGCCATAAATATGACTAAGCCCTGCCCACTCGATTAAGCCCTACCCCTTTATGATGTAAATTGTGTCAGTGACATTCTCTTGTTGACTGCACATGAGCCCGTGGGTGAGATCGCTTTAGTCCATACCCGAGCACATGCCACCATGTTTAAGACTTTCATTCAAGCAAAACCTGAATCTTGCCAAATGACAGGCACAGGAAAATGAGACAATCTGTCACACATTTCCTCTATTCCTTGTTGGCATCTAGTGGGACTCAATATGCAGAAGAAAGAACCCCCCACACACACCCATACTCCCACAGTGTCTTAACTTGGTGCATGTGGTGTAAAAAGGAGATTTTCTTCAGCGCAAATAGAAGCTCTAGTAATCTCTCACGAGCAGGGCCCTCTGATCCTCCTGTTCTCCACATCTTACTGTACTATTTAATACCTCTGTATGTCTATTCCCAATTGTACAGCGCTGCGGAATTAGTTGGCGCTATATAAATAAAGAATAAAAATAATAAGCTCAGTAGATAAATGTTACACAGACAAAGTACATAAAGCCGGTCCTATTTTACCATGGAATTGCATTTGTATATTCCCCTATCCAGGAACAGATTTCCCAATAGGCAGAGTAGGCAACTGCCTAGCGCTCCAAAGTTTGAGAGGTACCTAAGCTGAGCTGGCCACACCCACAGATCTGGACATAAAGAAATGATCGATGTTTAACTCTTTGAGATCCAGAAGGGTGGGCAACGCATTGCTTCGTAAAGTGTTGCGTATCCCTCTGGCATTCAAAAGATGAAGGTCTTATCAGGTTTTTAACCTGTTAAGGACCAGTGGGGTGTACAATGCATTGTTCTTCACTGAAAAGCCCTCTGCTCCTTAACACTTTGAGTGCCAGAGTGGTGAGAAACCCACTGCAATGCAAAGCAAAGCCAGGGGCACTTATCTGGCACTTAAAGGATTAAACGGCTAGCAAGCTGGATAATAAATCCTGACAAACTAAAGCCTCTAGCACATGGGCATCCAACACGCTGCCAATGGGCCAAATGCGGCCGACCTGATTCCACGGTGTGGCCCACCTGAGATTTTTTTTTTTTTTAAAGTGGAACTACCACCCTATATAAAGTCGCCCCCCAACTATAAGGCATATGACGACTAGCTTCTTAATAGTGTTATTATCTCACACAAGTACCACAATCTGAAGTAATCCTTATTTTTCTGAGACTGATGTGCAGGCTTCTTGATTTAGAGCCGTCTATGCGCCTGCGCCGTCAGTCCCTTCCGGTGCCTTAAGGCACAGTGCAATGACTCCTAGAGGAGACCTGGATAGATAGCGCAGACGCAGATGTCTCCAAGACAAGATGTCTGCTCTGATGCCTGGCTTCCGGTCTCCGAAAAATAAGGATTTCTTCAGAACCGGCTACTTGTTTGCGATAATAACACTATTAAGAAGCTAGTCGCCATACGCCTAATTATTGGAGAGCGACTTTATATAGGGTGGAAGTTCCACTTTAAATAAATATACTATATATATATATATATATATATATATATATATATATATATATATATATATATATATATATATATAAATTAAAGCGGAACTACCACCCAATAAAAATATTGTCCCACATAATTGCCCATCTAGCGACTAGCTGCTCAGTAGTGCTAATCGCCAGAATTGTTACCAGATTAAAGAGAAATCTCTGTTCTTCCAGGACTGACAGTAAGACGGAGCACGGACATCTTGCCATAGTGACGTCCACATACCTGCATTGTCAGTCCCAGCCAGCTCTAGGAGGTGTTGCTAGGAGCCATTCAGCTCCGGAAGGGACTGATAGTGCAGGTGAGCGGACATCACTATGGCAAGATGTCCACGCTCCATCCTGCTGTCAGTCCGGGAAGAATAGCGTTTTCTCTTTAATCTGTTAATAATTCTGGCGACTAGCGCTACTGAGCAGCTAGTCACCAGATGGGAAATTATGTGGTACAATATTCTTATTTGGTGGTAGCTTCGCTTTAAAGGAGCAGTAAACTTTTTTTATGAAAAAATATATATTGTAGGGATTTTCCTACTGAGTAAAATAAGGGTATTCCCACTGCCAAGAGATTTATATTTCCAGAGTTATTACATTTTAAACCCATGTTTTTTTACATTAGCAGTGCCCTCTAGTGGTCAAATTCTAATTAGATTTTCTGTTAGATTCTAATGGAGAGGAAAGTCAGAAAAGTCAGAGATATACAGTTATCCATAGAATGTGATAGAAACTGCCTGTCACTTCCTGTCAGTTAGAACTATCAGGAAGTAAACACAGTAAATTCACTTCCTGTCAGTTAGATCTATCAGGAAGTAAACACAATAAATTCACTTCCTGTCAGTTAGAACAATCAGGAAGTAAACACAGTAAATTCACTTCCTGATTATGTGAACTGAGAGACAAGAAGAGTTGTGAGGAGCACACATCAAGCACGAACAAGATTAAGTGTCTTGTTCTAAGGCATGGTAGTCTCTCAATGGTGCTACAACTCACGTTTTTCACTCCCATGTGCCATTGCAGAGAGGAAATCTCCATGTCCATATCAGACTGGTCCCGCCCACAGACAGTCCAGCTCCGAAATGTCAGGCAAATCCTCTCCGCACGAGAGAAACGGCAAAACCACAGACGTACGTTTTGGCCTATGTGAGCGTCGTCAGTGTGGTGCAGCCGAATCCCTCTAGGCACATGGAAGCAAGGGCCCATGCCTGGGATGCCCTTAAACTTAGGGAGACAAGAAGAGTTGTGAGGAGCACACATCAAGCACGAACAAGATTAAGTGTCTTGTTCTAAGGCATGGTAGCCTCTCAATGGTGCTACAACTCCCATGTGCCATTGCAGAGAGGAAATCTCCATGTCCATGTCCATATCCATATCCATATCCATATCCATATCCATATCCGACTGGTCCCACCCATGGACAGTCCAGCTCCGAAATGTCAGGCAAAACCACAGACGTACGTTTCGGCCTATGTGAGCCTCACCAGTGTGGTACAGCCGAATCCCGCTAGGCACATGGAAGCAAGGCCCATGCCTGGGATGCCCTTACACTTAGGGAGACAAGAAGAGGTTTTTATTTTTTATTTATTAATTTATTATTTATTTTTTTTTTTGGTCACACATGGGCTCACATGGGCCGAAATGTACGTCTGTGGTTTTGCCGTTTCTCTCGTGCGGAGAGGATTTGTCTGACATTTTGGAGCTGGACTGTCTGTGGGTGGGACCAGTCTGATATGGACATGGAGATTTCCTCTCTGCAATGGCACATGGGAGTGAAAAGCGTGAGTTGTAGCACCATTGAGAGGCTACCATGCCTTAGAACAAGACACTTAATCTTGTTCGTGCTTGATGTGTGCTCCTCACAACTTTTTTTGTCTCCCTAAGTTTAAGGGCATCCCAGGCATGGGCCCTTGCTTCCATGTGCCTAGAGGGATTCGGCTGCACCACACTGACGAGGCTCACATAGGCTGAAACGTACGTCTGTGGTTTTGCCGTTTCTTTCGTGCGGAGAGGATTTGCCTGACATTTCGGAGCTGGACTGTCTGTGGGCGGGACCAGTCTGATATGGACATGGAGATTTCCTCTCTGCAATGGCACATGGGAGTGAAAATGTGAGTTGTAGCACCATTGAGAGGCTACCATGCCTTAGCACAAGACACTTAATCTTGTTCGATCTTGATCTGTGCTTCTCACAACTTTTTTTTTGTCTCCCTAAGTTTAAGGGCATCCCCGGCATGGGCCCTTGCTTCCATGTGCCTAGAGGGATTCGGCTGCACCACACTGACGAGGCTCACATAGGCCGAAACGTACGTCTGTGGTTTTGCCGTTTCTCTCGTGCGGAGAGGATTTGCCTGACGTTTCGGAGCTGGACTGTCTGTGGGCAGGACCAGTCTGATATGGACATGGAGATTTCTTCTCTGCAATGGCACATGGGAGTGAAAATGTGAGTTGTAGCACCATTGAGAGGCTACCATGCCTTAGAACAAGACACTTAATCTTGTTCGATCTTGATCTGTGCTTCTCACAACTTTTTTTTTGTCTCCCTAAGTTTAAGGGCATCCCCGGCATGGGCCCTTGCTTCCATGTGCCTAGAGGGATTCGGCTGCACCACACTGACGAGGCTCACATAGGCCGAAACGTACGTCTGTGGTTTTGCCTGACATTTCGGAGCTGGACTGTCTGTGGGCGGGACCAGTCTGATATGGACATGGAGATTTCCTCTCTGCAATGGCACATGGGAGTGAAAAACGTGAGTTGTAGCACCATTGAGAGGCTACCATGCCTTAGAACAAGACACTTAATCTTGTTCGTGCTTGATGTGTGCTCCTCACAACTTTTTTTGTCTCCCTAAGTTTAAGGGCATCCCAGGCATGGGCCCTTGCTTCCATGTGCCTAGAGGGATTCGGCTGCACCACACTGACGAGGCTCACATAGGCCGAAACGTACGTCTGTGGTTTTGCCGTTTCTTTCGTGCGGAGAGGATTTGCCTGACATTTCGGAGCTGGACTGTCTGTGGGCGGGACCAGTCTGATATGGACATGGAGATTTCCTCTCTGCAATGGCACATGGGAGTGAAAATGTGAGTTGTAGCACCATTGAGAGGCTACCATGCCTTAGAACAAGACACTTAATCTTGTTCGATCTTGATCTGTGCTTCTCACAACTTTTTTTTTGTCTCCCTAAGTATAAGGGTATCCCAGGCATGGGCCCTTGCTTCCATGTGCCTAGAGGGATTCGGCTGCACCACACTGACGAGGCTCACATAGGCCGAAACGTACGTCTGTGGTTTTGCCGTTTCTCTCGTGCGGAGAGGATTTGCCTGACGTTTCGGAGCTGGACTGTCTGTGGGCAGGACCAGTCTGATATGGACATGGAGATTTCTTCTCTGCAATGGCACATGGGAGTGAAAATGTGAGTTGTAGCACCATTGAGAGGCTACCATGCCTTAGAACAAGACACTTAATCTTGTTCGATCTTGATCTGTGCTTCTCACAACTTTTTTTTTGTCTCCCTAAGTTTAAGGGCATCCCCGGCATGGGCCCTTGCTTCCATGTGCCTAGAGGGATTCGGCTGCACCACACTGAGGAGGCTCACATAGGCCGAAACGTACGTCTGTGGTTTTGCCTGACATTTCGGAGCTGGACTGTCTGTGGGCGGGACCAGTCTGATATGGACATGGAGATTTCCTCTCTGCAATGGCACATGGGAGTGAAAAACGTGAGTTGTAGCACCATTGAGAGGCTACCATGCCTTAGAACAAGACACTTAATCTTGTTTGTGCTTGATGTGTGCTCCTCACAACTCTTCTTGTCTCCCTGATTATGTGAACTGCTATAAATTTTGAATAAAACATCTGACAGCAGTGGGAGTGACCTTGTTTTATTAATCAGGAAATGGTCTGTAAAATATGTGTTTTCATAAAAATAAATGTACTGCTCCTTTAACTAGCACACGCGCACTAACAGACCATTAGCACATAAGCTTCAACCTGCCGTTACCATAGAGTTCAAGAACTGATGACTATTAACCCTTTGAGTGCCGGAGGGGTACGCAACACATTGCAAAGCAATGCGTTGCATACCCTCTGGCACTCAATGGGTTAATCATCAGTATTGACACTGACTCCATCAATAAATAAATAAATCCATATTTCTGAATAGCTGACAGACTGCAATTCACCATTGTTATCAACAAAAACAAAAAAAAATTATGCGTCCTTTGCACTTATGGCTTTCTCATTGTGTGACCCACGATTAAAAAAAAAATAAAAACTTGGACACCCCCGCTCTAGCAGCCTCTCTACATGATCACTGATGACAGATTTTAACATTTTTGAACTCCCCCCAAAAAAATATTAAAAAAAAAAATGCTGGCTACGAAAATATAATATTTAAATGCAAATGAACACATTCCTGTTTTTTTTTTTTGTTTGTTTGTTTTTGGCAAATCTAAAGGGAAGATATTCCTTTAAACCTTTGAGTGCCAGTGCATGCCTCTCTGTCACTCAAAGAGTTAATGATATTTGATCTGGAGCGATCGCACACATCAACTGAATAAAGAAAAACTGCAAACTTAGTAAAATCAAAATGAGGTCAGACACTTCAATTTAACCCCTTTGATGCTAGAAATATCTCTAGCATTTTGCAAAACAAAAGATGTTTCTATCATCTAAGGAGTTAAAACTGGGGTCTTTGAGCCCCTCACTACTGATTTGTGGTTCTTAGATCGCCCTCTAGTGTTCAATTTTTCCTACGCAACTTTGGTACATGGATGCAGAAGGACAGGATTAATGAGTCAGAAAAATCCATTACAAACTTTATCCTTTTTAGAAATGGGTTTGTGCCACAAGCTGACAACCTGTATTTGCATTCATTGTTTTATAACATTGTGAATTTTCACAGTACCATTTTGATCTTCTCAAGTTTTTTATCAGAAAGATGATATACTAGCATAGCTGGAAACTTTCAAAATGAGCCAACCCTGCAATCACTGAAATATTATCTTGTAAAGTTTTCCTTAGAAGGTAGACTTCATGAGATATATATTTCTGCTTGCTGTAACCAGGAGGTGCTCTTATTGGTCCTCAAGGATCCCGTAACGTTCTGCAGCTGAACATACAGAAGAGATGCAGGACGTGTCCCTCTGTCTTTCTGATAGACAGAATGTAGAAGAAACTGGACTAACATTAACTTTCTCCCATTACAGTCAACACTGAAGGAATGCGTGCACCAGCATGGGTGGGCAACATGTGGTCCTCCAGCTGCTGCCGGCCTACAATTCTCATAATCCTCCACCAGCCGTAGGGAATTGTAGTCCGGCAACAGCTTAAAGGTATAGTAATACTTCGTTTTTTCTTTATTTTATTTTGTAGGCATTAAAAAAACATGAAAAACGATATAAGTCTTATCTCTCAAACCTTTATGGTTTGTGAGATATTCACAAGCAAAATTTCCCCTCCCGCCCCTTTTACCTAGTGTAAGCCATCTCTTCTCAGATGTGGAATCCAGTCCATAGACCAGACAGATAACAGCAGGGGACAATCTTCTTCCTATGAGAACAATGAAAGCCCTGCCCCCCTTGACAAGTTTTTCAGGTTTTTCCCTTATCTTATTTGAAGATTGTCCCTCTCTGCAGTCTACCTGGGCACCTCCCTTCTGCTCTGGCTGAGCAGTGTTACATCAGTAAAAGGGGCGGGAGGGGGATACTTTGTCATTGAATTACTCTTGAACTACAACTCTGACAGAATTGAAATAACAATCTCCAAAGTCCACACACTATGATGATTAATTAGAGCTGCTTTTATTATGACACATTACTATCCCTTTAAGGGCCTACCGCTGGACACACCTATACGCAATCTTTTTTTGCTCAAGACACACATAACACACAATCTGGAGTTTTCGGAGCACACCTAATAAATTATTAGAACCCACAGAGATAATAACAAACATAAACATATTATGCATAACGATTTCTATTCTATAAATATACATTTAAAAGTTAATATTCACATTTTTGTCAAAGCCTTTGTAGAAAAAAGGGGCAGCCAAAGCAGATGTCTGTTTCACAAAAAAGTGCCAAGGCCCTCTGATTGAGAACCGTTGCTCTATTACACACCCCAAGGTGCAAGCGCATCAGTAGGAGACAAACTTCCCAGAACAGAAGTTTTGCTGCTGTGTCGGATTTCTAAATTCCCACCACTGTCATTTCTTTTTAAATTCAATATAAAGAGAAATTTGGCCTAGACGTGATTAATTTCCTTATCAATCTCAATATTTTCCCTGCACTTGCCCTCTCAGATGTTACTAAATTACAACATGGAATAGAGTTGACCCTGACAGACTGCACATTACCAAGTAAAACAAACACGCTAACAACTCAGGCCAGATGGACTGAACACACAACACCGTGGGAAGACACTTATCTCTGCGGTCCATCTGACTGTGATACCAGGTTCCCTATATTATCTTAAAGGAGCAGTAAACTTTTATATGAAAAAAAGAAATACTATAGGGCTTTTCCTGCTGAGTAAAGTAAGGACACTACCACTGCTGAGAGAAGCATATTTACAGAGTTATTGCAGTTTAAACTAGTTTATTTTTTTTTTTACATTATCAGTGCCATCTAAAGTCAGATTTCAATTAGTTAATCTGCTGCATTCTATGAAGAGGTGAATCACTGATAAATCGTCCTCCACAGAATGTGACAGAAACTGCTGAGTCACTTCCTGTCAGAACTTTCAGGAAGTAATCACACAGTAATTCACTTCCTGATAACTTGAACTGTTATAACTTTTGAATAAAACAACTAACAGTGGTGGGAGTGACCTTGTTTTACTCAGCAGGAAAAGCTCCATAACATATATAAGTTTTCATTAAAAAAAGTTTACTGATCCTTTAACATCCTGGATATTTTGCAATGTGTTAATTTTTTAGGTGCAGTATCATAGTGGATGGAAATTGTACAGTGACATTGTTGCTACACCATCCTACGAACAGCTCTGGTCAGTTTACCATAAATCTCCATGAGATGGTGCAGCAACAGCGCCATTGTACAATTTCAAGCTACTGTGATACTGCACCTATAAAATTCAAGTCTCAGCTGTAATAACTTTTGAAATAAAACACCTCTTAGCAGTGTGCCCTCGTGTTACTCAGGAGGATAATCACTACAACATATATTTTTTTACATATTATTACTATCCCTTTAAACTACAACTTGCTATCATATATAAGCTTGTTTTACCATTCATACAGCAGTTTCTGTCACCTGTCCAAATGCTCCCCCCCCCCCCCGTGGAAGCATCCATCTTGACAGGATTTGCATGATTATTCCTCCTTATTTATTTATTACGCCCCTTTCGTGGAAGCTGATAGGTTCCTGCAGCCTCAAAAGGAGGAACGGGGAAGGATGAGGTGATTTCAAGACAACTGAATATTACTTATTTGTACTTTTCATAATGCCCTTGACTAATGATACATAAAATGTTTGGGGTGCCCAAAGACTCTAAACTGTGTGTTGGGGGTGTCCTGATCATGAGAACCAGTGGAGTAATTAATTATGGAGGTTGTGCCACAGGTCAGACAGCTCAGCTCTGCTTATAACCTAAAAAACCATCACTCTGAATGAAAGACAAAAATCACAATAAATAAGCTATTTAAATAGATACCTTTATTAAGACTAAAGGATGGTGGGTGACAGATTGATCCCTGAAGGAGACATATAATGGTGGATCCTTCCTGCTCTGATTCCTGACTTGGATACAGTGTTGGAGAAGGGACAAATTTCCTCTAAGCTTAAAGGGATAGTAATACTGTGTTTTATCTTTATTTTATTTTGTAGGCATTAAAAAAACATTAAGAACGATATAAGTCTTATCTCTCAAACCTTTATGGTTTAAGAGATATTCACAAGCAAAGTTTGCCCTCCCGCCCCTTTTACCTAGTGTAAGCCATCTCTTCTCAGATGTGGAATCCAGTCCATAGACCAGACAGATAACAGCAGGGGACAATCTTCTTCCTATGAGAACAATGAAAGCCCTGCCCCCCTTGACAAGTTTTTCAGGTTTTTCCCTTATCTTAATTGAAGATTGTCCCTCTCTGCAGTCTACCTGGGCACCTCCCTTCTGCTCTGGCTGAGTAGTGTTACATCAGTAAAAGGAGTGGGAGGGGGATACTTTGTCATTGAATTACTCTTCAACTACAACTCTGACAGAATTGAAATAACACTCTCCAAAGTCCAAATACTATGATGATTAATTAGAGCTGCTTTTATTATGAAAAATTACTATCCCTTTAACATTTTGAGTGCCAGAGTGGTACGCAACGCATTGCAAAGCAAAGCAAAGTATCCCCCGCCCGCCCCTTTTACTGATGTAACACTGCTCACCTCAGAGCAGCAAGACTGTCCGGATGGATTGCAGAGAGGGACAATCTTCAGTGAGCAAAAAGAAAAACCTGTCAAGGGGGGCAGGAGTTTCTTTATGATCACAGTAAGAAAATTGTCCCTTGCTGTGATCTGTCCGGTCAAAAGCCCAGATTTCACATATGAAGGGAGGTGGCTTACACGAGGTAAAAGGGGCAGGAGGGGGGTACTTTATCATTCAATTACTCTTGAACTAAAACTCTGACAAATGGCTCAAATACTATGAAGATTAATTGGAGCTGCTGTTTTTGTGAAACATTACTGTCCCTTTAAGAGTCCTATTTAACCTTCTGATTGTCAGAGGGGTGCGCAACGTGTACCCCTCTGGCACTCAAAGTGTTAACTAACTAGGAATTTTCATTGATAGTCTAAGATGCAATCGGTTTATCCCAGAGCTGCCCCACTTTTCTGTTGTGCATAAGGCCCAAAGTACGATCAAAGATTTTGTTTCACGTCCCCTTAGAATCTACTTTCTTGATGGCTATCATATTCCATTGTGTGCTAGAGAAGGTTTCCAATGCAGAGCTTCACAATGCATTGGAGACCTCACTGGCATCGGGGAGATACAGGCCCTATTTTGTTCTTTTTGTATGAAGCAATCGTTAAGAAATCTGCTGCTTGCTCCCCTATCCTTTCATGCCAGCTTATTGCTGTTTGCTGCTGCAACATTGAACTGTTGAGAGATCCTAACAATGGCTTTCTCAGCAGGTCAATGAAAAGACTCCTGAAACGGAATAACCTAGCAGACAATGCCGATTTCTTTCACTGCCACAGCACCTGTAGAGCTGATGTTTAAAATATCTTCATTACTCAGTCATCACTGTTGATTTCCCACCAATCTCATGTGTCAGCAATAGGCATTAAATGCCTGCAATATTTGAATAGCCTATGTCAGGTTAATGAAATAAAATTACAGTGCTCTTCAAGTCATTTTCGCTATCCATCTGGCAATAATTAACTAGAGATAGAAGACAGTTATGTTCTACACAAAGGATGGGCCAACTTGAAGTCAAATATGCCAAGATGGATCACGGTTTGGGCTTTCATATTGACATCTCTATGTAACATGCTGGAAGCAAACATTAGTGTCATAACCAGTCCCTGGAACAGAGCCTATACTTTCACATAGTATAAAATCGCCCTCCAATAATTAAACATATGGCAACTAGCGTCATAATACATTTATTAACTCTCAGCAGTGCTTGATTCTAAAGCAGTGGTTCTCAATCTTTTTTTGTTCGGGGCACCCCAACACATAATCTGGAACATTCGAGGCACCCCTAACATATTTATTGTACTTGATCAAGGGCATAAGAAGGGTACAATACATAAATATACAGTTATTATTAGGTATTATAATCATAATAACAAAACTAAATATATTGTGCATAACAATTTCTATAAATCTTTATTTAAGAGTCCATTTTTGTTAGTCTTCATAGAAAACATGGGGCACCCTTAGCTGATGTTCGTGCCACACCAAAATGCCACGGCACCCTGGTTGAGAATCACTGTTCTAAAGACATCCTTAATCTTCGGAGAGCAGAAGCCAGTCATCAGCGCAGACATCTTGTCTGCACACCTGCGCTGTCAGTCCCGGTCTCCTCTAAGAAGAATTGCACTTTGCCACAAAGTAACCGGAAGGGATCGACGGCGCATGCGCGCAGACGGCACTAACCTGGCCATCAGTCTCCAAAGATTAAAGGGATTGTAATACATAAGTATTACTAATCCCTATATTAAAGTCCTATTAAAAAGAAATGTATTTCCCCCAGTGTCATCTCTCAAACCTTTATGGTTTGAGAGATAATCGCTCCTAAAGTTGCCCTCTCCCTCCCACTTCCCCGTAGTCAGCGTTCTCGCTAACTGCAGGGAAGCCTGTCGTACGACTTTCAGGTGGCTCTGCAGCACAGCCAAGATCGCGTTAATAAAAAAGAAAGCTTTCACTGAAATGGTCTTCTAAGTGTGCTTGGTTTGTGCTTGGTTTGCAAGCACACATAGAAGACCGTTTTAGTGAAATATTTTTTTTTATTAACGTGATCGTGGCTCTGCTGCAGAGCCACCTGATGATCTAAGACCAGATTTCCCTTCAGTTAGCTACAATGCTGACTTTGGGGAAGGGGAAGGGAGAGGGCAACTTTAGGAGCGATCATCTCTCAAACCATAAAGGTTTGAGAGATGACACCGGGGGCAATACATTTATTTTTAATAGGACCTTAATATAGGGGTTAGTAATACTTAAGTATTACTATCCCTTTAAGGATTTCTTTAGTATCTGGCACTTCTGAGAGGTAATACACGTGTTATGAAGCTAGTCGCCATATGTTTAATTATTGAAGGGCCACTTTATACGGTGCCTATCAACTAAAATCAACTTTGGAATTTTTCGAAAGCACTCTCAAAATCATAATTTTTTTCTGAATTATTTAGATTTATAGATTATTCTAAGTAAGGTCTTTTCAATAACCCCCAAAGATGTTTTTAGATGATAGGGTCCCTTTAAAGGAACACTAACTCTTATTCAGTGAAGATCACGCAGTGGGAAACACTGGGTTCTCTCATTCATTCTTACCAAGAAATCTACAGTAAGGGGAGTATGAAGTCCTGAAAAACAATTATGTCTGAGTCCACGGACATGGTACCCAATGATAATTATCATAAAATATCAATGCTGGATAACAAACCCGGACAGAAATTATTCCAAGTGCCCATTAGGATTTTCTGTCCAGGGTGTCTATTGCTATGGATTGCTAAAGATGAGTTTATAGAAATCTAAGCATTGATCATTTGTCAGCATTAAAGGGGAACATTCACCTGAAAAATAAATTGGAGCGCTGGTTATAAGTCCTAATGCAATACCAGCGCTGGGTTTTATTTTAAATCTACTGACCTGTGAGCCGAGATATTAATGTTTGAAAAGTGCCACTTCCGCATACTGCGGCATCCTGTACGTGCGGCACGGAGCAGCAGGACTTCCCACTTCGCTCCCAGAAGCCCCAGCGAGCGCGTTCTCGCTTCACCTCGGAGCTGTATTGTGTTGGGCTAACGTTACATCCGGCTCAGTTTGAGATGCTACGGAGGTTGCATCTCAAACTGAGCCGGATGTAACGTTAGCCCAACACAATACAGCTCCGAGGTGAAGCGAGAACGCGCTCACTGGGGCTTCTGGGAGCGAAGTGGGAAGTCCTGCTGCTCCGTGCCACAGGTACAGGGTGCCGCAGTATGCGGAAGTGGCACTTTTCAAACATTAATATCTCAGCTCACAGGTCAGTAGATTTAAAATAAAACCCAGCGCTGGTATTGCATTAGGACTTATAACCAGCGCTCCAATTTTTTTTTCAGGTGAATGTTCCCCTTTAACATAGTTACAAAATAATAGGAATGTATCAAAAAATTTAAATATAAATTAGGCTGACCAGACCTCACCTTTAAAAAGGCACACACATAGGAAATAGGCATATTTCAGGAGTGCACCAAAATCAAAGCAACCCTGTAGTATGCATTTTTCATGTGTGTCCCTTTTTAAACGTGAGGTATGTGTGCACGCGTGGTCGGCACTTGGCATCCACGGTTTTGTTTTTTTTTTACTTCCGGTTCAGGGCTTCCTGAGCGGCGTGCAGCCGCGCCGGGAGCCCTGAACTCCATGATGTGTCATGACCGTCACTGGTCCTTAAGTGCCGGACCTCCATGACGTTCCTGGCACATCAGTGGTCGCGAAGGGTTAATGAATTTATTGAAAACAAATATAATTACACACATTGAATTCTCATAATACGTAACCCCCTTGAAGTGGAGGCCAGAGAGATGCGCAGTGCGTTGCAGATCCCACTGGTGCTAAAGGAGTTAAGGTGCAGTGCCAAAGTTTGCCTTCACTGTCCTAAAGTTTCTGTTTAACCCTTTGATTGCGAGAGAGGTACGCAATGCATTGCGTTACGTACCCCAGTGGAACTCAAAGGGTTAAACACATTTCACTGTATCTCATTTTAATTGTTTCTAGTTGCTCTGAACAAATTGCTGCAGTTCATTCAACCTATGTCTGATGACTAAACCATATTTCTTCGGAACCAAACCTGGTATCGCTTGGTTAGCATATATTCCACTCTCATTTAATGCTCCGTGAAGTTGGAAAATGCAATTTTTACCACTCCTGGAAGAATTATTTTCCATGGCAGACCCCTAAAACCAAACCACCTGATTTCCACCTCTCCCCAGCGAAATACCAGATGTCTGAGATGTACAGAAGCCCGACTGGCCACCCAGAAGGTGTAGGAGAAATTTACAATCCGAGCTAGACATGCCAAGACACTCATAACAGTACAAATAATAGTAAATTTACTATAAGCGTACCACCAGACTGAGTCTGTGTTCAACAAGCTAAATAGGTGCTAATCTAGAGCAAATCAAATGTTAAGTATTTAGGCTTTCTGCTACCCTTGACCCAACCACATGCATGAACCCCCCACCATCACCATGGACATGACATCTGGGACTGAACTGAAACGTTATCACTTGAACAAAGCCACAACAGCAAAATGCATAGGGCCCATTAGGATTTTCTGGCTGTAGTAAGGTTAAATGAACGATTATTATTAGGTGTTAATTTTTCTTTAAAGTGATAATAATGTCTACTTAAAAGTATTTGGTCGAGTCTTCTTTAAATTAACCCCTTAAAGGGATAATAATACTTAAGTATTACTAATCCCTATAGGAAAGTACTACTAAAAAAAAAATGTATTGCCCCCAGTGTCATCTCTCAAACCTTTATGGTTTGAGAGATGATCGCTTTTAAAGTTGCCCTCTCCCTCCCCCTTCCCCGTAGTCAGCATGCTAGCTGACTGAAGGGAAATCCGGTCATAGATCATCAGGCGGCTCTGCAGCAGAGCCACAATCGCGTTAATTAAAAAAAGAAAAAACTTTCACTAAAACGGTCTTCTACGTGTGCTTGCAAACCAAGCACACGTAGAAGACCATTTCAGTGAAAGTTTTGTTTTTTATTTTTGCGGCTGCACGTCGTTCGGGGAGTCCAGAATCAGATCAAGTAAAAAAAAAATGCATGCGTGTGCGGCCGGTCCTTAAGGGGTTAAAACTAAGAGATTGCGCTATATTTAATTGCTTACTGTTGTGTAGTTCAAAAGTTATGCAAAGATAAAGATTGTCCACCCCTTTCTGGCCGCCTGCCATGGATTCTCTATTCGTGTTGTGCGACTTGACGGCTGCAGCGAGGGGCAAATTTCAGTAAGTATAAGGGAAATCCTGCCCCCCCCCCAAAGAAGGAGGGCAGGATGTCCCTTTGCTTACTGAAGATTGTCCCTTGCTGCAGCCGTCCGGACCAAAGAGAGCTGCAGTAGTGACGTGCAAGAATGGGGTGGGTGGTAGATCTTTATCTCTGCATAAATTTTAAACTACACAAAAGTAAGCACTTAAATATAGCGCAATCTCTTAGCTTTAAAGGGACAGTAATGTCCACTACAAAATATTTAGATTTAGGTAGAGATTGAAAAAATAAACTAATTGCAACAAACCCTATCTCTCACACAGCTACGGTTTGAGAGATATAGGGATTCAAAGTACCCCCCTCGCCCCCCTTCTCCTGATGTCAGCGTCTAGCTGACAACAGGAGATCATGGTCCAGGGACCAGCAGAAGGCTCTACAGCAGAGCCGAAATCGCATTACTTAAAAAGAATTCATTCATTGGAAATGTCTACAAAGTGTGCCTGGTTTGCAAGCACACTTTGTACATCTTTCCAATGAATTAATTATTTTTAAGTACCGCAATTTCGTCTCTGCTGCAGAGCCACCTGCTGTTCCCTGGACCGGGATCTCCTGCTGTCATCTAGACGCTGACATCAGGAGAAGGGGAGGGAGGAGGGGAACTTTGAATCCCTATATCTCTCAAACAGTAGCGGTTTTCAATCTCTAATTAAATCTAAATATTTTTTAGGGTACATTACTGACCCTTTAATATAAAGAAGATTTGACCAAATACTTTTAAGTAGATATTACTACCCCTTTAAGACCTGGCAGCTGCCTGAGCAGCAGGACTAGAGATGCAGAGATTTATGTTGCACCCTCTGGGGAAGTTAGGGGAGGACATTTTGCCTCCTGCTGTGCTGTTTCCTCCAGAATTCCTCCTCTTCTAGTCCCTCAACATGGTCAAAATCTTTGACATCAGATAAAAACCAATTAGCCCATCTTGTGTGCCAATTAAATTGTATAATAAACAAACACACATGCACATATAATATCTATGCATATTTTATTTTTTGGAGGGGAATGTACAATACAGTTTTTTTTTATTTAAAAGAAAGTTGCTAATACTGAGTACCATTAAGTATCACTATGGCAAAAGTCCAAATCATAAAACAATAAAGTTCATTTAATCTGAGAAAATGAGATACCCGACTCTTCTTGCCCATAGGTAAATGCAGCCTGTACATACCTACCAACATTTCAAATGGCCAAAGAGGGACACGTGTGTTTTAGGTGGTCTTGCTGAGGGGAGTGGCTGGTGGGTGGAGCATTACTGAGAATATTTAGGTTATTTCATGACCTATTGTGTAACTGAATGATATAGAATAAGACTAATGTGCTTAATTTACACAGGCTCATTTAGAAACACATATACTGACATTTAACCGTTTGAGTGCCAGAGGGGTATGCAACACAAAGGGTTAAACAAACTTTAATGTGGATATTATTGCTGTGCAACAATGTGATACACTGATATACACACCACACAGTCCTAAAAAGAGGACGCCAGTATGGAAAGAGGGTTTTGGGTCTAAAGGGAAGTATTAAATATCTTCTAAAGAGGAAACTTGGGAGAAATTCCTATACTTTTTATTATTTTCATACCTGGGAACTTTCCAAATGAGCTGACCCTGAGATCTTTGGAATATTAACCCTTAAAGCTTCCTATAATGTAGATTTTATGCAATACGTACCTGCTTGCTGTAACTGGGAGGTGCTCCAATCGGTCTGCAAGGAACGTTTAACAAGTTACAACTTAGAGATCTCACTGCCTAAACACAAATAAGACAAGCAGGACATTTCCTGCTGCTTTTCTGGTACAAATGGCACCAGTTTAGATACTAAAGAAACATTTAATGGTGGCATATCTTATAGTAGGTATCACATACTTCTCTCTCCCTGAGAATTTTGCCCTTCACCCTGAGATTTGGGTCTAAACCCTGAGAGTTCCCAAGTATGATTATTTTCCATCTCAACCTATATCTTCTTACATTTGTATACCCATGAAAGCGAGCTCCCTGGATTCCTATCCCTAAAACATTGAGTGCTCTGTATCTTTGTTTCCACTGTATTAATATACCTTCTCCATACCCGACAGTCTCAGACAGCTCACTCTCAGCCACAAAAAGTGTAAAAAACAGACGAGTCAACCACGTCCAATCAAGTAAAAACGATGTGTCAGAATAATTTGATACTGTCCCTTTAAGTCTAGAATCTTTGCAGCGCGCCAAACCCTTCTTGCCAACCGCACCTTGCATGTCACGTGACGCTGTGATACACGTGACATCACGCCCTACCTGCGCGAGATTCGGCTTGTGGGTCATGCGGCATGTGCAGGGAATCGGTAATCCGCGAGCTACCAGTCACCGGATGCTGTAGTACATGAGGCGTTATCTGACAACCGTAATAATCGCTCTAGGAGTCACGCGATGTTACTGTCTGAAATATAGGAAAGTCGCGACTTACGTGGTGCACAAACCTTTTACTGGCGAGCCGCGCGTTTGAAGTCACGTGATGCTTTCACTTGCTTGTCTCGTGCTGATGGGAGCGTAGACGCGTGAATAACGCGGGAAAACCCCAGACCCTGAGAGGAAATTTCAAGGCCGCCTTTTCCTTCGCTGGAGAGAGAAAGCAGCCATTGTGGTTCCTTTTACCTCGCTGCTAGAGTGCACCGTAAGCTCTCATGTGGTAGTAAAAACATGTATTTCACTCTGCTAAGTTCTGGTCTCCTAGAATCATTCTCAGTGGGGGAATCTGACTCATGGTGGACGCTGAGGAGATGCATACCTCCCAAGTGTCCCTCTTTAGGAGGGATAGCCCCTCTTTTAGACCAAAATCCCTCTTTCCCACCCTGATGTCCCTCTTTTTAGCAAATCAGACTCTGTGGTGTATATATAAGTGAATCACATTGTTCTACAGCAATAAAACTCACATTATTGTGCGTTTAAATGTCAGTATATTGGTTTATAAATTAGTATGTGTAAATAAAATACTTTGGTCTTGTTATACGTTATTAAGTTACACAAGGAGGTATCAATAGGTCGTGAAATAGCCTATAAATTCTCTGTAATACCCTACCCACCAGCCACGCCCCCAGCAACACCCCCTAAAAAACAAGTGTCCCTCTTTGGCAACCTGAAATGTTGGGAGGTGTGGAGATGTGTTAGTGTGGAGGCTAATTATTGAAACGTTCAGACGTTGGGGATGATAGGAGGTGTAGTCCCCAACAGCTGGAGTCCAAAAATGGTCTAGGTCTGGAGTACTGTGAAGCAAGCATGTGAATCAACCGGTTAGTGTTGAATTGCAACTCTGTGTGACCTGCTGAAGATAATTGGACTTCTAAGCCAACAGCTGGAGAGCCACTGCTTGCCTGCCCATTCAGAAGGGAGAGACCTGTGTAGTTGTGAACTTTAAAAAACAAACTTACCTTGAGATATTTGATATATTAACCATTAAAGGGTAACTCTCACCTCTGTTAAAACACTTCTTATAATAAAGTGCTATCTGAGTTAATCTTCCATCTGTTTGTTTTATTTCAGGTAGTTAAGAACAGAGATATAACCTTTTAAACATTATCTCGTGACATCAGTCAAGGGCAGGCTGCGGGACACCTCTATACAGCATACCACCAAACATTTCAAAAGGCCAAAGAGGGGCACTTGTGTTTTAGGTGGTGTGGCTGGTGGATGGCACATTAACAAGGATTTTTAGGCTGTTTTATTACCTATTTGCACCTCTTTGTGTAACTGAATAAATGATTTAGAGTAAGAGCAAAGTATTTTATTTACACAGACTAATGTATAAATCCATATACTGAAGTTTAAACAGACTTTAATGTGAGCTTTATTGCTCTGTCATCAGAGGAGGTGGGAACGAGGCACTACTGGGGAGGGGAACGGGAAGATTGACAGACTGCGGTACAGAGGTGTACCACAGCCTGTCCTTAACTGACATCAGAAACTAATTTGTAAAAGATTATATCTTTGTCCTTAACTGTATGAAATAATTAAAAAAATATGGATGGAAGATTAACTTGGATAGCACTTTAAGATAAGATGTACAGAGGTGAGAGCTCCCCTTTAAATTTCTGTATAATGTACAATCTGGTGGACTGTCCCTGATTGCTCTAATTCAGAGGCTTTTCCCCCTCCTCACTCCCTTCCTGGCATAAATTATTCAATATAGGGACTAATGAATCAATAACAATTGGTACATATCATACAGTTAGCTAATGCTGCGAATGTGCTCCTTTACACTGACATTTGGGTCAAAACCCTGAGTCTCAAGTTCAAACTCTGTTAGTTGTCAGGTATATGAATTTGGTGTCATTCATCAAGTCAATATTCACCCTTTCCCTAAACAAAACACGATAAAAAATGTGCCCATGTGGGAACAGGTAGTTAAAAGGAAACCAACATGTAATGATACCTCCAAATAATAAACCCATGTTTACTTTATTATGACCAGAAAATCCTAACGGCCCCTCTGAATCTTTTCTTTGATAAAAGAGATATTGTCAGTCATGGATGTCATATATTTGGAGGCAGATATGACAATTGTAGGACCACAGGATCCTAATTCAACCCATGACAGATGGTAAACTTAACCCTTTTATGGACCAGAAGGGTGTCCAACGCATTGCATGACAATGCTTTGCACATTCCTTTAGGTACTTAAAGGGTTAAGTAGACTTACACACACACACACTCATCCTGCTTCAGTTTAAAAACTGACAGCAGAGCTCATATTCACCTCCATGGACATGGCATCCAGAACTGACTAAAGATTTATTTGTTCAACAAATGCACTACACAAAAATCATAGGGGCAATTAGGATTTTCTGGCCATAGTAAGATAAGTGGAGGGGTATTATTAGAACATGTTACTTCCCCTTTAAAGGGACTGTAATGTCCCATAAAAACTTTTTATATTTTTGTGGAGTTCAAGAAAATAAGAAGAATGGTGCAAACCCTATCTCTCAAACCTCTATGGTTTAAGAGATATTTGTACTGAAAGTGCATGTAATGTATGCTTGGGATAAGGCAATGACAATGAGTTGAAAACCTCTCTAACATGTAAAGTGGTAATAATGCTTGCTATATGCAGTGCATTGGCCACACTTCTATGATCCAATCACCCACTGGGTTAAGTTTGCTTGTGACTGCTAGTAATGCAGTCATTAGTGCAAGTGTTTCCAATATACAGCCTGTGGGCTAAACATAGCCCATCTGACCTATTTAGATCATAAACACCTGAACCAATAGACCAATAGAGATAACTGCTTCTCCATTGTGTAACTGACACCCTATAGTTCATGAACAGTCTGTTAAATACCAGGATTTTCAATGGCTTGATCAGAATTCCATACCTCCCAAGTGTCCCTTTTTAGGAGGGACAGTCCCTCTTTAAGACCCAAATCCCTCTGTCCCTCTTTTCTACCATTTTGTCCCTCTTTTTATAGGACATCAGAATGAGTGATGTGTATTACATTGCTCCACAGCAATAAAACATACATAAATGTGTTGTTAATTGTCAGTATATGTGTTTATACATTAATATGGGTAATTAAAATACTTTGGTCTTGTTCTAAATAATTTATCAGTTACACAAAGAGGTGCAGATGGGTCAAGAAATAACCTATACATTCTTGGAAATGTCCCACCTACCTACCACACCCCCAGAAAAGCCACCTGAAACAGAAGTGTCCCTCTTTTGCCATTTGAAATGTTGGGAGGTATGGAATTCATCAGTATCTAGCATAAGCCCTTTAACTGCACCTTTTGCCATTTTAATTGGCTAACAGCTTATAATATGAACCCTGTGAATGTTAGCAATGTCTCTAGTGCATTACAGAGCAATGCTTCAGAGACCTCTGTAGTACTCAAGGGATTAAAAGCCACATTTAAATAACTGAAAGGAGAAGAAAGAGGGAGCCTCATAGGGTGAAATAGTCTGTTATATAAAACAACATCCAAAGCAATCTTCATATAATATACCCACAAACGTACTGGCTACATGGAATAGTAGCAAGAAGACATGTGGAGGGTATTAAAACAGCCTCCACACAGATCTCGTCACTATAGGAATCAGCAGCCGCTTCTATGCAGACACCGATGTTTCTTGAAAAAAATAGAGCTACACGGCCAGGAACCAAATATGCACAGTAAACAGGAGGAGGATGCTAAAATATAGTGTCTGAATATCACACTGGTTCTCACAGAAATAGACTGTTGGTGGGGATTCTTCCACACACCAGCATAAGCGCAGAAGGGGAATAAATGCTCACTAATGCTCAGCGCTATGTATATGCACTGGTTTCAGTGTTTTCCGTATCTAGTCTCTTTAAGAGGGAGCGTCGAGGGTGGGAGTGGCTTTGGATTTCCATTGGCTACAATGTAGTTTAAATGTAACCATAGAATGTGTGTCTGAATCCTTTGATCATGATTAAGCGCAGTGGTGCGCGAAACATGTTCGATCTAAGAACTTACACGTCTGCATCCGAAAGGTGCCCACTTAAATCATTTCTCCCGCTGTTCGGTTACGAAACAAGGTATCATTACTTGTTGTATTTCACTTTTTATTGATGCATTAATAAACATATAGTTGTTTTTATTTGCTGCATGGCTTGAATCCATTATACGTTTTAGTGCACCTGTCCATCATTATAAATTGAATAAATGCTCACCCCTGTTTGAGCTACCAAAGGAAGCAAATGATCCATATGTTAAAAGTCGCCTTGACATAGACGTGGTTGTCCGGCGGTTTTTTTATACATATAAATATAAACTGTCTATATCTTGAAAAAAAGGTCTAAGAGGACTTTGAATACATTGAATACATTTTTTATATTAAACATTACAATTTACACTTTTAAAGTGTATCCATCACCACTTTGCAAGTTATTCTTGTTAGATAGATAACTTAGCGAATAAGCTTAAAAATTATTAATTTAAAAAAGAAACTTTATTTAAAGTTTAAAGTGTGCCCTGGATGCTACTTCCGGGTAAACTGCTTAAGCCGCTCTGCCTCTGCCCCTGTCCCTCAATCCAGCATCCTCCAATGACAGAGGTGTTCTGTTAGTAAGCTGGAGGGATCTCATTGGCTAGATTTCGATCTCTGCCAATGAGATCTCTCCAGCTTACTAACAGAAAGCCTCTGTCATCTAAGGATGCTGGGTAGAGGGACAGGGGCAGAGGTAGAGCAGCAAAAGCAGTTTACCCGGAAGTAGCATTCAGGGCACAATTCTTCCTCTAGTGTTTAGAATTCTGTGGTGTGCCGGAGAAAGACCAATTTGCGCACTGCTGTCCAGTGATGTACAGTGACCCCTCCCATATAGCTGTCCTAGAGCTGAAGAGAAGTACTCTCATTACCACAATGTCCTGGAATGGCAGAATGGAAATGTGGTCACCCTAATTCAAATATATGATCACGTTTTCATCTATTATTATTATTCTTTATTTATATAGCACCAACTAATTCCGTAGCACTTTACAATTGGGAATAGACATACAGAGGTATTAAACAGTAGTCAAAATGTGGAGACCGAAGGATCAGAGGGCCCTGCTCGTGAGAGCTTACAATCTAGAGGAAGGTGGGTTTGACACAGAGGGAGTAAGTGCTATTGGGTATAAGTGCCGCCTGCCACATGAATTGCCAGTCAGTGGGTGGGAGTGAGAAGTGCTGGTGAGTGCAGTGGTCTAGGCAAGGGGTAATTCTTGGTGATAGTGTTTATGGAGGTGGGGGAGGGAATTCCAGAGTTAAGGTGCAGCACGGGAGAAGTCCTGTAGGTGGCAGTGGGAGGATGTGATAAGAGATGTGGAGAGAGAAGAAGGTCGTGTGCAGAGCGAAGATGGCGAGTGGGAGTGTATTTGGAAATGAGAGATGAAATATAGGGGGGTGTGGTGTTAGTGAGGGCTCTATAAGTTAGCACCAGAATTTTGAATGTAATTCTGTATGCTAATGGGAGCCAGTGTAGGGATTGACAGAGGGGTTTGGTGTCAGAGAAGCAACGAGTGAGGTAGACTAGTCTTTCAGCAGAGTTCATTATGGACTGTAGTGGGGTTAGTTGGGTGAGAGGAAGGCCAATTAGTAATGAGTTACAGTAGTCAAGACAGGACATAATGAGTGTTGGATTATAATTTTGGTAGTGTCTTGGGTGAGAACGGGTTGGATTCTAGAGATGTTGAGGAGGTGGAGGCGGCATGATTTGGAGATTGACTGGATGTGAGGAATGAAGGATAGTGCAGAGTCAAATGTGACCCCCAGGCAATGAGTTGTAGGGGTTGGTGTGACGGTAGCGTTGTTAATGGTGAGGGTAATATCTGGGGTAAGGCTGGTTGTAGAGGGAGGGAATATAATTAGTTTTGTTTTGCCTAGGTTAAGTTTGAGTTGAAGGGAGGACATCCAGGAAGACACAGCAGACAGACAGTCAGATACTTGGGACAGGAGGAGAGAGATCTGGGAGGAAAGATATATTTGAGTGTCATCTGCATAGAGATGGTGGTGAAACACAAAGGAGTTTATTAGTTTTCCAAGGGACACAGTGTAGATTGAGAAGAGCAAGGGTACCAGTACTGACCCTTGAGACACTCCAACAGACAGTGGGATGGGTGGGGAAGTGGAGCCAGAGTAGGAAACACTGAAGGAGCGGTTGCAGAGATAAGATGAAAACCAGGAGAGTGCAGTGTCACAGAGACCTAGGGAGTGGAGGGCTTGGAGGAGGAGTGGGTGATCTACTGTGTCAAAGGTGGCTGACAGGTCCAAGAGAATGAGTATGGAGTTGTGGCCTTTTGACTTGGTGGAGAGCAAGTCATTGGCCACTTTAGTGAAGGCGATCTCAGTGGAGTGATGAGGGTGGCATCCTGATTGCAAGGGATCTAGCAGGGAATGGGAGCAAAGGAATTTAGTGAGATGGTTGTATGTGAGAGACGCTCAAGGAGCTTGGAGGCGAATGGGAGTAGAGAAATTGGCCAGTATTTTGACAGTGAGTTTGGGTCCAGGGAGGGTTTCTTTAGGATTGGTGTTATTAGTGCATGTTTGAAAGAGGATGGGAGGGTGCCAGTTGACAGAGAGAGGTTGAATAAGTGAGTAAGGACTGGAGTTAGTAGAGGGGAAAGTTCTTGAGTGAGCTGAGATGGGATTGGGTCGAGAGGGCATGTGGTTAGGTTTGAGCGAGTGAGAAGGGAAACTTTGTCCTCGGTGACGGGTGAGAAGGAGCTTAGTGTGTATGTGGGAGAGGTGACAGGGCTGGGCTGGCTGGGTGGAGGTGGGAGTGATGAAATGTCATGTCTGATAGATTCGATCTTGTCCTTGAAGTGTGTGGCAAGATCTTGGGCAGAGAAGTTAGTGAAAGGTGTTTGTGTTGGTGGGTGTAGAAGAGATTTGAAGGTTGAAAAAAAGGTGTTTCGGGTTAGAGGAAAGATTTGAAATTAGAGCAGAAAAGTATGACTGTTTGGCCAGGGAGAGGGCAGAGCTACATGAACGGAGAATTAATTTGTAGTGTATGAAGTCAGCTGTGGAGTGCTATTTCCGCCAGTGCCTTTCAGCAGTGCGTGAGCACCTTTGGAGGTATCGTGTTAGTCTTGTGTGCCAGGGTTGTAGTGGGGTTGTGCGTGGGTGGTCTGGAGTTGCAGGTGCAGCTGTGTCAAGTGCTGTTGTAGAGAGCAGTAGTTTTGTCTGGGCAAGTGAGAGTGAGGATGGGGTTGAGAAGAGGTTGCAGGATGTGGAAAATTGTTGCGGATCCAGATTATGCAGATTTCTCCGCATGCTCTTGATCACGGTGGGGGGATGTGTTTGCGTGGTATGATGAGGTTACCGGTGAGGAGGTGGTGGTCAGAGAAGGGAAAGGGGATATTAGAGAAGTTGGAGACCGAGCAGAGGTCTAAGCTGTTAGTTTTCGTTATGTCAGAGATAGAGGAAATCTGGTTTAGGTTTAGTAAAATAAATGTTCAGAAGAACAGTAACCTTCCTAACAAATTGCTTCAGTTGAAGTTTACTCAGTAAACCAGCAAACTCTGCAAATATCTGAGAGATAGACTATATTTTTGTAACTTGCATTCAATAGCCTATTGTTTAACAGGTATGAACAATAGTATGTGAAACTTAACCTCTTAAGGACCCATGACAGTCCAGGACCATCATGGCTTGTTTTCAGTTAAGGACCGATGACGGTCCTGGACCGTCATGTAATTTCGGGCTCCCCACGTGGATAGTGAAGAAAAAAAAAAATGGTCCCTGGTCCTTAAGTGACCGCACCGTGCGTGTGAGGCCGGTCCTTAAGGGGTTAAAAGCCAAAGATGTAGAAGCCAGAGGGAGAGCATATATAGATATATTTGTGTAACACAAAAAATGTAGCCACCAAGAGTGAAATATGCAGTGCCTCTTGCCCCTGGGATTTGTTTAGCCCAAGTTTAAAAGAGAATTACATAAGGAAAATATGCATAATTATTATTCTTTAAATTTTAAAAGACACTGTATCCCTTATAACTAAATATATAATATTGATACATATTATTTAGTTTAATTTAGGAAAATATAATATAATTTATAAATTACATATATCTGTTCTTCTGCATATTTTATGAGTTTTGAATGGAACATAAACAATGGAAATAGACAATATTTTTATATTTCACTGTAACCATCAAAGTGTTAGAGGGGTGTACAGCATATTGCTTCTCAAAGTGTTGCTCACCCCTCTTGCACTCAAACTGTTAAAAATATAGAAACCATAACAGAAAATTGAAATGTTTATATTGCTATAATTTGAAACATGAAGAATGTTACATATATTGAGGCTGATGCTTCAAAGGAAATTGATAAATCATGAAGCAAGCCAAGTGCACAATAAGGCAATGTTTATCAGACTTAAAGGGATAGTAATGTTTAATTATTGAAGTAAAATCAAGTCTTCTTTATTCTTTTTTATAATGATGTGTATCAAGAAAACGTTATTAAAAGCTGCAGTTTTTCATTAATAGTCTAATAAAGTTTCCCCCTCCCGCCCCTTCCACTTAGCTCAGCAGCCCATACCTTCCAACATTTCAAATTGCCAACGAGGGACACTTGTGTTTTAAGGGGTGTTGCTGGGGGAGTGGCTGGTGGGTGTGGCATTAGCAAGAATTTTTAGGCTATTTAATGACCTTTTGACACCTCCTTGTGTAACCTAATAAATGATTTATAACAAGATCAAAATATTTTATTTACACAGACTAATTTTTACACACATATACTGATGTTTAAACAAACATTAATGTGAGTTTTATTGCTGTAGAGCAATAATATACACTTATATACACACCACACAATCTGATCACCTAAAAAGAGGGACATCAGGGTGGGAAAGAGGGACAGAGGGATTTAGGTCTAAAAGAGGGACTGTCCCTCCTAAAGAGGGACACTTGGGATGTATGGCAGCCTCAGCAAGCCAGCCTGGACAGAATGTGACGAGTGACAATCTTCTTCCAGCATAAGGAAAAACCTGCCCTCTTTCATCAATGGGGCAGGCTTTCCCTTATACTGAAAGCAGAAAGATTGTCCCTCGATGCAACACGTCCAGTCCATGGACCGGATTCCAGATCTGAGGGGAGGCTGAGGAGGTAAGTAGAAGGGGCGGGAGGGGGAAACTTTATAAGACTATAAATGAAAAATGGCAGCGTTTCATAACGTTTTCTTGATACACATCATTATAAAAAAGAATAGAGAAGACTCGATTTTACTTCGGTAATTAAACATTACTATCCCTTTAATGCTGTGTTGCATCCCTTTAGTTTATTCTCTGTGGAACCCTAATAATGACAGTTTTTAACTCCTTGGATGCTAGAGAGGTCTCTAACATTTTGCAAAACAATGCTATTAAAACATTTCTAGCATCCAAAGCGTAAACCTAGTATCAAAAGCAAATTTACTTGTATGCTGGTCGGTATTGGTAACTTAACCAGTTGACTGCCAGAGTGGTACGCAATGCATTGCAGAGCAATGCGTTGCATACCTCTCTGGCACTCAGAGGGTTAAAGGGACAGTAATGTCCCATAAAAAATGCTTAGCGTTTTGTAGAGGTTAAAAAATAAACAATATGACACAAATCCTCTCTCTCAAACTGCTATGGTTTGAGAGATATCCTCCGTTAAAGTTCCCCCCTCCCTCCCCTTCTCCGGATGTCAGCTGTAAGCTGACAGCAGGAGGTCCGGGGACCAACAAGCGGCTCTTCAGCAGAGCCTCAATAGCACAATTTAAAAGAAATACTTATTTGGAACAGTCTACAAAGTGTACCTGGATGCAAGCACACTTTTTAGACCGTTCCAAAGAAGTATTTCTTTTTAAATCGTGCCATTGCGGATCTGCTGAAGAGCCTCCTTGTGTCGGCCGACACAGATCTCCTTCTGTCAGCTTTACAGCTGACATCAGGAAAAGGGGAGGGGGGAACTTTAATGGAGTATGTCTCTCAAACCATATCTGTTTGAGAGATGGATTTGTGTCATATTGTTTATTTTTTTAACCTCTACAAAACTCTAAGCATTCTTTATGGGACATTACTGTCCCTTTATGACTAAATTATTGGCTAAAATGTATCTGTTCTACCGGGTAATTTTTATGTGTGTTATATTTGTTCGCTTGTTTTTTTAAATGGGGGAGGGGGTTGGTTGGCATTAACAGAAGTACATATCACTGCTTGTCACTCTAGTTTAAGTCCATCATTGCTGAAATTCGCTCAGGGAAACCCCTCTCCCTCTATAAAAGTTCTCCTCATCGTAATGTTCCTTTAGAGTTAACCTGTAAAACTTTTTTTTTTTTTTTAAACTTTAATACAGGATATACTGAGATTTAACAACCAGTGACATCACTTCAGTACAGGCTACGGGACATCTCTGTCCTGCAGCCTGTCAATCTTCACCTCTTCCCCTCCCCAGTAGTGTTTTGTTCCCACCTCCTCCTCCGATGACTGAGGATTCCTCCATGTGAGCTGGAGAGCTCCAAAGGGAGCGTTCCAGCTCCCATGGTAGAAGCCTCCATCAGAGTTAGAGACCTCTCTAGCCTGTTAAATCTCGACATATCCTGCATTAAATAAAATAAAACGGAATACAGGTTAACTCTAAAGGAACATTACGATGAGGAGAACTTTTATAGAGGTGAGGAGAGTTCACCTTTAAGGGAACCCTGGACGTCCAATGAAACACGTTAAGAACCAGTTCCATAGCAGTTAAATGTGTTTGATTTAAATGAAGCTTTGCAATTCATTGGGGACCTTTCTAGCATTCAAGGGGTTAAAAGCCTCCCTGAAATCAATAGGAAATTGTGTTTTGTCCCCTGTGATGCAGTTGATTTGCTGTAGAAATAATCCAGTTCTTCTTAGTACATGAATTATCAGCAAGTCAACTGTATCATAGGGCAGAAATAAACATTCTCACAATTGTCATTGGTTTAAATAGGGTTTTTAACCCATTGACTGCTGGGAGGTTTTCCAAGACATTTCCCTGCCATACTTTGGAAACCTCTTTAGCATTCACAGGGTTAAAAGTCAATTAAAAAAAAAAACTGTTTTTATTTATGGTACATTAGGAATGCCCCAAAATTGTGCAAGTTCTTCTTAATATTTTTTATGTCCCATCTAATTTTGCAGGTTTCAGGATGACATTTTCCACCTTCAATCAGGGATTCGTCAACATTTCCGATTTGCACCCTAATCTCAACCGTCCAGTGGGTATCATTGACTCTCTTATCATTCTCCGGTCCAGCGCTGTCCCATCCACTTCAAGCCTGCCACAAACGGCTTCATTGTCACGTTGTCACTATGTTTCCCCACAGCGATACCAATGTTTCTGTGATCACAATACTCTAATTGTTAATGTTCTTTATTTACACTGCAGGGGATGAAAACTGATGCTGCTGATGGTGTCCAGGGCTGTGTCATGGTAGCCGGGTCTGCACTTATTGACTAGCGAATTCTTTGTTTGAGCATATGAGAGACCCTTTTGTATCTGCTTGATTGCACGTTGAATAGATAATTGCTAAGTCTCAACAGAGTAAGAATTATAATGCAGCAGGGGACGTCTGGTATTTTCCTCTCTTGATGGCAAAATTTGAGCTGTTATAGTTGTCCCTAGTAATTTGCCTCAACAGTTGTGTGTTACAGCACCATAAAATTCCCCGTAGGCTTGTTTAATTTTAATTATTTGCCTGGTAAGGATAGTGTAGGTGGAAAGAGGCTTAACCCTGCTGATTTTGTCCGCCTCAAGCAATAAACTGTTTATCGTAACAGGGCCAGACTTAAAGGAGAGTTAAAACCTTCTAAAAATAACCCCTACTGGCCTTTCTGTGGCCAGAAAATCTTAATGGCCTCTCTGAATTTTCCACTAAAGCCTTTGTTCAATAAGTATCTTTAGTCAGTCCTGGATGTCAGGTCCATGGAGGCGGACATGACAGTTGCTGGCACTTTTTCAAACTGAAGCAAGCAGAGTGCATGAGCCTGCTTAACCTTTTAAGAACCAGAAATGTGCAAGGCCCATTCTGAAGCATTGCACTGCACACCCTTCTAGTTTTCATTGGGTTAAGCTTACCATATACAGTGAGTAGAATTTGAGGTTGTGTGGTCCTGCTTGCAACTGTCATGTCTGCCTCCATGGACATACCTGGCAACTGTTTGGTCTGGGCTCCCCAGAGGGGAGTCCTGTGGTGCCGCTGAAGGGAGAGAAGTTACCTCATTTTGCATCATAAAAGGGCAGAGCTTAATCATGAGTTGGGTGCGGAACTTGTAAAACATAAAAAATAGGCAGAATAGGCTGGGGAAGTAGAGGAAGAGGGTGGGGAGTGGAAGGAACAAAGTGGGCAGAGTTTCATCAGAAACTCCCCAATTTGGTAGCTGCAACATATAAAATACCAATAGATGTGAATGGCCACAATGCTGCGTGTTGGTTTCTGACTTGGCCATGTATACAATTCTTCATGCATGCTCTTGAATAGTATGTTCTTTCAAGACTAGAACTTCAGGTAGTTCATAATATATCCTTTTCCATCTTATCTAAAAGTTGTGGAAAATTGTAAACAATGGGCCTTATGTGTAAAGGTGAAAATGGATTTGTTCTGGGCAAAATAACTGCACAGTAGGAGTTAAATAAAAATTCCCCAAACTCCCATTAAGTTAAATGGAGCTTTTAACCCTCTGAATGCAAGAGGTCTCCAGATAAATGTGTTGAAGACTTTTAGCATTCAATGGATTAAAAGACCCATATATAAATCAATGGCACTTTTATGTCTCTTAAAGGGATAGTAACACTTCGTTTTAACTTTATTTTATTTTGTAGGCATTAAAAAAACATGAAGAACGATATAAGTCTTATCTCTCAAACCTTTATGGTTTATGAGATATTCACAAGCAAAGTTCCCCTGCCCGCCCCTTTTTCCTAGTGTAAGCCATCTCTTCACAGATGTCAGTCTGGTTGTATGACAGTACAGATAACAGAAGGGGACAATCTTCTTTGTATTAAAACAATGAAAGCCCTTCCCCCCTTGACAAGTTTTTCAGCTTTTTCCATTATCTTAATTGAAGATTGTCCCTCTCTGCAGTCTACCTGGGCACCTCCCTTCTGATCTGGCTGACCAGGGGGGGAAACTTTGCTTGTGAATATCTCTTAAACCATAAAGGTCTGAGAGATAAGACTTATATCATTCTTCATGTTTTTTTAATGCCTTCAAAATAAAATAAAGTTAAAATGAAGTATTACTATCCCTTTAAGGTATACTTGGTTTGCCCATGGATTGTTCCACTTTGCTGTTATATAAATGGCCTGATACGCCTTATTTTGTTGATTGTGCTTAGTTTTTAATCACTCATTTTATCTCAATGTTACTTATTCAATAGCATAAACATGTTTGAGACAATAGCAACAATACTTTTAGACGTAATAGAATCCTATCTAATGTGTTTTCTACTAGAGTAGTATAACATCTAATATTTTGCTGCACAAGAAATATGATCAAACAAAATATAAAATAGTTTATTGGAATAGTTAACAGCAGATACGTTCCACTGCTCACTGCTGACTTTTGAACAAACACAAGGATGGAGAACCATGTAGTTATTCCATTTTTCAGTACCGAGGAGTGAAATAAAGGACTAACATATTAGACATGGTTTCCTAACTCACAGCTCATGGTCTATGGCTAAGGGTAGAGATGTAAGCTTTGAATATTTCATCAATCAAATTTTCTATAGATCATTGCTTTGATTGTTCAATATAATCAACAGGATTTAAAAATGGCTTTAGTTTAGCTACACTGGTAATTTCATTTAAATTTGTCTTAAGATATGCACAGTGTGTCCTTAATAATGGTCTGAAACTGTCTGGTTCATCTGCAATTGTGCATTAAAATGTCCCCTTACTGTCCCTTTTCATATTGTCATAGCTGTAAGTCTTAGATCAGAATTCTGGTCGCTTGACCAGACGGCAGCACAGACAGTCAAAAAGCACTAGCGTGCATGCTGAAACCCAGCTCCCTGTAGAGGTCATACTCCTACAAAATCCCATCTATAGTAACATCCCAACAGTGACAAAACTTTTTTCTGTCACATGAGCACTAGCCAGGCTTCATAGAAGAGGAGCTTAGCAGAGTGTAACATGTAAGTAATGCCTCATTGTTACAATAAGCAAACAATGGCCCAGTTTACTAACTCTACAATAGTCGGACCTTCTTTTATATTATGTATATTATACATATATACAGTACTTTGGATATCCTTCCATCCGGCGAATTGATACCTATGCTACACAATGGTAGTTTACTCTCATAGGACTTCCCCGCTCCTTGTGAGCCCCCTTCTAGCTAGAAATGGAAAGGATTGTGCACAATTAGAGGATACTGGCAAGAGCGCGCTTATCCTCAGAATAACAAACATGGCTAACATGTTTTGATTCAGAAGTAAGAAGCTAGTTAAATATTTATTGGAAAACATTTTTTTTTTAAACTATTAGAGGGCACACATTTATATTCTTACTGACAACACTACTGATTTAACCATGGACAACTCTAAGCATTACTGTCCCTTTAAGAAATGTCTATTCTGATGCTTAGCCAGAATATTCTTATCAGGGATGATAGAAAAAAAAATTTGTAGATCCAGCATGAGTTTGGATGGGAGAGTGGCATTCAACTTCCCAGGCACTCGTCCCCAAAATGACTTATAAGCTTACATTCCCACCAAATATGAAACATGTGCCTTTCAGTTCCCCACACCTCCAGCACATAGGTGAGGTAGCGGGATACATTTTAGCTAACTTTGTAGGTGCATAATACCATCATGGACTACCATTTGGATAGTGGCCAATACATTTTTAAGTCATCCTCCCAGCAGGTAATGAATTTAGGTTTCTCTTGGGAGAGAGGAGTATTTAGCATCTTACAGATTTTAGAGATAGCTTTGATTATATGGTGCTTCCCTGCGAGGCAGTTTCAAAAGTGATGAGATTACTTGGGGTATAACCCTTAACTATTAAAATCTAGTAAAAAAAGGAGGTTTGTGTAACAATATGATTAATCAGATCACAGGAGCGCAGTAGATGAGACAGGATAGAATGAGAAAGCATAAATGGTGGTCGGGAATCCGGGATCAACCAGAAAACGTTATATGGATGTGTTATTTAGAATGAATAAGTGAGTAGCAGATATTCATTACTTGACAGTAGGGATATAACAATGCTGCCAAGCGGATCCCTTTTTTCGGGAAAAGCTCATCTCCACCAGAAATACAAAATTGTCACACAAAGATTCAATCAATAGCCAAGCTAGAGAAAACTCATGCTCTTGACACTGATAAGCTAGACCCCTGTTACCTAATATGGACCCCATGGTTTAGGTTCTCATTTTGCCACAGAGTGTTAACACCTCTCCTCCTTAATTTGTGAGATATTACCAGGATTTAATAGTGCAGAGCTCTCTTACTTCATGGCGGACTTGATCAATTCTTACTCCCCCCCGGGCCATGGTTCATAGGAGCAAATACTTTTTCTCACCGTTATTTCTCTCTGTGCACTTTTACATTTTTCTCCTTTATCTCTGTCTAATACTTGTCATCCCTTCTTTATCTTATACAGTCTCTTCAACATATTAGAACATGCTGATGCTCTTTAAAACTGTTCATCTTTTAAATCTGGTACTCAAGAAATTATATTTGTTTTACTCTGCGTTTATGCTTTAATTTTCGCAAGTATCGTATCACAGGCTATGACTATTGTATAACTCGATTAATCTTTTCCATAAAGTTCCTTCAAAACTTAAAAAAAAAATAAAAATGGCTTACATTTTCTGCAAATTAGTAAAGATATGGTGGATATGCTCCAGAAGTATTTATTTGGTTTACCAGTGGTGCCAAAGGCTGTCTGTGCTGTGCCAGACCACAATATCAGATTGGTTTCACTCAGCTCTTTGCTGTGAGAGAACCATGTTACGTACAGGATTAATAAATGACATATAGACACATTAGGTGCATTTCAAGAAGTGCTATTTTGGAGCAAACCAACCGCACCATAGAGGACAAATAAAAAATTCCTGAATTCCCAGCTATTCAAATTGGGCTTCTAACCCCTTGAATGCTAGAGACTACAATCAATTGCAAATCAATAAACTGGAGACCTCTAGAATTCAAGGGGGTTACAAGCCCTTTAAATTGGTGGTTTTCATTTGTCCCCTATGGTACAGGTGGTTTGCACTACAATTTCATCTTTTTAACTTAATGAACTGCGCCTATTCTTCCCAATCTCTAAACAGATTAAACAACAATTTCATACATGAATTAACAAGCCTTAATGATAGTGATTTGTTCCTGTTCACAATTTTTCACATAAGCAAAATCGTTAATCATACAGTGAAGTGTCTGGTGGAGTTCACAACATGGACTGACTTAATTTTTCATACAGCACTTCTGGATCAGATTCACCCATGAGTAGTGTTCTGTGTGAGATGGCTTGTTTCACACTCACACCTCATCGACATTTGCATCCAGTTAACCCACTGAATTTACTGTACGTGTAGTTGTAACTGCCCTTTGCTGATACAGATAGGAGCTGCTGTGCAGTCTGCAGTAGATAATATCTGTTATCAGTCAAGGACAGTTACCAATGCAGTACAAGCATCAGTCCAGCATGTTAACATTGTTAAACCCTTAAGGATCAATAATGGTCTATGCCAGGGGCAGACTGACCATTAGGGCATTTGGTCACGGACTGAGGGCACGGGACCAAAGGGGCCACCAGCAGTGTTAATAATGTGCAGCCACTGGCTTCCTCACTGTGCTCCGTGAGGCACTGAGGCCTCACAATACTATTACTGCCCAATGCCCATGATCCCTTCCCATTCATCACTGAAGTTATGCGGCTGGGAAAGATAGAGTCAATACCCGCTTGCTGCCAGAGTCCAGACTCACTGCTCGTTACTCTCTGGCAGTGGCTGGCAGGAAGCGCTTCTCTCAATGTGCTTCTTCCTCCTGTCTGAGCATGCCTGCGTGACTATTTGGTCTACACAGCATGCACACTTATGTCATCACGGCCCACAGGGGTGCGTGATGATGCGGGGCGGGGGGAAGAGAGTTAGACTTAGAGCCAGCCCGCTACAGGAGACTGGACATCACATGACCACCTAGCCAATAAGGCTCTTACTAAAAGGGTATGTGATATATTCCCACAGTCAGTCCACTTCAGAAAAAGATATACAATCAACAGTGAAAAACAACAAACATCATCATACTATAAAAATGACTCGCATAAAAAATAGCTTCTCACTGTTTAGTGATACCCAGCATTGTTGATAATATCTGGTAGCCTTACATATTGACTTGATTCCACCTATAGTGTGTGTTTATCTATTATATAGGGCACAAAGACTTTTGGGAGATGAGGCTTGCGCCAAGCCCCTTGTATTGGTATCTTTCTGTGGGGACTCATGTGAGTTTGCAGAATTGGTTACACCTCAGAAGGTGGCTAAGGCCTGCAAGAGAACTCCTATTCATGAAACCCAAAAAGACTTACTGAGGAACCAATTAAGTCTGTGCTCCTATTCTGATATAGCAAACTGGTATTCTGGTGCAACTCCGTTTGTTATATTTAATGTAAGTTAATAATAAAGTCTGGAACTAAGAACAATTATTCTGAAGGAAATAAACCAGGTGCATCACACAATGGATGCTAATAATCCAGTAAGTGGTATTACTAGTTTATCTACATTTCAGTTGTAAGCTCCATGGTGTCACTAGTGTAGCTTCATTTCAATTGTAAGCTATGTGAATCATGAATCGAATGTAGCTCCATTTCAGTTGTAATTTCCGTGGTATCAACAGGGTAGCTACATTTCAATTTTAACTCTGTGGTGTTATGATAGAAATGAAGCAACACACGTGATACCACAGAACTTATAGTTGAAATGGAGCTACACTGGTATTGTAGCACCATTTCAATTATAAGCTCTCTGATATCTCTAGTGTAGCTCAGCTTCAATTGTAAGCTCTGTGGTGTAATTTGCCTTACTTCACAACATTAATGCCATTTATAAAATTAGCAAAAGGGAGTGGGCTGGCACGATAACTGGAGGGCGGGACTTAAATGTGGGAGGGACATAACTGGGGGAGGGTAAAGGGGCCCCATGACCTCCATTTTCCTCCATAGTCCGCCCCGGTCTATGCTGTAATAATAGTCTAGACCGTATTCCAGCATAAAACGTCCTACTTATTTATCAGATGACAGTTATGCCGATGACAAATATGTAGGACGTTCGATGCTGGAATAATCCCAGATTGTTATGACAGCATAGAAAACCATTGATTTGTCCTTAATGATCGGCACGGCGCGGTCAGTTAAGGACCGCAGAGCATTTTTTTTTTGTTCCTTCCGGTTCCGGACTCCCCAAACGGCGTGCAGCCGTGGGGGGAGCCCGGAATTCCACGACGGTCATAGTACGTCATGGGTCGTTAACTCAGATCGACCCATGACGTACTATGACCGTCCAGGGTCTTTAAGGGGTTAGCATTAACAAAACAAACTGTTTTTTTTGTTGTTGTTTTTTTTTTTTTTTAAATCGAGCCAACAATGCAAATACTAAGAACAATGGGCTATTTCTGAGAAATAAAAATAAAATTAGGTCTCCTCAAGTTGACATCTTGAAGTTGTCTCAACTACCTCCTGGTCAGATCTGTTTTTTATTCACACAACAGTCCTACAGTCACATATTCGGATATGATAAGTATGGGGTAAGAATGAAAGCATGTTTATGTGACTAGAGCTAGACTTGCTCTTTTCCTAGAAGCAATTGTCCCTTCTGCAAAAACCAGACATTCAGCTGGAGCTGACGTAGCAGGTATATTCAAGTAGGTTTTTGCAAGTTTTACAAATGTGGAGAGATGTGTTTCATTATGTTTCCACCAATCCAGATGATTTGATTCTTTGGCTATTATCTTTTCTCCAAAATAATGCATAATCTAATTTTTTAAAGGGATTGTAATGTTTCATAATAAAAGCGGCTCTAATTAATCATCATAGTATTTGGACCTTGGAGAGTGTTATTTCAATTCTGTCAGAGTTGTAGTTCAAGAGTAATTCAATGACAAAGTATCCCCCTCCCGTCCCTTTTACTGATGTAACACTGCTCAGCCAGATCAGAAGGGAGGTGCCCAGGTAGACTGCAGAGAGGGACAATCTTCAATTAAGATAAGGGAAAAACCTGAAAAACTTGACAAGGGGGGCAGGGCTTTCATTGTTCTCATAGGAAGAAGATTGTCCCCTGCTGTTATCTGTCTGATCTATGGACTGGATTCCACATCTGAGAAGAGATTGCTTACACTAGGTAAAAGGGGCGGGAGGGGAAACTTTGCTTGTGAATATCTCTCAAACCATAAAGGTTTGAGAGATAAGACTTATATCGTTCTTCATGTTTTTTTAATGCCTACAAAATAAAATAAAGATAAAACGAAGTATTACTATCCCTTTAAAGCTTGACAAATCTGTTTGTCCTTATATAGTGCAGTTAGCATTGTCATCACTACTGTTGGATTTTCCAAATGAAACCAAATGTATTGCCACATACACTTCCCATTTGTTTAGGTTTTATCTGGTAGTTGTTGATGAATTGTCTAGTGCACAGACAGATATTCCTCCCTTGTTAACATGACTGTAGTACTGAGGTGCACAAGTGGTGGCAACAGAGACATCCTATATAATAATTCGCTAAGGATGTTTGTCAGAAGCCTTCATTCGCAGTAGAGACTGCGTGTGTTCATCAGTCTCTAGTGCACATGATTGTATCGCGTGAGTGAGGCGATGCAAGACTGCATCTCGTGGAGCAGTCAGGTAGCAGCCACTTAACCCTTTGAGTGCCAGAGGGATACGCAACGCATTGCAAGGCAATGCGTTGTGTACCCCTCTGGCACTCAAAGGGTTCCAGACCTTGGCCCGTGTACAGGGTCTTTTACATTAGTTAGCAATATTAGGTGCCATCCTGATCATTTCTCATTTTCTCACAGTAATATGTGCATGTTATATTTATGTACTTTTTTTGTGTTTTCTAAATATTAAAAGTGTTATTTACTGTGATATGAATTAGCTGAAAATTATTCAAACCATGGATACAAAAACTGTTTACTTTTTAGATTTCTACATTTCTTCTGAATTCAAATATCTAGCTGTCAATTTGCTTATTTTAATAGAAAGAGAGAAATACGTATTCAGCTGTGTTTATTGCAAACACAAGCTGCATCTCAAATATTTGAGAAGCTTGTGTAGAATTACAAATCTGTGTGCTTTTGTATCATTTCACATTTTAGTTAGAGTAAAAAACAAGCAGTGAAAGAAGTCAGTGAAAATGACTAATGCCACTTGCATGCACATTGTAACATGGGATCCTCTTAGCAGGGATAAGCAGTTTGTGGCTTTCCAGCTGATTGAATGACAAATTTCATCACCCTGAGGCTGAGAATGAGAGACATTTTAGTCAGTTTACAGCTGGAGTACCACAGCTTTCCCACCTCTTGCACTGCACTTGCGCTTATCAACGGCAGAGTGTGTTCAGGGTGCCTGACCCTGAGTCTCATGTGAACCTATTTATTTTGGCTGATATGGGAGGACATCTGCTGCAGAACGTCTAAACCCTCTGAGTGCCCGAGGTGTTGCAACACATTGCAAAGCAATGCGTTGCCTACATCACTGGCACTCAAAGGGTTAAAAAACGAAACATTGTCATTATTCGTCTTCATTAAAGTTAAACCATCATGTTATACCAAAGATTTCAAAACCACCTATATTTTGTTAACCATTTTTTCACTAAGCAAAATAGTTTAAAGTTATTTATCTAAATGTCGCATTTGCACATGCCCAGTAGTTCTGCAGGGTCTGAGCAGGAAGTTCATACTCGTTCCGACACCATATCCCAGTATGAACTCATAGGACAAACTAAAAGGTGATTTCATCAGATCCTGCAAGAATGTGTGCACTGTTAGGTCAGTAACTAGATACATACTGTAAATAGCCTTTTTTAAAAGCACTTGTCACCTTGAATTTATTTTCATATTTGAAAATTTCATTCAAAATTGCCGATGTGTTATGCTAGCCAAAAGACCAGCAGATGCACAGTTATGGAAATATGAATTTTTGTTGTTAAAAGCTAAAGTTTCCCAGTGCTGAATAGAGCTTAATTAGCTTATAAAACTGCACTGAAAAGAGTCAGCATAAGTTAGTATAAAGTGCCGCCAACAGAGAGCTAACGATACAGAAATAAATGTATGAATATCTCCTAAACCAGGGCTTAAAATTTTAAGTCCTTTGCTACTAGCCAGACCTGAAAAGTTACTCGCCACTGCAAGACATAACATACCAACCAGGGCTGAATTTCTACTCGCCAGGGCTAAATTTTCACTCGCCATTGGCTAGTGTCGAGTGGAAATTTTGAGCCCTGTCCTAAACCATGCATCTGCCACTCTTTTGGCTAATATAACATGTAGAAGTTTTTAATATCTTAGATATGAAACTTGAATTCCAGGTAACAGGTCCTCTATAAGAGTTATTAGCTTTGCTATGGTCAGGACCACCTGCCCCTAGGATACAATCATTTTTTAGGTTTGACTTGATTTTTTTTGTTTTTCTCTTTTGTATCAGCAGTTGCTTTTATTTACTGTGCTCCATTTTCGCATTGTTTCAGTTCACATTTCCTCATAATAGGTTTACATATATTTGAAGCCTTACAAGCATTCTCATGAAATGAAATATCACTGTCCATCTGTTGATTAAAACATAGTTGCGATGCAAAGAAAGTAGATAACTAAACCTGGTGCTGTATGGAAAGTATCTACCAAGGTACATCCTTTTTAATAAACACGAATTATATAGATATACCTGGCTATTTCTGAGTGGTGACGCACACCTACTATGTCCTTTTAACACTCAATTATATAACTACACCTGATTTCTGTATGGTTGTCTCCTCCCTAGATATGTCATTCTGTTTCACATACTAATTTTACGTCAAGACTGGAGGCTTTGTATTATGCTTAAAGGGATAGTAATGTTTCATAATAAAAGCAGCTCTAATTAATCATCATACTATTTGGACTTTGGAGAGTGTTATTTCAATTCTGTCAGAGTTGTAGTTCAAGAGTAATTCATTGACAAAGTATCTCCCTCCCGCCCCTTTTACTGATGTAACACTGCTCAGCCAAAGCAGAAGGGAGGTGCCCAGGTAGATTGCAGAGAGGGACAATCTTCAGTTAAGATACGGGGAAAAACCTGAAAAACTTGTCAAGGGGGGGAAGTGCTTTCATTGTTCTCATAGGAAGAAGATTGTCCCCTGCTGTTATCTGTCTGGTCTATGGACTGGATTCCACATCTGAGAAGAGATGGATTACACTAGGTAAAAGGGGCGGGAGGGGAAACTTTGCTTGTGAATCTCTCTCAGACCATAAAGGTTTGAGAGATAAGACTTATATCGTTCTTCATGTTTTTTTAATGCCTATAAAGATAAAACAAAGTATTACTATCCCTTTAAACCTTCTCCACTGCAACCGTCAGCATCAAGGAACACTTTATATGAACAATACAAAAAAGCAAGAAAACTTGATAGTTCCCATATCCCCTTATTCCACCAATCATATAACATTTAGTCCATCAAAATGAGGTACAGCCAGTGTTTCTTCCTCTTTCTTTGCTGTTCAGCTAAGTACAGTGTGTTTTTGTTGGTGTGCATTATGTTTGATTGATGGCATCTCTTGCTTCCCTTATGATTCTCCTGCTGGGTTTATTTTAAAGTGGATGTGTCACCTATGTATAACATAGCATAAATAGTTAGGCGACATATTGAATACTACTAAAACAGTCTTGATATTTTTTTTTAAGTTTTATTTTGTGTAAATGCATCTGGACTGCAGCTACTTCCGTACAGACTTAGGTTACCTGCTCCGTAACCGCAGTCCGTCGCTTTGCCTCTGACTCCTCACTCCTCCAATGACGGAGGCTTCTGTCTGTAAGCTGGAGTGGTCTCGTTGGCAGAGATCGATATCTAGCCAATGTGACCGCTCCAGCTTACAGACAGAAGCCTCCGTCATTGGAGGAGGGAGGAGAGCTGAGGCAGAGCAACGGACTGCAGTCTATGTGGAAGAAGCTGTAGGACCGACTTTATAAGTTATATTTACACGAAATAAAACTTAAAAAAATGAAGACTGTTTTAGTAGTATTCGATATGTAGCCTAACTATTTATGCTATGTTATACATAGGTGACACATCCACTTTGTGTGCAGTGCTGGAGTGTGTTGTGTGGGGTTGTTAACCCTTTGTCAGTTTTGTGTGTATTATTATATGTTTTGTCTGTTATGTTGCCAATATATGTTATTTCTCCTATATATTTATGTGTTATTATTTGCCGATATCCGATTGTCATGTGCCTTGTTTAGTTGTTTGATCGTAGTTTATGCCCTCCGTTAGACTTTCTGTGGTATAATAGGCCGTTTTTAACTCTGCAGCCGCTTATAGTATTGTTGCCGGCGCCTGCACGTTATAGGGTTGTCTTTGGGCCTTCACGCATACAAGGTGTGAGCACCTTGCTCTTTGGAGCACCTTCCTATAGCTATGTAGGTGGCGCATGCGCAGTAGCCGCTTGGCATCCATTGGTGGATCAGAGCGGCTCACTGCACATGCGCGGCTTGTTCTTATACGTGCGCTGTTGTTTTGTCTGGGCAGTCAGTCCGAGACAGTCCCTGAGTGTGGAGCATTTGTATTTCTCTTCAATTTTACTCTAGTTCACAGTATATTGTTCTAATTGCCCTATTGCTTGGGTCAATTGCTTTTATATTCATATGTTACATTTATTTTGTCCTCCCTGTCTAATTGTGCCTGAATCCTCAGCCTCTGGCTGGAATAGATAGTGTACTATTCCCAATATTAATTATACATTTGAATTATTGCCTGAATCCTCAGCATCTGTCTGGCATAGATAGTGTACTAATCCCTATTAATTATATCTCTGAGTTATTGCTTGAATCCTCAGCCTCTGTCTGGGATAGATTTTTTCAGTAATCCCAATATTACTTATATCTTTGAATTATTGCATATTGTACCTTATTGTTGCTTCCTTGGGTTTCAGTCGAATTCATAGTATTGCCATCTGGGGAGGATAGTGACAGTCCTAACTTGTCTGGCCCCAGAGTTGATGGCTATGGCCCAGACACAGACTTTAGAACTGTGTCTGGTGATATCCCCATCAATGCCCAGAAGTTGCAATTTCCTAAACTTATGGAGGACTCTGTATCTAACACCATGAACATGATCATGAATTCCACCATTAAAAAAAATTTCAGAGTCTTTTATGGAGTCATGTTCATTGGCTATGCAAAGTAAGACCCCTGGTATGGGGAATAATATTGTGTCTATGACCCCTGTCAGGGGAACTGTTGAATCTGAGGAACCTATAGAACAAGGGGAACTCTTTTGGTCTGCTGAGGACTCTCAAGAGGATGCTAAATTGAGACATAGACAAGCTAAATGGGCAAAACCCGACTCATATTGTTCATCTGACTCTGATGACGTTGATGATGAAGACTGGGTCCAACCATCTGAGGAAGAATCTGGTACTGAGGATTCCGAGACACCCAACAGTAGACAGATAGTTGATGTGGATCCTTTAAAAGATTTTACAAAAATTCTGGACATCCAGGGTAATATTTTGTTTGATCCGGATGACATTAAGCATCGGCAGTCGTCGAGTGGTCTATTGTTGACTATGTGGGAAAATACATTAAGATGTGGGTGAGAAAATCTTTGACTAAAATGCCAGAAATAAATTGAGAACAGAATGCCCTAGATCCACAGTAGCTAATAATGCATGTGAGACTCCTGATTTGTATCCACAATTAATTAAATTTCTGGTAAAATCTGGCAAGGACCCTAGAAAGGGGATTGACAGGTCTTTGAAGGCTAGTCAAGGCAAATTACTGGATGTTTGGGGCCCCTTGACAAAATTTTTTGAATTTGCTGAGGATGCTTTATCCAGTGATTCTCCAATTGATGTATACCTATTTGCATTTCCCAGCAGACATATAGTCCTCTGGACTCAACTACAGCTCTGGTGTCAGAACAACGGGGAGCTACCTCAGAGCTGGGTCCTTCAGATCAGCGCCAGCTTTTTGGTGACTGATTTATAAAAGATTTAGGAAAATTCATAAATTCATTTAAGCTTTAGAGAAGGCACAGAATTCCATGAAAAAAGCAGAATTTTTGGCAGGGCCGGGAGAGGACGGGGTTGATCTTCCGGCCTCCCAAGGCAGACAGTCCAAAGACTTCAGGGACTTCAGTGTCCCCATGTATAGAGGCCAATCTTACCAGGACAACACGAAACAGGGGTCTTTCTTTCCCCAGAGAGGGAGACCGTGGAGAGCCAGAAGCCACAGAGGTCAATTCCGGTCCGTAGTTAAACAGGTAAGTGTGTAAGGCAGACTTTCAAATTTTTTCTGTTGGTGGTCCCAAATTTCTTCAGATCAATGGGTTTTACAGACTGTACAAGGATACCTGATAGAGTTCTACGATCAACCTTATCAGTTGGTTCTACCGAATCCATTCAATTAATCAAGGGAGGAGGAAAATTTGGTAAATTCAGAGGTAATAGAGTTATTTCAAAAAGGCACTATTATTCGCTTTCCATGTAGATTGCCCAGGATTTATTAACAATATTTTCCTGGTAAGGAAGAAAGGTTCAGGTCTTCAACCTGTCATAAATCTCAGGAGTCTGAATAATTTTGCTTTTCTAAATGGATGGTCAAAATAGATTTGATGGACGTGTATCTTACGTGTATCTTGCCTTCCTTTTGGTCTCTGTTCAGCACCTTGGTGTTTGACAAAGATTATGAAACCCAGTGTGGACTCTTTACGAAGAAGAGGTGTCTGGATGATTATTTATCTGGACGACATGTTAATCATGTCACAAGATTGGGAAACTCTTCAGATTCATGTGGAATAGACCATTAAGTTGTTGACGGAATTAGGTTTCCTCATAAACTGGAAAAAGAATGGATCCCAACCAAGAATTTAGAATTCTTAGGTTTTGTAGTGGATTCAGTTCACGAATCACTCAGTCTACCAGATACCAAGGTAAAATTAATTTGCAAAGAGATATGATCAGTCAACCAGAAGGACTTGACCTCTTTGAGGATGCTGGCTCGCATAGCGGGATTCTTTTCGGCTTCCACCCAAGTGATATTTCCAGCTCCTCTGCATTATCGAGCTTTGCAGCGACTAAAGGAGTTGCATCTGCGCAAGGGTTTGAGGTACACAGATCTAGTACAGCTCTCATCGGATGCCAAAGAAGAGCTTGTTTGGTGGTTAAAGTACCTAGATGCCTGGAATGGCAAAGCCATTTTCGGTATGGCCCCAGACATAATTTTAGAGTCAGATGCCAGTTGTCTGGGATGGCGTTCAAGAGAGGAAGACATTTCTACCGGAGGGAAATGGTCTCCTCAGGAGTTAGATCTTCATATAAACTGTCTGGAACTTTTGGCAGGTTCATTCTCTCTGAAAAGTCTGGCAAAAGACCGGGTAAATTGCTGTATTCTGAAGATGGACAATGTGCCGGCAGTGAGATATGCCAGTCGTCTGGGAGGAACCAAGTCCAAGCAATTGGCCGATATGGCAAAGGACTTTTGGCATTTCTGTCTAGGCAGAAATATCACCCTTCAAGCGGAATACTTACCAGGTTTATCCAACTCAGTGGAGGATTGGAATTCAAAATTCCTGTTGGACCGCAGTGATTGGATGTGGCACAGGAACATTTTTGCACGTCTTTTGGACCTTTGGGGTCCGTTGGAGGTCCATTTGTTTGTGTTGAGACTGAACCATCAGTTGGTTCGGTTTTACAGTTGGAGACCGGACCCAGAAGCTATGGCGATGGATGCTTTTTTCCAGTCTTGGAGAAATGAAAGGAATTATGCTTTTCCTCCGTTCTCGCTGATTTCCAGAACTACATTACAAACCAGGAGACATCTGGAGCTGGTGGCCTTGGTCCTCTGTGGCCGAGTCAGCCTTGGTTCCCAGTATTTCTGGAACTATCAGTGGATTATCTATGGGTAATTCAGAATTTTCCTCTTCTGCTGGCAGATCCATCCGGCAGTCCACACGACTTGATTGTGGAAGGAAATCTTCAGATAGTGGCTTGGCTTGTTACAGGAGTGTTAAAACATTCCCTTCGATTCCAGAGTCAGCTGAGATCCTTTTGGAGGAATCATGGGCACCAGCCACCAGAGCCATGTATAAATCTGCATGGTCATTGTGGAATAATCACGTATCGGATGATCCGGTGATAATCGTGAATTTTCTTTCACATCTGTTTGATCTTGGTAAAGCATACAGGACCATGAATATGTATCAATCTGCCATTTCAGCAGGACATGTTAATGTGGATGGTCATCCAGGGAGTCAACATACATTGGTATGTAGACTGTTTCGGGGTATTAGGTTTTCTAGAGCTCCTACTTTGCGAAATTCTTCTCTCTGGAACGTGAATGAGGTTTTACATTTTTTGGAGAACTGGCCTTGCAATGACCAACTGTCTCTGAAGCAGTTATCAGCCAAGTTAACGATGCTGTTATGTTTGGTATCTTTCAAACGTGTGTCAGATGTTAGAGCAATAGATTAAACTTTCCATTCTTTTACACCGTCGGGTGTTCAGTTTATGATTCATAGGAGAACCAAAACAAGAGTAAAGACAGTGGTATATTCGGCTTTTCCTGATAGACCGCAGCTCTGCGTGGTGTCTTGTTTGTGGGTCTACGAATCTAGAAGATCTTCTTTGAGGAAATTGGGATTGAATCATTTGTTAATTTATTTTCATAAACCTCATCTTCCTGTATCTGCAGCAACTTTGGCTAGATGGGTTATGCAGCTAGCTGGTATTGATGTTAATCTGTTTGGAGTGCACTTATGCTATGGCATCCAAAGTTCTGCAAGCAGGTGGTAGGTTGGAAGATATTTTGAGAGCAGCAGATTGATCTAGGGAATCTACTTTTAGAGATTTTAATTGTAAGCCTATTCATCATGTCTCATTGCATATTGCTAATAAGCTTTGACCTAGCATAATACGAAGCCGCCTGTCTTGACATAAAATGTGTGGATTTTCCTAACTATTGTGATGGAAAGTCAGAATTGTATTAAAGAAACGGAGGCGAGTATTATCCCTCTCATGTAACCCACCCTATTACATGTTTCTAATTTCTTGCAGGTCGATTCCACACTGATATGGTTTCAGATATGGTGGAGTTTCAACACTTTGTTCCTGTTTGTGGATTATCTACAGCCGTTGTGTGGATTTCCAGTCTCAACTGAAAGGAATAGTAAAGTCACGTAAAAACGATTTGCTATATTGTAGATACAATTAAAAAAAAGACTATATGTGCTTATCCTTATCACTCAAACCTTTACAGTTTGAGAGATATACAAAAATAAAGTTCTTTGCTCCCTCCCCTTTCTCATATGTCAGCTGTATAGCTGCCAGCGTGAGATCCTGGTCCCTGGACCAAACGGTGACTCTTCAGCATAGAGATATCTAAAAATAAATACTTCATCGGAACGGTCTACAACATGTGCCTGGTTTGCAAGCACACTTTGTAGACCATTCCGATGAAGTATTTAATTTTAGGTATCGTTATGTCGGCGCTGCTGAAGAGCCGCGTCTGGTTGCGTGACCAGCTCTTACAGCTCATCAAGCAGAAAGGGGAGGGAGCGGAGAACTTTATTTTCGGATATCTCTCAAGCCATAAAGGTTTGATAGATAGGAACAAGCGCATGTAGTCTTTTTTATTGTTTCTACGATATAGCAGATAGTTTTTACGTGACTTTACTATTCCTTTCAGTTGAGTCCAGAAATCCACACAATGGCTGTAGACAATACTCAAACTATCCTTTTAAGAAAGAGGAAGAGATACTGGCTGCACCTCAGTTTGATGGACTAGATGTTACGTGATTAGTGAAATACGGTGATATGGGAACTAGCAAGTTTCTTTCTTTTTTGTATTGTTCCAATAAAGTGTTCTTTGCTGCTGAGGGCTGCAGTGGTGAAGGTTTAAGCATGATACTCGCCTCCGTGTCTTTAATAAAATTCCACAGCAACTAAGGTCAACCTGCAAGTGGAACATTAGTCTTTACCTCCATAACTATATACAACAGAAATGTAATTGATACTAATGTCCTGCTATGAGGGTTAATTAAATTACTTAACCTCCAAATCATAATGTTGCCAAGTGTCCTAAGTGATCATCCATAAACTAAGAAAATAAGATGCAGACCATACTTTGTAAAATGAAAATATTCACATCCACTAATATACGGTTTATGCCAAATGAACAAAAAATGATGTTGTTACTTAATATTCCAACATCCCTTAACCGTTGGTGCAAAAGAGGCCCCCAATGCATTGCAAAGCAAGCATTGGAGATCTTTCTAGTATCCAAGGTGGGGGCTGTTAACATTATTGTGCCAAAACCAAGCTAAGTAAAAATCTTAAACAACACAGTGTGAAACCTCAGTAGTTTCTGTTATTTTACAAATTATTTTTGTTCTAAAATAATTTAAAGTGTCATTTTGAAAGCATGTATATTACCAAAAAAATTTCCAGAGGGACTCAGGAAATTGGAATAGTTAAGAAACCTACAGCCAAAGACGTTAACTTACTTTCAGCCAATTTAATGATTAAGTGAAACAAGTCAAGAAAAAAAATGTCAGTATTGTGTTACATTCTGCAAATGTCAACTTTTGTGCTTGTAGTTTGTAACAGTTTCCATAAAATCTAATACTACATGGTCCAAATTTACAGGCTGGTGAGGAACAAGCATAGTTTCATAATTGCTATACAGAAATATGTGTATTTGAACTAGTTGAGAACAAGACCATGAAATCTAATTTTTTTGAGTACATCTGTGTTTTATTTGTGTACAGCATACCATTTTTATTTTTCAGAGCATAAAAGGCATTGTAATCGGGAAAACAGATGTCAAAGGGTTTCCAGACAGAAAAAGTTAAGCCTGCTTTATTATTTCTAGTGATTTTTAAGAGTTGCATGCCACTGTGAATTTCTGTTCTTATTATGTTTGTGGGGTATAAATGATTAATAGTAATTAGTGTCAGCAAATTACCTAATTCTTTCAAATAAAAAAATTTTAGAATACGGTTTATGGAAGTTCCTCCGAAGTGAAGTTACCAAAGTTGACATCGGGGAGAGAATTTGGCAAGGACCTGTATAATGTCATATCCCAAAGTATTTGTAATAAGAACTTTATGTTCAACAGAAAATGGTATAATTCCAGGGCAAACCAATCGCACCACAGAGGACAAATTCGCGTTGATTTAAAGGGATAGTAATGGATCATTGTAACTACATTTAATATTGTAGGTCTTAAAAAAAAATTAAAAAATTGTTGCCATTCCGATCTCTCAACCATTTATAGTTTGAGAGATATATGATTACAACGTTCCCCCTTCCTTCCCCTTTCACAGACGTCAGCTCCCTAGCTTACAGCAGGAGATCCTGGTCCCGGGACCGTCCTGTGTCTCTTCAGCAGAGCTTAAATAATGCTGTCTACAAATAAACACTTCATTGAAAAGGTCTACAAAGTGCCTGGTTTGCAAGCACACTTTGTAGACCGTTCTTATATCTAGTATGCAAGGCATTAAAAGACCCAATTAGAGGGCAAATTAATGTTTTCACTGATTTATCTCCTTATTGACAGCCGCGTGTGTACGTGGCTGTCACCTTAATGCCCGGCTAACACGGAGACCCAGACTTCCGGGACTTACCAAGTACGTCCTCTGTCACTAAGTGACAGCTTTTGCGGGACGTACCGGGTAAGTCCATTGTTGGGATGGGGTTAAAGCAATTTGTGGAATTCTTACTTGTTCCAGAATTGCTCCACCATTTCATTTGTGCATATAGTCCTAACTGCTTAACCTTTTCAGTGCTGGAGCACTGGCTCCAAAAGGGATTGACATCGCAGGCGCACGGACGTCACTGTGACGAGATGTCCGTGCTTCCTGCTCCTGTGAGCATCGGAAAAACGGCAAGATCTTTGGAACCAGGTAATATTTCTGGCGACTAGCGCTACTAAGCAGCTAGTTGCCAGATGAAGAATGAATGCATGTTAAGTTATTGCTGGGTGGTAGTTCCCCTTTAATGAATAAAGTTAATGTATATTATTATTACACACATGGGACATTTGTGTGATCTATGGCAATGCACCACAGTTTCCCCTTCAAAGCCCTCAGTCCCAGAATCACAGATCTCAAACAAACCCCCTCAACCCACCAAAGCCCTTTGTCCCTCCAACAGAACCTCCAGCTCCCTCTCACCCCATGACAGCACTGTTTCCCCAATATCTCCACAGCCATCCAAAGCCCTTAGCCTCCCTTTCACAGTATCCCATTCAAAGTCCTCAGTCCCTCCCACAACCATCAAGTCCCCTCCACCCACCAGAGACCTCTATACTCCCACCACAAACCTCTGTTCCCTCTTACCCCATAAGACAACTCATATTCCCAGCCAGCACAGCAACCATCCAAAGTGTTCAGCTCCCCCACCTAAGTCTTTCCATTAAGCCCTCCGACAGAACCCCCAAACCTCATCCATACCACAATCCTAAGATCCCCTTCACTCTATCACCCCATCAGAGCACTCTCCCCTTCTTCTCTGTCTACTTCCTCATTCGTGAGGCAGGTATATGCATGGCTGTTTGGTTGGCAGATGCTTGCGAGATTCGTATGCCATGAAGACACCATTCACAGGACATTAAATACCCAGTAGTTAATATCAGGTTAGCAACCACCTTGTGAGCAGCAAACATCTTGGCAGGTGCCCTGGTGCCGGTGTGCACCATGTTAGGGACCAACTCCCTAGTTCATACACCAAAGTGCAGCGGAGGCTAAATCTAAATTTTCTGTGCTGGCAGATTTGTACATCCCCGCATTAAGTACCAGAATATGTCTGACAACATTCAAGAAAACATTTTCTATGTCATCAACTTACTTTCCTCCTTTGGGCCAAGATTCCATTCCATTCAGAAATAATTGCTGAATGGGTATATTTTGATTCGGAAGATATTTCCAACTGGTCAGTTCTACAGTTAGATTATGACTGAAGGTTAGAAATGGATTGCTGAATTGTTTTTTCTTTTTTTAAAAAAACACCAGTTTGGAATAATTTTGGAGAGCTGAAAAATGCTCAAAAATGAACTCAAAGCAAGGCTAGGAAAGGACAAAGTCAGCCATTTTTTGGGGAACACATAGCCCCTTCCTTAGTCCATTGCCTAACATGTATCTGTGCACTGTCACCACATCCCTACCAACCGGAGTTAACTTCACTGCCAGATTAAAAAAAACATGCAAGGGGTCCCTAGGACGTCTTTCACCCCTGCCCAGTGTTGTGTGTATGTGAAAAATGTATATTCACCTTGATTCCGGAGGTCTAGAGGTGTCTAAGACGTTCTGGTCTTCAGCATCAGTAGCCTAAATAAATGTAAAAAGACACTAAAAAAGCCCTAAAATCCCACTGTCTAACTTGCCTCCAGTAAAAAGTAAATGAAAAAAAAGTAAAAACAAATTAACCCTACTCCTACATGGGCCATTACCAGGACACTGTGAGGAAGGAAAGAAAAGACTGGATTTTACATAGCCACAGTTTACATTTTTTTCTGTACACTTATTGGCTGGGAAGGCAGAGTTATGCAGGGCATAGAATAACCTCACCTCACAGCCAATCAGAAATGAGAAGATAGGGGTATACATGTGAAAAACATGACCCTTTCTCCTTCTCTGATTGGATTGTTAAAGGGATCATTAATTGTGCAATGCAATGGAGATTTCTCAAGGAGTTAAAAATGTTTTAAATCAATTGAAACTTTAGGTATCTGTATTTGTCCCCTATGGTACAGTTGGTTTGCTCCAGGATTGCTCATCATTGGAGATCTGCATATTCCCCTTCTATAGGTAATCTCTGGGAGTGTATAATAAATTTAATAATGTGTGACCAGATTTTCATTTTTATATGTCATTTCAATCTTGGGTCAAAGGTTTGATTTAAATCCAGGTGCATCGCTTTTACCAGTTTAATCTGTTGGTAAATGGAATCAAAATAAAATTAATAAAGATAAAATAAATTATCTTTATCAAAACAGGTTTGTGTAGTGCTGCAGTAATATCCATTTATGTGTATATCTGACTTTCCTCTGAAAATCTACTTCCATTTCAACATGATTAAATATTTACAAAGTAAAAAAAACACTCAATAAATATGAGACCTTTAATTTTTTAGTCAGCTTTCTATTGACCTTTGCAAACTTAATTTACAAATATGTTTTAATTGTGTGACAGACTCAGTCTATAATAACTTCCCTGGTTTGACCTTTTCACGGTAATTTTTATGCATCGGTAATCATAAAAGTATATATGTACACCTGCTTTACTTCATTGCAAAACTCTAAAAATTGAGTTTGAAGTGCAATTTAACTGACTAAAGTTTCATATTGCATGAGTGGAAGTTCTTCAGCTTTCTTTTTATTTTTACTTAGATATTGGATCAGAGAGATACACATTCAGTTTCACCATAAGAGATTCTCCAAGCTCCTTCATAAATGCATCTTCCTGGGGCAGAGAGGAATACATAAAACCTCTTTCTGACAGTTTTCGGGTTGGAGACTGTGGTAGGTTAAAATATGCTTCTCACAGTTAGTATTGGAACTATACATAAAGGATTTTTCAAGTATATTTTACCTTTGTAAATTATAAGTCTTTCAGGGTCGAAGTCGGAAATTGCTCCAGAATTCCTTCAGTTCTTCTTATTAAAGGATCCTGTAACGGAAACTAACGACACTGGGTTGTCCTTAGCTGTCGTTCCGGGATTCCATCTCCTTGAAACTGCTACAGTTGGGTAGCTGTGCCGTCCCGCAGAGTAGAGTTCCTAGGAATGGGGGTCAAAGGGGACCCTTTAAATCATTTCTGTAGTAAAAGACAGCACACAATTCTATCCCAAAACTAATACTCACTTTTATTGAAACTGTCGTCGTCTTCTTCTTGCTGATAGATTTTATCCATCAGCTGTGATTTTTGGATACCGAGGCTTGAGCCTCACTACTCCATCTTCTCGGGTTGGGTTTGAAGTCGCAGGTTTGGATTCTTCTTGGTCTTTTATTGGAGGATGCCAGGGTTTATATAGTCACATTGTCAGGGGAAGGGGGGTGTGACATGCAATCAGATTAGTACAATTAACATATAGCACAATGGAAGTAGGTTTTACAGACATCCATGACACCAGACTAATCTCATCACACAGATGACAATGGTGAATACACAACAGTGGTGAAGGGATTAAGGAAGTAACACCTAATCAAGCCTGGACCATTTTTTATGAAATTAATTTTTATTTTTTCTGTTAATGATACATTTTAGTTAGTTCACTAACTCCTGAGGTGTGGAAGCAGGCCTTGCTCATTAGCCAAACTGTTAACCCTCTACATGGAAGCCCTCACCTGTCTTGTAGACATACCTGGGAACTTTCAATTGATGTTTTCCCGGAGTGGAGTCCTCGGGTGCGGTAGGGGGTGAGAATAATGAAATTAATCGCATCAAAAAGGGGCGGGGTTTGACAAAAGTTGGGGGGCAGGGCTTAAAAGTGTGACTCAGATATTAAAAGAAGGCTGGGGAAGGAGGAACACTGGGGAAAGAGCAGAAGTGGGCAGAGTTTGAATGTAAACTCCCCACATCCGGAGGAATCAGCCTCTGCCCCGGAGACCTGGTAAGGCAGTGCAAAACTGGAGTCTCCGGGGAAAATCCGGAGAGTTCCCAGGTATGCTAATAGATTAATGGAGACATTCTGCATTACACCAGTCCAACTGTTTAGGAGCAGAAGTGGGCAGAGTGATTAAAGCGGAACTCTTCACCCGCTATAAAGTCACCCTGCAATAATTAAGCAGGTAGCGACTAGCTTTATAATAAATATTTTACCTCTGAAATGTAGCTGATTATAAAGAAATCCTTTATTGTAGGTGACTGACGGGCAAGTTAGTACAGTCTGCATGCCTGCACCCCCAGTCCCTTCTGGTTACTGTGTGGCATACTGCAGTGCTTCTCAGTGGAGACCGGGACTGACAGTGCAGGCGCACAGGCAAGATGTCCGCGCTGATGCCTGGCCTCCTGTCTCCTACAATAATGGATCCTATATAATAATTCGCTAAAACCTGTGTAATGACGCAGTCATGCACAGTAATGACGAGGCTGATACAGAGTGGGGTGCTCCGAAGGAGTGTCCACCTCTGTATCAGCCACGGTGCGGGCAGTCTCTACTGAGCATGACTGCACCCTGACCGGCTGGCACTGTATCAGCCTCGGCATGGGCAGTCTCTACTGTGCATGACTGCCCCACGACCGGCTGCCAGTGGCACTGTGGCCCGTGTAATGGGCTCTTCAACTAGTTTCTTTATAATCAGCTACATTTCAGAGGTAACCTATATATTATAGCTAGTCGCTACCTGCTTAATTATTGAAGGGCGACTATAGCAGGTGAAAGTTCTGCTCTAAGTTGCATTGACATTACACCAGTCTCTCTACATGAACAGACCTGGAAATGGTGAGGATAAGCTGGGCCATAGGTGGCCTTCATTCCTTATGTATCATTACCACCATTTTTACCCCTCTGCTTAAAACAGAAACTCTGAAGTATGCCCTGGGGACTTCTGAGCCGATTATCATATTAATTGAATGTAACAGGCAGAGTTGGTTAGGACTTCCTTCAAATGTCACCATGGTGCTATACATGCAAGACTATTCTGAGAGCTTATTTCACCATTATTGTTCTCAACAACATTGGCCCTGTGTGTTTAACTATATGGCACCTTAAGGGTTAATGCTGAAGCATTGGTATTACTTTCTCCCTGCCAGGAAAGAAAGTTGTATTGCCCTTGGGCAAGAACTAACCTTAAATTTGATCTGGGTCCTCCCTGTCCATGGCACTAACTCAGTCTAGGAAACAGGAGGAAAGTATATATAGGGCTAAATGTGTCCCCATGAGTGGGAGAATCAGTATTGCCCATGGAGTTGGGCAGTGTGCCCCAGGTTAATGGTGGAAGATAAATGTGCTTCCCCCATTGAGAAGATCTCTTTATTTTCTCACATCATGGACTGCAGCATAATTCAGATTGTGTGGAGGTATGTTGATACTAAGCTGAGATGCTCCTCTGTTGCCCATCCTCAGGGGAGGGCTGGCAACTTGTGGCCTGGGGGGCAAATACAATCTACTGGCCCATTTCGTCAGTCGCTCCAGCCCAGTGTCCCAGCCCATCCCCGTTACTGTTAATATTGGTATTAATGCTGCTAAGTAAGGTAAATGAGCCCATATAGCTTATAGTTGAAATGCAGCTACTCCAGTGATACCATAGAGCTTACAATTTAAGTACAGCAACATGACTGATACCATAGAGCTTACAAGGAAAATAGGTTATGCTGTTAGTGTAGCTCTATGTGGATTGTAGCTCTGTGGTATCACTAGTGTAGCTCCATTTACAGCAGCAATTGGGAGACTGAGTGAGGCAGTGGCCCACTGGCCCAGACATGTGACCAGCCCAGGGGGCAATTGCCCCTCTGCCCCCCAGGCCAGCCCTCCCCTGCCCATCCTCCATATTAAGCACTATCATGCGCAAGGGGCCAAGGAAATGATATGGAGCTTTTGTGACTGAATTTTACTGAAAACAATACATCCAAAATTTCTGCTGTTTTTTAAACTCTTGCAGAGAGCTTTCAATGCCATACATATCTGCCATCTCTGTAGTTTACAGTTGCATGAAAGTAAACTATCTAAGCCAACTAAAGTTGGACCTGGGAGAGTGTGAGCTCAAACAAGACATTTTCACCAAAATTACAAGAATGTGGGGAATTCCAGAGATGGACTTGATTATAAAGAGCACAAATTGAAATGTACTGAAATTCTGTAAAAAGGACAAGAAATGTTGTAGCCTGGGCAGTAGAGGCGATGATCATACCATGGCAGTTCAGTCTAGTATACATATTCCCACCCAAACCTTTAGGCTGACTGGCAATATCAAGATAGACAAGACACACATAACGCTCATAGCTCCAGACTGGATGTGACGAGTATGGCAGATGGATCTCCTCAATTTAGTGACAGACAAGAAGAGGTTGTTTCAGATCTCTTAAGTCAAAGTCCATTCCACCATCCAGATTTAAGGAAACTAACAATAATGGAGTGGCACTTGAGTCTGAAAGCTTGAAACAGAAATGTTTTTCCGCCACAGTAATTTCAACTATTTTTAAGGAGTGGAAACCATCTTCAACCTAGCTATATCATAGGATATTGGAGTTATTCTTTAGATGGTGCAAGGAACGTCAACTTTTGCCTACATAATTTAATTTGCCAAGGGTGCTGAATTTTCTCAAAGATGGACTGCAGAAAGGTTTGTGACTTAATTTAATCGAGGTGCACATTTTAGCATTATCAATCCTATTCCAGAACAAATTACTACCATACCAGTCTTTCAGAAAATTGTCCAAGTAGTAGCTCATATTAATCCTAATTTCAGAGCACTGATGCCTCTAAGGATCTAAACTTAGTTCTGAGGGTACTACAGAAGGATCTTGCTGAGTGCTTCCCTGGCTCTCTCCCCTTCACTACGACAGGGTGGAGAGTAGCACGCAGAGTAGGAGACAGAGAGCCGGAGCAGCCCTCAGCAAGGGGAGAGAGAGAGTTGGGGCAGTGTTCAGCAAGATTGGGATGAGATGAAGAGGTCTCCTTACGCATACATGTGAAAGTACCCATTCATTCCAAAGTCTGCATTCATAAAATGTGACATTTGAAAGCAGCCCTCAAAGGCACTTGGCCATCATTCTGTTTTAATTCTCTTCTTACCTTGGTTATTAAAAGCAAGGCATTGCTAATGTTTCCATTACCCCTTACTTACTCAAAGGGTTAACCCCCTATGCCTTCCCTTTCACTGACCAAGGCAAAATGTTTGTTAACCCTTTGAGTGCCAGAGGGATATGCAGTGCATTAGCAATGTGTTGCACAGCTCCCTAGAATTCAATAAATTAAACCACATAACGTATTTTTTTTTCATATAATAAATCATTTAGATAATAAAAATAAAACCCATCACTAAATCCAGCATTTAAAATGATAAATTTTTCCTGTCACGTGACATATCTTACGCTAGTGATTAACCCTTTAAGGACCAGAGTGGGCGTGTAGTGCATTGCTTCACAATGTGTTGAAAACCCTCTGATCCTTAAAGGGACAGTAATGTCCCAAAACATTTTTTTTACATTTATGTAGTGTTTAAAATATTAATCAAATTGCTCCAAACCCTATCTCTCAAACCACTATGGTTTGAGAGATATAGGGATTCAAAGTCCTCCCCCCCACTCCTTCCCCTTCTCCTGATGTCAGCATCTAGCTAACAGCAGGAGATCCCGGTCCAGGGACCAGCAGGAGGCTCTGCAGCAGAGCCGAAATCGCGATATTTACAAATAATTCATTGGAAAGATCTACAAAATGTTCTTGCAAAAGCACTGGAAAGATCTACAAAGTGTGCTTGCAAACCAGGCAAAGTGTGCTTGCAAATCAGGCAAAGTGTGCTTGCAAACCAGGCAAAGTGTGTTTGCAAATCAGGCAAAGTGTGCTTGCAAACCAGGCAAAGTGTGCTTGCAAATCAGGCAAAGTGTGCTTGCAAACCAGGCAAAGTGTGCTTGCAAACCAGGCAAAGTGTGCTTGCAAACCAGGCACACTTTTTAGACCTTTCCAATTAATTAATTATTTTTAAGTAACATGATTCGGGCTCTGCTGCAGACAGGGGAGGGCTGGCCTGGGGGGAAATTGCCCCCTGGGCCGGTCATATGTCTGGGCTGGTGGGCCACTCCCACTTTCTGCTGTAAATGTAGCTACAATAGTGATACCACTGAAATGGAGCAACACTAGTAGCACAACCCATTTATCTTGTAAGTTCTATGGTATCACTCACTTACATTGTAAGCTCTGTAGTAGCATCAGTGTAGCCCCATTTCAACTGTAAGCTTTGTTGGTATCACTTGCCTTATGTCACAACATTAACCCTTTGAGTGCCAGAGGGGTACGCAGCAATGCGTGGTGTACCCCTCTGGCACTCAAAGGGTTAATGGCAATTCTAAACTTAACAAAAGTAGGTGGGCTGGGACATAGGGCTGGAGCGATAATAGAATTGGGCCACTTGATTGTAGTTGCCCTCCAGGCCACAAGGTGCCAGCCCTCCCCTGGCTGCAGAGCCTCCTCGAGTCGTACGACTCGATTCTCCTGCTGTCAGGGGGAGGGGGGAACTTTGAATCCCTATATCTCTCAGACCATAGCGGTTTGAGAGATAGGGTTTGGAGCGATTTGATTAATATCTCAAAGTCTACATAACTGTAAAACATTTTTTTGGGGACATTAGTGCCAGAAGATTACAGAACGCATTGCAAAGCGTTAACAGGTCAAGAAAAAATAATTAGACATACTTAAAATAACACAATAAAGACAAAATAATGTTACATTTGTTTATTATTTTTATTTAAAACCAGTCTGATTTTTTTTTTGTAAATATTTATTTATTCAAAGAATGATTCAACAAGTATATACATCATGTATGTATGAATGTCAGAAATGTTCAAGACGTGCATGGCAAGCCGATTTGTGTCCTATGATTCAGTTTGGCTTTGTTTAGGCTGCAATGAAGACATATGTTTAATCTTTACTTGATGTCGTTTAATTATTTGCATTTGTTATTCAAGAACATTAAAGTGATTCTGAGTTATATCCCATTTTCTCTTAGTAATAATCGAAAACCCTCTTGTGCAAACAAAAGATGTAGAAAAAGAAGAAAAATTTAATCCTTCAACACCAAGGTAAATTATAAAATTCCTCCTCCCAGCTCTCTAGGGGACAGTAAATGCTTCAGTCCATTTAATTGTATTTTATAAAATCTTCTAGATTGAAACCATGTGACAACAATGTCTTGAATACTCCAAGCCTTTAATTATGATTTTAACAGTCTTAGGAATTATAGATAATAGTTGTTTAGTATGCTGAATTTGATGTAGGGAATCTGATTTGATTCTTATGTGTGTGCTTTTGACATTAGACAAACCACTATCTACCAGTATCTCAGGCATGAAGCATAGATCATATTAGTGTATGATGTCATCATATGACTCAAGTCAAATGCATGATATGAGTCTCAGGTAAAGGAAGCTCTGCAGGAGTGAGAATGTGCACTACGAGCTATCCCCATTTATTTTCTAGATTGTCACTAATTTAGGAGGAAGGGAATTCCTACATAATAGCATTTATTCCCTAGGTCAGTATTTTCCAACTTGAGGAATACCAGGAATGGAAGGCCATAAAAAGGGGCTTTTTAACTGTAGACAGTTATCTAAAAGCTTGACGATACAGATACCATAGCTTTAAACTCTTCCATTCCTTTCTCCAGTTGTCCTGCAGATCTTCATGCTTCACAATGTGTTGGGGACCTTTCTAGTATTCATTTAGTTAACCACTTAATGACCAATATCGTGCTAAGACCGTCATCGTTGAATTTGACTTAAGGACCGATGACGGTCCGGGCACGCCATGGGTTTTTCGCTTGAGCACTACCGGAGTCAGAAACTGACCGCTCCAAGACCACAGTGGTCAGTATCAGACTCTTATTCAGTGAGCCGGCACACGTGATCAGTTATATGTGCCAGGTCATTGAATAAGATCAAAGCAGTCCATAGGGGAATCCACTCCCCAGGACTGCTGTCATTAACCCTTTGAGTGCCAGAGGGGTACGCAACACATTGCAAAGCAATGTGTTGCGTACCCCTCTGGCACTCAAAGGGTTAAGGGGTTAAAAGATCTGTTTAGGTCAATGGGAATTTTATTTGTCCCCTGAGATGCAGCAGCATTGCTCTGCTTTTGCTTTTGAACATAAGGCCGTCAGGGTATTTTCTGTGCAAGGGAACAGTTGGTGGAGGTAAAGGTGGTGTCATATAACTCTAATATTTAAAGAGCTTCTATTCACGAAAGAGGTTTTTCACCATTTACTTAAAGTGGAACCATCACTTTAATATACATATAGATTATTTTAAAGATAATTAAGAACTGCCTATACATTTTACTAGCTCTTTGTTTATAATGTAAATGGTTTTTAACAAATTAACCTTTATTTGTTAATGTCACAGTATGGCACTTTATGCTAATTAGTTTATGTGCTGGGTCAATATTATCACCAGTAGCAAAGATTGTGTATAATTATATACGTGGACGCACCGCAGGTCCCAAATATGTCAATAGAGATAAGAAGAAAAGAAGATAGAACAGATACCACTGAGCAATTCCTAAGAGACAAAGGAAATTAAATTGCTATCCAGTTCTCAAAGGGTGCTCAGTGCAAATATGGGGACTAGTTCGGTGCTTTTTAAATCAAAGGTATAGAACATTTAAAACTAAAGCTTTATTCATATAAAAAGTAAAAACATATCACACCATATAAGTGTGGACAAATAGAACAGAGATGCACATATAGTATGTCTGGGGAGCTCAGTCGCATAAAGGTGGACCTCTTACAATAGTAACCGCACGTTAATGAAAAGGGATTGTGTCAAAGCTTAAATATTGTATTTGATGTTTCAGACACACAATAGATACAAGGTAACTGTTCGCCGCTTGTTAGTTAGATACCTATCGCTCCACAGAAGAGATCATTAATGTAGTACATCGATCTCTCTAGTTGAGCGAAAGTGAATCTTTAACCCTTTCACGGCGGATGAAGTATAGTCCGCCTAACCGTTCAAGCGGTATTACAATATAATGTAGATCCTTTCAATATCGGAGTCCAGATCATATCATTTTGTTAGAGAAGTGAATCTGGATAGATTATCACAGTCACTTCTTAATTTGACAGAACAAAATGAACGAGTATCAAATAACTATCATAAATAAACTCAGATTCTATCTCATCTAAGTTCTCACTGGCTTAGTAAGTGGAAAAGCCACTCTAACTATCTCCCTCGTGGTTTAAGCCACATTCTAGATCTATAAGTAAAGTCTTCAATACTCTACGCTCCCTTCTAATAACAGACTATCTCATCTCTTTATTAAACTGGACATATTATTGCCACTGTCCATGAAAAACGCCCAACGCGTTTCTCCAGACTAGCTGGTTTCATCAGGGGCAAGCATATAGTTTCAAGCCGCAAAATTGCGCGCTTTTTTATACCTTCGTTTACCTGAGAGAGAGAGGCTTGAATCAGCATAGCCTCGATCTCAGAGCAACCCGCTACTATCTAGCGAGTTGCAGTAAAGCTGGAGTGTCATGTTTAATTAACCCACGACACCAGACACCATGGCACATAATACTGATACTAGTACTTATAGCAAAGATTGTAATAAATTCAAATAATCAAAGCTGAAGATAATTACAATAGGACGATTGTTCTTTTAATTACAGAATACATGTTCTTTTAGTTCCATATCCATACTTATAATAGATACATTCAAATATTAAAAACTAGTAAATTCAAATATAATAGTTAGAATAGAACAATTGTTCTCCAATCGAAAGATCCATATACTTTTAGTTCCATATACATTAATTAATAAAAATTATTCGATAGAAACACAGCCAATGACTATATAAATTCATAATTCAATCTATGAAGGGCTTATATGTGAAGCCTTCATTCAGTCCTTCCGGATATAGGGTTTTAAGTTTATATATCCAAAAAGCTTCACGTTTCAAAAGTTTCTTATCAAAGTCTCCTTTCCTAGGGGAAACCTCAACTTTTTCAAGGCCAATAAACCGTATTGCACCATACTCATTATCGTGATATTCTAATATGTGCCTGGCCACAGGAGTGTCACGTTTATTTCTGATGTCACCTATATGTTCAAGTATCCTTTCTCTAAATTCTCGTATGGTTTTACCTACGTATTGGATACCACAAGCACATTGCATAAGATAAATGATGCCGGTTGTCCTACAGTTCACAAAATGTTTTATAGGAAAAATATTTCCATATTTGTCCTGGAAATTCATGGTTTTCTGAATCCATTGGCATGCTTTACAATGCCCACATTTATTACAGCCCTTTACAGAACAGGTAGATGATAACCAATTAGTTTTATGGTCTCTTTGAAAGTGACTATGTACTACATAATCACGTATATTCTTGTTCCTACGAAATGTGATAGACGGTTTGTTGGATATTGCATCATTGAGGTCATGGTCCAAGAGTAATATCGGCCAATGTTTAAACAAGATTGATTTAATGGCATGGTGTTGTTGGTTATATGTACCAATCAATCTTGTTTCCCTTTTAGTCTCCTTGGACTTATTTTCCAAGTTATTCCGAAGTAGTATATCACGGTCACTTGATAGTGCTCTATGATAGGCTTTTTTCAGGCATTTGTTATTATATCCCCTTGCCAGGAATCGTGCCTGAAGTTTCTTAGCCTCTATTTTAAAATCATCGATGGAGGTGCAAAGACGTCTGATTCTCAGATATTGTCCTACTGGAATCCCTTTAATAAGTGAAGTAGGGTGGTGGCTTTGTGCATCCAGTAAACTGTTTGTGGCTGTAAGTTTACGAAAGACTCGTGTGGCAATGGTGTTGTCACAGCTTCTCATTATCATGATATCCAGGAAGGGTAATTCATCTCTCTGAATATCACTAGTGACTTTCAGGTTAAATGTATTAGTATTCAATATTCGTAAAAAATGTTGGAATTCATCCACATTTCCAGTCCATGTCATAAACACATCGTCAATGTATCTTAGCCAAATGCCAATATTTTTTGTGTAATAAGTATTATGTTCAGTGAATACCACCTTATCTTCCCACCACCCTAAATAGAGATTTGCATATGAGGGGGCACAGCAACTACCCATTGCCGTGCCCCTTATTTGTTGGTAATACTGACCATCAAATATAAAATAGTTATATGTCAGGACATATCTTAGTAGAGCAAGGACAAATCTATTATGGTCATTAAACTGGTTTCCCCTTGTTACTAGGAAACTCTTAGTTGCCATAATACCATTCTCATGTATTATACTTGTATACAGAGATTCAATGTCCAAACTAACCAAGTAATCTTTGTCACCCAAGGGTATGCCTTCCAGTTTTGTAATAGCATCCTGGGAATCTCTTACATACGATGGCACTAAAGACCTAGAAGAATTACATGCCAAACTACCTAAATCTAAAAATTTGTGTCAAGATAATCTTTCATCTATAGAAAGAAAAGAACTTGTAGCACTGAATAAAAATCACCAAATTACCATCAAGCCAGCCGATAAAGGTGGCAATTTGGTAGTTATGAATACCTCGGACTATGTTGGAGAATGTAAGAGACTACTAAATGACAAAGAATGTTACATGAAATTACAATCTGTTTTATGTTCGTGGCTTTGGGTGAATTAATTTGGCGCAAAAGGTTGCACAATAGCAGCTGTGTTAAAATCAATGTAGTTGTGAAGAAACTGCAAACTCACACCATGTGCTTTTTACAAAATGGCGTCCTCAACCATGTGGAGACAGGCTGGGGCCTAGCAAGATGGAGTCAGACCATGTGTTTGCTCTGAGATAAAATCTATGAGCAAGGCCAGGGCCTACAACTTGCTCACACCACACAAACCCCAACACAGCTATTAGAAGCAATATGAATTTGCCCACACCCAAAAAGCCAACCCTTTAATTAAAGGATATATCCAGAGAAATTTGTCCTAATGACCAATACCACAATTAACACAATAACACCCCAGTACTAGCAATAAGCAATAATATTTAATAACAAACAATAATATTAACAATACACTGTATATTATCAAATATATTCTAGCTAAAACATCTAATAATATTAACTAGACAATTACTTACTGCAGTGCAAATAAAACACATGATACAACAATTATAGTAGAAAACACTATACGTTGGTTACCAAGGTATTTTTCCTAGAAATATTATAGATAGTATGAAAATAATAGAGAGATACTTAGTTTCTATACTCATCTATCTGGAACAATGAGGATGGTGCTGCAGGGGAAAAACAGGCCAGGATCCTGGAACAGTTCTTGGGGCCTAGGCAAGGCATGGCCCCCTTGCTGCTGGTCACATCTCCCTTTTTCATAGCTCTCCTGCTCCAAGACCCTTCTTCCCAAAAGACCTCTTCAAGACTGCCAAGACTCTCTGCACACCTCTCTTATTGTTGGCAAGCCCCACCCATCTCCAGCCCACTTTACCTGATTGACACACCCCTCCTCCCCTTCTCCTAGAAGGAAGAGAAACAAAAGAGCAGGTTGTCCTCCTTTGTCATTTTCCCGCCCAAACAGACCAGGGAGACAACAAAGGAAAATGGTGTCTAAAACACTAAATGTGATTTTATGACAGGGGAGCATATCCATGTAATGGACGCAGTTTTTGTCGCAAATTCTGAAGCAACATACCTGTGTCCATAACATTCCACCTCTTGGTCCCATGTCATAAACCACACTAAAGTCGCTCACTGGATAGGTAGGTCACTGACTTCCCAAATCACCCAAATAGTCCAACGTCTGATGTTTCCTGGAGTTTGTCTATTATAGCTGTCAGTTTTGATGGATCATAATTAAATTCGCCTTCATAGTTCACAATATAACTGCAGCATTATTTTCCTACCAGCCAGCAAACTCCTACTTTGGCAGTAAGAACAGTCCAGGGCTAGGCGATTTTGGAGAGCTACCGCCCTGATTTGTAGCTGCTCATAAGACAGTTTGGTAGTAGAGTCCAGTGTTGTGTCCAGAGAGTTGTCTCATTTCTCGCTGGGCCCACGGGACTGCAAGGAACGGGTACCCTCCTTCCTCACTGACGGGGATGGTGCTGCAACAGTCAGAGGAGTTGTCCACTCTTGCATAGCTGGCCAAGGGGTTCATGAATGTGTTGGACGATCAAGGGTTCAGAGGAGCTAGCCGGCCACCAATCTATTTGAGGGAAAGAAGATAGGTACAGAATCACCATTTCATAATACAACTTTAGTATTACCAGGACCATCTGAAATAACCTCTCCTTTCTGCCTGTGCTGATCAGTGGATCGCGGTAACACCCACACTTTGGACCCCATGAGCACTTGTTTATCCTCATCCCAGGATAACAAGATTTTATGGGGTACCCAGGCTGCCACCTCTCCTAGGATTGTACCAGCAATTAACCTACTTGGGTCATTCCTAGACAGAGATGCATTCATCCATCCACACTCACACTCCCTGTTGTGCTCCAACCCTCTTTGGTCATTTTTTAGTGAGCACTAAGGTTACCTCTTGTTCCTGGAGGCATATTGCCTCCTATGGGAAAGACTAACTTCTGTTAACCTCTCCCACTACCAAGAGAAAAAAAATAAAATAAAATGTTAGTTTAAATTGAAATATGGGGTGGCTACCAGTACATGTCAACCCGCAAACTAACAAATGGATTGTCATTACATGTAAGCCGGGCATATAGAGATAAGTTCTGTTGGTCAGTCATGTAAAATCCTAAAGGCCTGTGTAAAGTTCTCTCCCACCCCTTCTATACTTGGGGATAGTGTATGAATCTGTCCTTTCAAAAGCCCATTGCACCTTTTAATCAACCCCGAGGCTTGGGGTGATATGGGATAGCCTGCGCCCATTGGACTGACCAGCAAAGCGAGTACCGGTGTCCGTTTTGAAAACTGGATCTATGGGACCTCTTCATTTTGGTCTTCAGGTTCCTTATTTGAGTCAATTCTTCCGTAGTTTTATTGAGGTTCATTTCCCCCACAACTCTTGGCATTAGTCTTGTTCAGGCGGCTGCCCAAATCTTCTCCCAAAGCTCTGTACCTCCCCACACTAATGTTCCATGTAATAAGCCAAAGCTAGTCTCTTTATATCGGCATACTTCTGGTAATTTGAATCACCTATATCTTGCTCTTGTATCACCACCTCTCCATACGGATTGCATGTTACAACAGTCCAGCGTCTTTTGTTCTTTGCAAGGTATAATTCCTCATATGGCAAAGTTGACTTGATTGGAGAAAGCTGTAATGCAAGTATCTTCCAAGTATTTGGATGTGGCAAGAATTCATATGTCGCGAGACCATTGAAGCTTTGTTAATCCACCTTGCTCTTGTGCGTACCATTTTCCACTTCATGAGAGCTGGACTCCTGGCCCACCTCTGCACGGATAGGTAGGCCTCTTCACCCCAAGTGGTTGGGGCCTTTAATGTCACAGTCTCTAAAAGGTATTGGAAGTTGGCTTGATTCTCTGGCAACCGGATCATGGCATGTGGCGGGGGAGTGTAGATAGTGTTGGGACATCAAAGGTATATTAGCTTCCTTCCCAAGTGAATGCAAATGGAATTTTGTGACTCAGGTGCAATGAGAATTGGAAAAGAAGGTATCCACTATTTCAATCGCTGCATGCCACCCCTGTGTCTGTTTGGCTGTCATAAATGACAGGGACGATACTGGGGACTGCAGCGCTCAATGGCGGTGCCACTCTATTGAGTCCCCTATAATCTATCGTTCCACACCAAGAAACCTTCTGGTTTCTTAACAGGAATCACAGGAGTGTTTAAAGAGCAAAATTGCAGGATGAACTAAAACTGACTAATCTGATTTCTTTCAACCCTCCTGGTAGCCCTTGTTGGACTACAGGGAGGGAGAAGGACAACAGGTGTCCAGTTTGTATTTCCTCTCACCACCTCCCCTGCCGCATGAACATAAAAGGGTTTGTGAGGAAAGCCAAAATCTGAACACCTCTCAACTGCATCTCTATTATGCGTCCTAACAATATATCTACCCCCAAGATATTGTCAGGAAATTAGAAACTCAAAATATTATCCATAAACCCAGGGGCCCTTTGTTTATGGAATATGTGACTGTGGTTTGTATAGCCTTAGTTACTCTTTCCCCTAGGCCCTCTCTGTGAAATGATGGGGCCTACAAGTTTGGAAGGGTTACCTGTAATACTGTTACCTCGGCCCCAGTGTATACTAAGGCTAAAACCTAGGTGTGGTTGGTTTCCTTTCCCCACCCTACAGTCAAAGGAACATGGGGCTGTCGATCACCAGCCTTGATGGGTAACATTGTGCTGGGGACTGGCCGTCCCATGGGTCCATTCCGTCATTGTCCGCTATGGCACATAATGGGTACAGGGATTTTGTTTTCCTAGGATGGGGAACAGGAGGACAGGAATTAGCAACAGGAATATTAAATTCAGATGGTGTGTATATCAGATTTGCTTCATTAGTGAGAGTTTTAGAAATAGGTACATTAATATGTACCTTTCTCTTAAAAGCTTTCCACCTTTTGAACAAGACATGATTTGACCTTTTTTTTAGCTCATCTACATTGACACCAGCTTTAACAAGATCTACCATCATTTCTTTCCTTGACACCTTTGTGTGTGTGGAAGCATCCTGTTTATTATTCCTCTTAGGTTTATCAATAGGTGGTTTCCCTTCATCCTTTCTTTCTGGCTTGCTAGCCATGGAGACACCCCTTTTCTGATTAACCTTTTCCTCTGTTTTGTATTTCCCCAATTCTGCTAAACCTTTTGTACTCACAAAAATCTGACCATTTTCTGCTGTACCATTTATCATTGACAGAGGGGACCCTCTTTTAGCATTTACAGACTCATGTCTATCACAGTCCCTGTGTACCCTTTGTTTTCTCTGCTGGGTGATGAGAGGGCGAGCTTTGAAGCTGTCCACCTTTTCGTCATCATCAGAGGAGGAAACATATGAGTATTTAGAGTACTCCTTTTCTTCAGAGGAGGATGAGAAGAGTGACTCTGGGTCCCTGCAGGGCCCTGTAGTCAGTGTTCTCACCTTTCTGGTGGTGTATGGCACTTTACCCCTGTGAGAGCGACAGCGGTCAAGTTTATTGATTAGCCGAGTATTAGTCTCCTGTAATTCAGTCTTACGGGCATTGTTATTTTCCAAACATTCATTTGATATTAACAATTTTTGTCTTACATCAGCTAAATCTCTTTCTAGGGCTTGTCTCTTTACTACCTCATTTTTTAAGGCATGTAAAATAATCCACCCCACTTCTGCCGCAGCTCTGCTCTCATGTTTAGAATAGACCCCTAAATCAAGCTTAAGTGCCATACCTCCTATCTCTTCGCCAACCTCTGGGTACACTGGAGCACTGTGACGTACTAGCTCATCTGCTATGGCATTCCATCGACCCATAGCAGTAGCCCAATGTGGTACAGCCCCAAATTTGGGTCTTTTGCCCCCAATCAATGTACTCAACTTCTTAAAGAAACCCATTCTCTCAGTCAGAATATCAAGCGCAATCAGACGGTAGGACAATCACGTGTTTGTAGTGAGCCTTACTGGTATGTGTATACCACTAACACACACACACACACACAGGCCGCACTTATGTGTTTTTATTTTCACTCTTAGGAAAACACTCAAACTAACAGTGAAAGTCACAGAACACACAAACTGTTGAATGTTTTTTTTTTTTTTTCCTGCCCTTCTAGAAAACAAACAAACTCATACATAACACATACATCAGTCTTGGGAATGTTAGTACAAGTATTTGAAGTCACCTGTCTAGGTACAAGTGCTAGTGACTAGTCAATTGTCCACTGCAGTGGTACAATGCTAGTTAGTCACCTGCCTAGGGAACAAGCGCTCAAAGTCACCTGATAGAGTATGATGTTATGTAGGTAATAATCCAGTTTATCCAGACATATTACTTTGGGCAGTGTAGATTTAATCCCCCATCAAAGCACTCAGTAATTCATGCTCTCAGGAAATTCATGCTCTCCGTTAAATATACTTTAAAGTTAGTATTGTAAACAATACACAAGTGTTTCTAATTAAAGCAATTTAACAGCAGAGCAGATATGCGTGTTTAACCAAGTACCTGAACACAGGTTAGCAGGCACACGTATGTTTTTACTTTCACACAGGGAGAAAACACGCAAACCACTATGAAAGTTACAGAACACACAAACTGTTGAATGTTTTTATGCCTTTGAAGAAAACAAACAAACTCATATACACACACCTGCACGTCAGGTGACTTCCTATTAGGCTTCAAAGTTAGTTCTCCCAATGAAAGGGCACACAAGTTTTATAATTGAAGCACTACTTCAAAGTTAGTGACATCTCCACAAAGGCAAATGGTACAAATGCTAGTTAGTCACCTGCCTCAGGCGCTCAAGCCACCTGTCTAGGTACAAGTGCTAGTGACTAGTCAATTGTCCAATGTAGTTACCCTTTATGGAAAGCACACAAGTCTATAATTGAAGCGTGACTTTAAAGTTAGCAACTTCTCTGCAGAGGCACACAAGGATTTAACTGAAGTAGGACTTCAGAGTTAGTTACACTCTACAGAGAGCACACAAGAGTTAATTAAAGTCCCTTTAATAGGAAATCTTGACAGTACAGAGATATGCATATGCGCAATAAATCTAGCCACACTAGAAATATCACGTCCGGCAATTGCAGAACCTTGACCTGAACGGTTACAATTAAAATGCCTCAAAGTTAGCACTCCTCTAATGAGAGCACACAAGGGTTAATTGAAGCAGTGTAACTGTAAACGTTCCCTCTTGCCTCTGTATATATCTATACCCATACACATACACAATACCCATGCATGTATACACACACGTATGCATATATGTAATACAGACAATACAGGTAACTGTAATATGAGCACTTATCTATACACTTCGAAGTTTGAAACTCCTCTATGAGGGCCCCACAAGTCTATAATCAAAGCATGCAAAGTACACCTATTACAGTTCAAGAGTATTCCAGCACACAGATCCTCTTTTAGTGAATAAGCCCCTTGCAATGTGACAATACTAAAACCCACCACTCTTGTCGCAGTGTGGTATTGGCACACAAAAATAACTTGGGAGGCTTACTGACTAAATTGCCCAGGAAAAAATATTAATTAAAAAATTATTAAAAAATGTATTTTTTAACAAAATATTAATTTCTAGGAAATATGTCAATAATGGTTATTAATCATTAATATTAATAATTTCTGCGAATACCCTGCTCAACTACGCCATTTGTTTTATGTTCGTGGCTTTGGGTGAATTAATTTGGCGCAAAAGGTTGCACAATAGCAGCTGTGTTAAAATCAATGTAGTTGTGAAGAAACTGCAAACTCACACCATGTGCTTTTTACAAAATGGCGTCCTCAACCATGTGGAGACAGGCTGGGGCCTAGCAAGATGGAGTCAGACCATGTGTTTGCTCTGAGATAAAATCTATGAGCAAGGCCAGGGCCTACAACTTGCTCACACCACACAAACCCCAACACAGCTATTAGAAGCAATATGAATTTGCCCACACCCAAAAAGCCAACCCTTTAATTAAAGGATATATCCAGAGAAATTTGTCCTAATGACCAATACCACAATTAACACAATAACACCCCAGTACTAGCAATAAGCAATAATATTTAATAACAAACAATAATATTAACAATACACTGTATATTATCAAATATATTCTAGCTAAAACATCTAATAATATTAACTAGACAATTACTTACTGCAGTGCAAATAAAACACATGATACAACAATTATAGTAGAAAACACTATACGTTGGTTACCAAGGTATTTTTCCTAGAAATATTATAGATAGTATGAAAATAATAGAGAGATACTTAGTTTCTATACTCATCTATCTGGAACAATGAGGATGGTGCTGCAGGGGAAAAACAGGCCAGGATCCTGGAACAGTTCTTGGGGCCTAGGCAAGGCATGGCCCCCTTGCTGCTGGTCACATCTCCCTTTTTCATAGCTCTCCTGCTCCAAGACCCTTCTTCCCAAAAGACCTCTTCAAGACTGCCAAGACTCTCTGCACACCTCTCTTATTGTTGGCAAGCCCCACCCATCTCCAGCCCACTTTACCTGATTGACACACCCCTCCTCCCCTTCTCCTAGAAGGAAGAGAAACAAAAGAGCAGGTTGTCCTCCTTTGTCATTTTCCCGCCCAAACAGACCAGGGAGACAACAAAGGAAAATGGTGTCTAAAACACTAAATGTGATTTTATGACAGGGGAGCATATCCATGTAATGGACGCAGTTTTTGTCGCAAATTCTGAAGCAACATACCTGTGTCCATAACACAATCTGACCCCACTGAGAGATTCAAAGGGATCTTAAAAACTATTTTAGACTGTGGAACTCAATTACAAGTCATCAGTAATAAAGAAAAAGAATTTCTATTTCCAAAAAATCCGACCATTGCCACATTTTATTGCTTACCAAAATTGCACAAAAACCCTGATAAACCACCAGGTAGACCCATTGTCTCAGGCAATGGATGTCTAAGTGAAAAAGCATCAATATATGTGGATAGAATTCTTAGGGAATTTGTCACTTCTTTGCCATCGTATGTAAGAGATTCCCAGGATGCTATTACAAAACTGGAAGGCATACCCTTGGGTGACAAAGATTACTTGGTTAGTTTGGACATTGAATCTCTGTATACAAGTATAATACATGAGAATGGTATTATGGCAACTAAGAGTTTCCTAGTAACAAGGGGAAACCAGTTTAATGACCATAATAGATTTGTCCTTGCTCTACTAAGATATGTCCTGACATATAACTATTTTATATTTGATGGTCAGTATTACCAACAAATAAGGGGCACGGCAATGGGTAGTTGCTGTGCCCCCTCATATGCAAATCTCTATTTAGGGTGGTGGGAAGATAAGGTGGTATTCACTGAACATAATACTTATTACACAAAAAATATTGGCATTTGGCTAAGATACATTGACGATGTGGTTATGACATGGACTGGAAATGTGGATGAATTCCAACATTTTTTACGAATATTGAATACTAATACATTTAACCTGAAAGTCACTAGTGATATTCAGAGAGATGAATTACCCTTCCTGGATATCATGATAATGAGAAGCTGTGACAACACCATTGCCACACGAGTCTTTCGTAAACTTACAGCCACAAACAGTTTACTGGATGCACAAAGCCACCACCCTACTTCACTTATTAAAGGGATTCCAGTAGGACAATATCTGAGAATCAGACGTCTTTGCACCTCCATCGATGATTTTAAAATAGAGGCTAAGAAACTTCAGGCACGATTCCTGGCAAGGGGATATAATAACAAATGCCTGAAAAAAGCCTATCATAGAGCACTATCAAGTGACCGTGATATACTACTTCGGAATAACTTGGAAAATAAGTCCAAGGAGACTAAAAGGGAAACAAGATTGATTGGTACATATAACCAACAACACCATGCCATTAAATCAATCTTGTTTAAACATTGGCCGATATTACTCTTGGACCATGACCTCAATGATGCAATATCCAACAAACCGTCTATCACATTTCGTAGGAACAAGAATATACGTGATTATGTAGTACATAGTCACTTTCAAAGAGACCATAAAACTAATTGGTTATCATCTACCTGTTCTGTAAAGGGCTGTAATAAATGTGGGCATTGTAAAGCATGCCAATGGATTCAGAAAACCATGAATTTCCAGGACAAATATGGAAATATTTTTCCTATAAAACATTTTGTGAACTGTAGGACAACCGGCATCATTTATCTTATGCAATGTGCTTGTGGTATCCAATACGTAGGTAAAACCATACGAGAATTTAGAGAAAGGATACTTGAACATATAGGTGACATCAGAAATAAACGTGACACTCCTGTGGCCAGGCACATATTAGAATATCACGATAATGAGTATGGTGCAATACGGTTTATTGGCCTTGAAAAAGTTGAGGTTTCCCCTAGGAAAGGAGACTTTGATAAGAAACTTTTGAAACGTGAAGCTTTTTGGATATATAAACTTAAAACCCTATATCCGGAAGGACTGAATGAAGGCTTCACATATAAGCCCTTCATAGATTGAATTATGAATTTATATAGTCATTGGCTGTGTTTCTATCGAATAATTTTTATTAATTAATGTATATGGAACTAAAAGTATATGGATCTTTCGATTGGAGAACAATTGTTCTATTCTAACTATTATATTTGAATTTACTAGTTTTTAATATTTGAATGTATCTATTATAAGTATGGATATGGAACTAAAAGAACATGTATTCTGTAATTAAAAGAACAATCGTCCTATTGTAATTATCTTCAGCTTTGATTATTTGAATTTATTACAATCTTTGCTATAAGTACTAGTATCAGTATTATGTGCCATGGTGTCTGGTGTCGTGGGTTAATTAAACATGACACTCCAGCTTTACTGCAACTCGCTAGATAGTAGCGGGTTGCTCTGAGATCGAGGCTATGCTGATTCAAGCCTCTCTCTCTCAGGTAAACGAAGGTATAAAAAAGCGCGCAATTTTGCGGCTTGAAACTATATGCTTGCCCCTGATGAAACCAGCTAGTCTGGAGAAACGCGTTGGGCGTTTTTCATGGACAGTGGCAATAATATGTCCAGTTTAATAAAGAGATGAGATAGTCTGTTATTAGAAGGGAGCGTAGAGTATTGAAGACTTTACTTATAGATCTAGAATGTGGCTTAAACCACGAGGGAGATAGTTAGAGTGGCTTTTCCACTTACTAAGCCAGTGAGAACTTAGATGAGATAGAATCTGAGTTTATTTATGATAGTTATTTGATACTCGTTCATTTTGTTCTGTCAAATTAAGAAGTGACTGTGATAATCTATCCAGATTCACTTCTCTAACAAAATGATATGATCTGGACTCCGATATTGAAAGGATCTACATTATATTGTAATACCGCTTGAACGGTTAGGCGGACTATACTTCATCCGCCGTGAAAGGGTTAAAGATTCACTTTCGCTCAACTAGAGAGATCGATGTACTACATTAATGATCTCTTCTGTGGAGCGATAGGTATCTAACTAACAAGCGGCGAACAGTTACCTTGTATCTATTGTGTGTCTGAAACATCAAATACAATATTTAAGCTTTGACACAATCCCTTTTCATTAACGTGCGGTTACTATTGTAAGAGGTCCACCTTTATGCGACTGAGCTCCCCAGACATACTATATGTGCATCTCTGTTCTATTTGTCCACACTTATATGGTGTGATATGTTTTTACTTTTTATATGAATAAAGCTTTAGTTTTAAATGTTCTATACCTTTGATTTAAAAAGCACCGAACTAGTCCCCATATTTGCACTGAGCACCCTTTGAGAACTGGATAGCAATTTAATTTCCTTTGTCTCTTAGGAATTGCTCAGTGGTATCTGTTCTATCTTCTTTTCTTCTTATCTCTATTTCAATATTATCACCCACTGCACATTTGAAATATCACAGTGTGTGGTACATTTGGCCTTGAATATAGCTAATTAGGATATTGCGCATAGCACTAGCAAACATAAACTGGCAACTTTGTTTAAGAAGAAATATAATACTGTTATTTTTATTAATAACATATTTTCATTAACCCCTTAGTGACAAGGGCATTTTGACTCTAGAAGACAAAAGAAATGTTGGCCTTTTTAGTATGCTTTTGTTCAACCATATTTTCCCTCTAATTCGTTTAGTTCACTGACACAAATTATAAGCAATTATTTAAAGGTTAGTAATGTCAAAAAACAATTTTTTGCATTTAGAAGAGCTTAAAAAGTTGAGCTATATGCAAAAAAAGGTATCTCTCAAACCGCTATGGTTTGAGAGATACAGGCAGCTGTCAGCAGGAGATTCATATCGGTCAACACGGAGGCTCTACAGCAGAGCTGCAATAGCATTATTGACAACGAATCCCTTCATTGGAATGGTCTAAATCGTGTGCCTGGTTTGCAAGCACACGTGTTAGACCATTCCAATGAAGGGATTCATTGTCAATTACACGACTGCAGCTCTGCTGCAGAGCCTCCGTATCGTCTGCCTGTGGCTGTCAAACCATAGCGGTTTGAGAGATATGTTTTTTTTGCATTTAGCTCAACTTTTTAAGCGCTTCTAAATGCAAAAAAACTTTTTTTTTTACATTACTAAGACTTTCTTTTGATACCACATTTATATATATAACCTACCATTTAATTTGATGGTGATAATAAAAAAGATGAGAAAAATTTATAAAAAAACAACAAATTTTTATAGGTTTTCCTGTTATAATTTGTGCTCTGTTTATTTTGTATAGGGACTGGATAAAAGGTATGAAAGTTCATTAATACCTCCCAAATGTCTCTTTGCAGGGTGTACTGTCCCTCTTAGGTGAAAATCCGTATGTCCCTCTTTCTCCTCCCTAGTGTCCCTCTTTTTGGAGATAAGACTCTAATAATAAAAATCACATATTTGTTTAAACTTCACTATATGTGTTTTTAAATTAGTCTTTGTAAATAAAATCCTTTAGTCTTGCTCTAAATCATATATTCAGTAACAAGAGGTGGCAGTAGGTCATCAAGTGACCAAACCTGCTCTACCTCTAATCCTACCCCCAGCACCTAAAATTAAACTAAAAGTCCTCTTTGGCCACTTTCTCCTGTGGAGATGTGTGTGTTATCTGCTTCTCTTCTTCATGGTCACAGTGACAAAGAGAGGGGCAGAGAACACTCACAAAGGCAATGTATACTTACATTGCCTTTGTCACGTGGCTCCACCAGCACATCTCATCGCTGTAGCAGCGATCACATGTGCAGAGCCACTGGGGAAAGACTGAAACTAACTGATCCAGTCCTGCAGCACACTGTTACATACTCCCCGGCATGATCACAGTGCTCACTGTGGCATGCTGAAATCATGAAGTCTTGATGTGCAAGGACCATCATCCATTTTTAAAGGCTGGATTCCTGTGATGGTCCTGGCATGTCACCTATCATTAATGGGTTAATTGATGCAAATTTGCAGTGATTCTGAATGGTTTTCTCAAAGTGTTGTACAGCTCTATTTGTTTATAATATACCAACATATACCACAAAAGTAATATTTTTTCTAGTTATTACAGGTTGTTAATCAGTGAAGTTCATTCTTCGGTCAAGATATGTTCAAAATCTGAAGTAGAAAACACCTTTCTATCTCTGTTGCATCTTCCTACTAAAGATCCACAGGATTACTATTCTTTGGGTGACATTGTTGCAAATGGTCAAAGCCTCAATGGGAAAATTATTAACGTGCTTGCAGCAGTAAGATCGGTAGGTTAGACTGAGGCATCACATATATGACACAATTTGTCAGGAAAGATTAAACTACCTTAAAGGGGTAGTAAACATTTATTATGAAAAAAAATATAGATACAGTAGGGTTTGCTTCTTAGTAAAGGAAGGTACGCCCAGTGCTTGGAGGGGCTTCATTTACATTTTAGTTTTAGTTGCTGAGCTCACTCGTCGGCTCTTTAGGAATGCAGAGCGCTGGGAGATGACATCATCTCCCAGCGCTCTGCATTCCTGAATAGGAGACCGCGCGGGTGCTCCAGAACTGTGCCAAAGGAGGCACAGATGACAGATCTCCTACCAGGGAGGTAGGAAACGGACAACGGTGGAAGGTAGGAAATGGACAGTGGGGGGGGGAGGCACTGTGTGGGTAACATGGAGATGGTGGAGGCAATGTGCAGATGATGGGGGTCAATTTGGAGATGGTGGGGGCAATGTGGAGCTGATGGGGGGCAAGTTGGATCTGATGGGGGGCAATGTGAGGGCAATATGGAGATGGTGGGGGCAATGTGCAGCTGATGGGGGGCAAATTGGAGATGGTGGGGGCAATGTGAGGGCAATATGGAGATGATGGGGCAATATGGAGCTGATGGTGGGCAAGTTGGAGCTGATGGGGCAATGTGAGGGCAATATGGAGATGATGGGGGCAATGTGGAGATTAGGAGCATTGTGGATGTGTCCAGTGGAGATGGCCAATTGGGGGGGGGGGGCGCTTCAGATTTCTGTGCCTACAGGCTCCTGAGATGTAAATCCGGCCCTGTGCTTTATGTATGTTTGCTTGGTTAATGTGTTTAGAATGTAATGCTAGCTTACACTATTTGTTGTCTTAAGACCATTGCATTCAGTATTAGCCTAAAAGGATAATTGTCTTAAAAACAAAGGAGTATGAGTGTTTATTGCATTCCCAAATGAAGCAGTAATTTTGGTGAATAATCATGTGTCAATGGTTAGGGCCTGTTGCCAGGAATCACTGAGCAGGAAGATTCTTCTTTTTTTTCCAAAGGATCATGCAGTTCAAGTAATTGATGTCAATTGTCTGTTATTATTTACTGCATCAGCAGGAGATTGCTGACTGTTTAATTTTTCAAGTGCCACAAGTCGCCTAAAGTTTTAAAAGAGAGATGTGCTGAACAACCCACTTGCACTCAAAAGGTTAATTCTAGTCAATGTCTTCCATTAACCTCATGGAGGCCTTATCAAATTTGTAGAGCCACTCTAAATCTCCCAACTGCATCAACTTCAGCAAAATTATATCCTACAGATTGGCTAAGCAACACACAATAAATAACGATCGCTCTGTATGTTGGACCTACTTTTTATGCACTTACTGAAACATACAGTATTGAGTGCAAAGTTTTTGGGACAAAAATATATATATAACTGAAAAGTCCTGATTGCATTCCTGCGTCGCTGCCTAACAAACTTGGGCAGAGTGGAATGGAATAAGGTTTGAGAGAGTGGAGCCCCTGAATGCCTACCTCAGTTCAACTGCCTGCAAGGACATTTTGAGGTCACAGTGATGCCTACCTCCATCCACACCAGGGCAGTGATTCCGACAGGTCAATGCGAGTGAGGATGGAACACCCATTGGCACCGACCTGGTTGAATCACCTGCATGTATTCTCACACTCACCCCATTTACCACTACTACATCCCTCATCCACCATTCTCTCTACTGCACTCTGAGTCTTGGCCACTTCCCTCTCTGTATCCTACATGCTCCCATCCTAACTTCCCTCTTTGTTATCTGTGCTTTACTCCCCTCATTGCTCCCTCTGTCCCATTCATTGCTCCCTCCCTCTGCCTCATTCATCTCTCTCTCTCCCCTCTCAACAGTAATCATTCCCCCTCCTCTGGTAATCACACCATCCCTCACTCTACCCCAGCAATTACCCTTCTTCCCCAGTTATCAATGCCATCCTCCCTGTTTATCTCTCCCTCTCTCAACTCTGTTATCCCTCCCTTCCCCCAGCAAGCATTCCCTCCCACCCCACTCCCCTGGTAATCATTCCCTCCCTCCTTCTCCCCTTGTAATTGCTCCATTCCCCCAATAATCATTCCCTCCTTTCACTGTTAAGCCATCCATTCCTCCCTCATTTCCACCCTTCCTCTCCCTACATAATCACTCCTAATAATTGCTCTGTCTCCCAGTAACCACCCCCTTCCCTGTTAAACCCTCCCTCCCTCTGCTAATCACTCCCTCCCCTTCAACCCTCCTACCTTCTGCTAATCACTCCCTTCTCTGTTCAACCCTCTCCCCAGTATTCACTCCCTCCTTTCCCAATAATCTTTAACACTGCCTTCCCCACTGGTATCCTGGCCACCCGGCAGCAACCACTCCCTCCTCCACAGCATGCAATGTCCAGTAGAGCTGTGGAGCAAGATTGGGGTGACAGACATTGTATATGTAGTTGTGGGGTGTCACACAGTTTACGTGTTCCATCACTGGAACAAGGATGGGTTGACAAATTGTAGTGTTGTTCTGCAGCCGCCAGGGGTACAAGGCTGGGCTGACAGTTTAGTGTGGTTTTGTAGCTACCATTAGAATAAGGCTGGGCTGGCAGACCGTGTACAATGGTTCTGCATAGTGTTGTCTCTAAGATGAATCACCCAAAACTGAGAGAGATAAAGAGGACTGTTTATGCAGTTCTGCATTGGAATAACAGATGCAGCATGCAGCCCTTCTCAGTTTTCATTGTTTTGTTTTTTTACTATTTCGGTGTTGTGTTGCTCAATTGTTCTTACCTTTGAAGGAACACTTGTTCAGTGGCTACCAGAGGGACAAGGCTGAGCTGGCAGACTGTGCGCAGTGGTTCTGTTGTTACCAGTGGAACACAGCTAGGCTGGAAGACAGTGTATTGCGGTTCTGTTGTTACCAATGGAACACGGCTAGGCTGGAAGACAGTGTATTGCGGTTCTGTTGTTACCAATGGAACACGGCTAGGCTGGAAGACAGTGTATTGCGGTTCTGTTGTTACCAATGGAACACGGCTAGGCTGGAAGACAGTGTATTGCGGTTCTGTTGTTACCAATGGAACACGGCTAGGCTGGAAGACAGTGTATTGCGGTTCTGTTTTTACCAATGGAACACGGCTAGGCTGGAAGACAGTGTATTGCGGTTCTGTTGTTACCAATGGAACACGGCTAGGCTGGAAGACAGTGTATTGCGGTTCTGTTGTTACCAATGGAACACGGCTAGGCTGGAAGACAGTGTATTGCGGTTCTGTTGTTACCAATGGAACACGGCTAGGCTGGAAGACAGTGTATTGCGGTTCTGTTTTTACCAATGGAACACGGCTAGGCTGGAAGACAGTGTATTGCGGTTCTGTTGTTACCAATGGAACACAACTAGGCTGGAAGACAGTGTATTGCGGTTCTGTTGTTAACAATGGAACACGGCTAGGCTGGAAGACAGTGTATTGCGGTTCTGTTGTTACCAATGGAACACGGCTAGGCTGGAAGACAGTGTATTGCGGTTCTGTTGTTACCAATGGAACACGGCTAGGCTGGAAGACAGTGTATTGCGGTTCTGTTGTTACCAATGGAACACGGCTAGGCTGGAAGACAGTGTATTGCGGTTCTGTTGTTACCAATGGAACACGGCTAGGCTGGAAGACAGTGTATTGCGGTTCTGTTGTTACCAATGGAACACGGCTAGGCTGGAAGACAGTGTATTGCGGTTCTGTTGTTACCAATGGAACACAGCTAGGCTGGAAGACAGTGTATTGCGGTTCTGTTGTTACCAATGGAACACGGCTAGGCTGGAAGACAGTGTATTGCGGTTCTGTTGTTACCAATGGAACACGGCTAGGCTGGAAGACAGTGTATTGCAGTTCTGTTTTTACCAATGGAACACGGCTAGGCTGGAAGACAGTGTATTGCGGTTCTGTTGTTACCAATGGAACACAGCTAGGCTGGAAGACAGTGTATTGCGGTTCTGTTGTTACCAATGCAACACAGCTAGGCTGGAAGACAGTGTACTGAGGTTCTGTTGTTACCAATGGAACACAGCTAGGCTGGAAGACAGTGTATTGTGGTCCTGTTGTTACCAATGGAACACAGCTAGGCTGGAAGACAGTGTATTGTGGTCCTGTTGTTACCAGTGGAACACGGCTAGGCTGGAAGACAGTGTATTGCAGTTCTGTTGTTACCAGTGGAACACGGCTAGGCTGGAAGACAGTGTATTGCAGTTCTGTTGTTACCAATGGAACACAGCTAGGCTGGAAGACAGTGTATTGCGGTTCTGTTGCTACTAGTGGAACACAGCTAGGCTGGAAGACAGTGTACTGAGGTTCTGTTGTTACCAATGGAACACAGCTAGGCTGGAAGACAGTGTAGGGTGGTTTTGAGGATACCAGTGGAACATGACTAGGCTGAAAGACAGTGTAGGGTGGTTTTGAGGTTACCAGTGGAACATGACTAGGCTGAAAGACAGTGTAGGGTGGTTTTGTGGTTACCAGTGGAACAAAGTTGGGACGGCAGGCAGCGTATATGCGGTTCTGTGACTGCCGGTGGGCTGTCCAAAAAGGCTGGGGTGTCACACAATGTAAGTGTGGGTCTGTGACTACCAGTGGACAGTGGTACCTCCCTCCTTTCTCCTGCCTCTTCTTGCAAGGGCAGCTTTGTGTTTCTTTTTCTAGTATATAAATAGAGGCGTGGAAATTCCCACTAGTCCCCTAGTTATTATTATTATTTATTTATATAGCGTCAACTAATTCTGCAGTGCTGTAGAATTAGGAATAGACATACAGAGGTATTAAATAGTACAATCAGATGTGGAGAACAGAAGGATCAGAGGGCCCTGCTTGCGAGAGCCTACAGTCTAGAGGAAGGAAGGTTGGACACAGAAGGAGTAAGTGCTATTAAGTTTAAGTGCCTCCTACTATATGAACTGCCGGTCAGTGGGTGGGAGCGAGAAGTGCTGGTGAGTGCAGTCTCTTACTAGTAAATAAATCTAGAAGATAAATAAGGAATGCTGTTCTCTTTGTTTAACCCCTTAAGGACCAGCGGTCCCTGGGTGTTCTGTCCCTTAAGGACCACATAGGAAACTTTGACGTGCCGTCCCACGTGACTGATCACGTGGGGCGGCACGCTGAACGGGGGACTGAAAGAGATCGCTTTGGTCTTGGAGCGATCAACTTCAGTCCCCGGTATTACTCACTGCTCTCCTACAGGAGCGCGGTGAGTAAAAGTATGACACATACCAGGACCGTCACTGGTCCTTAAGTGCCGGACCAGCGTGATGGTCCTACCACGTCAGTGGTCCTTAAGGGGTTAATTAGTAACTGGTAATGTTTCCTTCTCTGGCTAGTAATGTTTTCTCTAACTGGGGAAGATCACTGATACCTTTCCAGTCCTATATTTTATATAGGGCTGGATGTGAAATGCTACTGGTCCATATAAAGAATGGCATTAGCTCTTACTTGTACGGCGGGTATAGTTCAATAGCTTCTTGCAGTATTGTTATTGCTTTGTTATTATTAAATCTTATTTAGCTATGGTTTTCCTCTTAACCAGGTTGGAGAAATAAAGTGTTTTACCACTTCCGACAGGAGAAAAGGTCAGCGATGTGAAGTAAAACTGTTTGATGATATAGTCGCATCATTTGGAATGATATGGTAAGTGTTCAGTTATACAGAATTAAACACTCGAGAGTGCAGTCTTAAGGCCATATTCGCAAAAGAGGAGCAATTCTGGAGCAAACCAATTGGGCTATAGGGAAAACTAAATTCCCATTAATTCCCATTCATTTAAATTGCTTTTTTTAACTCTGTGAGAAGCAATCTGTCGGAGACCTCTCTAGCATTCAAGGGGTTAAAAACCAAATCTCAGTCAAGGGGAATTTTCATTTAGTTTGCTGAATTAGGCTTTATTTAAATAAATAAAATAAAATACTTCATGTATTTGGGCCTAAAAGTAAGTTAGCTATTTTACTTATTTAAAGTTTCGCTAGGAAGACTACATGGCGATTTTGCTCAGTTTCAAGCATGCCCTGTACATATTCAAGCATTACAGCTGTAGCATCATTGTTTATTGGACAGGAATTCCTTATTATGATCTCACTAGCACTGTATTTGAAAACATCTTACACAAATCTAATCACAATAATTAAATGATTAAAATTATGAGCCGTATGGACAAAGAAAATGGAGGCAATTTTGATGTAAATCAATAGCGGACAAATAAAGTTTCTGATTGATTTAGATGGGCTTCTAACTACTTGATTGTTAGAGAGGTTGCCAAACAAAATTGAGAAAATAATGCTTTGGAGATCTCTCTAGCATTTAAAGGCTTGGAGGCAAAGTAGTGTTTCTCAATAAAAACAGCTCCAATTAATCTTCATAGTATTTGGGCTATGGAGAGTGTTATTTCATTACTGTCAGATTTGTCATGCAAGAGTAATTGAATGATAAAGCATCCCCCTCCCACCCCTTTTACTGATGTAACACTGCTCACCTCAGAGCAGCAAGACTGTCCGGATGGATCACAGAGAGGGACAATCTTCAGTGAGCATAAGAGAAAACCTGTCAAGGGGGGCAGGGTTTTCCTTATGATCACAGTAAGAAGATTGTCCCTTGCTGTGACCTGTCCGGTCAAGTGACCAGATTCCACATCTGAGGGGAGGCGGCTTACACTAGGTAAAAGGGGCAGGAGGGGGATAATTTATCATTCAATTACTCTTGAACTAAAACTCCGACAGCACTAAAATAACGCTCTCCATGGCCCAAATACTATGAGGATTAATTGGAGCTGCTTTTATTGTGAAACATTACTATCCCTTTACAAGCTTCATTTAAATCAGTGGAAATGTGGGGAATTTCTATGTGATCCCTATTGTGTAGTTTGTTTGCCTCAATATTTCTTCAGATCTTCTTAGTGCACACAGGCGCTGCCAGGTGGCAAGGGCAAGAGAGGGCTCTCCATGTGCCCCACCGCACTTGCCCAAGGACAGGACACAACTGCTGACATAGATGTTATAACTTACCCTGATGATGGATTTGCCCCCATTTGTATATGGCTCTAGATAAGTACCATCTATATGGGGGGCTCCTTTTAACTTTGTGTATACAGCCTCAAATGTTGCACAAAAACAGTCACTGGGTCAAATGCAGAAGGAAAAAGAAGAGCAATTTTGGAGCAACTCAACTGCATCATGAGGGGCAAATACAAAACTCTATTTATTTCAGTTGGTTTTTTTTTATACCCCTTGAATGCTTGAGAGGTCTCCAGTGCATTGTAGAGCAATGCATTGGAGAACTCTCTAGCATTCAAGGAATTAAAAGCCTTATTTAAATCAATGAGAACTGAAATACAGAATGTTTGTTTGTCCTATATGATTCCGTTAATTTGCTCCAGTTCCTGTTAGTGTATCTGCCGCCTTGTTCAGTATGGTGTAAGCTTATAGGAGCAGTAAACAGTTTTCTGAAACTTAACATATATAATGTGCAGAGTAAAATAAGAGGTTTCCCACTCCCGGGGGATGCTTGTTTCCAGAGTTAGAACAGTTTAAAGTGTCATGTTTGTTTACATTACCATTGCCCTTTAGTTGCTGGATTTCAGACACCTATTCCGTGGGAGCAATGAGCCACTGACAACAGGGGGGTTATGCACTAAGGTGTGATAAATAGGTGATAATGTGGAGATGACTTCTCCAGTGATATCACTTCTCCAGTTCCTATGTTATTCTATGGAGCCTATTCACTAAGATTTCTTCAACTTTGGAGATCATAGTGAATAGTCTCTATAGAATAACACAGGAACTGGAGAAGAGATATCACTGGAGAAGTTATCTCCACTTTATCACCGCTTAGTGCATCTATACCCAATTCTCAGATGAATGTTATAGTAATTACTGAGTCACTTCATGGTAATTAAACCCCATCCCGACAATTGACTTACCAGCTATGTCCAGCAAAAACTGTCACTTAATGACAGAGGACGTACCTTGTAAGTCCAGGAAGACCGGGTCGTTCGGGGACTCCGGTATCATTTAGAGAAAAAAAAATGTTAGCCGGGCGTTAAGGTGACAGCCTCGTACGCACACTAAGGGGTTAAACATTGAAACTTTCTGGAAATAATCTCCTTAGATATCTCTTTGAAGAGAGTGTAACAGTTTCGAACTGTTACAGTTTTTGGACAAAATAACTGCTAGCAGCGGGAGTACCTTTTTATTCATTTTTTCGTTTCTTTCTTACTCAGAAGGAAAAGTTCTGTAAGATATAGGTTTTCATAAAAGGTTTATTGCCTCTTTAAAGCATTTTTAACTTGATTCATCACGGCTGCATACGTATAGCACTGAAATAATACGCCTGGCTGGCATAACACTAGTTGCAATGAGACTTCTGCAGACTAACGTTCAAGAAATATATGGAAGAAGGTTATTATGATTCACACACATTGCGGCTTCCTAAATGTCACATAGGAAATTGCTTGCTCCCAAACTGTTGTAAGTTGTACCATTTACTGATATACACTCTCAAGTGTCTAGTAAGGTTTTGTTATAGTTTGACCTTGACTTTAAAGAGATTAACATAGAGGATATGGAAATTAATCTCTCTCTTTTTAACAACCATATTTTACTTACTTGAACCACCCTCTCACTTCTTTCTATTTTTTCATCTGAATTTAATAGGCTTGGCCTGCTCTTAGGTTTTACAGTGAATATAAATCTGAAGCACTCTCTTGATTTGCCCTGTGATTTTGTTAAAGTGTTTCAACGTTTTCAAAAAAGTTTCAGCCTTGCTCATCAATTTATAACCACGATTTCCTCTTGTGTGATTAAGTCTGTTACTTAAGAGAGCGGTAAACTTTATTTATGAAAAATATACAGGGCTTTTGTTTCAGAGTAAAACAGTCCCATAGATGGGAGATTTTTAATTCAAAAGTTGTTATTATGGATCAAATGTATTTTTCCTCATATTTTTCCTCATGTTTCACAATGTGTTACGCATCATTCTGCTCCTCAGCGGTTTTAACTCTTTGAGTGCCAGAGAGGTATCCAACGCATTGAAAAGCTGTAAACCAAACTAGAAGTATGTAGCTCACAGCCACAAACTTCGCAGGTTGTGCACACAGCCTCCATAGACCCCCTGTGTCCAGCTTCCAAGCCTGAAACAGAGGGTCTGTGTTGATTGCAAGACTTCTGTCTTGAGATGTCCCATAGCAACTAGAAAAGGGGGAGCATGCAGAAGGGGAGGGTTGCAGGAAGTTAGGTAGAGGGGGAGGAGTGTAGGTTTACTGAGTAAGGGGAAGAGGAAGTGAGGTTAGAGTAGGCAGAAAGCGGGTGCATAATAGCCAACTGTCCCGATTTACTCGGGACAGACCCGAATTTATGGCCCAAACCCGCTGTCCCGCCCACATTACTGTTTGTCCCATTTTTACCAGGCCTCTGTACATTTTGCCCACACACTACTGGCTCCAGCCACAGCTAGACGCACGGCACACTGATGATGGATCATGTGTGTGAGCACCACCCTGCTGAGTGACATCATCCTACTCTGCGCATGTGTGGCACACTTGTTAAATGTTCACACGCGCCCACGCAACCACACCATAGTGCACCTACAGCAGTGAGTTGAGTGAGACTGAGAGAGCCTGACTGCACAGAAGACTCACTCCGGCCACTGGCATACTGCGCCTCAGCCTAGTCACATATTCATGCATGGATCTCCTGGTCCTCCTGTAGCTGTACAGCCTCAGGTACTACAGTACACAAATCAATGGCAGTGTGTCTGTGTGTCCAGTTGTGCCAGAGTGATCGGTGTGTTAGTGTGTCTGTGTGTCCAATCGGGCAGAGCTATATTGTGCTAGGCCGGGGGGGGGTTGAGAGGCGCCGCAGCACTGTCAGTCTCCAGCACTGAGCCAGTGCCTGGTGGCGTCAATATGCACATTTAGCACAAGCGCTTAAAGGGATAGTAATACTTGAAAATAATTTTATTTTATATTGCAGCCCTTAAAAAAATATGAAAAATGATATAAGTCTTATCTCCCAAACCTTTAAGGACTGCAGGGCCATGCAGTACATTGCATTGCACACCACCCTTTGTAAATTGCAGAGGAATACGGCCCCTGGGCAAGTGGATGCTCTTCAGCAGAGCCGAGATCGCTTTATTGAACAAGAAATCCTTCACTGGAATGGTCTACAAAGTGTGCTTGGTTTCCTTGTTCAATAACGCAGTCTCGGTTCTACTGAAGAGCCTCCAACGGTCCCGGGACCGGATTCCCTTGCAGTCAGCTAGAGCGCTGACATCAGGAGAAGGGGAGGGAGGGGGAACTTTGTTTCCGAATGTCTCTCAAACCATAAAGGTTTGAGAGATGGGACTGGGGACATTAAGTTTTATTTTTGAATGCCTACAAGATTCAGGTTTATCAATAAATGGCAATACTATCCCTTTAAAGGGAAACTTTACCTATAGGAATAGAGTGAGTTTTGCTTATCACAAGAACGTACCTACTAATTGTGAATTATAGTAGAAATATTTGAGAGTTTTGCATAGTTTAGCCAAAATATGTTCAATTTTGCCTTACGTGTCGTCACCCCAGATTGATGCAAATCCTAATTAATATTTAATGTTGCCATATCCTGTGGATTACCTGCTGCTTTAATATTTCAACATCCAAAGTAGGACAGCGCAGGTGCGCAGACATCACTATGGAAAGATGTCTGCGCTCTCTACTGCCTGTCAGCCCCGCAGCATGGTATCATTATATTTAACCAGTTAATTATTCTGGTGATTAGCACTACCGAGCAGCTAGTCGCCAGATGGGGAATTATTTGACATAATGTTTAAAATAGGTGGTAGTTCCACTTTAAAAATGTTTACTGCTCCTTTAAGATACAGGTTAGTATATTTTTGACATTTTTCTTCATGGATAGCTAAAATGTTTTTATATAGCTTTCAGAAACATATACTTGCATATATTGGGCCCTAGGTAAGGAGCCAGTTTGGGGCCCCACATCTCCTGACCCTGTGCTTCTGATACAGAGAGCTGCTAGCAGGTAATGGAAGTGGTAGCCACTGGATGATCTGGTCTGTTTTAAGAAAAAGGGCATCTGACACAAGATTTTAGCAGTAACAGCAGGGCCTCTGTCTGTGACCCATCACTTTCAGCCAGGACCCTTCATATTGCCATGGGCCTTAGGCAGTAAACTAGGTTACTATAATGGACGATCCAGCTCTGATTATCACCTCCTGATAATAATTCCCCAGTCACTTTAATCTGTACAGAAAATCCAAATGACCACTATGAATCAATTCAGAGTGTACAAATGGAGCTCTGGAGTCTTATCACATTCCACGGAGCTTCCGTACCTATAGCAGAGTCCCAGTCAGTAGATTATGGGATGTATTCAGAAGCTACATTCACATTTATTTAAATGGGATTGTATCCATTTTAACCTTTTGAATGCTAGAGAAATCTCCATTGCATTGCAAAGCAATTAACTGGAGACCTTTCTAGCATTCCAAGGATTAAAAGCCTTTTTTAACCCCTTAAGGACCAGAGGTCCTGGGGTGTGTGGTCCTTTAAGGACCAGATAGGGAAGTTCGATGTGCCGCCTCACGTGACTGATCACATGTGCCGGCACGCCGAACGAGGGACTGAAAGAGATCACTCCGGTCTTGGAGCGATCAACTTCAGTTTCCGGTATTACTGACCGCGCTCGGTGAGTAAAAGTACGTGACGTACCAGGACCGTCACTGGTCCTTAAGTGCCAGACCACTGTGACGGTCCGGGTACGTCAGTGGTCCTTAAGGGTTTAAATAATTGAGAATTTAAATTTGTCCCGTATGGTGCTGTTGGTTTGCTTCAGAATTGCATCAAATTTATTTTTGACTATGGCTCTATAAATTATTCTTTTGTTCTTTGTGCTCCATGTGGTTTACAGTGCTGGCTGACACTTGTCAGTCACCCACCTCTTATGATATGATATGAATTGGCTTCATAGTCTGGCATGGATCTTAATTTGAATAAAGTGATGGATAGAGAGGGGCAATAAAGCCATCACAAGAGGAATGGGTATATATAAAACATTAGATTTTGTAAAACTATGCTCCTTTAATTTGTGGAGAATGCTAAGCAAGTGGATTTTAATGGCGTTTGTAAGTAAAAGATTAAATTATTTATGTAATAATAAAATACAAGTGATCTAAAAGTGATACCTTTAATGGCTACTGAGAGAAAGGACATTGGAAGCTTTTGGAACACTCAGATTCCTTCCCCAGTCAGAGTTACATGTATATAGTTTGAAAATACTAAAAAGTGTTTTGGTGACAAGTTAATCAATAGAAATATAAATGGTCAGTGCTGTTCCTGAGTATACAATTATCACTTTCTTTTATCTTTAGTTGGGATAATGAGTCCATCCAGTTGGCACAGAGCTGGATACCACGAGAAACAGGTATGTCTGCATTTGTGTCTTTATTTTTTCCAAAAAAGATGATAGTTGGTACCGTGTTAGCCGTAGAAATACAGGAGGCAAATATTGTCAGTCTGATACCTTTATTGGCTAACTAAGCAGATTTAGGATGCAAGCTTTCAAGACCTCTTAGGTATCTTCCTCAAGCATGAGAAAGAGACCTAAGAGATCCTGAAAGCTTGCATGATAAAGCTGCTTAGTTAGGCAATAAAGGTATCGACTTGACTCTATTTGCCTCCTTTATTTTTTCCTTGATCATTAGACTATTATTTATTGGTTTAGATGACATATTGGAAAATCATAGGAGTATTCTTAATATAAAAGAAACCCATGTGTAAAGTATGGTACTTTACCCTTTGAGTGCCAGAGTGGTGTCTTAATACATTGCAAAGTCAGGATAACAATTGTCAGAACCAAGTGGTTCTTCCCTGTGGCACATTCTATGCATATATGAATGTTAATGGCCTTAAAGGGTTTTTTTTATCCAAACCCTCCTTTCAAAATAGGATGCTATAATTACAGCAAAGAAAACTGATTCTGTGACTACATTTGCAGTCAGTGTAATTCATTTTGTACATTTGTTTCTTTTCATATAGTCATATTTGCAGCAGACGTCAGAATAAATTACGATGCTTTCCGGAACACTATGGTTGCAACTGTTGTGTCAAAAACTCTTTTTACAACCAACCCAGGTAAGCAGAGATAAAATATTATTTAATCTGCTTCACTTTAGTTAGTTCCAAGCATGTATTTATAGGCAATAGGCAGGAATAGTGTGCTTCATCCAGTTGTTTTTAAAGGGATAGTAATTTTTTATAATAAAAGCAGCTCTAATTAATCATCATAGTATCTGGACTTTGGAGAGTGTTATTTCAATTCTGTCAGAGTTGTAGTTCAAGAGTAATTCAATGACAAAGTATCCCCCTCCTGTCCCTTTTAATGATGTAACACTGCTCAGCCAGAGCAGAAGGGAGGTGCCCAGGTAGAATGCAGAGAGGGACATTCTTCAATTAAGATAAGGGAAAAACCTGAAAAGCTTGTCAAGGGTGGCAGGGCTTTCATTGTTCTCATAGGAAGAAGATTGTCCCCTGCTGTTATCTGTTTGGTCTATGGACTGCATTTCACATCTGAGAAGAGATGGCTTACACTAGGTAAAAGGGACGGGAGGGGAAACTTTGCTTGTGAATATCTCTTAAACCATAAAAGTTTGAGAGATAAGACTTATATCGTTCTTCATGTTTTTTCAATGCCTACAAAATAAAATAAAGATAAAATGAAGCATTACTATCCCTTTAAATGCTACATTTTTAATTGCTATTTGGAAGTACAGTGAAAGGAGAAGTTACAACTCCTACTTACTTCACTATGGCCAGAAATCAGAATGTCCTACAAAGAAAGTGACAAGTGGCCATCAAGAACAAACAAAATAAAGTGTTATGTTCTGAGGCATGGCGGCCTCTCAGTGATGATCAAGTCACGTTTTTCACTCCACGTGCCATTACAAAGAGGACATTCTAATATTCATATCAGACTGGTGCCCCCCACAGGCAGTCCAGCTATGAAATGCTCTGCAGATCCTCTCTGCACTAGAGAAACAGCACAACCAGAGATTAGCATTTTACTCTTTGTAATGTAAACCTCCCTAAGTTGAAAGGGTGTCCCAGGCATGGGTCCTTGCTCTCCATCTATCTAGCGAGAACCATCTGCACCACACCGACGTGGCACACATAGGCCAAAACATACGTCTGTGGTTGTGCTGTTTCTCTAGTGCAGAGAGGATTTGCCGGATATTTCAGAGCTGCGCTGCCTGTGGGTGGGACCAGGCTCATATGGTAATGGAAATTTCCTCTCCGTAATGGCAAATGGGAGTGAAAAACGTGACTTGAGCACCACTGGGAGGCCACTGTGCCTTACATCATAGTACTTTATATTGTTCATTCTCTGTGGGTGCTTGTCACTTTCTTTGCTTACAGAAACCATAATGGCCCCTTGCCCTCATGCCTTGTTCAGGAGATGACATCTTCAGTCACTATCTAAGGAAACCACAATAGTCATTTTTTTTATTGTTATTAATTATGTTTTTCAAGACACACCAGAGGCACAAACACTGCTAGGCTATGCAAGAGAATGCATTGAAACTGGAGCATTTTTAGAAGGATATGAAGAACTGACAAACGATACAGTAAACTGTAAGTAGAATGTATAGTAACATAGGTATCGTTTTACCTTGATAACTACACAAGGCTGCTGTTGGTGTGCTATAATTATTCCATTTTTCGAATCAGCTGTAATATTCCTGTCTGTTGCTGCAAAACATGTAAAATGTTATAATAGCAAACAAGGCTTTGTGTACTTTGGTTTTTTATTTATTTTTATTTATTGTTTTGTTCTTTATAAATCATGCAGAGCCATGTTTTTACTAGGCCAGATGTGGGTAGGCTTTGGCCGTCCATCTGTTAGAGATTACAACTCTCATGATTGTTGGCTGGTTGGGGATGCGTGAAGCTGTAATCAACAGCTGGAGAGACAGTGGTTGCCTACCCCTGTACTAGTCAATGCAGTAATTCAGGGATGTCCAGACTATGGCCTGGGACCATTAGTGGCCCTTGGACATGGCCGATCAAGCCCTTCATGTTTATTATGGAAGCTCCATTCATGGCATGCCAAAGTTTCACCACGTGTATAGTAAATGGGCTGACTGGTGTAAGTCTCCTTTGCGAGGAAGGAATCCAGAATAAGTTGACATATGGGAAGGAAACTATCAAGACGGCCTCCATTGCCACCAGCTTTGGCGTGTTTGGTTTAAAGGGATAGTATTACCTTAAAATTACTATCCCTCATATTATAGCCCTTAATAAACTGAGTTAAAGGGGATCTATCACCTATGGACAACATCCCCATAATAGTTAGATTATATATCACAAACAACGAAAAGGTATTTACTTTTTTATTGCAAGCTTGCTGTTGTATAAACTTAACTTATAAAGTCTGGGCTTCAGCTACTTCCGTGTAGCCTGCGGTTCACTGCGGTTAAACCACAGCCCAACGCTCTGCCTCCTCTCTCCTCCCTGCTCCGATGACGGAAGCTTCTTTCTGTAAGCTGGAGTGATCTCATTGGCAGAGATTGATATCTAGCCAATGAGATTACTCCTGCTTACAGACAGAAGCCGCCGTCATCGGAGCAGGGAGGAGAGCAGAGGCATAGTGTCGGGCTGCAGTCTATGCAAAAGAAGCTGCAGCCCAGACTTTATAAGTTAAGTTTATACAACATCAAAGCTTGAAATAAAAAAAATAAATACCTTTTCGTTGTTTGTGATATATAATCTAACTATTATGGGGCTGTTTGAGGTATGAAAACCCCCCAGATAAGTAGAATGCAGATGGCAAGTGATATTTACACAAATATTTTATTTTGGGAATATATGACATTCCTCCCACACACTTTCTCAGCTTTATGATAAATAGCTATTTTCAATCTATATTTTGTCCTCGGTTCCTTAAAAAATAAGCAAAGAATGATATTATTTACAGTTCAGATGGTGTCCATGTTACAGCTGCCTGCAATATGTGAGCGTGGTCCTCACACACGTCAGCAGTGACTGTCCTGCAGTTATCCAGTTGTTCTTGGACTGCAGCCTCCGTTATGCTCAGGTGGCTATTGTCTGGTTAAAGGGACAGTAATATCCCATAAAAAAATTGTGTTTTGTAGTGTTTAAAAAAATAAGTTATATGGCACTAATCCTATCAAACTTTTACGGTTTGAGAGATATTCGCATGTAAAGTTCCCCCTCCCTCCCCTTCTCCTGAGGTCAGCGTTAAACCACAGCCCAACGCTCTGCCTCCTCTCTCCTCCCTGCTCCGATGACGGAAGCTTCTTTCTGTAAGCTGGAGTGATCTCATTGGCAGAGATTGATATCTAGCCAATGAGATTACTCCTGCTTACAGACAGAAGCCGCCGTCATCGGAGCAGGGAGGAGAGCAGAGGCATAGTGTCGGGCTGCAGTCTATGCAAAAGAAGCTGCAGCCCAGACTTTATAAGTTAAGTTTATACAACATCAAAGCTTGAAATAAAAAAAATAAATACCTTTTCGTTGTTTGTGATATATAATCTAACTATTATGGGGATGTTGTCCATAGGTGATAGATCCCCTTTAAATGACACCAGCGGCATCTCTCAAACCTTTATGGTTTAAGAGATATCCGCTTTCAAAGTTTCCTCTCCCCTGCTATCAACGTTCTGCTGCCAGCAGGGGAATCTGGTCCCGGGACAGGCGGAGGCTCCTAAACAGAGCCGATATCTCGTTATGGAAGGAAAAATGATTCATTGAAACAGTCTTCTAAGTGTGCTTGGTTACCAAGCACACGTAGAAGACTGTTTCAATTAATCATTTTTCCTTCCATAACGAGATATCGGCTCTGCTGAAGAGCATCCGCTTGATTCAGAGACCGGATTCTCCTGCTGGCAGCAGAACGCTGACAGCAGGGGAGAGGAAACTTTGAAAGTGGATATCTCTTAAACCATAAAGGTTTGAGAGATGCCGCTGGTGTCATTTAACTCCGTTTATTAAGGGCTACAATATGAGGGATAGTAATTTTGAAGTAATACTATCCCTTTAAGTAGTTCTAGCATGTGTGAGAGTCTGACCTCATGTTAGCAGAATATAAGGTTGGAAACTGCTAGGCCTAGAGAGAGCATCAAGCTTTTCCTTCTTGAAACCAAAAGCTTGAAAGCATATTATAGAAAGACACACATAATAACACTCTCCTCAAGTTATAAATACACCAAGTATAAGGAGCCGTAGGTATAAAATACATGTACAAGCACCAAAAGAGGAAAGTACAGAACACGTGTCCGGCATTATACTGATTTAAAGAAATTAAAGAAAATTAATAAATAAAAATGTATTAATACCCCCAAACCTCAAAATCAAAGGGTCCCCATGCACAGGCCCCTCCCTCATCATTAACCCTTTGAATGCCAGGGGGAACACAACGCATTGCAGAGCAATGCGTTGAGTACCCCTCTGGCACTCAAAGGGTTAAAAAAATCACAATGGTTGTTTTTAAATAACGTACCAAACACACAATTGAAGATGTACAGGAGCTATAATAAAATAATGAGAGCCTGAACACTAAATTCATATATATGAAATGTATCTCAATGGTTCATATGATATTACCAAAGCGTAAACTGCAAAACGCGTCTTAAAATAGAAGCATAAATCAGCAGTTAAAGCTAGAGCTCATCCAATTTTAAGCAACCTCTGAAGGATTAGTAATAATCTGTTTAGGATCTACAGAGCATATTTATGGCAGTCCATCAGAGTTTATCAGAGCTTAAGCAGCATGTAAACAGTTAACAGGAGCATATTGTGTTAGGAAAAGAAGCATCTACATAGTTAATTGTCAAGGTTCCACAATCTTAACCCTTTAATGACCGCCCGATCTGGCGTGTGAGCGGCCACTAAGGACCATGGACTTTTTTTTTTTGTGAGATGAATTGTGGGATGGCAGAGCGGCATGCAGTCATGCTGCCATCCCAGAATTCCATGACGTGCCAGGACGGTGTGATGCTTCTGGCACGTCATAGGTCTTTAACGGGTTAAGGTATAATTATATCTTTGCTTTCCTCACAGCAGTCCCTAGGGGGTTATGCAATAAGGTGTGATAAAGAGGTAAAAATGCTGAGATAACATCTCCAGTGATATCACTTCTCCCTTTCCTGTGCTATTCTATAGAGCCAATGCACTAAGATCTCCAAAGTCAGAGAAATCTTAGTGCACTGGCTCCATTGAATAATATAGGAACTGGAGAAGTGATATCACTGGAGAAGTCATCACCTCTTTATCACGTCTTAGTGCATAACCCCCACAGTGAGGCAAATGCATCACTGTATAAGCATAGGGCATTAAATTAGAAGCTTACTGCATCAGAAGAAACAGCAATGAACAGGTTAATTGTAGCAGATCACCAGTTAAAAGTACATATGTGCAAGCACTCTGTTTTCATGACTCAGAGCTCCGCTGCAGATGGACCAAGTATAAACACAGAATGTCTTTTGTACTCTCATATGTAGTCTTATATGGATCAAATAAACATGAATGGTCTTGCTGCTCTGTGCGCTTTAATACTAGCACATGTAGTGTGGAAGTGTCAGTGTCCCTTTACCCCACTGAATGACAGAGGGCCACTACTAATTCTGAGATGAGTGACTCTGACAAGCAATTCAGGTATCTTAAATGGATAGTACTTCTTAAAATGTAAAAAATATATGTTGTAAGGTTTATCCCCCTGAGCAAAACAATGGTACTCCCACTGCTGAGAGATATTTTATTAAAAAATTATAACAGCTCAAACTTGAATTTTTTAGGTGCAATATCACAGTGGCCTGAAAATTTACAGTGGCGCTGTTGCTACACCATCCAATGGACTGCTCTGGTCTGCAGACCATAAATCTCCATAGGATGGTGTAGCAACAGCGCCACTGTGATATTGCACCTAAAAATTCAAGTTTGAGCTGTTATAATTTTTTTTAATAAAATATCTCTCAGCAGTGGGAGTACCCTTGTTTTACTCGGGGGGATAAACCTTACAACATATATTTTTTTAAATTTTAAGTATTACTATCCCTTTAAAAGCCATTGTTTATTGTAAAGGAGGTGTGACTTAATGGCAGGATTCAACAGAGGCTATTATATACTGGCAATTGCAGATACAATGCACAAAAATACAATAGATGGATATATCAGATTGTTATTTGTAGAACCAGAGGGGTGTAATGTTTCCTAATGTGTTGCATACCTTTCTGATCCGCAACCCTTTAATTGCCGGGGGGGGGGGGGGTACGCAAAGCATTTTGAATCAATGTGTTGTGTGCCCCTCTGTTAATCAAAAGATTGAAGGGTCGAGTCTCTTATTCCTAGTGCATAGTTCCCCTTTTATTACTGATACCCCCATTTTGTTAAAACATGTTTTAACTCGGAAGTGCTGTAACAGATATAAACCTGTTTTATTTGTAGTGGACTCAGTAAAAGATGTGTACACGGTCCGGCAGATTCAAGAAAGAGCTTCACAGGGTTTAGAAAAAAATGATCCCCTTTATGGAATTGTTTTTGCTTATATTTCCATGCTCAATATTGATTCAGATACTGGCAAAATCATTCGAAATAGATGGTAAGCTTATCCTTTTCTTACTGTATACAAATGTTTAATTCCTATCTTTCTTCAGTCTAATAGTGAATAAACTCAGATATCTGGAAACTGGAAGTCACCATTTTAGACAAATGGACAATTAGGCAAATTATTATAGACAGAATCACCATTGTATCTTTACCCCTTTGCAGAGGCGTAACTAGAAGCGTCCGGGCCCTGGTGCAAGAATTGCCATGGCCCCCCCCCTCGACCACATTGGCCCCCCACAACCACATTGCTCCCCTATCTCCACAATTCCCCCATCTCCACATTACCCCCATCTCCTACCTCCCTGGTGGTCCAATGGTGTGGCAGGAGAGACCTCTATGCAGGTTGAGCTCCCACACTGTCCTCTTCAGTGATGCAGAGCGCAGGGAGATGATGTCATCTCCCAGCGCTCTGCATTACTAGAGTGCTGGAGGGAAATAGCCAGGCTGGGGGGGGGGGGCGGCCCCTATAGTTAAACCACTGACCCTTTGGATGGTAGAGACATCTTCAATCCCTTGACTTTTAGAGGCATCTCTCACGCTTATCTTCACAATGAGTTGGAGACTTACTTAGCAATCAAACCACACAGTCTGATCTCCTAAACACAGGGACATCAGGGTGATACACTTATATACACACCACACAGTCTGATCTCCTAAACACAGGGACACCAGGGTGATACACTTCTATACACACCACACAGTCTGATCTCCTAAACACAGGGACACCAGGGTGATACACTTATATACACACCACACAGTCTGATCTCCTAAACACAGGGACACCAGGGTGATACACTTACATACACACCACAGTCTGATCTCCTAAACACAGGGACACCAGGGTGATACACTTATATACACACCACACAGTCTGATCTCCTAAACACAGGGACACCAGGGTGATACACTTATATACACAGCACACAGTCTGATCTCCTAAACACAGGGACACCAGGGTGATATACACTTATATACACATCACACAGTCTGATCTCCTAAACACAGGGACACCAGGGTGATACACTTACATACACACCACAGTCTGATCTCCTAAACACAGGGACACCAGGGTGATACACTTATATACACACCACACAGTCTGATCTCCTAAACACAGGAACACCAGGGTGATACACTTATATACACAGCACACAGTCTGATCTCCTAAACACAGGGACACCAGGGTGATATACACTTATATACACACCACACAGTCTGATCTCCTAAACACAGGGACACCAGGGTGATACACTTATATACACAGCACACAGTCTGATCTCCTAAACACAGGGACACCAGGGTGATACACTTATATATACACACCACACAGTCTGATCTCCTAAACACAGGGACACCAGGGTGATACACTTCTATACACATCACACAGTCTGATCTCCTAAACAGTGGGACACCAGGGTGGGAAAGAGGGACAGAGGGATTTGGGTCTGATAGAGGGACTATCCCTCCTAAAGAGGAACACTTGGGATATATGAATACTCCTAATATCATCTAAAGAGGGACACTTGGGAGGTATGAATACCCCTAATATCATCTAAAGAGGGACACTTGGGAGGTATGAATACCCCTAATATCATCTAAAGAGGGACACTTGAGATGTATGGACCCCTTAATATCTCCTAAAGAGGGACATTTGGGAGGTATGTACCCCTAATATCTTCTAAAGAGGGACACTTGGGAGGTATGAACTCCTAATATCTCCTAAACAGGGGCACTTGCGATGTATGGACCCCTAATATCTCATATAGAGGGACACTTGGGAAGTACGGACCCCTAATATTTCCTAAATTGGGACACTTAGGAGGTATGGACCCCTAATATCTCCTATAGAGGGACACTTGGGAGGTATGTACCCCCTAATATCCCCTAAAGACGGACACTTGGAAGGTTTGGACCCCTAATATCTCCTAAAGAGAGACATTTGGGAGGTATGGACCCCTAATATCTCCTAAAGAGGGACATTTGGGAGGTATGGACCCCTAATATCTCCTAAAGAGGGACACTTGGGAGGTACAGACCCCTAATATCTCCTAAAGAGTGACACTTGGGAGGTATAGACCCCTAATATCTCCTAAAGAGGGACACTTGGGATGTATGAATCCCTAATATCTCCTAAAGAGGGACACTTGGGATGTATAGACCCATAATATCTCCTAAAGAGGGACACGTGGGAGGTATGGATCCCTAATAGCTCCTAAAGAGGGACATTTGGGAGGTACAGACCCCTAATATCTCCTAAAGAGAGAGACTTGGGAGGTACAGGCCCCTAATATCTCCTAAAGAGTGACACTTGGGAGGTATAGACCCCTAATATCTCCTAAAGAGGGACACTTGGGATGTATAGACCCCTAATATCTCCTAAAGAGGGACACTTGGGATGTATGAATCCCTAATATCTCCTAAAGAGGGACACTTGGGATGTATAGACCCATAATATCTCCTAAAGAGGGACACGTGGGAGGTATGGATCCCTAATAGCTCCTAAAGAGGGACATTTGGGAGGTACAGACCCCTAATATCTCCTAAAGAGAGAGACTTGGGAGGTACAGGCCCCTAATATCTCCTAAAGAGTGACACTTGGGAGGTATAGACCCCTAATATCTCCTAAAGAGGGACACTTGGGATGTATAGACCCCTAATATCTCCTAAAGAGGGACACTTGGGATGTATGAATCCCTAATATCTCCTAAAGAGGGACACTTGGGATGTATAGACCCATAATATCTCCTAAAGAGGGACACGTGGGAGGTATGGATCCCTAATAGCTCCTAAAGAGGGACATTTGGGAGGTACAGACCCCTAATATCTCCTAAAGAGAGAGACTTGGGAGGTATGCTAGAGTGTCTTAGCTAGGGATGTCATGGATGTAAATCCAGCCCTGGTGATATGCTTTAATGCAAGGCTATCCAAGTTCAATCCCCAAGGGCTTCCAGCAGGCAAGAATTTAAGGACTTCCTTGATTACACATACGTGAGTTTATCAGTGGCTCATTCGTTTTGATTGACGCACCTGGGGTGTCAAAATTAAATCTTGGGCTGTTGGCAGCTCTCAAGGACTGATTTTAGACACTTCTTCTTTAGTGTAATAATTCTCATCCCATTCATTCATGGCCCACTAAGAGGTCATGACTGGACAATTACACTGCTTGGGCACAGTTGAATCAATCAGAATGACTGCATTGCAGAATAACTCACCTGTGCTCAAACGGGGAAATCCAAGAGTTCAGGTCTGTTAGTGGACACCAAGAGAACATGTTGAGAACAACCGCCTTAGTATACACCATTAAGTGCAGCCACTGATATTAGAGGCTAACACCAGTGGGGTCTGCAATGGCAAATTTCTAAATTTTCCCCATGTTGAGCTGGTCCTGAGACAGCTTTAGCTCAGCTGTTTGTGGTATGAAAAACCCCCAGATAAGAAGAATGCAGATGGCAAGTGATATTTACACAAATATTTTATTTTGGGAATATATGACATTCCTCCCACACACTTTCTCAGCTTTATGATAAATAGCTATTTTCAATCTATATTTTGTCCTCGTTTCCTTAAAAAATAAGCAAAGAATGATATTATTTACAGTTCAGATGGTGTCCATGTTACAGCTGCCTGCAATATGTGAGAGTGTTCCTCACACGTCAGCAGTGACTGTCCTGCAGTCATCCAGTTGTTCTTGGACTGCAGCTCCTGTTATGCTCAGGTGGCTATTGTCTGGTTAAAGGGACAGTAATATCCCATAAAAAAAATTGTGTTTTGTAGTGTTTAAAAAAATAAGTTATATGGCACTAATCCTATCAAACTTTTACGGTTTGAGAGATATTCGCATGTAAAGTTCCCCCCTCCCTCCCCTTCTCCTGAGGTCAGCATCTAGCTGACAGCAGGAGATCCCGGTCCTGGGACCAGCCAGTGGCTCTGCAGCGGAGCCAAAATAGCGACATTGGAAAATAATTACTTCATTGGAAAGGTGTACAAAGTGTGCCTGATTTGCAATCACACTTTGTACACCTTTCCAATGAAGTAATTATTTTCCAATGTCGCTATTTCGGCTCCGCTGCAGAGACACCGGCTGGTCCCAGGACCAGGATCTCCTGGTGTCAGCTAGACGCTATTTCGGCTCTGCTGAAGTGCCTCCTTGTGTCGGTCGATACAGATCTCATTATGTCAGCTTTACAGCTGATATCAGGAGAAAGGGAACTTTACATGCGAATATCTTTAAAACCATAAAGGTTTGAGAGAGAGGATTTGTGCCACATAATTTTTTTTTTTAAACACTACAAAACACAATTTTTTTATGGGACATTACTGTCCTTTTAAGGATGACTGGAAATGGGTTCCTGGGTTCTTCAAGAGCTGGACAGACACAGATTGCACCCACCTCTTTTTTACAGCTTACATTCTACAAAGAAATTAGCCATATGCACAGATACAAAAGTGGAGTCAATCTGCAGCGAAACCAACTGCACTGCAGAAGAAACAAAAATTCATGTTGATTTAAATTGATCTTTTAAACAACTAGAGAGGTATCCAGTACATTGCAAACCAATGCATTGGTGACCCCTCTAGCATTTAACCCTTTGAATGCCAGAGGGGTGTCTAATGTGTGGCTTTGCAAAGTGTTAAGGGGTTAAAGTCCCCTTCACATCAGTTGGAATTTTTATATGTTCCTATAGTGCAGCTGGTTTGCTCCAGATTTGCTCTACTTTCTATGGCCCATTTTGTGCCGTTATGGTACTCTTAATCCATGACTAATCTAATGTCAGATGTGTATAGGAAAACAATTCTGTTGTCTGTATTTTGATTTATGTGAATGGGAGATTTATCATTCTGGCACTGGTTTCAACTCTAATTTTAAAGTCGGCAATTTGAGACATTTCAAATAGAGTGCAAATTTTTAGTAAGTATTCAAAATATAGTAAGAAAATTCTGCAAATTGCATTACAATAACTTTTAGACTCAATAACGATTCAGTGTGGTTTTAATGTGACATTTCACATCCCAGTATTATGCTGAAATGTTCCCTGGTGATATCTCAAAAAGTTCCCATTCAGAATATCACTTTATTAAAAAAAATAAAATTAAAAAACAGGGTATTTGGTATAATATTTATTCCTTATGTCGTGATGCACCAAAAACATAGTATCCTGCAACTTGGATGAGATCAGAGCAGAATGCATCAAAGTTGTAGCAGTCACAATCTGGCAAAAAGGCCTATGGTGCCACCATGCAGATTGTTTACAGGGGCAACACTAACCGTCCAACCCAGGTGTGAGCGAGTATATGGATGGTACCGATGTGCGTTGGTCCCTGTCACATCCACAACCACATGCGAGAGGATGATACCAGAGGTCAGTAGAATAAATATGTGTTGTCTGTTTATATCCCCGCTTGTGAATTTATCCTACTATAATAACAGTGTTATATAAAATATCTACATAAGTAACCGCTAATACATTAACCCTTTGAGTGCCAGAGGAGTGTGCAATGCATTGTGTATCCCTTTGGCATTCAAAGGGTTAAGGATATTCAAGAATACTTGGGACAGAAAATAAGATCAAGGACGAAGGAAGCCTGAGTTTCATTTTAACCTCTTGAATACTAGAGGCGTTTCCAATGCATTGAGAATAGATGGAGTAATTTGTTTTTATCTGCCATCAAATGAGTTATGTTTATGAATTGTAAGCTCAAAGCGCTAGGATGACTAAGTTTTAAGGCATCTCAATTGCAAATAAACAAATGTATATGTAAAATAGGCCACACAAGTTTGGATTTTGTAAAGATCGTGTCATATTTACATTATGTCAGTCAGCCCTAACACTTAGATTCAAAGTTGCAGCTGGCTTGGAGATAAAAAGAATCGGAACACTTCTGTTGGTCTGTGTTCTATATATTTGATTAACAAAGTAAAGTAAGGGTATTAAAGGTCCTCAAATGCAAACAAGTCATGATGTTAGGACATCCCTGCTTGAGTGCAGGCTGATCAGTCAAAATGAACGAGTCACTGGTTAACTCACTTGTGCTTATACCCTTAAAGGGATAGTAATACTTTATTATTACTATCCCCCATATTGTAGATATTGTAAAATAATGTAATAGCCCCCAGGTTCATCTCTCAAACCTTTATGGTTTGAGAGATAAGGGAAGGCAAAGTCACCCCCTCTCTCCCCGTTCCCTGAAGTCAGTGTTCTGCTGACTGCAGGGGAAGTCTGTCGTACGACAGGCTTGCGGTTCTACAGCTGAGCCGAGATCCCGTTAGTGATAAAGAATTTTTTCACTGAAACGTTCTTCTACATGTGCTTGGTTTGTGCTTGGTTTGCAAGCACATGTAGAAGACTGTTTCAGTGAAATAATTCTTTGTCACTAATGTGATCGCGGCTCTGCTGCAGAGCCACATGATGAAAGTCAGACCGGATATCCCTTCAGTCAGCACAATGCTGACTTCAGGGAAGGGGGAGGGAGGGGGGGAACTTTGCATTCGGTTATCTCTCAAACCATAAAGGTTTGAGAGATGAACCTGGGGGCTATTAACTTATTTTGCAAATATCTACAATATGAGGGATAGTAATAATAAAAGTATTACTATCCCTTTAAATGCTGGTCTGTTTATAGCAGCTGAGAACCACATTTTGACACCAACCATAGTAAGGTTACACCTATGCCAGAGAGACGAAGTCCCTCTGGGTCCAGTCATGTTATTTTGCAAATTACATTAATATATCACAAGCGAAAAATGGCTTTCTTTCAGACCTCACGTAAACAGGAATCACAATTATTGCTTAACCCCTTAAGGACCGGCCGCGTGCATACTTTGCGGTCCCTTAAGGACCACGGAGCATTTTTTTTTTTTTTTTTATGTGATCCGATTCCGGACTTCCCGAACAGCGTGCAGCCGCGCAGGGAGCCCGGAATTCCATGACGGTCCAGGACAGTCATGGGTCCTTAAGGGGTTAAAGTGCTTGTTATCAGGGCGTACACTCTATCATCATAAACCATGGAATGTTCATTATCTTTACACAAATACAAGTATGTGGAACATTCCGGACTGTATTCCGGAAGGTAGCAGAACAATTTTGGAGCAAAAGAACTGCTCTATAGAGGACAAATAAAAACCCCCAATAATTTAAATTGATCTTTTAACCCATTGAATGCAACAGAGACCAATATATTGCTTCTCAATGCCTTGGAGACCTCTGTAGCATTCAAAAGGATTAGAATCCACATTAAATCAATGGGAATTTGTATTTATTGTCTGTGGTGCATTCGGTGTACCCCAGAATTGCAGAATTGTGGCCCAAAAATGGTTTATAAGTCCCATTTAAAGCAATGCTAAAACCTCAGTTATTTTAATCTGGACCGAAAATCCTAATGGCCACTATGAATCAGTTCTGCGTGGAGTGATTCTGCAAAATAATTAGTAGTGTAAATCATGTCCCTGGAGATGGACATAAGTGTTTGCTAAAGGGACAGTAATATCCCAGAAAAAATATGTATCATTTTGTAGTGCTTAAAAAGTTGAATTGAATGCAAAAAACCCTATCTCTCAAACCGACACAGAGGCTCTGCAGCAGAGCCGCAATCTCGTTATTTTAAAAAGAATGACTTCATTGGAATGGTGTACAAAGTGTGCCTGGTTTGTAGGCACACTTGCAGGCATTATTTGCAAACCAGGCACACTTTGTAGACCATTCCAACGAAGTCATTCTTTTTAAATAACAATATTGCGGCTCTGCTGCAGAGCCTCCGTGTTGGCTAACACAGATCTCCTGCTGTCAGTGTTACAGAAAGTCAAACTTTGAATGCATGTATCTCTCAAACCATAGCAGTTTGAGAGATAGGGTTTTTTGCATTCAGTGCAACTTTTTAAGCACTATAAAATGATAAATATTTTTTCTGGCACATTACTGTTCCTTTAAAGGAATTAATAACCCAAAACTCCTCCATTCCAGTTTTTTTAGGAACCCTTCAGTGACAGAAATGTGAGGTTCTTGAGTCCTACAAAAACAGCTCATGTCCTCCCCCATGGATATAAAATCCAGGATTAATTATTTATTGTAGGGTACCAGTCCTTACAGAATTAAGTAGTCATTAGGATTCACCACACAGTAGGCTGACCATATGTACCGTTTTAAAAGGGACAGTACCCTTTTTTCATATTTCCAGACCGTCCTGTCTTTTTAATATAAATGTCAATTTTGTCCCATTTTTAATATAACATATATAGTTTTTAATTTTTTGTAAAAAACTGAGCGCTGCTTGTTTATTTCTCATAAGATAAAGTAAAACGGAACTTCCTTTCGTTACACTAGTGGTTTTGCTGTACACATTGATTACCATAGAGTCTTATGACTCGACTGACTCATAACTGTCTTAAGACTCTCAAGTCTGTGGAAAATTACCAAAGAGTCTCTTAGACAATGATATGACGACGAGTCATAAGACTCTATGGTAATCAGTGCGTACAGTAAACACAGTAAAACCACTAGTGTGAGTTACGGAGAGTGTAAGTTCCAACTTACTTCAGGGGCAGGTTTTTTGGCCAGAGAGAGAGAACACCACTAGTAAGATACGGGCAAATGCGTTCTCGCTGCTTGCAGCTTACCACGATCGAACTCGGAGTGACGGAGTCCCACTGTCCATCTGTCCCACACCCCATCCCGTATTTGTCTCAAGGAAATATGGTCAGCCTACCATACAGATTAAGGTAAATGGGGATTAATATTGGGTATTAGCTGATCTTTAAATTATTCTGGATTGTAATTTGTCTTCAGTTGGTTTTGCTCAAGAAAATGTGTCTTTTGTAGTGTCCTGTATATGACTCTCAGTGCCCAACAGTGGCCTGCCACATTCAAGAGCATTTATGCTGTTCTCCTGACACTCTTCTTTGAGATGTGTAGAAGTAAATATCAAAGGTGTTTGTTTGAGGACTCTTCATCAGCATGGAAGACAAATCAGTGTCAGCACATAAAACAAAACGTAACAGTGTTCAATCAGGTCTCTGCTGTCTTCCATTTGGAAATTTTAGTTACCGTTTTGCAAGATATGTATTGAATCTGAATCATTTTTCATACAGTTCAAGATGCCATTACCTAATAACGGATTCATCAGATATTTGCACATATAGCTTCTGCAATGAAATGTCATCTGAACCTAAATCTGTGGTTGCAAGCTTGGATTTGAGAGTGGATGTTAGTGACCACTCTGGAACACTGTCTTGTAATTTATCTGGTAACGTAGCTGAGGAAACCTTATCATGCACGGTAAATATTAGACTCTACCACCAAGGTTACATTTTCCGATATCTCTATATCCTAAATTGATTCCAAATTGTTACATTTTGGATGAAATGTAATTAAAAACAATTCTGCTTTAACCCTTTGGATGCTTGTGACATCTAGAATATAATGTGCTGCAGATTCATCCAAGGGTTTAAATAAAACCGGGAAGGACTACAACACTGTCAGTTTTCATTACTGTATTATTGTACACTTTTACTACATCTTTGTCAACTTCATCTTGGAAACAAGTATCAGTGTGTTTTTTTCATTGTTAAATTAAAGGAACAGTAAACCTTTATTATTTAAAAACAAAAACGAACATTGTACAGATTTTTCAGTTGTGTAAAACAGGGTATTCTGACTGCAGGTAGAGGCTTCATTCCAAAATTACTTCTACTCAAACTTGTTTAAAAAATATCTATATCTATAAAAGTGAAAGGCAGTGGATTGGGTTTCTGGATCAGTGCTGGAAGCTCCCTGGGGCTGGCAATAGGTATTGTTAGACATACAGGGCAGAGCACCTGCATATCTACCAATGCCAACTGCCAGAAGGAATTTCACTTAAGGTGATTCATTGACCAACATCCCTTTCACACACTCCTCAGTGTCCACTCCCAATCACTTTCACCCACTACACAATCTCTGTCATCCCTCCCTTTCACCCACTCCTTAATGTCTGTTATGCTTCGCTTTCACCCATTCCTTCATGTCCATCCACCCTCTATTTCTCCTTCCTTTCTTTTTGCTTACTCCTTCATGTCTGCCCTCCCTTTTACCCACTTCACTATTTTAGTCATGGAGCACAGATTGCCCTCTCTCACTTTTCAACACTCCTCAATATCCATCCTTAATTCACTTTTGCTCACTCCAGAATATCCGCCTTCCATCACCCTTTCTCTTTGCCAGCTACTCAATGTATGCCTTCCCTCCCTTTCTCCTAATACTCAGTGTCTGAGGTTGCAGTCTTTCTCCCTGGCCACTCTCCCTTTTGCTAACTCCTCTCTTCCTGGCCACCTTCCCTTTCCACCTGATCTTCATGCCTTTCGCCAGATCAGAAGTCCCAGTCACCGCCTCTTTGCATGTGTGTGAGTATATGACTTAGTGAGGGTGTGTGTATGACTTAGTGAGTGAGTATGTGTGTGTATGACATAGTGAATGAGTATGTGTGTGTATGACAGTGAGTGAGCGTGTGGGTATGACTTAGTGAGTTAGTATGTGTGTGTGTGTGTGTGTGTGTGTGTGTGTATGACTTAGTGACTGAGTATGTGTGTGTGTATGACATAGTGAGTATGTGTGTGTGTATGACATAGAGAGTGAGCGTGTGGGTACGACTTAGTGAGTGAGTATGTGTGTGTGTGTATGACTTAGTGATGGTGTGTGTGTGTGTGTGTGTGTGTGTGTGTGTGTGTGTGTGTGTGTATATGTCTTAGTGAGTGAGCGTGTGTGTATGACTTAATGAGTGAGTATGTGTGTGTATGACAGTGAGTGAGTATGTGTGTGTATGACTTAGTGAGTGAGTGTGTGTGTGTGTGTGTGTGTGTATGACTTAGTGATGGTGTGTGTGTTTATGACTTAGTGAGCGTGTGGGTATGACTTAATGAGTGAGTATGTGTGTGTATGACTTAGTGAGTATGTGTGTATGACAATGAGTGTGCGTGTGTGTATGACTTAGTGAGTGTGTGACTTAGTAAAGGTGTGTGCATGTATGTGTAAGATTTAGTGAGTGTGTGACTTAGTGAGTATGTGTATGACTTAGTGAGTGTGTGTGTGTGTGCAGACAAATGTGTGCATACAAACCTGAGCTGCAATAACTTTAGAATAAAGCAGTGGAAGTACCCTTGTTTTACTCTGCAGCATAAACTATGCAATATATATTTTTCTACATTAAGCATTACTAGAACTTTAGCTGCATTTTACCCTCTTAGGAAGTTGACACTTAAATAAAATCAGTCCAGGTGGGAGATATTATTCCCTCTGCCATTATGATGATGATAAAGAGTGACAAGAAGTGATTACAGCCTGTGGGCGCACAGTGAGACTGGTGCACTAAGAATAACTGAGGGGAGCCAACTGCACCACAAGGGTCAAATGAACATTTCCATTGATTTAAGTGGGGCTTTTAACCCGCTGAATGCAAGCTAGGTCAGTGCTAGTGGTCTCCAAAGCATTTGCTTGAAATGCTCTCATTTTCTTCGTACATCAGCCTCCTTGTTCCTATAATATATCTGATGAGATGATATGACAGTAAGAGCTCCTCAGTTCTAATGCTAGTCTACGGATCCTCTGTATTAAAGGGAAAGTATTTTTAGGGAAATGAGGCACCATAAAATAGCATAGGATGTGGAGAGACCTTACTCACTGGAAGTGTTTCTACTGCTTAAAGCGGAACTACCACCCCTTGATAACATGGCCCCAAATAATTACCCATCTGGTGACTAGCTGCTCCATAGCGCTAGTCACCAGAATTATTACCGCGTTAATGAGAATGATACACTGCTCCCGGACTGACAGCCAGGAAACAGCACAGACATCTTTCCATAGTGACGTCTGCGCGCCTGCTCTATCAGTCCCAGTCTGCTCTAGGAGGCGTTGCTAGGTGCCATATGGTACCGGACGGGACTGACAGCGCAGGCACACCGACGTCACTATGGAAAGATGTCTGCTGTGTTTCCTGGCTGTCAGTCCAGGAGCAGTAGGAATTCTCTATAACGCGGTAATAATTCTGGCGACTAGCACTATTGAGCAGCTAGTCACCAGATGGGCAATTATTTGGGGGCAAGTTTAGAAGCGGTGGTAGTTCAGCTTTAACCCCTTAATGACATATATTGTGCCAGGACTGTCACGCCCGTCCGGACGTTAAAGCGATAGTAACACTTAATATATAGTAACATTTGTATTGTATGGTTTATCCTCCTGAGTACAACAAAGGTACTCCCACCACTGAGATGTGTTTAACAGCTAAAAGTTGATTTTTTAGGTGCAGTATCTCAATGGCCAGAAATAGTACAGTGGCGCTGTTGCAACAGCATCTTATGGAAACTTCTGGTCAATTGACCAGAAACATCCATAGGATGGTGTAGCAACGGCGCCACTGTTACAATTTCATTGAGATAGCGCACCTGAAACATCAACTTTTAGCTGATATAACTTTTTAATAAAACATATCTCAGTGGTGGGAGTACCTTTGTTGTACTCAGGATAAACCATACAATAAAAATTTTACTGTAAATTAAGTGTTAGTATCACTTTACAGATCGGTGAAGACCTGGGCATGTCATGGAATTCCGGGATGGCAGTGCGGCTCCACGCTGCTCTGCCATCCCAGAATTCATTGAGAATAAAAAAAGCAAAAAAAAGCACTGTGGTCCTTAATGGTCGCCCACCGCCGGATAGGGCGTTGTTATGGGGCTAATGAATATACTGAAGAATATGTCAAGGGACCGTGCTTGGTTCTCCTACGACTGAACGTGGGAGTCCTTTCAGTTTCATGCGCACAGGAGTCTTCTTTTCCCTTCTTACTACCTAGTCAATAGTGCGTTTTCAAATCTTACCGGATGGGGATTGGCTGGGGACCAGCTAAGGAGAGGAGGAAGGCTCCACCCAGCATTTCTTACCAGAATTGTTCCTGCCTACTTAAAGGGGCAGTCGCCTTCCCAAAGTTACCAGTAACCTATATTGGATGACAGAGAAAGGTGTTTTATTAAAAAGTTATTAGAAATACTGCATCTAAAAAAAGTAAAGTTTGAGCTGTGTTTTGTATAAAACACTTCTCAGAAGTGGAAGCACCCTTCTTTTACTCATACCAATAAACACTACAATATATATTTTTTTAACATTTTAAGTATCACTATCCCTTTAAACAAGTTTTCTCAAATCTAGAATAAGAAGTGTTGTATATTGGTAAAATGCTGGAACAAAACGTGCAGCAATAACAAATTATGGGGAAGAAGTATGTGACTATCAGATCTGGAAGTTAAAATGTGGGATCAAATTAGGAGAGAGACTTCAGTAAACTTAATTAACTTCAATCCTTTTGAGTGCCATAGTGGTATGAACATTGGCACTTAAAGGTTCAAAATGTAAATATCATAGAGGTGGGTATTTTTTTCTTATATAATACCACTTTGTTATTTCATGAGATACTGAATGGCAAAGCTAAACTTGCCCCCATCAGCTCTGACTGTCTTGCCCCATCAGCTCCACATTGCCCCCATCAGCTCCAGCTGTCTTGCCCCATCAGCGCCAACTTGCCCCATCAGCTCCAACTGTCTTGCCCCTTCAGCTCCAACTTGCCCCCATCAGCTCCACATTGCCCCCATCAGCTCCAACTAGCTTGCCCCCATCAGCTCCAAGCTCCAACTTGCCCCATCAGCTCCAACTGTCTTGCCCCCATCAGCTCCAAGCTCCACATTGCCCCCATCAGCTCCAACTTGCCCTCACATTGCCCCCCCCCGTATCCATTTCCTACCTCCCTGGTAGTCCAGCGGCAGGAGATGTCTGTGCCACCTTCTGCATAGACCTGTAGCTGCTGTTGCACCCCGCGCAGTCTTTTCTTTAGGAATGTAGAGCGCTGGGAGATGATGTCATGATGATGTCATCTCCCAGGGCTCTGCATTAGAGCCGACGAGGGGGAGCAACAGCAGCTACAGGTCTCTGCCAAAGAAGGCACAGACCTTAGCAAGCGAGGGGCGGGCCGGGTGGCGGGTTACTGTGCGCAGCGCTGTAAATATATATTATACTAGCAACATGGGACGGCGTTGCCCGTCATGTCATGACCATTGGGCGCACGTGTTTGAAATGCAGACACACTGATAAACACAGACATATGCAACACACAGGCAGACACATACCATACATCCCAAGTGTCCCTCTTTAGGAGGGACAGTCCCTCTTTGAGGGCCAAATCCCTCTGTCCCTCTTTCCCACCCTGTTGTCCCTCTTTTTAGGAGGTCAGACTGTGTGCAGGGCCGGCTCCACCTATAGGCGAGGTAGGCGCCGGCCTAGGGCGCACACGTACTGGGGGCGCGGGCATGCAGCGGAGAAGAGGTGCGCCCACACACACCATGCCAGGAACCACAACACAGTCAGGTCTATGTTGCTACAGCGCTCCCTCATCTGGTCGGATCTTTAGTAATGCAGAGCGCGCTGGGAGTCATGATCTCCCGCCGCGCTCTCCATTACTGAAGAGAAGACTGAGCGGGAGATACAGGTATGTGATGGGGGGCAAGTTGGAGCTGAGGGGGCATAGTGGAGCTGAGGGGGCAAGTTGGAGCAGATGTGGGGCAAAGTGGAGATGATGGGGGCAAGTTGGAGCTGTTAGGGGAAAGCTGGAGCTGAGGGGGCATAGTGGAGCTGGTGGGGGCAAGTTGGAGATGATGGGGGCAAGTTGGAGCTGATGAGGGTCAAAGTGGAGCTGATGAGGGTCAAAGTGGAGCTGAGGGGGTGCAAGCTGGAGCTGAGGGGGGGCAAGTGGAGCTGAGGGGGGGCATAGTGGAGCTGGTGGGGGCAAGTTGGAGCTGATGAGGGTCAAAGTGGAGCTGATGAGGGTCAAAGTGGAGCTGAGGGGGGGCAAGCTGGAGCTGAGGGGGGGCAAGCTGGAGCTGAGGGGGGGCAAGTGGAGCTGAGGGGGGGCAAAGTGGAGCTGGTGGGGCAAGTTGGAGCGGATGGGAGGGCAAGTTGGAGCGGATGGGGGCAAGTTGGAGCTGCTGGGGGCATAGTGGAGCTGATAGTGGAAAGTTGGAGCTGAGAGGGCATAGTGGAGCTGGTGGGGGCAAGGTGGAGCTGATGGGGGTAAGTTGGAGCTGAGGGGGCAAAATGGAGCTGGTGGGGGCACGTTGGAGCTGATGGGGGCAAGTTGGAGTTGATAGGGGCAAAGTGGAACTGGTGGGCCAAAGTGAAGCTGATAAGGGGCAAGTTGGAGCTGGTGGGGGGCATCTCTTACAGGCATCTCCAGAACAGGGGCAGAGTGGCTCAGGGGGCAATCATGAAAAGAGGTTGGGTATAAGTAGGAAGGGTATAAAGGGGTGGGACACAAGGGGCGGAGCGAAATGGGCGGCAAAATTAGGTTTTGCCTAGGGTGGCAAAAATCCTTGCACCAGCCCTGACTGTGTGGTGTGTATTACTTTGCTCTACAGCAATAAAGCAATAAACTTCAGTGTATGTGTTTATACATTAGTCTGTGCAAATAAAATACTTTGGTTTTGCACTAAATAATGTATTCAGTTACATAAATAGCCAGTAATAGGTCATGAAATAACCTAAAAATTCTTACTAATGACCCGCCCACCAGCCACCCCCCCAATAATATCACCTAAAACTAACGTGTCCCTCTTTGGCCCTGTGAAATGTTGGGAGGTATGCACATACACACAGTGAGCGGCAGAGACATGCAAAACACATGTACACACAGACACACTGGAGATGCACACATGGACACACATATGTAACAGAGATGTACACACACAGACACGCAAAATATATGAGCAGAAACACATGTGCTCATGAGTTGTGTACCCCTCTGGCACTCAAAGGGTTAAGGTATAGAGAGGCATGTCAGAGTTAAATAGCAGTGGGAAGTGTGTTCATACCTGGGAACACTGACTTGTGAAGTCCCTAGAGGGGACTGATGTGGTGCTGATGTGGAGAGACAAATGGGGCAATCTGGGTTAAAAGTGGGTGGGGCTTAATCGCGAGTAGGGGGCGGGGCTTAACATAAATGTCAAAAAGTGTTAGTAATAGGCTGGGGAAGGAGGAGAAGTGGGAGGGGAATGCAAGTTTACAGTGTGAGGGGTTTTAACACACTCCATGAGGGGTAAAACTTGATACAGAACCCTGTGGCAGTCAGTGGGTTAAGTGTGAATCTGATGGCTGTCTGTCCTGTGTCTTGCATGGCAAATGGTGACAGTGAAGAAGTAATTCAGCAATGAGGGCCTACCTTAACCCTTTGAGTGCCATTTTGTTCACCTGGTGATGCAGCACCGTTCAGTGGCTTTACTACAGGTCCTGCTGAGGCCACTGGGAGTCAAGGTGAGTGACTGTGTGTCAGCCATCTTTCTTTCTGGCTTTGTGTGTGTGTGTATGGGTGTTTGGTGCTGTGTGAGTGAGGCATGTGTGTGTAATACCTGTGAACTTTTACTTGTGGAGTCCCTCATGTGGTGCTGATGTGGAGAGAGCAATGGGGCAATCTGGGTTAAAAAGGGGGCGGGGCTTAATCGCGAGTAGGGGGCGGGGCTTAACATAAATATGGAAAAGTGTTAGTAATAGGCTGGGGAAGGAGGAGAAGTGGGAGAGAAATGCAAGTTTACAGTGTGAGGGGTTTGAACACACTCCCTGAGGGGTAAGACTTGATACACAACCCTGTGGCAGTCAGTGGGTTAAGTGTGAATCTGATGGCTGTCTGTCCTGTGTCTTGCATGGCAAATGATGACAGTGAAGAAATAATTGAGCAATGAGGACCTACCTTAACCCTTTGAGTGCAATTTTGTTCCTCTGCTGCTGCAGTACAGGTCCTGCTGAGGCCTCTGGGAGTCAGGGTGAGTGACTGTGTGTGTGTCAGCCATATTTAATTCTGGCTTTGTGTGTGTATGTGGTGCTGTGTGTGTAAGTGGGGGCATGTCTGTTTGGTGCTGTGTAAGTGGGGCATGTGTGTGTGTGTGGTGCTGTGTGAGTGGGGCATGTGTGTGTGTTTGTGTGGTGCTGTGTGAGTGGGGCATGTGTGTGTGGTGGTCTGTGTGTGTGAGTGGGGCATGTGTGTTTGTCTGTGGTGTAGGAGCAAGTGGCGGCCATATTGTTTTTTTCTGACTTTGATAGTGGTGGGCGGGCTGCATAGTGGGGGCGGGCCAACTCCCTGCATGACTGAATCACCCAATGGGAACAGTAACTCATGCTTTATGCCACCCCTGGGTGTGTTTTGGCAGGCACAAAGTCTTCTTTTATATATATAGATATATAAAAAAAAAATGCTGTGAATTTAAAAAAAATTATTTCAATGACAGGCGCCCCTCTGTGGGGTGTCCCTGTAGGCAGGTGCCTACTCTGCCTTATGGCAAATCCGTCCCTGACTGCAGTAATGAATCACTGGTACTGTTTCCGCTCACAGAAGTAATAATGATTGAAGAATGCTATTTCCATAAATTTAGGTAGACAGATTTTTCAATTTAACTGAAGACCAGAAGACAACTTTGAAATGGAATTTTCTCCTGGAGCGCTGCAAAATCTATTTAAAGGTTAGAGTGCCCCAACAGTTAAATCGCAACCTATATACTACTGAACTGCAGTTTCGTTGACAGGGTCCTTGCTTGATCCACAATTAAGATGTAATTATGCTTAGAATTGTGTAGCGGACACTAAATTGAGATACAGGTGTTTCTTTATGCTATACTTAACCCATTGGATGCTAGAGACTTCTCCAAAGCTTTGTGCATGTTTCTAGCATCTGATGGGTTAACCCTTTAAGCACACCTTCCAAGTGTCCCTCTTTAGGAGGGACAGTCTCCCTTTGAGACCCAAATCACTCTGTTCCTCTTTTCTACCCTTTTGTCCCTTTTTTCAGGAGATCAGAATGAGTAGTGTGTATCACATTGCTCCACAGCAATAAAACTCATATAAATGTGTAGTTAATCTTCATTATCTGTGTTTATAAATTAGTCTGTGTAAATAAAATACTTCAGTCTTGCTCTAAATAATTTATTCAGTTAAACAAAAAGGTCCCAATGGATCATAAAATAATGTAAAAATCATCCACCAGCCACGGCCCCAGCAACAAAAGATAAAACAACAGTATCCCTCTTTGGCCATTTGAAATGTTGGGAGATATGCTTTAAAGGGATAGTAATGTCAGAAAAAAAAGTATTAACTATCTGGTAGATACAATTAAAAGCGAGTACTAGCACTTATTCGTATCTCTCAGACCGTTATGGTTTGAGAGATATAGGAAAATAAAGTTCTCTGGTCCCTCCCCTTTCTGCTTGATGAGCTGTAAAGCTGTCAGAAGCAGATTCTGGTCGCTTGACCAGATGTGGCTCTTCAACAGCGCCGATATAACGATATCTAAAGATAAATACTTAATTTGGAACGGTCTACAAAGTGTGCCTGTTTGCAAGCACACTTTGTAAACCTTTCCAATTAAGTATTTATTTATAAATAGCGTGATTTCAGCTCTGCTGAAGAGCCACTGTCTGATCAAATGACCGGAATCTGCAGCTGTCAGCTAGATGGCAGACTTGAGTAAAACAGCCAGGAAAAGGTAACTTTAGCAAGTTATATCTCTCAGACCATAAAGGTTTGAGAGATAAGACTAACATTGATGTTAATATTTTTTAATGTCTACAATATTAAATCAACTTAAAATTAACCATTACTATCCCTTTTAAGTGCCAGTGGGGTGCAAGCATTGCTCTGCGTTACTCAATGCATTGCCTACCCCACTTGCACTAAAAGGGTTAAGGAATAAGACAATGCTAGGGATATCGCTAAAGCATTACAAAGCAATGTGTTGAACTCCTCTATAGCATCCATAATAATAATAATAATAATAATCTTTATTCTTATACTGAGCTACCAATTTGTACATAAAGCTGTACACGATTTTTCAGGCACACTGAGATCCTGCCCTGCAGAGGTTGCAATCTATGTTTTTGTGGAAGAGCCCACAGAGATAACTGTGACTTCATAAGGTTACAAGTAGCTGGTACTGGGCACTGAACCAGGTTTTCACAGCTTCACTGACAGGGTCTTGGCTTCATAAATCACTAATTTAACCAGATGAGCCACTCCTCACATAAATGGACTTATACCATGTCATTTTTTCACAGTGGTTAACAGAATGTTATGTAACTGCAAACTTAGAATCTGTTTGGTTGTAGAGGAGGTGAACATTTACAATAGCGCCATTTGAAATGTTAAAATAAAAGAATAATCCAAACAGCAGTGCTTGCAATTAAAGGTATAGTAATGTTTCATAATAAAAGCAGTTCTAATTAATCATCATAGTATTTGGACTTTGGAGAGTGTTATTTCAATTCTGTCAGAGTTGTAGTTCAAGAGTAATTCAATGACAAAGTATCCCCCTCCCGCCCCTTTTACTGATGTAACACTGCTCAGCCAGAGCAGAAGGGAGGTGCCCAGGTAGACTGCAGAGAGGGACAATCTTCAATTAAGATAAGGGAAAAACCTGAAAAACTTGTCAAGGGAGGCAGGGCTTTCATTGTTCTCATAGGAAGAAGATTGTCCCCTTCTGTTATCTGTCTGGTCTATGGACTGCATTCCACATCTCAGAAGAGATGGCTTACACTAGTTAAAAGGGGCAGGAGCTATCCGATTATTTTTTGCAGTGGTGCACTTAAGTATTTGAAGTCACGATACTTAATAGATTTTGAATTTTAATACCATTTCAAACTGATTTTCCAGATAGTTTCATCAACAAATTCAAGAAATGGAATGAGAATAAATATTCTTTCCTGCAAAATAGCTGATCCCATTGAAGCAAGTGAAAATTTTCTCGGAAGAGAAAACTGTAACTTATAACGACCCCTCTGCCCATGATCTCAGCAGTTACTTCGATCCATCTGTAGTATTTAAATTGTTGCCGCAGTTTACACTAGGAATGTTTTCAATTGTTAAGCATGTTCTGTGACAGTCTGTTTTCTGTTACCATATGATATGGATACATCAAAAATGTGTTCTGTTATTAATCTGGAAATTGGTTTATTTTTTTTTTTTGTGTTCAAGCAAATTGTATTAAACAGTTTACAAAATTACTTTTGCTAAAACAAGATGTAATATTGCAGCAATACACTTTCCAGGAAAAAAATGTACAGTAAAATTTTAAAGAGCAATGGCCTTGTGTATATAAGGAAAGTGGACAAATTCTGAGGCACGTAAACTGTACAATAGGGGACACATCCAAATTACAATTCCAGATAATTTAAATGGGTCGTTTAACCCTTTGAGTGCCAGAGGAGTATGCATTGCATATCCCTCTGGTACGCAAATGTTTTAACTCCTTCAGTGCTCCAAAGCATTTAACCCTTTGAGTGCCAGGGGGTGCGCAACGCATTGAAATGGGAATTTTTACTTGGCCCCTAAGGTGCCGTTAGTTTGCCCCAGAATTGCTCCATGTTTCTTTAGCACCACAAGCCAGTGCGAGACAGATACAGCGAAATCTTATTCTTTGATTGCACTGGACAACTGTGAGTCAATTTTCTGTATTTGTTGCAGTTGTATTAAACAATTTAGAAACTGTCTATTGCTAATAAAATATTTGCACATGTTAAATGAAGCAATTTAATTTTCTGAAGAATTACAACGAATTTGTATTTACTATAACAAGTATCTAAAAGTGTGGACATTATTAACAAAGTAAGAGTGGGGTATTTCTAGAGCAAACCAAATCCACCACAGGAAAAAAATAAAAGTTCATACAGTTCCTGTTGATTTTAATGACACTTTTAACCCCTTTTATACACGTCGTCTCCAGTGCTTTGCTTTGCAATGCTTTGAAGACCTCTCTGGGATATAAGGCGTTTAAAAGCTCCATTGAAAATCAATGTTATTTTTTTCCTTGAGTTTCTGTTGCATTACTCTAGATGTAATCTACTTTTCTTTTTTGCAACATGCTTATTATTATCACACTTTATTTTAGCAGGAGTGTAATAATTGAAATGCCCATATATAATAACAAGTCCTCAGCCAGGAAAACACTGAAATGCCCTGCTGTAAAATGCTTTAGTAAAATTACAAGGGGGTATTCTAGACCTTTAATAAAAGGATGTAAATCTGGTCTGATTCTGGTGGCTTCTTGTGGTTTGAACTAGAAATTATAAGTAAATATGTAATTAAATCTAATTACCTTGAACCCTTTTAGTGCCACAGAGGCATCCAGTGTATTGTGTTGCTATCCGTTGCCTATCTCTCTGGCACTCAAATGTTTAAAAATGTTTAGTATGTAGTGTTATCACACTTTATATATTTTATATATAAACTTGAAATTCTCTCTCCAAGAAAAGGTATAATAATATTGTATTATAAATACATAATCACACTCTAGGGTTTTTCCTACTAAATAAAACAAATGTGCTATCAGTGCTGGTTATAAATTATTTTAAACGTTATAACAGCTCAGACGTGTTTGACTTCTTGGCTCCTGTTTCTTTAACCACTTAATGACTGACCACGCAGCTGACCGTTAAGGACCACATTGCTTTTTTTTTTTTTTTTTTTTGGCGAAATCAATTCAGGGGCATGCCGCTTTGGGACCCCTGAATTACATGACTTGCCAGAACCGTCATGAGTCCTTAACGAAGGTGATCACTCGAAGGTACTGTTTCATTAGTTCCTATGGAGAATTTTGGCCAATCGACTGTATAATTCTCCAAACACTTAAATACAGTAACATTATCTTGAGCTTTTATAACTTTTGAATAATGTCTTTTTCAGTAGTGGAATTACCCAAATTTTTCTTACAGAACAGATGTTCAGTTATGTTAGTAATACACTATATGTCATAATAACATGTAACAAATGTAAAAAAAAAAAGTCCCACTAACACAAAATGGCTGTGCTTTGCAATGAATTGCACACCCCTCTGGTTCAGGTAAGATGGAACCAAAAATGTATTTGGAGTTCACAAATATATATTTTTTCTGAGCTATCTAATAACAAAGGTCCATAGATTTAAAGTGGATCTATCACATATAGAGAAGTAATCCTCATTAGTTAGAGCATTTAGCGAAAAAGTTTAACATGTTACTCATTTTTTATAAAAACCAGGTATCTGCGTAAAAATTAATGTTTAAAAAATGCCCAGCAGCCTACTTCTGCTTGCCGCACAGAGGCTGCTCCCGTACCACTACCCAGCATCCTCCGATGACGGAGGCTGTCTTTCTCTAGGCTGGAGCAATCTTATTGGCTAGATATCGATCCCTGGCAATGAGATCGCTGCAGCTTAGAGAAAGAAAGCCTCCGTCATTGGAGGATGCTGGGTCGTGGGACGGGAGCAGAGGCACTGCTGCAAGCCAGAAGTAGGCTGATGGGCATGTTTTAAACATTAATTTTTGCGCACATAACATTTTTTTTTTTTTTTAAAATGAGTAACATGTTAAACTTTTTTGCTAAATGCTCAGACCAACTTCTCTATATGTGATAGATCCACTTTAATCATCAGCATGTAACCTATATGTGCCATCTTGTGGCAGCCTGCATGTACTGCACATCATTTTATAATTTGAAGTTACAGGTATTCATTTTATTAGATGAAAGTAGAATATTCTTGTAAAGTGAATCACCAGTACTGTGACACACTGTAGTGCTAATACCAGGAGCTCTGTAAATGATCTGAGTGTTTTGGTAAGTAAGCCTCTTTGAGTATAGCTGTATGGGAGGTTTCCTGCTGCTGAAATCCTTGTGAAGGTCTGATCGCTTGCTCAGTAAAAAAAAACAACAAAAAAAACTGAAGTAGTAGTAATGGAATCCAAGTGGGAACTCCATCCCTAGGTTTGTAGACTTTATCCTACATAAACCTTTATAAAACCACTCATCCCTCCAGTCTAGCAATAGAGCATCAACTGCCCAATAAAGCACTTTCAATGTTAAACGCGTTGCTGTTGTCAGATGTGGGCCAAAGTCTATTTACCCAGTGAAGGAGTGCTAGTGCTGATTCCACTACTACTTATTATGAAGAGACAGCATCTCTAGAGCAGGGATGGGCATGCTTGGACCTACAGATATAGTCCAACCACAGCTGAAATTCCAAAGTGGCCCACCATGAAACAGATTTAGTATAATATATGTCATTATGCAAAACCGGCTTGCAGTGCATTATTACAAGCAGTCTTTACTGTATTTTAATTATTATGCCATTGAAACTGTTTCTAGCAGTGAACTGGTCCTTAAGCACAGCATCGTGGTACCTTTCAGGAAACGGAAGTGTTGCAATTCTGGAGTGAACCAATTAATAACACAGGAGACAAGTAAAGCATCTCAAAATTCTCATTTGATTTAAATGGGGAATCTAACCATTTGAATGCTATAAAGGTCTCCAACAAATGTATTACTGTAGCTCCTAGATATCAAGAACCACATGCACAAACAAAAAGGAGAGCATGTTTGAGCCATATAGTGGAAAAATTCTGGTGAAAATCATAGGGTTGCACCGATACCGATACTGGTATTGGTGCCAATACCGACATTTGCACGAGTACTCGCTTCTCACAATGCTCCCCGGTCGCCTCTCTCCCTCCTGCAGCATCGGAGCGTTGCCGCGGGTTACCATGGCAACGCTCCGACTCTGACCTCTGCTGGGGCTCGCAAGAGAACAGCAAGCACCCGGCAGAGGACAGTAAGACAGACAAAGGGTGATCAATAGAGGCAAGATGGGGTGAAGAAGAGGTAGAGAGGGGGGTCAAGAGGGAGAAAAAGAGGCAAAAGGGACTAAAGGAGAAAAAAAAAAGGCAAAAGGAGGAAGGATCAGGAGACAAAAGGAGGGGGGCCAAGAAGAGGCAAAAGGAGGGGGGATAAGGAGGGAGAGAGAGGCAAAAGGGTGGGATCAAGAATCAAGGAGGGGGAGAAAGGGGGATCAAAAGGGAGAGAAAAAGCCAAGGCAAACGGAGGGGGCTCAAGAGGGGGATAATGAAGTAAAAGGTGGGAATCAAGAGGGGGAGAAAGAGTCAAAAGGGGAGAATCAAGAGTCAAGAGGTGGTGTGTGTATGTATGTATATGTGTGTGTGTGTGTGTATATATATATATACACACATACATACATATATACTTTAGGTACTTGGAAAACTGGCAAATGACTGCAAAAAAAAGTATTGGTATTGGTAAGTATTTGAAAAAAGTATCGGTACTCGTACTCGGTCTTAAAAAATTGGTATCGGTGCATCTCCAGAAAATCAGGTGCTCAGTATTCAATGGGACTTTGTTTTTTTTATAAATACTGAGAAGTTGCTCGAATTACTCATCATTTTCTTTGATAACTTTGTATGTTCTCTGCAAAGACAAAGCTCTTTTGAACATTTCAAATGTCCAAGTGCAGACTCTTCTGATGTTTTTATAACTGTTTTTTAACCTGAAATCTCATACTGACGATATCATCAATTCCTGCCACCATCTCATCATTTTCCTGAACAGATGCCACCCCTTCTGGTGTCCCAGTCAGGATAAGGTCTCCTTCTTCCAGGGTGATTATTTTACTTATATAACTAACAAGAAAAGGAATGGAAAAGATCATTGAAGACGTTCTCCCTTCCTGTCTCGGACTGTCGTTTACTTTAAGCCATATCTTTAAATTGTGCGGATCTTGTATTTTCTGTTTGGGTATGAGGTCACTGACAGGACAGGAGGTGTCAAATGCTTTTGCCAATGTCCATGGAAGGCCTTTCTTTTTACACTGATCCTGTGCATCTCTGGCAGTCATATCCAGACACAACGCGTAGCCTTCCACATGTTCCATTGCGTTTGCCTGTGCTATATCTTTGCCTTGCTTGCCGATCACGACTCCAAGTTCCACTTCGTGGTGCAAGTTATTGCTGTAGTAAGGCATAATGACTGGACAGCCTTCTTTCACGTAGGCTGACGGAGATTTAAGGAACAAGACTGGTTCCGTGGGAATTGCATTCTGTAGTTCTTTAGCATGTTCAGCGTAATTTCTCCCAACGCAGATAATTTTTCTACCCCATTCCCAAAATCGGCTTAGATTTTTAGATGAGGCCATAGTCTGGAAATTTTCTGCTTCTGCTCTTTTGGGTGAAAGTAGTTCTATATATTAAAAAAATACACATAAAATAGGTTATGAACAAAACTTCTACATAATTAATATATCTAAATACCTAAAACATAAAGACAAAACACGTTTTAACCCTTTGAGGACCAGAAAGTATGCAACTATTGTGACATGATTCTGGTCCTCAACAGATTAAACGGCACATTTTTAAACGAGCAGTAGACTTTTTTCAGGAAAACTTATCTCATATAAAGTTTGAGCTGTTATAATGTTTGAACGAAAGAACTCGCTGCAGTCAGAATACCCTTGTTTTAGCCAACAAGAAAAGTTCTATAATATTATAATTTTTTCATAAAATTAGTTACTCTTTCATCACTGTGGAACACATGAACGATGGATTAGAGCAGGTCTGTCCAAAGGGCCGCCAACAGGCCAGTATGTAAGGATTTCCCTGATTAACCCTTTCGCGTCCTGTGACGTACCCGGACCGTCACGCTGGTCCGGCACTTAAGAACGGTCCTGGTACGTCACGTACTTTTACTCACCTCTCTCCTGCAGGAGCGTGGTGAGTAATACCGGAGACTGAAGTTGATCGCTCCAAGACCGGAGTATTGCTTTCGGTCCTTCGTTCGACGTGCTGCCCCACGTGATCAGTCACGTGGGACGGCACGTCGAACTCGCCTATCTGGTCCTTAAAGGACCAGACACCCCGGGACCGCTGGTCATTAAGGGGTTAATCACAGGTGAGTTAAAGGGATAGTAATGTTTCACCAAAACAGAAGCTCCAATTAATCTTAATAGTATTTGGGCCGTGGAGAGTGTTATTTCAATACCGTCAGCATTGTAGTTCAGGAGTAATTGAATGATAAAGTTTCCCCCTCCAGTCCTTTTACCTAGTGTAAGCACCTCCCCTCAGATGTGGAATCTGGTCTCTTGATTGGACAGGTCACAGCAAGGAACAATCTTCTTACTGTGATCATAAGGAAAACACTGCACCCCCCAGACAGGTTTTTCTTATGATCACTGAAGATTGTCCCTCTCTGCGATCCATTCGGACAGTCTTGCTGCTCTGAGGTGAGCAGTGTTACACTAGGTAAAAGGGGAGGGAGATACTTTATTATTCAATTACTCTTGAACTACAACTCTGACAGTATTGAAATAACACTCTCCAAGGTCCCAAATACTATGAAGATCAATTGCAGCGGCTTTTATTGTGAAACATTACTATCACTTTAAATAGGTCTTTGAACAGTCTGAAAGCTGGAGTGGTGATGTGTTTGAGATCCCTTAGCATTCAAGGGGTTAAATATCCATTTAACCCCTTAAGGACCGGCCGGCATTTAAGGACCACGGACCAATTTTTGTTTTTTGTATCCGGTTCTGGGCTCCTCGAACGGCATGCAGCCACGCGGGGAGGCCAGGATTTCATGACGGTTAAAGCAAAACAAGCCATGACGTGCCATGACCGTCAAGGGTCGTTAAGGGGTTAAATAAGCAGGACTTGTATTTTTTCTGTGGTGCATTTGGCTCGTCCAAGAATTTCTCCACTTTTGCAAACCAACTGCACCAAACGCGATTAATAACATTTTCCCAGATTACCCTTGATTTAAACAGGGCTTTTTAACCGTTTGGATGCTAGAGAGGTCTCCAAAGCGAGACCTCTCTGTCATACAATGTGTTAAAATTCCCATTTATGTCAGTGGACATTTATACTTTCCACTAGGGTACACGGGATCTACTCCAGAATTGCACCTCTTTAGCTTGGTATATATATATGGCCCAATCTGCATTTTTATTCGATACCGCCCCTTAACCCTTTGGCACTCAAAGGGTTAAAAAAAAAGTTTTTGTACTCAGTAGGACCGAAAATGAAGTGATTTTATAGCACTTATCTCCAATCACTTCACCCCATTTACAATCCCCTTCTAGAACATCCCGCCAACGCACCACAAAGCCCCCTGCTCTGGTTTTTATCTTCTTTCAGATTCCGAGATGACAAAGGTCTGTAAAGGATCTGCGTTCCTTTTAAGACGGATCTTTCAGCTAGAAGCCTGCGTTACTTTACCGCTTCATTTCAAAGGGGCAGGTTGTGTTTTGTGTTAACACTGGTGACATTCTTGTAAGGACAGTAAATGTGGAGTGCATTAAAGAATTACAACTTGCGTGCCAATGTCTAAAACACACTAACACTTTGGTCTTTGGAAAGCTCGGGCTTTGGTACTTAACCCCTTAAGGACCGGGAAACTCTGGGGTGGATTGCACTTAAGGACCAGAGCAATTCTGACCTTTTTGACTGTCTTTGTTCAACAGTGTTTTCCCTCTAAGTACTTTATTTTACCCATGCAAATTATATACCGTTTTTTTCAAGCACAATTAGGGCTTTCGTTTGATACCACACTTATATGGATAACCCACCATTTATTTTATTAAAATTAAAGAAAACTGTAAAAAAAAAAAAAAAAAAAATGTAAAAAAACCCCACCATTTTTATTTTTTCTCTTGCCATTATTTGGGCACAATGGATTAAATTTTTATGGAGACTGCATGAAAGGTATGACTAGTCAGTCATACCTACAAAATGGGCAGTTTTAAGTGGGCACTGTTCCCCTTTGGGGAAAATCCCTGTATCCCTCTTTCCCCCCTATTTTCCCACTTTTTCATTTATATGTTTTGGCAGTGTGTATAACTGTATTACATGGCTCCACAATCACATTCCCATTATTTTTTCTTGTACACTTAAAATATTTAGTTTATTAATACAATGTGTAATTGACATATTTTTTCTTTTTTAACTTTATTAGCAGGTCAGAAACGGACCTGCATCCAGCCAGCCCCCAGCACTGAAGGGGTTAATACCCCCAACTACAACCCATGACGGTCCTGGCATGTCATGGGTTGTTAATGGGTTAAGTCATTTATCAAAGACATGGGGGCATATATACAAAAGAAAGGAGGAACGACTCTGGAGCAAACCAGGGGAGGGAAAAGAAAATTCCAAACTGATTTAAATGTAGCTTATAAAAGGGGATAGTAACAATATGCAAATTATATATATGGAGAAAGCCTTACTACATAATTTAAGTCTCCTCAGAGACACACACACCCAGGGGTGGCAGTAAGGAGGGGTTACTGCTCCCATTGGGTGATTCAATGGGGGTGTGATTTTCACAGGACTATCCAGCCTGCCCACCACTATCCAACGGAGTGAAAAAACAAAATGGCTGCCATTTGCTCCTACACCACAGACACTCACACAGCACCAAACACACACACACACATGCCCCACTCACACAAAACCAGAAAGAAATATGGCTGACACACAGACTCACAGTCACTCACTATGACACCCAGTGGCCTCAGCAGGACCTGTAGTACAGCCACTGAAGGGAAGCTGCAGCACCAGGGGAACAAAATGGCACTCAAAGGGTTAAGGTAGGCCCTCACTGCTGAATTATTTCTTGACTGTCATCATTTGCCATGCAAGACACAGGACAGGCAGCCATCATGCAGGTTAACACTTAACCCACTGACTGCCACAGGGTTCTGTATCAAATTTTACCCCTCGGAGTGTGCTCAAACCCCTCACACTGTAAACTTGCATTTCCCTCCCACTTCTCCTCCTTCCCCAGCCTATTATGAACACTTTTTCACATTTGTTAAGCTCCGCCCCTACTTGTGATTAAGCCCCACCCACTTTTAACCCAATTTGCCCATTTGTCTCTCCACATCAGCACCACATGAGGGACTCCACAAGTAAAAGTTCCCATGTATGAATACACTGCCCAGCCTGCCCACCACTATCCAACTGAGAAAAATAAAATGGTTGCCACTTACTCCTACACCACAGACACACACACATGCTCCACTCACACACACAGCACCAAACACACACACACAAAACCAGAAAGAAATATGGGTGACACACACAAAGTCACTCATTCTGACTCCCAGTGGCCTCAGCAGGACCTGTAGTACAGCCACTGAAGGGAAGCTGCCGTACCAGGGGAACAAAATGGCACTCAAAGGGTTAAGGTAGGCCCTCACTGCTGAATTATTTCTTGACTGTCATCATTTGCCATGCAAGACAGAAGACAGGCAGCCATCAGTTTCACACTTAACCCACTGACTGCCACAGGGTTGTGTATCAAATTTTACCCCTCAGGGAGTGTGTTCAAACCCCTCACACTGTAAACTTGCATTTCCCTCCCACTTCTCCTCTTTCCCCAGCCTATTCCTAACACTTTTTCCACATTTATGTTAAGCCCCGTCCACTTTTAATCCAAATTGCCCCATTTGTCTCTCCATATCAGCACCACAGAAGTCCCCTCCAGGGACTCCAAAAGTCAAAGTTCCCAGGTATGAATACACTTCCCACTGCTATTTAACTCTGACAAGCCTCACTGTACCAGTGGTTCTCAACCCGTGCCCCCAGTGGCCACTAACAGGCCAGGATTTGAGGATTTCCTTGTTAAAGCACAGGTGAGTTAACCAATGTGAATGAGCCTCTGATCAACACACTTGTCCTCTAGCAGGGGAATTCCTACGTCCTGGCCTGTTAGTGGCCACTGAGGGCATGGGTTGAGAACCCCTGCTCTGTACATTAACCCTTTGAGTGGCAGAGGGGTACACAACACATTGCAACGCCCTGTGGCATTCAAAGGGTTAACATTCTGGTATAACACTCCTTTTATTTTCTGCTTTCCTTTTGCACAACCCAAACACACACACAGGCATAATACTGTTATTCTGGCCCAAAGTAAAGGAGAAATAAAATACAACATTGCATACCTTCCAAGTGTCCCTCTTTAGGATATATTAGTGCTTCATACCTCCCAAGTATCCCTCTTTAGGTTATATTAGTGTTTTATACCTCCCAAGTGTCCCTCTTTAGGATATATTACTGCTTCATACCTCCCAAGTGTCACTCTTTAGGATATATTAGTACTTCATACGTCCCAAGTGTCCCTCTTTAGGATATATTAGTACTTCCTATGTCCCAAGTGTGCCTCTTTAGGAAATATTACTGCTTCATACCTCCCAAGTGTCCCTCTTTAGGATATATTAGTACTTCATACCTCCCAAGTTTCCATCCCGGAACCTCCACACACGGGGGCACCTATCACTGTGTCAGTGTCCCCCCTGTGTGTCTATGTCTGTTGCATGTCTGTTACGTGTCTGTGTATATCTGTTGTGTGTTGTGTGTCTGTGTATCTGTTGCATGTCTGTGTATCTATTGCGTGTCTGTGTATGTCTGTTGCATGTATGTGTGTGTGTGTATGTCAGTTGCATGTGTGTGTGTGTGTGCGTGCATGTGTCTGTAGCGTGTGTGAGCGTGTCTGTAGTGTGTGTGTGTGAGCGTGTCTGTAGTGTGTGTCTGTGTGCGTGCATGTGTCTGTAGCGCGTGTGCGCGTCTGTAGCGTGCATGTGTCTGTAGTGTGTGTGTATGTCTGTTGCATGTGTGTGTGTGTGTGTGCGCGTGTCTGTTGCATGTGTGTGTGTGTGTCTGTTACCTGTGTGTGAGCATGTCTGTTGTGCGCATGTGTGTCTACACATGTATGTGGCATGTGTGTGTATACATCTCTGTTACATGTATGTGTCCACATGTGCATGTGCATGTGCGTGTGTGTGTGCGCACTCATGTCTCTGCACCTCTGATCCACAAGGGGTTAAGATTAACCCCTTTGCTGCCGCAGGGGTAAGCAACAAAACATTTTCAGATCTGCTCTAGGCTGAAGGAGAACCAGTAGATCAGGTTGTGTCTCTTCAGTTGTCAGCTGGACAATGAGGATGAAGGGAAATGTGGTCCAGCTGGAGATCCACGGGTTGCCTAGAGTGTTTTAGGTACAAGTGCTTGCTTATAAGGACTTACAGTTAATGAATATATTTAGTTATATAGTGCCACAAGTATACACAGAGCTTTAAAGGGTTACGTACAGAAGTGCTTTATAGTGTTACAGTGTGAGTGTGATTCGTGTGTGTGTATATCAGAGGAGGAAAACAGGTGGCTCACCAGCTACGGGGCTACGAGATCCATAAACAGCTGGAAAGGCACATAGCTGCACAGCTACTCATTGCCAAGGACACACATGCTTCTCAGATAAAAATCCCTGACAAACAAAATGACACATTTACTTTCTTACATAAATCCGTGTGTTTTAGCCACCGTGCGGCCCGTGACTTTCCCCGCTGCCTACTAATGGCTGTTAGTGTTATTATATAAGGAAACGGTTCGGTGCGGACATGTGAATGGGAGCCGCTTACCTTCCCCCGGCACAACGAGGAACAGGAAGTAGTTCTCCGGGAGGTCATGGTAAAGGGGACGTGACAGGCACAGCGCTGGACATTGGGCAATAAGTAAACCAACTGCACTACAGGGGACATACACAATTCGTGTAAAAAAAAAAATAAAAGGGTCTTTTAACCCTTTGTGTGCCAGAGGGGTGCGCAATGCATTACTTTGCAATCCATTGCGTACCTCTCTGGCACTCAGTGCTAGACAGGCAATGCATTGGAGACCTCTCTAGCATTCGAGGGGTTAAAAAGCTCTATCCAAGTGCATGGGAATATAAGAATTTTTATTTGCCTCCACTATAACAATTTTAACCTCTTGAGTGCTACAGAGGTCTGTGTTGCAAATAAATGCTCTGGACCCCTCTAGCAATCAATGGGTTAAAATTCCTCATTTGTGGGAATGTTTTCACCCCCGTGGTGCCGCTGGTTTAGCCCAGAATGGGTCTAGATTACCTTTATACACAAGGCTTAACCCCATGAGTGCCAGAGCGGTAGGCAACGCACTGCGGAGCAAAGCGATGATTTACCCTCTGGCCCTCAAAGGGTTAATATCAAACTGTAGCACTGGCTCGAATAGAAATGCATCTGTATTAACCATTTGTGTGTCAACGGGGACGTGCTTTGTAGAACAATGCGCTGTTCAACTGAAAGGGTTAATTGAGAACGGGCCAGGGTTGGCCACCACTTTTCAAACGTTGTTCGCCCTCCTCTGATACACAAAGAGTTAATGGGCATTAACCCTTCGAGTGTCACTGGGTTGTACAACGCATTGCTCTGAGGCTCGTTGCGTTCCCCTCTGTCTCTTAAAGGATAAAAAATATACCACATACACTTTATCATGTAAATAAACATTTTAGTAGAGTACCAATCTATTCTTATTCTCATGCGGAAGTTTTTTTTAACCCTTTAGGACCAGAAGCATGTGTGCATTGTGAAGCACTACATTACCAGGGGCTAAAAACGTAACAGCATATATACCACGGTTGCTGTCCCTTTAAGAAGCCTATTCAAAATGCTTTGAACGCCAGAGGTGTTAGCAATGTATTTCTGATGCACTGCCTACCCCTTTGGCACGCAAATGGTTAACCAGTCCCTGCTTTCTCTTTCATTGTCCAAAGAAGGGGTATGTAGCTATTTGTTATTAAAGTTTCAAACACACTCTCTCTCTGGAACTCATGGGTTAAAATGGAGAGGGTTGCATTCTGCCTTAACCCATTCAGTGCCAGAGGGGGTACGCAACGCATTGATTTGCGTACCCCTCTGGCACTGAAAGGGTTAATAAAAACCGTAATATTTTGCGTGCCATATTGTATCACACCATTCTGTCGGTCAAACAATTAAACCTAACCCTTTGAGTGCCAGAGTGATACGGAATGCATTGCAAATCAATGCATTCCGTACCACTCTGGCACTCAAAGGGTCTTAAAAATCATATTAAACTTCCAACACCCCCGGCACCATGTATATACCGGAGAAGGAGCCACCTCACCTGATGACATGACAGCGGATTGTTCTTGCGTTCTGTTAGTAATCATTAAACTGAACTTTGACTTGGATCTGCTAACCACAGGCGCACGGATAGTTTGTTTTCAGTATGTTGTAAAATAACTAGTATTCTCTTGTTTATTTCACAAGCCATCTCTTTAACCCCTTAAGGATCAGATGGGTTAAGTTAAAAGCAGAGGTGTAACTAGAAGCCATGGGGCCCTGGTGCAAGAATTGCCATGGGCCTCCCGACTACATTGGCCATCTCTACATTGCCCCCATCTCCATATTGCCCCTTCCACAATGCCCCTCAATCTCCACATTGCCCCCATCTCCACATTGCCCCTCAATCTCCACATTGTCCGTTCCCCAATGCCCCTCAATCTCCACATCACCATTCCACAATGCCCCCATCTCCACATTGCCCTTTCCACATCGCACCTTCCACAATGCCCCCATCTCCACATTGCCCTTTCCACATGGCACCTTCCACAATGCCTCCATCTCCACACTGCCCCTTCCACAATGCCCCCATCTCCACATTGCCCCTTCCACAATGCCTCCATCTCCACATAGCCCCTTCCACAATGCCTCCATCTCCACATAGCCCCTTCCACAATGCCCCCATCTCCACATAGCCCCTTCCACAATGCCTCCATCTCCACATAGCCCCTTCCACAATGCCCCCATCTCCACATAGCCCCTTCCACAGTGCCCCCATCTCCACATTGCCCTTTCCACATCGCACCTTCCACAATGCCTCCATCTCCACATAGCCCCTTCCACAATGCCCCCATCTCCACATAGCCCCTTCCACAATGCCTCCATCTCCACATTGCCCCTTCCACAATGCCCCTCAATTTCCACATTGCCCCTTCCACAATGCCCCTTCCACATCGCACCTTCCACAATGCCCCCATCTCCACATTGCCCTTTCCACATCGCACCTTCCACAATGCCCCCATCTCCACATTGCCCCTTCCACAATGCCTCCATCTCCACATTGCCCCTCAATCTCCACATTGCCCCTTCCACAATGCCCCCATCTCCACATTGCCCCTTCCACATCGCCCCTTCAACAATGCCCCCATCTCCACATCGCCCCTTCAACAATGCCCCCATCTCCACATTGCCCCTTCCACAATGCCCCTCAATCTCCTACCTCCCTGGTGGTCCAGTGGCAGAGGACAGGTCTGTGTCTCTTTCTGCACAGACCTCTTCTCCCGTGCGGTCCTATTCAGTAATGCAGTAATGAGATGATGTCATCTCCCAGTGCTCTGCATTATAAGAGTGCCGGTCGGCTGGAGGGAATACTGATCTCCCTGTGGCAGACCGGCACTCTTATAATGCAGAGCCACAGTACTCTGCATTACTTAATTGCGGGCGTCAGGCGAAGAGGTCGCAGGGGGAGGCCAGGCCCCTGGAGTGACAGGACCATTCGCAGGTGCGACCCCTATAGTTACTCCACTGGTTAAAAGACACTATCAAAAAGTGTTTTGTGTGTGTGTCTGTGTGTCCCTTATCAATTTATTATTATTTTCCAGAATTGTTGGAGCCCTACTAATCGAAACTTTAGTTCACAAAACAAAATTAAGTAAGTTAGTCATTTCTTTCCTATGGGGGTTAAATCTATGGTTTCTGGGGGGGTTCACTAAGCGGTGATAAAGAGGTGATGACGGGGAGATAACTTCTCCAATTTATCACTTCTCCAATTCCTATGTTAATCTGTAGAGCCCATGCACTAAGATCTCCAAAGCTGAAGACATTTTAGTACATTGGCTCCATAGAATAACATAGGACCTGGGGAAGTGATATCACTGGAGAAGTCATCTCCACTTTATCACCTCTTTATCACCGCTTAGTGAATCTCCCCCCCTGGTCTCCTTGAAACTTCTGAATTCCAGGGGGGTGTACGTATTTTCCCGAACTCTGAGTTAATTCAGATGCAGAATTAATGGGAGGTGATAAATATCCCTGTATCAGGAGAAAGACCACTGATAAGACCCTTGTCCTGGTAATCGTAAGCACAGCGGGTGTAGTATGACAAGGCCCAGTGGTACAGCACTGGTATCGTGTAGGGTAGCCTCTGACATCACCGCACACAGACACTGCTAGCCAATAATGAATGAAGAGCATTGGTGAGCCCTTTCCCTTTTTTCATTAAAGTGATAGTAATGTCTGCTTTTATGTAAGTGTTCTACTGTAGATCTTAAAAAATAAGTCCATTGATGTTAGTCTGGTCTCTCAGACTTGTATAGTTTGCGAGATATACGATTATAACCCCCCCCCCTCCATAGAAGTCAGCTGTCAATCTCTCAGCATGATATTTGTGCGACTCTTCAGCAGAGCCGAAATAGCGCTATGTTAAAATAAATACTTCATTTCAGGTCGCATGACCCAAATCTACTTCTGTCAGCCAAAGCGCTGACATCTATGAAAGGGGAGGGAGGGGGGAATTTATCAGGTATATCTCTCAAACTATACATGTTTGAGAGATGGGACTTGTACCGGTTGATTTATTTTTTAATATCTACAATATTAAATTTTATTAAAATCAAACAATACTAACTCTTTAAAATAATGATACGGTTATACACAGTCTCAAAAGTTACTCAGCAAATGTGGATAGATAGATAGATAGATAGATAGATAGATAGATAGATAGATATGAGATAGATAGATGGATAAATAGATAGATATTAGATAGATAGACAGATAGATAGATATGAGATAGATAGATGGATAAATAGATAGATATTGGATGATATATAGATAGATAGATATGAGATAGATAGATAGATAGATAGATAGATAGATAGATAGATATGAGATAGATAGATAGATAGATAGATAGATAGATAGATAGTGATAGACAGATGGATGATAGATAGATAGTGATAGACAGATGGATGATAGATAGATAGATTAGATAGATAGATATGAGACATAGATAGATAGGTATGAGATCGATAGATAGATCATGTGAGATAGATATATAGATATTAGATATTACATAGATAGATACAGAAGATAAATAAGAAATAGGTAGATATGAACTAGATAGATATGTAGATAGATAATGTTTGGATGCCTAGAAGATATAACCACGTACCAAGCTTTTAAAACGTCACAGCTCGGACTTGTAAGTATATTATGAATGAGATTTTCCCACATTGCAGTTTCACTTCTCTAGTTTCAGACCCTTCCAAACACTGTTTCTCTTAAAGGAGCAGTAAACTTTTTTTTATGAAAACACGTATTTTACTGAGCATTTCCTGCTGAACAAAACAAGGTCACTCCCATCGCTGTCAGATGTTTTATTCAAAAATTATAGCAGTTTAATAATCAGGAAGTGACTTTACTGTGTTTACTTCCTGATAGTTCTAACTGACAGGAAGTGACTTTACTGTGTTTACTTCCTGATAGTTCTAACTGACAGGAAGTGACTCAGCACTTTCTATCACATTCTATGGAGAACTGTATGTCTCTGACTTTCCTCTCCATTAGAATCTAACAGGAAATCTAATTAGAATTTGACCACTAGAGGGCACTGCTCATATAAAAAAACATGGATTTAAACTGTAATAACTCTGGCAATATAAATCTCTCGGCAGTGGGAGTACCCTTATTCTACTCAATAGGAAAATCCCTACAATATATATTTTTTCATAAAAAAAGTTTACTGCTCCTTTAATTTCACAATTTCTCCCTGGCTCCTGTGCATGCATGCTTGAGACATTCTAACATCTTCTAAATTCCTTCTCTGTGAATTCCTGCCATTTCTCCCACGTCCTCAGTATTAGCCCTCCTAAGCATAATATCGAGACCCTTTTGGTGCTAGGGGTGAGTAGTGCATTACACTGAAACTTAAAAGGTTAACCCTTTAACACCCATTAAAGGGTCAGTAATGTCCCCTAAAAAAAATGTAGATTTAGGTAGAGCAGGAGATTCGAGTCGTACGACTCGAGGAGGCTCTGCAGCAGAACCAAAACCACAGTGCTTAAAAATAATTAATTCGTTGAAACTGTCTACAAAGTGGGCCTGGTTTGCAAGCACACTTTGTAGACCTTTCCAATGAATGAATTCTTTTTAAGTACAGCGATTTCGGCTCTTCTGTAGAGCCTCCTGCTGGTCCTCGGACGGGGTTCTCCTGCTGTCATCTAGACGCTGACATCAGGAGAAGAGGAGGGAGGGGGGAACTTTGAATCCCTATATTTTGAGAGAGAGGGTTTGTTGCAATTAGTTTATTTTTTCAATCTCTGCCTAAATATGTTTTATGGGACATCACATAAAGGGACAGTAACACACGTTAAGTAACCCTTTGAGTGCCATTAAGGTGTCCAACACATTACTTAATGATAAGGTCTCCTTTCTGGAACCCAAAAGCTAAAAGGAGAAGTAAACTATCTTTTATGAAATCCTATATGTTTTAGAACTTTTTTTCTGCCTAGTGAAACAAGTGCACTCCCACTCCTGTCAGTTGTTTTATTCCAAATTTATAACCATTCTAATTGTCAGGATTACCCCAAGGGTAATAAGGAAATCCAGCACTGGACCCCTTGCTCACAGTTCTTAGAGAGATCAGCTACACCTCACTGACGAGGCCCAACAAGGCCGAAACGTACAGCTGGGGTTGGCTGTTTTTCTTGTTCAGAAAAGAATTGCCTGGTATTTCGTGGTTGGACTGCTGTAATGCCAGGACCAATATGATATGCTGTAGGATATTTCCTCTCTGTGAAAGGCACTAGTGGGCTAAAAGAGACTGCACCCTGGGTAGGACACCATTCCTATAGAGCCTGCAAATTTGTATTGCAGGCTCGTTCCTAGTTGAGGGTCTCTGACTCCCAGTCTACTAATTGTCAGGAAGTGAATTACTGTGTGATTACTTCCTGAAGGTTCTGACAGGAAGTGACTCAGTAGTTTCTATCACATGCTATAGAGAACTGTTTGTCAGTGAGTCACCTCTCCTATCTAATGCAACAAAATATAAAATTTTAAACCTGACCACTAGACGGAAATGTTTTTAAAAAACAACAACCCTGTTTAATATGTAATAATTCTGGAAATATGCATTTCCCATTAGAGGCAGTACACAAGATTTACTGAGCAGGAAGTGTCTATTACTTTTTTTTTTTCATAAAAATAAATTTAATGTGCCTTGAAAGAGGCAGTAAACTCTTTTTCTTTTAACGTTTTATTGAATTTTGTGCATTTCACAGAAGCCATATTTATATTGCCGCTCATACATTTCATGAGTTATCTTTCTTTTCTTCTAAAGTCCTGTTTTCAGTTTCCACAAACCAGCATTATTCCGATTTATGCATTTTTGCCCTAACCAAGAGTTGGCAATCTTTGTCATTGGCTGGATGAGGATGATGGGAGTTGTGATTTCCAACAGCTGAAGAGCCAAAGGTTGTTTAACCTGGACTTGCCCCTTGTAAGGGACTTTCCCCTACTCCCATGTGAGTATCAGTATCCCCTGCTTTATTAGAGGTGGCTAATAAGTGGCTCTGTCACTGTGGTTGGCCTACCTGTACTTAAAGCGGAACTACCACCCCTTAGAAACATGGCCCAAAAATGTTATCCATCTGGCAACTAGCTGCTCAGTACTGATAGTCGCCAGAAAAAAAAAACTGTCACGTCTGCCTTTGTGTCATGGACCTGATATCTAGGGCCAATTCATAAGCTTCTCTCTTGAATCAAGGAGCACGTGTAAAATGTACAGGGGGCCATAAGGATTTTCTGACCACATTAAGGTATGTGGCAGGTTAATATTAAGATGTCTTAGTTCCTTTAAAGGGATAGTAATACTTTGTTTTAACTTTATTTTATTTTGTAGGCATTAAAAAAACATGAAGAACGATATAAGTCTTATCTCTCAAACCTTTATGGTTTATGAGATATTCACAAGCAAAGTTTCCCCTCCCGCCCCTTTTAACTACTGTAAACAATCTCTTCTCAGATGTGGAATGCAGTCCATAGACCAGACAGATAACAACAGGGGACAATCTTCTTCCTATGAGAACAATGAAAGCCCTGCCCCTCTTGACAAGCTTTTCAGGTTTTTCCATTATCTTAATTGAAGATTGTCCCTTCTGCCCTGGCTAAGAAGTGTTACATCAGTAAAAGGGGCGGGAGGGGGACACTTTGCTTGTGAATATCTCTTAAACCATAAAGGTTTGAGAGATAAGACTTATATCATTCTTCATGTTTTTTTAATGCCTACAAAATAAAATAAAGTTAAAACGAAGTATTACTATCCTTTAACACCTTAAGGCAGTGGTTCTCAACCTGTGGGTCGGGACCCCTTTGGGGGTCGAATGACGATTTGCCAGGGGTTACCTAAAACCATCAGATATTTATATTTCGATTCATAACAGTAGCAAAATTACAGCAATGAAGGAGCAACGAAAATAATTTTACTGTTAGGGGTCGCCACAACTTGGGAAATTTTATGAAAGGGTCGCGGCACTAGAAAGGTTGAGAACCGCTGCCTTAAGGACTCAAGACGTGCCTGGACAGTCAAGGGGGTCCAGCACTTATGGATCGGTGACGCGTCATGGTTTTCCAGGTTCACCATGTGGCATAAAAGAAAGGAGAGGGGCCGTGGTCCTTAATGGCCACCCTCCCGTGGATCAGGTGGTCCTTAATGGCCACTCTCCCGTGGATCAGGTGGTCCTTAAGAGGTTAAACTTACTGAAACCTTACGGAGTTAGCAATACAGCAGCCTGAAGATGGAAACTCTCATATCACAAAGTCGTAAAAGAATAGAAAACGCAGAATTGGATAATGAGATTTATTTTACAGATCGGTGTAATCAGAAGGCATCTCCCAGCTGTTGGAGTATCCTTATTTTATTCACCAGGAAAAGCCCCACAATATTAATGTAAATTACATAAATATACATTAAATTGTTTTCTTTTATTACGTATTTTTTCCTATTAAGTTTACTACCCCACTCATCCTAATTGGATGCTAGTCCCGAGCTTGCACGCACACACAATAACATTTAATTTCTTAGAAAATTATTTACATTAGTGAATAAATCAAAATCAATATCATTCCATTGCTCAGTGTTAAACAATGTGATGTCCCTGCAGATTTCTTCTTTACGCTCCGTATCGCTTTATACATTATACAGAAAGGCAAACACAGATCTGTTTTAAACAAAGGTCATCATCTCTCTGTCAGACTATAACCCAATGCGTTGCTCACCCCATGGCACTCAGAGGTATACACGAGACACTTGTTAGGCAACATCTGTCCCTCTAGCATTGAGAGCTACAACTCCCATCATCCTCTAACAGCCAAAGATATAAAGATGCTCAAGTAAGTTCTGTTGAATATTCTTTTCAAGATGGCCGGAGTCTCTCTGATTTGGGGGAGGCACAGGAACATCCAATTACAAACGGGAAGCTGAAGGCTGTAGAAATTGGTTTGCGTTACTCATAACAGGCATGTATACAAAGATTTTAAGTTAAGAATATCAAGAATAAACAAATTTGCCAATACTGAGCTTGATAAATCTTTATAAGGAAATGATGATAAATTATAAATATCAACATGCAAACATGAAAAAAAACATTTACATTAGATCAGTGATTCTCAGTGTTTTCAGGATATCCCGTGTTGATCACAACTAGGTAATCAGTGGCTCAGTCATTTGATTGATTTACCTGTGCTATATTAAAGATTGCCTTAAAGTGATAGAAATTTGTTGCTATTAAGGCAACTTTGATTATTAAATATACTTTTTTTTTAATAACGAAACGTACCTTTCTAACCGTCCATAACGTTGTCATCTTCGTTTTATTTTCATTTAAAGCAGTGGTTCTCAACTCCTGTCCTCAGGACCCACTAACAGGCCAGGACTTAGGGATTTCTCTGCTAGAGCACAGGTGTGGTGATCAGAGACTCATTCACATTGATTAACTCACCTGTGTTCTAACAAGGAAATCATGTGATCAGAGACTCATTCACATTGATTAACTCACCTGTGCTCTAACAAGGAAATCATGTGATCAGAGGCTCATTCATATTGATTAACTCACCTGTGCTCTAACAAGGGAATCATGTGATCAGAGGCTCATTCACATTGATTAACTCACCTGTGCTCTAACAAGGGAATCATGTGATCAGAGGCTCATTCACATTGATTAACTCACCTGTGCTCTAACAAGAAATCATGTGATCAGAGGCTCATTCATATTGATTAACTCACCTGTGCTCTAACAAGGGAATCATGTGATCAGAGGCTCATTCACATTGATCAACTCACCTGTGCTCTAACAAGAAATCATGTGATCAGAGGCTCATTCACATTGATTAACTCACCTGTGCTCTAACAAGGAAATCATGTGATCAGAGGCTCATTCACATTGATTAACTCACCTGTGCTCTAACAAGGGAATCATGTGATCAGAGGCTCATTCACACTGATTAACTCACCTGTGCTCTAACAAGGAAATCATGTGATCAAAGGCTCATTCACATTGATTAACTCACCTGTGCTCTAACAAGAAATCATCAAATCCTGGCCTGTTAGTGGGTCCTGAAGACAGGAGTTGAGAACCACTCATTTAAAGTGTCCCCCCTCTGGACACTTTTCCATACATAACAATGCCTCCCCTCAGAGCAGCAAGCCGGTCTGGATGGATCGCAACAAGGGACAATCTTGTCAGCATAAGGAAATCCTGCCCTCTTTCATCAACAGTGGCTGAGTTGTCCTTTTACTGAGAGAGAATATTGTCTATAATTGCTATCTGTCCGGTCAAGTGACCAGATTTCAGATCCGAGGGAAGGCAGCGTTACATATAGAAAAGGGGCAGGAGGAAGACACTTTAAAATAAAAATACTACAACATTATGGGCAGTTAGAAAGATATGTTTCTTTACACTGAATAATTGACGTTGCCTTAATATCAACACATTACTATCTCTTTAACCCTTTTGCGTGCCAGAGGGGTACGCATCGCATTGCTTCTGAGTTGTGTACCGCTCTGGCACTCAGAGGGTGAAAACTTGAACTGGTGATGTCTCCTGAGGACCGGAGCAGGGAATGACTTGTTAGATACATAAGCGCCAGCGTATTTGATATTATACAGGTCACCCAGTTAAAGGAACAGCAATGTCCCATAAAAATGTTCTGTTGTCTTGTAGATTAAATAAAATAAATCATGTGGCGCAAATCCTCTCTCTCAAACCTTTATGGTTTGAGAGACATTCGCATCAGAAGATCCCACGTCCCTCCCCTTCTCCTGATGTCAGCTGTAAAGCTGACAGGAGAGCTGTGTCGGCTGACACGAGGCGGCTCCTCAGCAGAGCTGAAATAGAGATATTGGAAAAGAATTACTTCATTGGAACGGTTTAGAAAGTGTGCTTGCAAGCCAGACACTTTGTAGACCGTTCCAATTAAGTAATTGTTTTCAAATATCTCCATTTCGCTCTGCTGCAGAGCCGACACCTGGTCCCAGGACCGGGATCTCCTGCTGTCAGCACAGCATTGACATCAGGAGAAAGGGGATAACTTAAGAAGTGAACATCTCTCAAACCATAAAGGGTTAAGGTAGGCCCTCATTGCTGAATTATTTCTTGACTGTCATCATTTGCCATGCAAGACACAGGACAGGCGGCCATCAGGTTAACACTTAAAGGGATAGTATTGCTTGAAAATAATTTTATTTTATATTGTAGCCCTTAACAAAACATTAAAAATGATATAAGTCTTATCTCCCAAACCTTTATTAGCAAGTAAAATTAAGTAAAGTTACCTTTTCCTGGCCATTTTAGCCAAGTCTGCCATCTAGTGGATATATTGGTGCTTCATACCTCCCAAGTGTCCCTCTTTAGGATATCATTACTGCTTCATACCTCCCAAATTTCCATCCCAGAACCTCCACACACGGGGGCGCCCATCACTGTGTCAATGTCCCCTCTGTGTGTCTATGTCTGTTGCGTGTCTGTGTATGTCTGTTGCGTGTCTGTTCCATGTGTGTGTGCGTATGTCAGTTGCGTGCTTGTGTTTGCTGTGTGTGTATATAGCGTGTGTGCATGTGCAGTGTCTGTTGCATGTGTATGTGCATATCTGTTGCTCGATGTGTGTGTGAGCATGTTTGTTGCGCGCATGTGTGTCTGCACATGTATGTTGCGTGTGTGTGTGTACATCTCTGTTACATATGCGTGTCCATGTGTGCATCTCCAGTGTGTCTGTGCGCATGTCTCTGCAACTCCGGTGTGTGTGTGTGCGCATGTCTTTTGCATGTCTCTGCCACTCACTGTGTGTGTGTGTGTGTGTGTGTGTGTCTGTATGTGTGTTGCATAGGCCTGTGTTTATCAGTGTGTCTACATTTCACACACGTACGCCCAATGGTCATAACAAGACAAGCAACACCATCCCACATTGCTAGTCCTATATATTTATCTGTCAATATAAAGTTATTATTTACAGTCACAGAAACACATAGGAATTCACACCGACGTACTCTGAAGTGTCATTTATTGCAGAACATACATTCACAATTTTATTTAAACAGAGATCACTTTAGAAGTTGAACACACCACCACATTTCTCTGGATGATTATTAATGGACCTATAGGAGCATTTGATTTTGATGCGGCCAGCAACTCATTGCTAAGCAATAAGCTGCAGAACTCCCAAGATATGACGGTCTTAACTCTTAAGAGTGCCAGAGAGGTATTCTGGCACTCAAATGGTTAATATAACATTTTGCACAAATTAAAACTAACAATTTTGGGGCAAACCAGCCAAAACATGTGACAAAAGTTCCCATAAGAAGCGTACATAACGTTCTGCAGCAGGAAGTGATTTGGAGGAAAAAAGGTCTTTCCACTGATCTCTTCTGCATGGGGGAAAGGAGCCAATGAATGTGTGTGTTGTGATGTTGGGGGGCGGAGCATTGAAAACATGGTATTGGAATATCTAAACTCTGATTGGGAATGCAGGAACATGCTGCAGGAAGGCTCTGCACTGGGCTTCACCTTCTGGAGATACGTTTCACCTGTATTTTCTCCCAGCATGAATTTCCACAGAAAGGAGAAAAAACTATTTTCTTGTAAATTCCAGTGAGGAGGATATACAAAAGTCTGCGCATCCCTAGTTACCTTTGATTTGAATCCCCTGATTGCTAGAGAGGTCTGCGTTAGAGACCAATCTAGTATTCAAGGAATTAAAAAGCTCCATTTAATTCAAAAGGAATTTATATATGTTCTCTATGGAGCGGTTCGCTTGACCCCAGTAGATGGCGCTTGTGGCCATCTACTTCTGTATTTAAAGTGGATCTACCACCCTATATAAAGTCACCCTCCAAATATTAGGCATATGGGGACTAGCTTCTTAATAGTGTTAACTCCCACAAGTACCCGATTCTTAAAGGGATAGTAATACATTTTATCTTTATTTTATAGGCATTAAAAAACACGAAGAACAATATAAGTCTTATCTCTCAAACCTTTATGATTTGAGAGATATACACAAGCAAAGTTTCCCCTCCCGCCCCTTTTACCTAGTGTAAGTCATCTCTTCTCAGATGTGGAATCCAGTCCATAGACCAGACAGGTAACAGCAGGGGACAGTCTTCTTACTGTGAGAACAATGAAAGCCCTGCCCCCCCCCCCCACCTTGACAAGTTTTTCAGGTTTTTCCCTTATCTTAATTGAAGACTGTCCCTCTCTGCAGTCTACCTGGGCACCTCCCTTCTGATCTGGCTGAGCAGTGTTACATCAGTAAAAGGGGGGGGGGAGGGGGATATTTTGTCATTGAATTACTCTTGAACTACAACCATGACAGTACTGAAATAACACTCTCCAAAGTCCAAATACTATGATGATTAATTAGAGCTGATTTTATTATGAAACATTACTATCCCTTTAAGTAATCCTTATTCTTTGGAGACTGAAGGCCAGGCTTCTTGCATTAGAGCTGCCTGCGCTGTCAGTCCCTTCCGGTACCTTAAGGCACAATGCAATGCCTCTTAGAGGAGACCAAGATGGACAGTGCAGATGCACAGACGTTTCCAAGCCAAGATGTCTGCGTGGAAGCCCGGATTCTGGTCTCAGAAGAACAAGGATTAGTTCAGAACCGGGTACTTGTGTGAGATAATAACAGTATTAAGAAGCTAGTCACTGTATGCCTAATTATTGGAGAGTGGTAGTTCGGCTTTAAGCTGAAACCTAACAAGCGTTGCACTGCAGATGGATTTAGCAGAAAAGAGCTTTAATACATGCTGAGGCATAGAGTAATAATAACCAATATCTTTAAGCAATAGTATTGATTTATTTTACCTTACATTCTAGTAGTATTAAAACTTATTTTACTGGACATTGTTTTAATTATGTGTACCAGTATAAAATCACTCTTAGTTTATGTTCTTTAACTTTTAGTGATAGGAGTGCCCTCTACCTGCAGTCTTTAATAAGAGTCTGAGGCTCAATTCTTTATACAAAGTACCAGCTGGTAAGTGAGAGAGAGAGATATACACAAATACAATGTTCTTATAAATTGCAGATACAGCTGAGTCAGAGACTGTAGGTAGATGAAGCTCCCATCACTGAAAGTGGACGGGAGAGAAAAATGGAAATAGCTTATGCAAGGTAAATACATAAAATCAAATGAACAGTAAACTTTATGAAGAATGTGATAAGGCAACCCCACTGCTGGAAAAGGTTTCATCCAAAAGCAATTAAACTGAATTTTTTTTTTTTTCTTTTTAATAAACCGCAATCTTCTATTTTGGGCAACAACAATGCAGTTCCTATGAAGTGCATATTCTAACTCTATAGAGTTAATTGTAAAAATATTTAATTTTGAACACTAGCTGGCGCTATTACTATCATTACCATTAACAAAAAAAATGTTTCAGTTGTTATAACTTTTAAATGAAAATGTTACCAGCATCAGGAATTAAGGGTTAAACTTTTTTTTTAACCCTCTGAGTGACAGTGGGGGTGTGCAACACATTGCTCTGCGTTGCACATCTCTGGCACTCAAAGTTTACTGACCCTTACAATAAAGAGGTATAATATATAATTCTATATACTACTAAAATAAGAACAGTTAAAACTGATCCTTTACTATTCCTTTGTGAAATTATCACTGGTGGTGAAGGGTTCTAGAATTCTGTCAGTGGTGATGAAGGGTTCTAGAATTCTGTCAGTGGTGTTGAAGGGTTCTAGAATTCTGTCAGTGGTGTTGAAGGGTTCTAGAATTCTGTCAGTGGTGTTGAAGAGTTCTAGAATTCTATCAGTGGTGATGAAGGGTTCTAGAATTCTATCAGTCTTGATAAAGGGTTCTAGAATTCTGTCAGTGGTGATGAAGAGTTCTAGAATTCTATCAGTGGTGATGAAGGGTTCTAGAATTCTATCAGTGGTGAGCAGGGGAGGGCAATTGCCCCCTGGGCCAGTATTATGTCTGAGCTGGTTGGCCACTGCCTGCTCAACCTCCTTCTTGCTGCTGTAAATGGAGTTACACTAGTGATACCACTGTGCTTTCAATCTAAATGGAGCTAAACTAGTGATACCACAGACATTACAATCCACATGGAGCTACCCTAGTAGCATAGCCCATTCCCCTTGTAAGTTATATGGTATCACTAGTGTAGATTTTCTTAAAGTGTAAGCTCTGTGCTATCACAAGTGTAACGCCATTTCAACTGTAAGCTCTGCAGTATCACTACTGTAGCCCAGTTTCAATTGCAAGCTCTGTGGTATCACTTGCCTTACTTCATAACATTAATGCCAATTTTAAAATTACCAAATGGGGGTGAGCTGGAACAGTGGGCTGGGATTATAGTAGAAATGGGCCAGTTGATTATATTTGCCCCTTAGGCCGCAAGTTGCCAGCCCTCACCTGGTGGGGAGTATGCTATGATGTGATAATACTTTTACTTCAGATGTATTTTACTTTATCTGTTATTTACAAAATGCTGATGTCGTTAAAAGAAGAGTAGGATTTCTTACAGAAATATATATATGCGCTGTAGGGATTTCCCTGTTGAATAAAACAAGTACACGTACTGATGTGGGATGTTTCATTCAAACGTCGTTACAGATCAAACTTCTTTTTTTTTTTTTAATCAAAGTTTGAGTTATAATTATTTGAATGGAACATCTCCCCAAAACAGGTGTACCCTCATTTACTTGGCAGGAAAAGCAACTAGTTTGCCCCATAATTCCCCCTCTTTTATTTTGAGCGTACAGCCCAGAAATCTGGACTAAAATCCTTGTAAATCATGAAAATATTAGCAAGAACCTTTAAAATACCGGTCTTGCCGTGGAAATGATTGATGAGCCACAAAACCAATTACTTGTAATATAATATATTAATATAACAATATATCTTCTCTTTAAACAGAAAATCTTTCAAATTTAACTTCAGACGCGTGTATCATATTGGAAGCACATATGCGAATTGAGTGGTTCTGCAGCCTCTCAAAAGTGAAACAAAGCGTATCATTTGTACCAGGGTGGGCGGACAGCTGCCTTTCAGCTATTGTTGTGGCCGAACAACATCTGGAAAGCAGCTGATCGTCTACACGTGTTCTATACAGACAACTTTTTTTTTCCCCACACAGTTAAAAGGATGAAGATTTTAGTACAAGAAAAAAAATTAACATATATATATATATATATATATATAAAATCAATAAAGCAAGGCTCAGTTAGATGCACCTCATATTACCACACTGCCTCTAAAAAGAAAACGATCACTAGTTTTGGCTTGTAGTGAAATTATTCCCTGAATTGCCACAATGCAAAAAAACAATGAAACTCTAGTCTGTGACTTCACGTATAACAAGCTACAAGTGCAGGCATCTGGCTCCGCTTTTGGAAGTAATCAGTTAACCCTTTGAGTGCCAGAGGGGTACGCAACGCAATGTCTTGCGTACCCCCCTCTGGCACTCAAAGGTTTAACTGGTTAAAGAAGCAGTAATGATTTATTATGGAAAGTCACATATCAAAGAGCTTTTTCCTGAGGAGTAAAACACAGGTACCAATATGGGGAGATGCTTCGTTCAAGAGTTCTGACCGCTCCATTTTTTTTTTCGTTACATGAAAAGGTTTGCAACAATGTAACCTGGTGTGTCAAAGTGGCCTTTTCTTTCTGTTGTTCTTTATGGGATAGCTGGGCCTAAGACTACAGCTCCGTGTAGAAAGTGAACAAGTTTGCCTCATAGTGAAGGTATGAAGTGCAATGACCTTGAATGAAGCATCTACCACAAGTCAGAGTAACAGTGTTTTACACAGCAGGAGAAGACCTACATTATATAGACTCATAATATTTTATTATATATATTATAGTGTTGCCTCAGGCTTATATACATTCAAGTAAAGAAAAAGCAGACAATACAAACTGGTCACCAGTCTGGGTGAATGCTGCTGGTATGGACATTATTTAAAAGCAGTTTAAAAAAAAAATTAAATTACTACCCACAGAAAATTAAATACTGAGAAGTGGTAAGGAATATTTATATTAGAGCTAAAAAATAATGTACCAAAAAAAGTGTGAGAGGCAGCATTTCTTGAATTTTTGGCAATTTTGTTCTACATTTTTAGTGTACAAGTAAATATGTGCCAAAATGAAATTCAAATTAGATAGTAATTAACGCAACAAACAAAATTTAAAGGGAAGCCATCACCTTATAGGTTCTTATTCTATTTTCTGTAAGGGCCCTTTCACACACGTGACGCTAGTACAGTGATCATGAATTGGATACGTTTCTTGTGCTCAAAGGGAAGCTGCTGGTTGACGGTGCCTTTCACATGGAATACTATATCCCCACATGAATGCTCCTGCATACTGCATCTTTACTGCACCCATGCAGGAATGCAGTAAAGTTGCAGCAGGGCAGATTGGCAAGGAGGCCTCTGGGGCCTTCATCAGACTTTTCACACAAGCGACACTGGAAGTTGTGAAACTCACTGCGACCTCCACTGAATGGCTGACCCATGCAAGCATCAGCCAATAGGCTTATCGTGTGAGCTGGCTGTTAGACACACCCCTCCTGCAACTGGTTTGGATGGGGAATGCAGGAGAAGGGAGATTCAGAACACAGATAATGGAAATGTAGCAGGGGATGCGTACACTTCTAGGCAGTAAAGCGCAGTAGAGATGGCTGCGCGCGTTGCAGTCATGCGCAGTAGAGACTGCCAGACCGCGGCTGATACGGAGTGTGGAGCTCCAAATTCAGACTGGAGTCCTCTCTGCGCACCTTCCTGGGACCAAGCAGCGTAGAGAGGACTACGATCTGAATACACAGCGCCCCGCTCCATATCAGCCGCGGCGCGTTCGGCCAGTCAGTACTGTGCATGACTGCAGCGCCGCCGGTGACAAGACATGATCCGGCCAGTTGCTGGGTGGCACTGTGGCCCATGTGAACTGGCTTTTCAACTAGTCTGTAATAAGTCACGTGTTATTTATAGGTAAAAGTTAGGATCTTGTGCACAGACTCGTCTGCCTCCTGCACATTGGGCAAAATACAGTCTGTGCTTTTTATTTCAAATTACACACCATATATGTACCTTGAGGAACACAATACATAAACCAGGTTAGGGTGTGTAGTTTAAAGGGATAGTAATACTTGAAAATAAGTTTATTTTATATTGTAGCCCTTTAAAAAACATTAAAAATGATATAAGTCTTATCTCCCAAACCTTTATGGTTTGGGAAATATTCACATGTAATATATAGTAAAATGCTCTTTTCCTGGCTGTTTCAGCCAAGTCTGCCATCTAGTGGACAGATTTGGAATTCGGTCCACAGAGCAACCGGCAGCTCTTTAGCAGGGCCGAGATCACGATCTTTGAAAAGAACTACTTAATTAGAACTATCTACAAAGTGTGCCTGGCTTGAAAACACCCTTTGTAGACCATTCCAATTAAGAAATTCTTTTTAAAGATGGTGATCTCAGCACTTCTGGAGAGGCACAGCCGGTCCCGGGACCGATTCCAAATCTGAGGGGTGGAGCAATGACGTCACTCCAGGGGAAACTTTACTTCTGAATATCTCCCAAACCATAAAGGTTTGGGAGATAAGACTTATATCATTTTTCATGTTTTTTTAAGGGCTACAATATAAAATAAACTTATTTTCAAGTATTACTATCCCTTTAACCCTTTGAGTGCCAGAAGGGTGTGCAATGTGTTGTGTATCCCTCTGCACTCAAAAGGTAAATGCTACATTTCTGTTGCCGACGTCAAAGATCCCTAATAAATCTGAATCACACGGTATTTTATAGTACACTTACAGAGGGGAACTAAATTAAGTCTGATAGAAATCTGGAAGCACAGAGCAGAAAATTAGCAATTCTGGAGTAAACCGACGCCACCATGAATAAAATTAATAAATAATCTCCATGGGTTTTACCCTCTGAATGCCAGAGAGGTAATCCAACGCATTGCAAATACCTTTCTAGCACTCATAGGATTAAAATGTTTTTTTTTTTTTTTTTTTTTTTTTTTTTCCCCTTAAAAAAAGATAGCTCTACCCCTCTAACATTCAAAGAGTTTCAACCCAATTTAAAATCGAATGGGATTTTGTTCCCTGCAGTTTATTACATTTGTCCTAGAACCACGTCTCTTTAGCTTGATGGATAATGTTCTCAGTCACACAGTCCATCCTCCTCTCTTCCATATTGTAGTCAAAGACATATAGGTCTCTCTAAACATGGCTGATAAGTTGCGCAACAATAGGGGTCACACCTGCGACTGGACCAGTCACTCCAGGGGCCTGGCCTTCCCCTGCAACCCCCCACCCAGTGCCCCCAAAAGGCTGAGGTCTGTGCCTTCTTTGGCACAGACCTCTAGCAGCTGAGCTCCCTCTCCGGCACTCTAGTAACGGCGAGCGCTGGGAGATGACATCATCTCCCACAGCATTGCATTACTGAAGAGAGGACCGAGCGGGAGCACCACCTGCTAATAGTGGTCTGTGCAGACCGAGGCACAGACCTCTCCTACCATGCTGCTGGACCACCAGGGAGGTAGAAGATGGATGCTGGGGGGTCAATAGGGGCAATGTGGCGATTGGGGGCAATGTGGAGGTGGCCATGGCAATTTTTTCACAAGGGCGTGATGGCTTCTAGTTACGCTTCTGCGGCTGATTTAACACACACAACATACGTTATTGAGAAGGTTGCTAGAAACAGGGGATGTTAGGCACATGGAGTCATAACATCATTATTCTTTAGCATAGTTAGTAGTATAGCACTGTTGGTGCTTGAGTCACACTAACAAGTCATCGTTTCAAGACATCCCTGTATAATCACAGGAGATTAATTAATGGCTCAGGCATAGTGATTGAGCTGCCTGTGCTTAATTATGGAGATCCTAAAAGTCTGGTATGCCCAAAGGACTGAAGCCGAGAAATACTGAGGTACTGCTACTAAAGGGGTTGTACAAAACTATTCAGAAATTCTGCCTTATTGCCAGATTGGGCTGTACTGTGCACTAATAATGTATTAGGTCGGTCCGGGTCGCAGGCCTTTTGTATACCTAGCAACTCCCGCTTAAACTGATGCAAATTCTGTTGAGAAGCCTTTGCAGCACAGATAAGAACTTATAAGGTGATACTTTCCCTTTAAGTGCAGTCATGCATGCTTAGCTCAAAGTCCTAAATCAAGTCAAACCTTAGCACTTATTAAGGAGACACTAACGCCTAGAGATGAAATACAGTTATATAAATTTTTAAATATCATGTACTTCTATTTAGCATCTGCATAATGAAGTTATTTCAGGTTTGATCCCTAAAATCTAATCCTATACTTGTATTTTTAATGCATCTGTCGACTACCCTGTATAGATACATTTGGTTAATTGTTGGTGCAGAGATATTACAGTTAATTTACTGAAATCAGCACCAATGTTCTATTCAGAAAGGTTCTTATCCAAGCCCATTTACAGATGATGCAGAACAGCTTCTTAGACACACAGTGAAGATTGTTGTGGTAATGGGAGCCCACACAGAGCATATCTGAGAGTAGAATTTAGGACTTGGTTAACCAGGAATATCAACCCTTTGAATGCCAGAGAGATATCCAACGCACAATGCAGTGCATCAGATACCTCTCTGGCACTCAAAGGGTTAATAAGTATGGAGTACAAGATATTGTGTGTGTGTGTGTGTGTGTGTGTGTGTGTGTGTGTGTGTGTGTGTGTGTGTGTGTGTGTGTGTGTATAACCACGTTCCATTTTTAGGCGATAGTGTTCCTTTAAAGGGATAGTAATGTTTAAATTTAAGTTTACTATTGTAGGCATAAAAAAAAAAAAAATAAGTATTTTATTATCATTTTTCTTTATTTATATAGCGCTAACTAATTCAGTAGCGCTGTACAACACAACGATGCAAGTCTCATCTCTCAAACCTTTATGAGTTATGTCTCAAACCTTTATGGTTTGAGACATAACTGGCTAAACTTTCCCCCCTCCAGGCTGTTTCAGCGCTCTATGGGACAGTGGCAGATTCTGGTCATTTGACCAGACGGCGGCTCTTCAACAGAGCCGAAATTGTGCTATTTAGAAATAAACACTTCATTGGAACGGTCTACAAAGTGTGCCTGGTTTGCAAGCACACTTTGTAGACCGTTCCAGTGAAGTATTTATTTATAAATAGCGTGATTTCGGTTCTGCTGAAGAGCTGGGCTGGTGCCGGGACCGGAATCTCCTGCTGTCCACTAGATGGCAGACTTGTCTGAAACAGCCTAGAGGGGGGAACTTTAGCAAGTTATATCTCTCAAACCATAAAGGTTTGAGAGAGAAGAGTTACATCGTTGTACTTTTTTTTTTTTTCAATGCCTACAATATTAAATAAACTTAAATTTAAACATTATCATCCCTTTAAATGTGCTTTGCAACTTAACAAAATTAAGTTAATTTCCCCCCAAAAATATATAAACATTTCAACAAAAATAAAATGCAAATGTGCTAAACAAGTTGAGATAAAAGAAGATAGAAAAAAAGCATCCGAAGAAAGAAGGTGGGATTTGGATATTTGATTTCAGTCTTTCGGCACCTTAAAGCTATCCTTCTCCTTACGGATTGCAGCCATAGTGGATATGGGGTTATCCGCCCCAGCGTGCTGCTGTACCGACCTCTCTCTGTGTTGGCAAAAACAAACAGAATTATACACATAAGCCATGTATAGCACAGAATGGACAGACTGCAAATCAGTTTTTATAATCAAAATCAGAGGATGTCGGCTGTTAGACCTTCTGTTTGGTGACTACAGCGCGCATCATCCCAACATCTGGAGTTTTAGGGCTAGATTCTATTGCAGGTGCTAATTTTCTCTCTGCTTTTATCTCCAGGTTTTCCCCATAGACTTCAATAGGAAAAGTTTTGATAAAACCGGAGGTAACGTTTATCTCCTGCAATAGAATCTGGCCCCTAATGCTTCATCTAGGGGCTTTTTAAAGGAGCAGTAAACTTTTCTCCTTCAGAGCAGAACAAAAATAATCCCACAGCTGAGAGATTTTACATTCAAACATTATCACAACTCATACTTTTGTTAAAAAAAACAAACTAGTGTTCACATGTATATATATATATTTTTTTTAACAATTAATTTTATGGGCGAGCATGAGTCAGTGAGTACTTCTATCCATAGTAAGTGATGGAAACAACACCATCTGGTGGCCACTGTAGAAATCTTTAGTTTTATGTATTTAAAAATTAAATAAATATGTTTGAGCTGCAATGAATAATGAATTAACAATCTTAACTTTGCTATCTCTTTAACCCCTTACGGACCAGCGCACGCACGAGCGGCCAGCACTTAAGCACCACAGAGCTGTATCTGAATCGGGGCTCCCCAAGCGGCATGCATCAGAGTGGGGAGCCTTGAATTCCATGACGTACCAGCACCGTCACTGGTCCTTAAGTGCCGGACAGCTGTGATGGTCCTGGCAATGCGTTGGATGTTCAGGTGTTAAAGTGGAACTATCACCCTATATTAAGTCTCCCCCCAATATTTGGGCGTATGGTGATTAGGTTCTTAACAGCGCTATTATCGGGCACAAGTACCCAGTTCTGAAGTAATCGTCCTTCTTCTGAGACAGGAAGCCAGGCATCAGCGCAGACATCTTGGCTTAGACACATCTCCGCACCTGTGCTGTCTGTCCCGGTCTCCTCTAGGAGGCGCTGCATTGTACCTTAAGGTACCGGAAGGGACTGATGGGGCAGGCGCACAGATGGCTCTAAAGCAAGAAGCCTGGCTGTCAATCTCAGAAAAAGAAGGATTAATTCAGAACTTGGTAATTGTGCCTGATAATCACCATATGCCTAATTATTGGATGGGGACTTAATATAGGGTGATAGTTCTGCTTTAAAGGGATAGTAAAGTTTCATAATAAAATCAACTCTAATTAATCTTCATAGTATTTGGACTTTGAAGAGTGTTATTTCAATTCTGTCAGAGTTGTAGTTCAACAGTAATTCAATGACAAAGTATCCCCCTCCCGCCCCTTTTACTGATGTAACACTGATCAGAAGGGAGGTGCCCAGGTAGATTGCAGAGAGGGATAATCTTCAATTAAGATCAGGGAAAAACCTGAAAAACCGGTCACGGTGGGCAGGGCTTTCATTGTTCTCACAGTAGAATATTGACCCTTGATGTGATCTGTCTGGTCTATGGACTGGATTCCACATCTGAGGGGCGGTGCTTACACTAGGTAAAAGGGGCAGGAGGGGGAAACTTTATCATTCAATTACTCTTGAACTACAAAGCTCACAGTAATGAAATAACACTCTCTATGGCTCAAATACTAAGAAGATTAATTGGGGCTGCCGTTTTTGTGAAACATTACTATCACTTTAAAGTGTTCATTGGGAACCTGATCAGTCTAACTACACCTGGTCAGTAGTGCAGGTCCGGCTCAGATAAGCAGACAACGCCAAGACCAGATATTAACACGACTGCTAGTACCAAATAACTGCAGGCCTCTATGAAGACCTCCCCCCTACACACACCCCCACCCAAGCATACCATATAAACCAGAGCTTTAACTATTTCACTGCATCTCCAAAGGCCGCTAATAGTGCAGGTTTTAAAGAAACAGTAATAGTTTATTTTACTTGAGGTTATAACAGCTTTTTTTTTCTGTTGGCAAAAACCAGAATACGCCTGCTGTTCCGGAGACATTTCATTCAAAAGTTATTAAAGCTCAAGCTCATTTTATTGTTATTATGTTGAATTAAACTAATATCTTTATTGTGGTCACTGGGACTAAAAAATCTCCCATAGAGAGAAACAGAAATGTGCCTATGGATACCAGTTGGTGCCGTTGCAAATAATTTTATTAACCCCTTGAATGCTAGAGACTCTGCAATACATCTTTAGCATTCAAGGGGGTTAAATAAAATACATATTTGAGCTGTAATAACGTCTGAACAAAGCATCTCTCAATAGGGATACCCTTGATTTTTTCAGCAGTAAAAGCTCTATTAACTGTATATTATATGGGGGGCACAGGTAACATGGGTAAGTTAATCTACTTCCACTAGAATGAAGGGCACTTTAAGAAACATCTCTGTAAACAGCCAGTCCCACTCAGCGTTGCTGAACACCAACCCCCTAGAGAAGCCAAAAATGTCAGGGTACTCCAGCTCTCTGGGAGCGATGCCTTGTGTCACTCATGGACTAAGAGAAAAGGATTTATCTTTAAGTATCACAAAAATCCTCTTTCAGCCTCTGGGCGATACAGGTACCATGGGGGCATGCTAATGCTGCCCAAACACTACGAGGGAGGGAATGAACATTCTTATGGTCAAAAATCCAAGACAAACCCCGCAAATGCAATCACAGCAGAATCATGACCTGCAAATAAAAACAGATACCAGAACAGAACACAGCAGCAGGTGTGCTAAGAAGAGGATGAAGTAGAAAACACGTTATCCTATTGAAATATCGCCCTCTAGTTGGAGACCATCAAAATGTCGCCTGAATTAAAAGGCGACATCAGTATGTCGCCCACATTAACAGGGCGACATTCTGAGGTCACATGCTTAAGGGTCGCAAACTAGAGGGCAGCATTTCAATAGATAAAACTTCTTCTTGTCCTGCACCTCCTGAGCAGGACACTTTAAAACTGACGAAAATCAGAGCCCGGTGGGAGGTTAAGTGGGAGCAGCTTTATCTACAGACTCTCTTTATTAAAGGGATAGTAGTACTTTATTATTACTATCCCTCATATTGTACATATTTGCACAATAAGTTAATAGCCCCCAGGTTCATCTCTCAAACCTTTATGGTTTGAGAGATAACCGAAGGCAAAGTTCCCCCCTCCCTCCCCCTTCCCTGAAGTCAGCGTTGTGCTGACTGCAGGGATATCCGGTCTGACTTTCATCATCCGCTCTGCAGCAGAGCAAAGATCGTGTTAGTGACAAAGAATTATTTCACTGAAATGGTCTTCTACATGTGCTTGCAAACCAAACACAAACCAAGCACATGTAGAAAACAGTTTCAGTGAAATAATTATTTGTCACTAACGCAATTGCGGCTCTGCTGCAGAGCCGCATGATGAAAGTCAGACCGGATATCCCTGCAGTCAGCACAACGCTGACTTCAGGGAAGGGGGGGAGGGGGAACTTTGCCTTCGGTTATCTCTCAAACTATAAAGGTTTGAGAGATGAACCTGGGGGCTATTAAGTTATTGTGCAAATACCTACAATATGAGGAATAGTAATAATAAAGTATTACTATCTCTTTAAGTGCCCTGCCTCCTAGTGCTTCCTGTGTCCCCACAGAATACAAGAGAAATATATGTGTTTTAATAAACATTATTTCTCAGCTAAAACCGCTGACCAGTCCACCTTGCTCAGGTAGCGATCTCTTCGGAATTCTGCACTGGTTCTGGTTCTTTGAGGCTGGAGTACCTGTTAACCATCTGAATTCCAGGTTGCTGGCCAAAACATTGCATTGGACAGCCCTCTGGAACTCAAAAGGTTAAAGTCTATAAAAATGTTATCAAGCTGCTAATTTCAGTAAAATGGGGGGGGGTCTTTATTTTGATTTCACATGAGAATCCCCCCCACACACACAAAGGTACAAATACAGGAAAACCATTCATACCTCACTCTCATAAAAGGATTAAATGTAAATTCTTCAGCAATAGTAGACGGTATTGTGGGCTCTCCCCTGTTGTACGTCTCCTGCAAAGTAAAACAGGTCTTAAATACAGATTATACTGACAGGATACAACACAGAAACATGCTGTTCTTTATCCCTGCTTTTAACCCTTTGAGTGCCAGAGGGGTACGCAACGCATTGCTTTGCAATGCGTTGCATACCCCTTTGGCACTCAAAGGGTTAAAGGGATAGTAATACTTCGTTTTAACTTTATTTTATTTTGTAGGCATTAAAAAAAACATGAAGATCGATATAAGTCTTATCTCTCAAACCTTTATGGTTTGAGAGATATTCACAAGCAAAGTTTCCCCTCCCGCCCCTTTTACCTAGTGTAAGCCATCTCTTCTCAGATGTGGAATCCAGTCCATAGACCACACAGATAACAGCAGGGGACAATCTTCTTCCTATGAGAACAATGAAGGCCCTGCCCCCCTTGACAAGTTTTTCAGCTTTTTCCCTTATCTTAATTGAAGATTGTCCCTCTCTGCAGTCTACCTGGGCACCTCCCTTCTGATCTGGTTGAACAGGGGGGGATACTTTGTTTGTGAATATCTCTTAAACCATAAAGGTTTGAGAGATAAGGCTTATATCGTTCTTCATGTTTTTTTAATGCCTACAAAATAAAATAAAGATAAAATGAAGTATTACTATCCCTTTAAAGTGTAGACATCCAACACGCAGGCTGTCTGACCCCAGGGTGTGGCCCTCCCAAGATTTCTAAGAAAAAAAAAATGTAGGTTATCAAATTAACTAGCTCACATGAACTAGTTTGCCCAGTAAGACCTAACCAAGATTTTACTGTTGTATAACAGACACCCTACATTTTATGCAGACAACATCCAGATTTCCTTATCTGCATCTGAACGGACTCCTGACTTTCAATCTAAAGTCACAGATTGCCTCTCAGCAATCTCAGACTGGACGGCTCAGACCCCTCAAACTCAACATGTCAAAACCGGAGCTAATCCTCATCCCACCTATACCTGGCTCAGTAGTGCCCCCAGGTGACAGTAAATGGCACTGCCATAAATCCTGTATCAGAAGCATGGTAGCTAGGGATGATAATTGATGCTGCTCTCTCATTCCTCCTCTTATTAATGGTATAGTCTAATCCTGCCTCTCTCTCTCTCTTGCGTAAAATAGCAAAAATCCATCCCTTCCTCTGTTCCTCCACAGATAAAAAGTTTTTACACAAGCACTCGCCCTATCCCACATGGACTACTGTAACCTTCTGCTCTTTCTGCCTCCCAACTCCATACAGAATGCTGAAGCACGAGTTACCTTAAAGGGACAGTAATACTTAATATGTAAAAAAAATATATATATTATAGTGTTTATCCCCCTGAGTAAAAAAAGGGAACTCTCACTGCTGAAAGGTGTTTCATTCAAAAGTTATTACAGCTCAAAGCTGATTTTTTTTTTTAGGTGCAATATCACAGTGGCCTGAAATTGTACAGTGGTGCTGCTGTTACACCATCCTATGGGCAGCTCTGGTCTGTAGACCATAAATCTCCATAGGATGGTGTAGCAACAGCACCACTGTACAATTTCAGGCCACTGTGATACTGCACCTAAAAAATTCAACTTTGAGCTGTAAGAACTTTTGAATAACACACCTTTCAGCAGTGAGAGAACTCGTGTTTTACTCAGGGGATAAACCATGCAACTTTTTTTTTTTTTTTACATTTTAAGTATTACTATCCCTTTAATGTCACCTATGCTGGTCTCTGCCCCCCCTCCTCCTCCAATTTATCCAATGGTTGCCCATCAAACTCAGGATATCTTATAAAATACTCCTCTCATTCAAGACCCTTCTCTCCACAACCCCTTCCTACATTTACACTCTGATCTCCCACTATAACCCATCTCACCACTTACGATCACCCAGTGACAGTCTTCTCTCATCTCCTTTTTTGTTTACCGCCCTCTCACGTATCAAACCCTTTCCCCTCATTGCTCCTTTTCTGTGCAATGCTCTACCTCCCAGCCTACTCCACTGCACTTCTCTTGCGGTCTTCGAGTCTTGCTTAAAATTACACCTCCTCAACAAGGATTCAACAAGCTAGAAGGCACTGACTTCATACAGTCAAGGCTCTTATAATGTACTTATTTATGTTCCCCTATTCCGACCAGAAAATAGAGCACTGTATTCCACACTTAACCCTTATGTTCTCTGTATGTCTCCGTTTACCACTTTAGATTGTAAGCTTCTGAGCAGAGACCTCACTTACAGTGTTTCATTTTGCTAAACGCTCATCACCCAGTATTGTCCAGACCTTTAAATTGTAAAATGCTGCAAAAACTTGTGGCGCTATGGTTTAACCCTTTGAGTGCCGGAGGGGTACAGAATGCATTGCTTTGCAATGCGTTCTGTACCCCTCTGGCACTCAAAGGGATATAAACAAACATATTAATTAATTTTAATTTATTTCAGTCTCTAAAATTCCTGTATTCTCTTTGACTTGATCGGAATGTTTTAAAAGGATAGTAATGTTTCATAATAAAAGCAGCTCTAATTAATCATCATAGTATTTGGACTTTGGAGAGTGTTATTTCAATTCTGTCAGAGTTGTAGTTCAAAAGTGATTGAATGATAAAGTATCCCCCTCCCTCCCCTTTTACTGATGTAACACTGGTCAGCCAGATCAGAAGGGAGGTGCCCAGGTAGACTGCACAGAGGGACAATCTTCAATTAAGATCAGGGAAAAACCTGAAAAATTTGTCAAGGGGGGCAGGGCTTTCATTGTTCTCATAGGAAGAAGATTGTCCCCTTCTGTTATCTGTCTGGTCTATGGACTGCATTCCACATCTGAGAAGAGATGGCTTACACTAGGTAAAAGGGGCAGGAGGGGAAACTTTGCTTGTGAATATCTCTCAAACCATAAAGACATATCTTTTAATGCCTACAAAATAAAATAAAGATAAAACAAGTATTACTATCCCTTTAAAGCAATGGAAACTTATGTAATTGCTATTTGTTTCCTATGGCGTGTTACATTTGGACCAGAACTGCTCTACTTTTGTCTTTGTAAATATGGCCAAATATTTTAGAGAGTGCTTCTTTTCTTTATCGACAATATTAGTGGTGGGCAACCTAAGGCTCTCCAGCTGTTCAGGGCTACAATTTCCATCGTCTGCAGCCAGGCGCCAGGGAATTGTAGCCCTGAACAGCTGGAGGGCCTCAGGTTGCTTAACCCTACATTAGTCTAAATGACTAAAGAGAAGTCATTCTTGGGCAAACTAATTGCACTTTAGGGGACAAATACAAATTATAAAAATTCCTATTTATTTAAATGGGACTTTTAACCCCCGGACACATCACTTATGCACTATGAAGAAATATGCTGGATACCGCTATAGCGCACAGTGGGTTAAAGCCCTATTTAAATTAATTGGCTAAATACAGTAATGGTTCATGATTACCTTGGCCCAAGCTAACTTCTGTTTTATAACGTCGTTGTTAGGTTCTACGTTGCGAGCAAATTTCAGGTTGTTGATCGTATATTCGTGCCCGCAGTAGACTCTCTTTGGAAGAAAGGAAAATTAAGAATATTCATCAAATCAGAGTTAAAAGAACAATAAATGACTGAAAGTGCCCAGTCTATAAAACATGTTGTCTTGAGGACAGTGATGCACATTTTAAAAATTAAAACTTAATAGATACCGAGTTATTCCCTCCGATCCCTCGTCAAAGCCTGAAGAGTAGAATGTAAGAGCTCCTCTCTTCTGGAAGAAGTAATATTACAGGTTTGATCAGGGAAGAAGATGCCTGGTCCCCAATGAAGCCATTAGAGAGAACAGCCTTCACCTTACTCTTCAGAATTCTGCGTAGGATCAGGTAAGAGACTCTAACAATGAAGTTTTATCTTTGAAACACACATCTATGTGCTCAAGGCAACACATGGTATAGATGGAACATTTTTTATTTTAAAAAATGATATCTATTTAAACTGCCTATACTTTGTACTTTTTGTTTTGCAGTGTAATGGTTTTAGAGATTTTTGGTTTAGCAGTTAGGGACTACAACTTCTACAACACTGGAGTTCTCCAGCCTGCATGATGCAGACTGTATAATTAATTGCTTACCTAACATGAAATTTTCACCCCCTCCTCAGTGTTCCCTTCTGAGACTGCCAGAACAAATCAGCTTCCACCAAAGGGGTGGTATAAATTAATGGGAGGAATAACCAAGATGCCAGTTCAAACTAAAGGGAGGACTTGGAAAGGTGACAGTTCCTTTCTAATGCGAAAACAAAGTCCAGGGAATAGGGCAATCATGTTGAACAGCTATCCCACGGGTAGTCAACCTTTAGCTCTCCAGCTGCTGAAGACTACAATGCCTATCATTCACAAGCAGCCAATGGGTTGGGAATGATGGAAATTGTAGTCCAACAGCTACAGGTCCATAGACTGATTTTGCCTCCTTTAAACCTCTGGGTGCTACAGGAATGCACAAACCATTGCACACCCCTCTGTCACTCCAACAGTTAATGAGCTGATTCTCAAACACAAGGAACATCTGAAATCCATCATTTGATTCCATTCTTATATAGAAAAAAGGGGAGGGTTCATGTACCGTTTCAGGAGGAAGACGGCCCAAAATCTCAATTAGAGCCTTGTACATCTCCTCTGCTGTCCCTTCAAAGAACTTCCCACACCCCGCGACAAAGAGTGTGTCTCCTGCATTAAGAGTAGAGAGAACAACATTATCTACCAATGAAATAAGTAATTCTTATCTTGTAATAGTGAAGACTAGTAAGAACTATTTTACACTAGATACATCAATACAGCAATGATGCACTGGATCTGTCACCTATGGTGAAACGTAACATGCTGCACTATGGTACCTTTCAAACAAGGGATTATAGCCTTGTGTGACTGCAACAAATTCCAGCATACAACAACATTATTATGTAAAGTTACAGTAAGGAAGGTATGTACAGAGGCCTGTGGGGCTGTATTATTACTGTATTCCTCCAAGGAATGCAGTAAAATTACAATAAGGAAGGTCTGTACAGTGGTCTATGGGGCTGTATGATAACTGTATTCTCTCAGGCACACAGTAATGTTACAGTAAAGAAGGTCTGTACAGAGGCCTGTGGGGCTGTATTATTACTGTATTCCACAGAACGCAGTTAAAGGGATAGTAATGTTTCAAAATAAAAGCAGCTCCAATTAATCTTCATAGTATTTGGGCCATGAAGAGTGTTACTTCAATACTATCACAGTTGTAGTTCAAGAGTAATTGAATGACAAAGTAACCCCCTCCCACCCCTTTTACCTAGTGTAACCCTCCTCCCCTCGGACGTGGAATCTGGTCTCTTGACCGGATAGGTCGCAGCAAGAGACAATCTTCTTACTGTGAGCATAAGGAAAACCCTGCTCCCCTTGACAGGTTTTTCCTTATGCTCACTGAAGATTGTCCCTCTCTGCGATCCATCTGGACAGTCTTGCTGCTCTGAGGTGAGCAGTGTTACATCAGTAAAAGGGGTGGGAGGGGGATACTTTATCATTCAATTACTCTTGAACTACAACTCTGATAGTATTGAAATAACACTCTCCATGGCCCAAATACTATGAAGATTAACTGGAGTAATAATTACGGTTACTACCTTATCAACAGGACCTCACCTGTGAACACAGCGGGTGGTTCTGAACTGTTTGGTTTAGTGACATAGTAGCAGATGTGCCCAGATGTGTGGCACGGGGTAAAGAGACATTTTACATGAAGTGCCCCCACCTAAAACAAGATAAAAATAGGAAACCTGGCATCAGTGATGGAGGAGCCGCCGACCACCTACATCAGGAGTGATCAATTAGTAGAACTACACACCAGTCATCCCCAATCAGCCGCTTGTCATCTCTTGAACAAGGACAGAAGAGCAAAATCCAAAGGGGATATTAGGATTTTCTGATCATAATAAGGTGCGTAGGGTTTTTATTAAGAGTTGTTCCTTTTTTTTTTTTTTTTAACCCCTTAACGTACATGTGATGTTTAGGTAGGCAGCCCTAAAGGGCCAGGGCACTTTTTTAACCCTTTGAGTGCCAGAGGAATACAGAACGCACTGCCCCTCTGGCACTCAAAGGGTTAAACTGCAATTAATTCTGGGATTGCAGATCAGTGTGTAGCCGAGCTGCCACCCCAGGATTCCTTCACCAGTCCTTATCGCACATCACCGGTCGCTAAGGGGTTAAGGAGGTCACCAATGCAATGGCCGTACGTTCAAAAGAAAAGTGGTGGAGTTCCGGGCAAACCAGTTGCACTATAGGGGGCAAATAAGAATTCCTAGTGATTTAAATGGGGATTTTAACCCCTTGAATGCTAGAAGGGTCTCCAACGCATTGCAATGCTCTAGATACCTCTTTAGCACTCAAAAGGTTACAGTCGACCTATCGCCTTGAATTTGCTTTACATATTTGTAAACTTCATTCAAAATTGCCCATGTGTCATTTTATCCAAAATTTCAGCAGATGTCTAGTTTAGGAGATATTCGCAATTTTATTTCTGGGAAAAGTGAAAGTGAACAGTTCCTGGTACAGCACAGAACTTCATTAGCAAACGGCAAGTCACTGAAACCTTCATTAGCATATAACAAGTACTGAATAGACTTCATTTGCATAGAAAACATCACTGGTGCAGAACAAGTACTGCCATTAGCATACAAGCATTAATATCTCTTTAAAGGGATAGTAATGTTTCATAATAAAAGCAGCTCTAATTAATCATCATGGTATTTGGACTTTTGAGAGTGTTATTTCAATACTGTCAGAGTTGTAGTTCAAGAGTAATTCAATGACAAAGTATCCCCCTCCCGCCCCTTTTACTGATGTAACACTGCTCAGCCAGATCAGAAGGGAGGTGCCCAGGTAGACTGCAGAGAGGGACAATCTTCACTTACATAAGGGAAAAACCTGAAAAACTTGTCAAGGGGGGCAGGGTTTTCATTGTTCTCATAGGATGAAGATTGTCCCCTTCTGTTATCTGTCTGGTCTATGGACTGGATTCCACATCTGAGAAGAGATGGCTTACACTAGGTAAAAGGGGCGGGAGGGGAAACTTTGCTTGTGAATATCTCTCAAACCATAAAGGTTTGAGAGATAAGACTTATATCATTCATGTTTTTTTTTAATGCCTACAAAATAAAATAAAGATAAAATGAAGTATTACTATCCCTTTAAAGGGATAGTAATGTCTTGCTTCAATAAAAAGTAATATTTAGCTATTCAAAAAATAAATAACTGGTGCAGGTCCCGTCTCTCAAACATGTATAGTTTGAGAGATAAACGATGATAAAGTTCCCACCTCCCTCCCCTTTCACATCCGTCAGCCTCTAGCTCACAGAAGGAGATCCTGATCCCGGGACCAGACGGTGTCTCTTCAGCAGAGCCGAAAAATAGAGTTATATAAAAATAAATACTTCATTGGAACGGTCTACAAAGTGTGCATGTAAACCAGGCACACACTGTAAACTGTTCTAATTAAGTATTTGTTTTAAGACAGCGCTATCTCAGCCCTGCTGAAGAGCCGCCATCGAGTTGCATGACCCTAATCTCCTTCTGTCAGCTAGGCAGCTGTGAAAGGGGAGGGAGGGGGAAGCTTTATCATCGTATATCTCTCAAACTATAAAGGTCTGAGAGACGAGACTTGCATAAGTTAATTTATTTTTTGAATATCTACAATGCTAGTGTAAAAGCCCATGTACACGGTCCAAGGTCTGGGTAATGTTAACCCTCTGAGTGCCAGAGGGATACACAACACATTGCAATGCGTTGCGTACCCCTCTGGCACTCAAACGGTTAAGCGGTTGCTACCTCACTGCTCCACGCCATGCAGTCTTGTGCCGCCTCACTCACGCGATGCAATCATGCGCAGTAGAGACTGCCCAAACGCACGCAGTCTCTACTGAGCATGAAGGCTTCTGACAAACATCCTAGCGAATTATTATATAGGATTACTTTTTTTCAAACAAGACATTACTAACCCTTTAACTGTACATTTGCTGATCTTTTGGGCAACATGACACAGTTTTTACTGAAGTTTTCAAATATGCAAACCTGATTTAAAGGGATAGTATTACTTAAAAAATACTAATCCCTGTGTTAAAGCGCTAAAATAAAGATGAAAAATGCTCCCAGCGGCATCTCGCAAACCCTTATGGTTTGAGAGATAACCGCTTTCAAAGTTCGCCCCTGGCTGACGTCAGCATTCTAACTGAGAGCAGGGGAATCCTCTCCTGGGACCAGCCGGCGGCCCTGCAGTAGAGCAGCGATCGCGTTAATAAAGAAGAAATCCATCACTAAAAAGGTCTTCTACGTGTGCTTGGTTTACAAGCACATGTAGAAGACCTTTAAAATTAAGGATTTCTTTTTTGTTAATTTGATCTCGGCTCTGCTGCAGGGCCGCCGGCTGGTCCCAGGAGAGGATTCCCCTGCTCTCAGTTAGAATGCTGACGTCAGCCAGGGGCGAACTTTGAAAGCGGTTATCTCTCAAACCATAAGGGTTTGAGAGATGCCGCTGGGAGCATTTTTCATCTTTATTTAAGGGCGTTAACATAGGGATTAGTATTTTTTAAAGTGTTAGTAATGTCTAAAACAAAAAAGTTTTTTGCATTTAGAAGAGCTTAAAAAGCTGAGCTAAATGCAAAAAAACGTATCTCTCAAACCGCTATGGTTTAAGAGATACAAGTGTTTAAAGTTCGCTGTCTCCTACTGACAGCTGTAAAGCTGTCAGCAGGAGATCCATGTCGGTCGACACGCTGGCGCTTGAGAAGTGCTGGGATCTCATTACTTACACGGAATCCCTTCATTGGAATGGTCTATGTGCTTGAACACCAGACACATGTTTTAGACCATTCCAATGACGGGATTCCATGTAAGTAACGAGATTGCGGCACTTCTCAAACGCCTCCGTGTCGACCGACACGAATCTCCTGCTGACAGCTTTACAGCTGTCAGTAGGAGACAGCGAACTTTAAACTCCTGTATCTCTTAAACCACAGCGGTTTGAGAGATACGGTTTTTTGCATTTAGCTCAGCTTTTTAAGCTCTTCTAAATGCAAAAAACTTTTTTTTTTTTTTTAGACATTACTAACACTTTAAGTCATACTATCCCTTTAAGGTGAAAATTCCACAAAGTAACAGTTGATGAGGCTGAAAACAAGACATGCGTCCAGTCAAGTCCAGCCCGTGCCTAAACACTCCTGTTGATCCAGAGGAAGGCAAAATAAACCCATTGAAGCCATTTACAATTAAGCCTCAAGAGGGTAAAAAATTCCTTCCTGACTCCAAATGGCAGTCAGATATTTCCCTGGATCACCAACCTATCTTCATTGAAGCCACTTGTAATAATCTTCAATATTGTTCTGTTCTACATAGGTATCCATTGCTTTTTTGAAAGCAGTTATAGTATCTGCAAGCGCAACACCCCAAGGCGCCTTTCCTCTAGTCTTAATGGGCGACCTCTCGTTCTTAGTTCAGCTCTTTCTGTGAATAATTAATTAGATCTTTGTGTGGCGCACAGTGTAAGGCATTGTTATGACAGAGCAGTGTCTGCAGCGCACAATGTATGTGGCAGTTCATGTTCATTGTGTAGCTCAGGTAAATTAATGCAATTTACACTTTTTGGATGTGGACTTTGACCGGTGCCCAAAAAATGTATTTTTGTATCGTAAACCCTCTGAGTGCAGATGAGGATTGTTGGCACATGTACTCCGTGAGAACATTTTTAAAGGAGAAGAAACATCGAATAACCACAGGTTACCTTAACTATGGCCAGAAAATCCTAATTGCCCCTGTGAATATTGCCCTTGTGCATGAGAACACCTTTGATCAGTCCTGGATATTGTGACAATGGAGGCGGACATGATAGTTGCTGGCAGTTTTGTTTTCTTTAAAGGGATAGTAATACTTCGTTTTAACTTTATTTTATTTTGTAGGCATTAAAAAAACCACAAAGAATGATATAAGTCTTATCTCTCAAACCTTTATGGTTTATGAGATATTCACAAGCAAAGTTCCCCTCCCCGCCCCTTTTACCTAGTGTAAGCCATCTCTTCTCAGATGTGAGTCTGGTTGTATGACAGGACAGATAACAGAAGGGGACAATTTTCTTTGTATGAAAACAATGAAATCCCTGCCCCCCTTGACAAGTTTTTCAGGTTTTTCCATTATCTTAATTGAAGATTGTCCCTCTCTGCAGTCTATCTGGGCATCTCCCTTCTGATCTGGTTGAACAGGGGGGGGGATACTTTGTTTGTGAATATCTCTTAAACCATAAAGGTTTCAGAGATAAGACTTATATCATTCTTCATGTTTTTTTAATGCCTACAAAATAAAATAAAGTTAAAATGAAGTATTACTATCCCTTTAAACTCAAGCAGACAGAGTGAATGAGCATTCTTAACCTTTAACCCCTTAACGACCAGCGGTTGCGGGGTGTGTGGTCCTTTAAGGACCCGATAGAGAATTTCGGCGTGCCGCCCCACGTGACTGATCACGTGGGGCGGCACGCCAAACTGAGGGACTGAAAGAGATCGCTCCGGTCTTGGAGCGATCAAATTCAGTCCCCGGTATTACTCACCGCGCTCCTGGAGGAGCGCGGTGAGTAATAGTACGTGACGTACCAGGACTGTCACTGGTCCTTAAGTGCCGGACCAGCATGATGGTCCGGGTACGTCACCGGACGCTAAGGGGTTAAGGACCAAACTGATAAACGGCTCAATGGAAAGCAATATGTTGTACACCTCTCTGCTCCTCAGAATGTTAAGCTTTCCATGTGAAGTGGGAGGAGTCTGAGATCCTGGGGTCCTGCTATCAACTGTCATGTCCGCCACCATGGACTAACTGAAAAGCTTGAACAAAGGCAAAATTCATAGAGGCCATTAGAATCTTCTATTCATAGTAAGGTAAGTGGGGGTTATTATAAGGTGTTACTTCTCCTTTTTTAACCCTTTGAGCGGCAGAGTGGTATGCAACTCATTGCGGTACCCCTCTGGCACGCAAAGGGTTAAAGAATGGGAACCAATACCAGAGCAAGTTATTTTAAAACATTTGTTTCCCTTTAACCATTTGAATGCCAGAGAGAGTGGGTGACGCTGCCCACTCCTATGGAAACACAAGTAGTTAAAAATCCTGACTCCATAGAACTTACCTGGAAAGTGGTGAGATGGGATACTTTCTGGGTTAGTGCCCCAACTCTGCTGTCCCCTCCATATACCTTTAACCCCGATACCATCTTCACCAGTTTCTCATTTCCACCAGCGTGATCCCTGGAGAACAAGGATGAAGTTTCAATTGTGATAACCAAGATTCATCCCCCTACGTACACACAGACAGACACACCAGAGATCTGCCCTTCTATCCCTGGACCCTCTCTGCACTCTACTAGAGATTCTTCTCATCTACACTTTCAATTTCATCCTCTATATTAGGCGTGGGAAACCTGAGGATTACAAATGGCTGGGGGTGATGGAAATTCTAGTCTGCAACCATTGTCGTTCCATCTCTGCTCCCTAAATACTGAACATGAAAAAGAGGACAATAATAAAAAGGAAACGTACCAGTGGTGATGTGTAGTGAGGACAGTTGTCAGTTTAACGCAATGTTTCTTCACTGCGTCTACAACCTATTGGAAAAACATTACAAATCAAGTTCAAACATCTTACAGTATGTAATCGCTGCTGGCTTCTACCTTTAAGTGATACTACGGGCCACTGTGTTTAAGAAACTAAAGAGCTATAATTCTATGTCAAACCAACTGCACCATGGGGATAACTAAAATGCCCATTTACTTAAAGGGATAGTAATACTTAAAATGTAAAAAAAAAAATATGTTGTAGGGTTTATCCCCCTGAGTAAAACAATAGTACTCCCACTGCTGAAAGGTGTTTAATTCGAAAGTTATTAATTTTCAAAGTTTAATTTTTTAGGTGCAATATCACAGTGGCCTGAAATTGTACAGTGGCGCTGTTGCTACACGATCATATGGACAACTCTGGTCCCGGGACCATAAATCTCCATAGGATGGTGTAGCAACAGCGCCACTGTACAATTTCAGGCCACTGTGATATTGCACCTAAAAAATTCAACTTTGAAAATTAATAACTTTTGAATGAAATACCTTTCAGCAGTGGGAGCACTCTTGTTTTACTCAGGGGGATAACCCCTACAACATATTTTTTTTTACATTTTAAGTATTACTATCCCTTTAAATATGGCTTTTAACCCCTTGAATGCTAAAGAGGTCTTACACATTTTGAAGTGGTTATAAGTCCCCTTGAAATGGCGATTATAGTGTTTTACCTTTCTGGCACTCAAAGGGTTAATGGCGCTTGCAAATAATTGACTGTATTAAACCAATGTCAGGGCAAGCAGGATACACCCACACGCTTATTAATTTAATAGCACAGTTATGAGTTATGAGAATGAATAAGCAGATCCGGAAGACAATAGAAAGACAAACACAGTGCTTACTCAGTAGCAGTGTAACTAATGTGTACGTCTGAATCAGCAGATTATTAGGGAGTTGAAAGAAAAGCCCAATAAAGTTTACTTTTTTCAAGCAAATATATTGTATACAATAATGGTCAGTGTAAGTGTAGTAATTCTGGATCAATCCAACTACAAAAGAGAGGACAAATCCTAATTCTCCAAATTCCTATTCTTCTAAATGGGGGTTTAACCCTTTGAGTACCAGAGAGGTATCCTACACAATGCTTTGCAACTCAGAGGGTTAAAGGAACACCATTCAAGAATACAATAAGCCGTGTACAAAAGAGCATGTTTTATCAGTAATAAATACACTTAATATTCTGCACAACATTAAAGGGATAGTAAAGTCCGATTTAATGAAACTCTGACTGTCCATCCAGACAGTCTTGCTGCTCTGAGGTGAGCAGTGTTACATCAGTAAAAGGAGTGGGAGGGAGATACTTTATCATTCAATTACTCTTGAACTACAACTCTGACAGTATTGAAATAACACTCTCCACAGCCAAAGCACTATGAAGATTAATTGGAGCTGCTTTTTGTGAAACATTACTATCCTTTTAAGCAGGCGAGACTGAAATTAATTAGGGAGTCTACCTTCTGTGGTTGCACAGGATCCACAATGGCGGCCTCTCTTGTCTCCTCATCAATGAGCAGGTACATGTAGTTATCAGTGAGAGCTGGGAGCAGTTCCACCTTCATGTTGGACTGAGCGACCACTTTGTGTTTCCTGAAATCGGTCTCTGATTGGTTCTGTAAGACGCTGGTCCCTAGATAAGAGCAGCCTGATTCCAAACAACAGAAAAAAAATAAGGACTAATTTATAATCCATCTAAAGTTAACCATTTACCCTTTGAGTGCCAGAGATGTATGAAACACATTGCTCTGCAATGCGTTGCGTACCTCTCTGGCACTCAAGGGGTTAAAGCGGAATTACCACCATAGGTAAAGTCGCCCTGCAATAATTAGGCAGGTGGAGACTAGGATAATAGTTATATTACCTCTCAAAAGTAGCCACTTGTAAAGTAATCCTTAATCTTCCGAGACTGACGACCAGGTTAGTGAAGTCTGCGCGCCTGCGCCGTCAGCCCCTCCCGGTGCCTTTCGGGGCAGTGTAATGTTTTTTTAATGGAGACTGGGACTGACAGCGCAGGTGCGCAGACAAGATGTCTGCCCTGATGCCTGGCTTCTGGTCTCGGAAGATTAAGGATTTCTGTAGAATTGTGTCGTTCTGAGAGGTAAAATAACTATTATTAAGCTAGTCGCCACCTGCCTAATTATTGCAGGGCGACTTTACCTATGGTGGTAGTTCTGCTTTAAAGGTGAATTAACACTACCTAATAAAAGTTCCCCACTTTCCTTACCCCAAAATCTAAATTCTAATGGCCCCTATGAACTTTGATAATAAACTCTTAAGACTGCCGCACACGCTGTTCTCTCTGTTAACAGGGTGCTACCTGGCCAAACCTCCGCAGGACTAAAACCTCTCCATGAAACTGAGCACTCGCCTTAGTTCAGTAAAACATCACTTTTATTGGAACGTCTTTAAATACAGTGCAACGTCCGACGTTTCAGTTCAGATCTGGACTTTCACCAGGGACCAAAAAAAAAACTTTTTTTTGTGGTCCCTGATGAAAGTCCAAATCTGGACTGAAACATTAAACACTGAACTTTATTTTATGACGTTCCAATAAAAGTGATGTGTTACTGAACCGAGGCGAGTGCTTGGCTTCATGGAGATGTTTTAGTCCTATGAATTTTGTCCAAGAGCTAACATCTTCATTAGTCCTTATGTCGTGTGTCCACGGAGGCGGCCATGACAGTTGCTGTCAGTTTTTTCAAACTGAAGCAGTCAGTGTGCATAAGCCTGCTTAACCCTTTAACCCTTTGAGTGCAAGGGGGGTACGGAATGCACCGATTTGCAATGCATTCTGTACCCCCTCTGGCATTCAAAGGGTTAAGGACCAGAGGGGCGTGCAATGCATGCACACCCCTCTGGTTTTTAAAGGGTTAACATTACCGTGTGCGGTAGGCAACATTTGAGGTCCTGTGGTTGTTCTACGAAAGGTCGTGTCGGTTGTGTCTACCGCCATGCACATGACGTCCAGGACGGACTGAAGACAACATTCATAGGGGCCATTAGGATTTTCTGGCAATAAAAAAAGAAAATAGAGTGTTCTTAATAATATAAAAATAATTAGTTCTCCCTTAAAAGTGAAGTGTAACCGTTAAAACTTGTGGATCAAGGATTGAAGGGGAAGTGTAATGTGTTGACTGCCCTTTTGTATTAAGGTCCTGCCGCAGTCATTTTACTACCCATCACTGTATTAGTCCCTAGCACTTCAGCTAAAGGTCCCATCTATGGTTATACCCACCCCTTTCAATATGGATTTAGGATACTTTTTATATACCCTGAACCAGACACTCTCCGGTTTCACACTGCTGTAGCTCTGAGATATCTGCAGACGTATTAAGGCCACCCAATACAGCAGAAGGAAAAAGCAGGTTCCAAAGTCTTGTCTCTTAATCCTCTTTATCTGCACACTCATACATCAGATTTTCTTGTGTAAAAACTCAATTTTACTAACCTTTCTATACACTGACTCCTATAGTTCCTTCTGGGGGTGGGGCCTATTCTCCAAAACAGAACAGAGTACTGAGATCTGACAGCTGATTATCTGATGTCATCATGATTTAACCATCTCAGTGCCAGAGAGGTGTGAAACACATTGCTTCAAAAAACAGAAAAAAAAGACAGTGCCTCTAAGTGCAGACTATTGGAGCTTTCCCACTCTAGCTTTCCCCTTCATATGAAGCTATGCCAGCCTCTGAGCTTCAAGGCTTGCCTCAGTACTTTCAATCAGCTGCGTTCCGTCCTTCTTAGACACTCTCCTTCATTTCACCACACGTGTCATTAGGCCCGGATAAACTGCCGCTACTAGTGCTCAATATTAAACGCCTTTAATGGAGATATTACGCACATAACACAATAACGTACACAGATATAAAATAAAACTAACAATAACCCTACGCGTTTCGCCTTAATCAGGCTCCACTGAGGCATGCTTCACAATGATGTGCATTCCCTTCTTGTCTATAAAGTGTTAACTCCTCACCATCACATGACATGCAAGGACTGTCACACCGGTCCGAACATTAAGGACACTGACGGTCCTGGCAGATCATGGAATTCTGGGATGGCAGCGTGGGTTCAAGCCGCTATGCTATCCCAGAATTCATTACGGGAAAAAGTGGTCCTTAACGGTCGCCCACACCCGGATCGTTAAGGTGTTAAAGAAGAATTGTAGCCTTAGAATGAAGTGGTTCTAACAGAAGGCTGTACCCTGGCAGATATCTTTCATACAGCTGTACCCCGGCAGACCGGCCGTGGCTCTTCAGCAGAGCCGAGATTGCAAGATATAAAAATAACTATTTCATTGGAAGGGTCTGAAAAGTGTGCTTGCAAATCAGGCACACTTTGTAGACTACTCGAATTAAGTGGTTCTTCTTATATCTCGCGATCTCGGCTCTGCTGTAGAGCCACGGCCAGTCTGCAGCCCGGATTCCAAATCTGACAGGTAGATGGAAGACTTGACTGTTTTAGTCAGTGAGGGAAAACTTTGCTTGTGAATCTCTCTCAAACCATAAAGGTTTGAGAGATATGACTTACATCATTCTTCATGTTTTTTTTTAATGCCTGCAAAATAAAATAAAGATAAAACAAAGTATTACTACCCCTTTAACCCCTTGTTTGCTAGGGAGGTCTCCAAAGCACCCTAGGGAATTAAATAAGTCAGTAAAAGTTAAGATGACCACATATCCCTTTAAATCAGGGACACTTGTACAAACACACTCCAAACCTGCAGTGATTCTATACAGTTCTGTAGAATGGAATTTCGTAGGTGCCCCTGAATTAAACAGATATGTGGTCACTTTAGTAAAAGGGTGTGTAAACTGCTAAATAATCCAGTCACCATAAACCAGCGCGCAGACATGCTGGAACTGCTTGGGACATGCCCATAACTTGTGGGTGTGGCCAGCACAGCCCAGACATCATAACGCCAAAAACATAGCAATATCAGAATATATCTAGTTTCCCACTGACGTGCGACACAAGGAGAACCAAACTAGCCAGATCTGATTGACTTTCTGCACCATTAAAAAAAATATTACTAATCTTAACCCCTCGGGTACCAGTGACATGTGCAATGCATTGCTTTGCAATGCAATGCACACTCCTCTGGTCCTTCAGGGGTTAAATAAGCAATATATGACCAATATACAACATCATATTCCCTTCTGTTCAGGGAAGTTAGAGTCTCACTTTAAAGGGATAGCAACACTATTACTATTTATCCCAAGTAGCTCTGTATTTCAATATGATTAGTCTTGTGGTTCAGAAGCAACTGAACGAGAAAGGACCCCCCTGAACCACTGAAATCTAATAAGTTAGCCACTTGGGCCCTGCAGCAGGCATTTTTCATGTGTCCTCTGGCAGTCAGAGGGTTAAAGGAATGGTCTGCCAGTCCTACGTAAACCTATCTGACATTTGATCCCTGCATAGCTGCAGTCAGCACATTTGCTCTCTTATCCCTGACTCTGCAGTTCTGAGAACATGTACTCAATCATGTCCTGCCACCCTTTACCTGCTTACTACAAATATCTGCTTCCCTTTCCTCTCTCCCCCTACCTGTTGGCTTGTTAAAAACAGACATCATGATGGGCCCCTCAAGCAGAGACAGGATAAACTGGACCGGTCAGCTTGATTCAATTTGCCTGTGTGTCATGTTAGTCAATAGACCAAAAAAAATACAGTAAAGGAGATAGTCATAGTTGGTACAGTATGCTAATTGTGGTACCCGTACGGTGACAGTGACATTTCATATGCTAATGAAGGTGTACAGTGATGTTTCATATAATAATTAAAGGGATAGTAATATTTAAAACCTAAAAAAAAAATAGTATGTAGGCTCTCTCTCTGTGAGTAAAACAAGGGTACTTCCATGCAATGTGATCGAAACTGCTGAGTCACTTCCTGTCAGAACAATCAGGAAGTAAAGGCACAGTAATTCACTTCCTGATTATTTGAACTGTCATAACTTTTGAATAAAACAACTGACAGGGGTGGAAGTGGCCTTGTTTTACTCAGCAGGAAAAAGGAAATTTTACTTACCGATAATTATATTTCCTCTGTGTCCTTCCACGGCATAGTGGGTAATTGGTTCCGCCTCCCAGCTGGTAGGACCAATCAAGATTTTAATAAATTCTAGCGCAACCTCCCTTTGGCAGTTTTTACTTTTGTCCAAGCTGTAACGAGAACATGGTTAGTCTTAGGTAATACTTATTTTAAGTAATTCTGTAATACACATGGTAGGAACGATACTAGTACCAATATACCATAAATAACATGGGAGGGTTGCCGTGGAAGGACACAGAGGAAATATAATTATCGGTAAGTAAAATTTCCTTTTCCTCTGTGTCCGTTACACGGCATAGTGGGGACTTACCAGAGCAGTGCCCCAACATAGGGAGGGTTCTTGAAGAGATGTAATTAGGTAGTTAAAGCTGCTTCCAGCACCTTCCTGCCGAATCTGGCATCTGCAGATGCTTGGATGTCTGATCTGTAATGCTTTACAAATGTGGAAACAGATGACCAGGTTGCAGCTTTACAAATCTCTTCAGGTGAGGCTTCTGCTTTCTGAGCCCAAGAGGTGGATATGGCTCTGGTCGAATGGGCTTTAATCTTTAAAGGCGGTTCTCTATCTGCTGATTCATAGGATAGAATAATGCAGTTCTTTATCCATCTGGAAATTGAAGATTTGGATGCTGCGCAACCTTTAAATTTTCCAAAATGATGGACAAACAGGGAATCTGTTTTTCTTATGAGCTGGGTACGCTTAATGTAGATCTGAAGACAGCGTACTAAGTCCAGGTTATGTAGACGTTTCTCTAGATCTCCTTTTGGATCTGGACAGAAGGATGGGAGCACTATCTCCTGGTTTAAGTGGAAATGTGATATAACTTTAGAGCGGAATGCAGGATTCGGTTTTAAAACTACTTTATCCTGATGGAATATTAGACAGGGAGAGGTGGCCATAAGGGCCTGAAGTTCACTAACCCTGCGGGCGGAAGTAACCGCTGTAAGTAGCACTGTCTTTAAGGTGAGATGCTTGATGGAAATGGACTCCAATGGCTCAAAGTATGGGTGTGAAGAGAGCTGTTGTAGAACCAGGTTTAGGTCCCATGAGGGGACCGTGTCACGAATGGTAGGCTTGATTTTACATATTGCTGTCATATATTTCTTAATTAAAAAGTTGTCAGCAAATGGAGTGGCTAAGATGGCTGAAAGGGCTGAGAGCTGGACCTTCAATGATGCAGGTTTCAGGCCCTTCTGAAAACCTGTTTGTAAAAATTCCAGGATCTGAGGAGCAGCGATGGATTGCCTTTCCAGCTTTTTGGATATGCACCAGCGATGGAAGGTGGTCCAAACTCTATAATAGATTTTTGGTAGTAGAAGGACGTCTTCCTTGAAGTATAGTATTGATGACTGATTCAGAAAGACCCTGAAGGGCTAAAGATTCCCGCTCAGCCTCCAGGCCCTGAGTTGGAAGAAGGACGGATTGGGGTGTACTATTGGCCCTTGACATAGTAGATCCGGAATGTCCGGCAGAGGAATTGGAGGGCAGACTGACATCTGTATGAGGTCTGCATACCATATTTTTCTTGGCCAGTTTGGAGCTATTAGAATGACATTTGCTCTGTCCATTCTTACTTTCCTTATTACCTCTGTTAGGAGAGGAATTGGTGGAAAAATGTAAGCTAGTGGAAATGTCCAAGGGATGGTCAGAGCATCCTGGCCTGCTGATTGCCTTTCTGCCCACCTGGAAAGGTATTTTGGACACTGTCTGTTCTGAGCTGTGGCCATGAGATCCACTGTTGGAGATCCTAATGTTTGAATCAGGGATAAGAATACCTTTCTGTTCAGGCTCCATTCTCCCGGATGCAACTTTTTCCTGCTGAGGAAGTCGGCTTGGATGTTCAGGTGACCTGATAGGTGTGAAGCTGTTAAGGCTATTAGATGTTTTTCTGCCCAGCTTAATATCCTTACTGCTAGGCGATTGAGCTGAATGCTCCTGGTTCCTCCTTGATTCTGCAGATATTGTACTGCCGAGACATTGTCTGACCTTATGAGAACTGCCTGACTTGCTAATTCTTTTTGGAAGTGTAGCAGTGATTTCCAGATGGCTAATAGTTTTTGTTCTTGGTCTGACCAAACACCCTGAACTGACTTCTGGTTCCAGACCCCTCCCCAGCCTTGACGACTGGCGTCTGTGGTGAGAATCTGTTTGGGTGGTTCTGTTAGCGGACGACCTTGTGTCAGATTTTTTTTCCCGAATCCACCAGGCCAATTCTTTTCTGGTAGCAGTCAATATTGGGATTCGTCTGTACCAGTTTGCAGGGTCCTTTCGGTAAAACCGAAGGAAGTTGTATTGCATCTGACGTGTGTGTGATCTGGCCCATGGTATTATCTGTTGTGCTGAGGATAGGTGACCAAGGATCTTGGAGAAGAGCTTTACAGTCTGGAGCCGTCTGGAGAGGAATGTAGTCACTTGCTGTAGGATGCGATTCTGTCGGTCCAAGGATAAGGTGACTTTGTTTAGGGCTGTGTCTATTATAACACCCAGAAACTGAAGTTGTTTTGATGGGTATAGCATGCTCTTTTCTTCGTTGATCAACCAACCTAATTCTTGAAGCCTTCGCTTGCAAATGACTGTGTTTTGGACCGCTGTGTGAAGTGAAGGACTTATCAGCAGAATGTCGTCTAAGTATGGGACAACTTTGAGTTGATACTGGCTTCTTAGTTCCGCCATTGCTACTGCCAGAAGTTTGGTAAAGATTCGTGGAGCAGTGGCTAACCCGAATGGAAGAGCACGAAACTGATAATGAGTCTTCAGGATGTGAAACCTGAGGTACTTGCGGTGTGATGGTCTGATCAATACATGGTAGAAGGCATCCTTCAGGTCTATGCGTGAAAGAAAGTTTTGTGGTTGAGTCAATTTTATTGCTGACAGCACTGACTCCATCTTGAAGTGTTGAACACGAAGAGACTGATTGAGATCCTTTAAGTCCAGGATAAGACGAAGTTCCCCAGAAGGCTTTAAAACAGAGAAAAGAATTGAATAAAAGCCTTGGAACTTCTGACTCACAGGTACTTCTTCTATAACTTTGTTGAGGAGAAGGGACTGGAGGACCTGTCTCATCTGGAGGATCTTGCCCTTGTTCCTGACTTGAGATGTCTTGAATCTTGGATTTGGAGGAGCAGTTTGAAATTCGAGGACATATCCTTCCCTCACCATTTCCATTGTCCAAGTATCTGGATGGAGTGACTCCCAGGACTGATGGAATTCCCCCAGTCTGCCCCCTACTGGAGGTGAGGGAAGGGGACCTCTGGCATCATTGCTGGAATTGGGCCTTCCTTTGGAAGTCTTTCCTATTACTTCCTCTAGAAGGCTGAGAGCCACCTCTTTTTCGTTGCTCATATCCTCTACCAGGTCTGTATCTTTTTGCGTCTCGAAAGGACTGCCGCCGAGAAGAGCTGGTTCTTGCTGGTGATCCTCTGTTTCTTTTATCTTGAGGCAAAAAGGGACTTTTTCCTGCTGAGGATTTCTTGATAATCTCTTCTAGTTGTTCTCCAAATAATCTTGAACCCTCGAAAGGTAATGAAATTAAGCGATTCTTTGAAGCCGGATCCGCGTCCCAAGATCTAATCCATAGGGCTCTCCTGGCCGTAACTGATAAGGCGGATGATCTTGCTAGGAGTCTAATATTATCAAGAGATGCGTCACAGGAGTAATTTACAGCTTCTTTTATCATACCTAATTCCTTCAGGATTCTGGATCTTGACACTGAAGATTCAACTTTTTCTTCTATTTCTGATATCCATATTCGCATAGAGCGAAAAATAGATGCCATGGCGGTAGCAGTTTTTAGGTTTTCTCCTATAGATGTAAATTGCTTGCGTAGAGCTGTATCCGCTCTTTTATCCATGGAGTCCTTCAATGTTGTACCGTCCTCTAGGAGCAATGTTGTTCGTCTTGATGTCTGTGCAATAGCTGCATCAACTTTAGGTGGCGTAGTCCACTTAGCTGTATCTTCTTCTGCAAAGGGATACATTCTCTGGAAACGTTTGGAGGTAGAACTTCTTTTGTCACCTTGTTTCCATTCTTTCTGTATAATCTCCTGTATAGAGGTATGGACAGGAACCACTGCGCAGGTTTTCTTATACCCAATAAATGCAGTATCCACCACATTGAGATCTTTCTGAATCTCAGTAAGGCCCAAGGATTTTCTCATGGCTTTAACGAGAGGATCCACTTTATCAATGGAGAAACTACCAGATTCTTCTAATATTTCGCCTTCTTCTGCGGAGGATCCTGCAGATTCTAGCTCAATACTTTCATCCTCATATTCTTGAATGCGTGAGGTACCTTCCTCTGGGTCAGAAACCCTAGGCCTTTTCCTAGTGGTTTCCTGCATAGATGTGAAGGTCTCCTGCATGGAGGCCTTCATCCAGCTTAAAAATTCCTGAAATTGTGCAGGGACTTCAGAACCAGAGGCCTTCTTTAAACAATCAGGGCATAACTTGGAAACTTCAGAGGTAGGTAGTTTTTGATCACATGCAGCACATGATTTAAACTTTGTGGTAGCTTTCTCCTCTTTAGATGATTCCACAGGTTCTTTCTTTTCTGTTTTATCCTTGTTTTCAGACATCATAGAATGCACAAACTATATGTAGTATGTAGGTAAATAAGCTATCTAGCATAGAGATAATCCTGCAGCAATCTTGCAACATATATAAGTATAATATATAATATAATATGTTACTTACATCCTGGAGACCTCTGTCTGCACCTTCCTTTAAATGCTTCTTCTGTTCCATGTGCAGGATGGGCGGCCGGTTACTTCCTGCGTTCCACTGCTGGAACGCACGCCGTCTCTCTTCCTTCCTGCAGGTGGCGCTTCCGGTTCCCGCCGGGCAGAACAGCTATTAGGGGGGGAGGTTCAGCCGGCGCGTCGCCGCTTTCCAGTCCCCACGAGGTCTCCGGATGCAATCTTCTTGCCCCTGCACGATGCGGGGCAGAGGAAGAAGAAAATGCGGCCGCGATGAGGCAAGCCACATTATCCGGATGAAGGAGAGGTAGGAGAGAGGAAGAGGCAATGCCTCCGTCCCCCAGCTTGGGTAGGACCAAAAAAACTGCCAAAGGGAGGTTGCGCTAGAATTTATTAAAATCTTGATTGGTCCTACCAGCTGGGAGGCGGAACCAATTACCCACTATGCCGTGTAACGGACACAGAGGAAAGATCTATAACATAAGGTTTTCATAAAAAAAAGTTTACTGCTCCTTTAAATTAGTACTGGGATCAGGCCCATTGAGGCAGACTTTTTTTGTCGAAAGATCTTAAAGTCCCCGCAGTGAAGTCTTCTGTCAGTGTACTTCACTGGGAGGAGTTTGGGACCCTGGAGTCTAGCAAGAGAAAAGATGCCGGAGGGGGAGGGGGTAGACAGGATAGCTATTTACAAATAGATTCACAGCCAATAGAAATAATTCTCCTGGGGAACGCTTTACTCTAAGCTCAGAGAGAGGAAAAACAAGGGTTATCTATAAGAACTACAGGAAAGGCGATTTGACTAAAACAAAGGCAGGGATTTTTTTTTTTTTACAGTAAAGTTATAGAAATATTTGCTTCAGGATGCTTTTTAGCTCAGAACAATGCTGAGGATTACGACAGCTTGTTTCAATACAGATAGGATTTTGATCAGCTCTAGTCCTCAGGGTCACAATGACAGATCAGGAGGGAATTTGTTTCACCCACTTGGACCGTAATTGGAAATGGCTTCAATAGTTCATTTCCTTCTTCTCTAGATAAAGAACAGTGATTAGAAAAGGCTGAACCTGATGGATGATGTCCTTTTTTAGTTTTATCAGCTGTTACTATGTCTGCCTCCATTGACATGATATCCAGTACTAATTAGATACATTTTGGAGAACGAGTCCAGTCCACACAAAACTGATTCATAATGGCCATTAGGTTTTTCTACCCAGATTAAACCAAGTGTGTGGGGTGGTGTAATAAGAGATGTTTACGTTATTTTTAGTTTTTTTTTATGTAATTGATAGGCTTGATTTAAATGGAACTTTTAAACCCCTTGAATGCTAAAGGGGTCTTCAATGCATCTCTAGCTTTCAAGGTGTTGAAAAGCCCCTTTTAAAGGGATAGTAATACTTAAAATGTAAAAAAACAATATGTTGTAGGGTTTATCCCCCTGAGTAAAACAAGAATACTCCCACTGCTGAAAGGTGTTTCATTCAAAAGTTATTAATTTTCAAAGTTGGATTTTTTTAGGTTCAATATCACAGTGGCCTGAAATTGTACAGTGGCGCTGTTGCTACACCATCCTATGGAGATTTATGGTCCCGGGTACCAGAGCTGTCCATAGGATCGTGTAGCAAAAGCGCCACTGTACAATTTCAGGCCACTGTGATATTGCACCTAAAAAATTCAACTTTGAAAATTAATAACTTTTGAATGAAACACCTTTCAGCAGTGGGAGTACTCTTGTTTTAGTCAGGGGGATAAACCCTACAACATATTTTTTTCTACATTTTAAGTATTACTATCCCTTTAAACTGAATGCAATCTGGGGAATTTTTGTGCCCCCCCCATGGGGCAGCTGAATTGCTCCAGAACTGCACCGCTCCCCTTCCCACACACTGAATCCGATAGCAGCCACATTAGGTATTTGTTTTTGGATAAGGTTAGAAGTCCTACAAAGAGAAGGAAGACACCTACACAGGTGGGTGTTAACCCTTTCAGTACTATGAGTTGGACAGCCCTCTGGCACTCAAAAGGTTAAGCCTCTGGTCTTGTTTTTTCAGCTTGGGACATGTAATAGTGCAAATGGAATGCACTGTGTATTAACCCTTTGAGTGCCAGAGATATATATAATGCATTGCAGCACAAGGCACTGGATACCTTTCTGGCACTCAATGGGTTAATAATGTTTAGGCTGGCCCAAGCCCAGGGCTTTTGGGAAAATCCTTGTGGGGGACCAAGCAACTCCTGTACTGTGCAATAGGTTATACTCCCAACTGACTATATGCAGGTTAATCATAAAGCCTCTTTTTCACTTAGAACCTGTTATCTTGGGCAGCTAACCACCCTCCCTGGCAGTATCCTATCATGCCCACACAGATCATTCACCAGACATCAGCCCAGCTGGTAGTTACTGATTAATTTCTTCTAGTTTGCCTGAGTACCTATTAAAGGAACATTAACATCTAAAATGATATGGGGTAATTTATACTTGACACTGAGTAAACAATAGATATACAGGGGTATTGGGAGTGGATTTCACTTCCTTATCTCCAGTGGATCCGTTGTTAAAGTTGTAGTGTTGGATTTTCAAATAAATAATTAGTGTGTATATTTCTAAATCAGATTAAGCAATTTTACAAATAAAATTGTATAATACAAAAAAAAACCCCCAAAAAAAAAAACCCGGACAGATGACCAGTGTCTTTACAATACAAAAGGCCTAAAAACCCAAAATCTGGCCAAAGAATGGGAACCCAGTTGCAGTTACTCAATGGAAAATAGGAGGCAATGATCTGGGAATAAAATTAGCCCACTAGCCAAATGTGTTTTGTGCTCCGTACAGTTGCCAAAATAGAAATGGGACTATCAGGAGACGTATAGGGTACGTAGGAGCAGAAGTCTGACAACTTACAATGGAACTATCATACAAATAATACTAGAACGCAATATATTTGTAACCTAGGGATTTGCAAATCCTTACTATCTTTAAAGTCAATATGTCCACATTATTGCTGATAAACTGCTTCTTTCCAAGGCACTGGGCTGCACAGAGCTTACAAGGGAAGCTCTCTGCGCCTGCGCATTCAGGAACTTCCGGTTACCATAAGGTAACCAACTAGGGTCACCACCAGTGATGGCAGAGAATGGGACCGACAGCGCTGTCATTTCCTGTAAGATGTCTGCACTTTCTGTCCTCTGGTTCCAGCTGAAGAAGCTGTTTATAAGCAATTATGCTGACATATTGACTTTAAAGATAGTAAGGATTTGCAAATCTCTAGGTTACAAATATATTGGATGCCAGTATTATTTGTATGATAGTTCCACATGAAATGTAAGTGTCTAATACTCCTTACATCTGCAATTCCATATTTCCTTTTCCCTTTTCGTACATCTGTACCTGGGAAGTATGGAAGAGCAAAAAAATTGGTTGTACTTCATGGTCTATTTGGGAGGAGAAGAGAAGAACCTACAGTCTGGGATTTAAACGTCTAAATTGGTGGTTCAGTGGAGAGCCTACTGAATACTGTACTTGACTGGAAGTGAAGCTCAGCTTACTTAAAAGTAAGTGGATATTTACACATGATCTAAATATTTCTACATCCTACTAAGAATTTGCTTTGTTCTTTATCCACATGACGACAACTGGAGAACAGATTATCATATATTGATGGATTAATATATTTAAGTATGGTTATATAGCGTGGAGGCACCTTAAGTGTATTTTTGAAGTTTAACCTTTAAATATGTGATAGTAGAGGAAGATAACCCTATATACATCATCTATATTAAACCTCATCTGCCACTTTTCTGCCCATTCACTCAGTTTATGCAAATCTTTCTGATGAAAAAAACATTGAGACACTACTTTCAATACCGATTTCTAGTTCATTAATACATAAATTAAAAAGCATTCTAGATCATTAATACATAAATTAAAAAGCATGGAGCCCAGGATTGAACCCTGTGGCACTGCAATTTAGACCAGCCTTAAAGGTTCCATTTACAACAACTCTCTACCTGATATAATTTAACCAGATATCTCCTCCCAAACCGAAGCCTTTCAAATTATGCATTAACCTGTTGTGAGACACTGTATAAAAGGCTTTTGCAAAATACAAGTATACTACATCAACAGCAATTCCCTTGTCCAAATTACTATTTATCATTTAGTAAAATGCAAGTAACTTAGTATGATATGATCTGTTCTTCATAAAACCAAGCTGGCTCCTACTAGTATTAATATTGCTGGTTGTCACACAGTCCTGAAAACTATCAGTAGCCCTTCTAATATGTTACCCGCTAGGGAAGTCAAACGCACAGGTCTATAATTTCCAGGTTTAGATCTTGCCCCCTTCTTTTAATTATGGTCCTACATCAGTTTTGCTTCATTCTCAGGGCATTAAAGGGATAGTAATACTTCATTTTAACTTTATTTTATTTTGTAGGCATTAAAAAACATGAAGAATGATATAAGTCTTATCTCTCAAACCTTTATGGTTTAAGAGATATTCAACCACATCAGAAGGGAGGTGCCCAGGTAGACTGCAGAGAGGGACAATCTTCAATTAAGATAAGGGAAAAAGCTGAAAAACTTGTCAAGGGGGGCAGGGCTTTCATTGTTCTCATAGGAAGAAGATTGCCCCCTTCTGTTATCTGTCTGGTCTATGGACTGCATTTCACATCTAAGAAGAGATGGCTTACACTAGGTAAAAGGGGCGGGAGGGGAAACTTTGCTTGTGAATATCTCATAAACCATAAAGGTTTGAGAGATAAGACTTTTATAATTTTTCATGTTTTTTTAATGCCTACAAAATAAAATAAAGTTAAAACGAAGTATTACTATCCCTTTAAGCATCATGACAGTGACTCAATAAATATTACAAATACTATGTTCCATGAATAGAAGTCCACTGTCCCTACTAGAAACTGTCATATTTGACTCCATGGATATGACATCCAGGATTAAGTGAAGTTGTTATTTCTTGAACCAAGCAGCAACGCAAAAGTTCATAGGGGACATTGGTATTTCCTGGACATAGTAGGGCAAGTGGAGAGTTATTATTCAGCTGTGTCAGTTCTGTCATAAGGACCAGAGTGGTGAACTAAATTACAAACAGTCTTTGACGTTAAACTATTAAAATGGGTGAACAACTAAGACGTGGAGAGGGGCCCTCCTCCTGCCAGTCGCAGACACATACCGACTCTGCAGCCAGCCACGGCTCCTAGGAAGGACAGTGCGCACCGCAGCCTCCTGCTACTGCACCCAAACAGTCTCATCCTAAAGGGGCGGGGCTGACAGCACACAACAGGAAACGATACTGATTGCAGCTCTCACACGCCAGCTTTACCTGCTTCACCCTTCAGAAGGCAGCCAATCAGCAGCGAGAACTATCCAGGAAACCTGCCAGGTGGAGGCGGGGCATAGCAACCATGCAAGGGGACTTGACAACTAGAGAGGGTGGAGCACAAATGCAATCCAGGAAACCCGACTGGCAGGGGCGGAGCAAAGCTAGCTAAGAGATCTGACAGGGGGCGGTGTCATATCGGCCAATCAGGAGAGACCTGTATAGCTAAACTAGGTGATGTCTAAACAGCAGTGGATGGTGCAATAGGGAGCGGACAGGTAGAGACACGGTAGATCATTCAGTAATAAAAACAGCCGGAGCGATGGCTCTATAGAGACACAAATATCTACCAGGAAACTTTACTAAGTGGGCGTGGTAAAGGGGTGGTCGTCAATGAAATTATCCAATAAGAATCTAACGCCCACAAACCACTTATAGGCGAACGTGGCGGCCATTATTGATTAGGGCAAATTATCCCGAACTATAATAAAGATAGGGCACCTCATCTAAAGGGTGAGGATGAGGCGAGTTGTAGTGTAACAGTTGAACAGCCATGTTGCTCTCCCATGTCAGTAGATAAACCCAGAAGGATGATGATAATACTGATTTATTTATACAGGTAAGGGGCATGTACGTACCATACGAGTTAGAACTAATATGCAGCAATGTTTACAGTTAGTGTTGCCTACAGACAACATGTCCGCACGTCACATGGGAAACTCTGGGCGGGGCGTGGTTGAGGTTGGGTGGCGTGCAGCCAATCATCTTCGAGAGGCTCGGATTCCTTATCCAATGAGCGACTCCAGTCTTAGTCTTGGCAGACAGATACTGCTCCGTACTCCGAGTGAGGGCTGAGGTGCAACGTATCCTCCGGGGTCCCCCAACCGAGGAGGAGAACCTACCGTCACTTACCGCCTCACTAGGTTCTGTGGTGGAGGTGGTCACATGATAGAGGCGGGTCCGAGCAGCAAAAGCCTTGTCACGTGGTAGGTTGTGTTGACACCCAGTGGGCAACCTGTTGGACTACAACTCCCATAATGCTCAGCTGGGCATTGGTCAGAGGGATGGGAGTTGTAGCCTAAATACAACATACGGCACCCTCAGTCTTTTTACAGCATTGATTCTCAACTCCACTCATCAGGGCGTATCAACAGGTCAGCTTTTCAGAATATCCCTAATTAAGCAGAGTTAAATCAATCAAAATAACTGAGCCATCGATTACTCACCAGTGATGAAGCAGGTATAGTAAGAAAAGCTGACCTGTTGGTGTACCCCCTAGGACAAACTGTGAGAAAAAGCCCCTTCTGCAGTTCCCAGCTATACTATTTCTGTTATGGTATTTTGACATGAGGTCGGCAATGCTTGATCAACTATGTTGGTAACCCTTTGAGTGTCAGAGAGGTATCCAGCGTTAATATTATATTCCATTACAATCATCCACTCCAGTTGTGGGCAACGTGAGACCATGCAGCTGCTGCCAGACTACAGCTTCTTTGAGTCATCATTCCTCACCAGCCAGAATGATAGGAGTTGCATGTGGTCTGGCAGCAGCATCAGGGCTTCAAGTTGTTCATCCCCTGCACAACAGCTTCCATATTGATGTTATACAGGTGCATCAAACCTCCCACTTAATTTAGGATGTTTATGAAAAATGTACACTGCAGGGGTTGCGCACACAGAGGGTATATAGTTTAGGCTAGGGTTGCCACACAGCCGGTATTTTACCGGCAGGCCAGTAAAATATTGGCTTCTGTCCAATGTTAAGTCTATGGAGGGAATGCCATGGCCGGTATTTTTTTGAAGAAGAGGTGGCAACCCTAGTTTAGGCCCTTCTTACAGAAACAACAAGTAGGCCCTGTACATACAGACCTCTGTTCTGCCCTCACCATTGGTTCACTCTGCCTTGCAACACAGCCCCCAGTTCATGAGCAGCTCTGCTCCTGCGGAACAGCTCTGCTACCTGATACATGCCCTTTACATTTTCATTAGAGTTCAGTGTAAATGGGAGGTTGCCACATCATTTAAAACCAAATGCATTTGACAAAAACATGGTACATGGGAATCATTGCAGCCTAGTTGCAATCGCTGCAGCATTCATTATTCATAATCTTTATGTTTTAAAGGAATGATGTAGTATCGGTAGCTGGGATGTTAGCGACATGCAAGGGATTTGATGTTGGTCAGCACGTCGTATGGAACACGATTTTGTTACTGTGAAGTCAGCAGTGTTGAAATGTCCGACTAAATCATGTGCACATTAAGACTTAATGGTCGGTGATTCACTAGGTTAACCCTTGTGCTGAGGAAGCTTCACAAAACACTGACCTTATAGGTAATTTTGGGCGTGTAGTGCATTCTCACCCACAATTGGAGGACTCCAAATTAGCTGTATCTTCCTTTCCCACACCGCTAGCATTATAAGTCCTCAGTGGGGTGAAACTTATATGCTTGATATATACCCTTACTCTAACTAAATTACCTACCATAGGAACTTAGATTTTGATGGCACATAAGAACCAACTGAACCATTTAGTCAGCCCGTACATGTCGCAGTTTGCAAGGACAAACCAAGAAGAGTTTACAGTTGCCCAGAAATTCCCCTTGCTTTCTCTTGCTCCTACCAGACAGCAAGACACATAGATTTAGCACCGCAATAATAAGAAACGTGTGTTGCTGTTGTATGTTTGTGACAGTGGTGGGCAACCTCCACCTGAGGAAGATGGGAACTACAGTCCAATAACAACTGTAAGACTGCAGGTTAACCAGCCCTGTTCTGTGCAGAGGAAATCGCAGTGGATTTTGAATGCAGACTTACACAAAACTAATTACAGAGCAAACCAGCTTCACCATAAGTGACAAATGAACATTCCCCAAATCCTCGTTTGATTTAAATGAGGTTTTAATCCATTGAGTGCGAGTGGGGTACGCAACGCACTGTAAAGCAATGCGTTCTGTATCCCTCTGGCACTCAAAGGGTTAACACCTTGGGGGTTATGTTCTAAGGTGTGATAAACATGTGATAAAGTGAAGATAACTTCTCAGTGACATCACTTCTCCAGTTCCTATGCTATTCTCTAGACCTATGCACTAATATTTCATCAGCTTTGAATACTAGAGATGTCTCCAGTTAACTTCAGAGCAATGCACTGGAGACGTCTCTGGCATTCAAAAGGTAAATATCCTACTCTAAAGGCCAAGTCTGGTCACCTTACAACTGTCAATCTTCTATTTTGGTAACAAAATTACATATAAAATGAGTTGCCTACATAGTTTTTTTTGTTTGTTTTTAAATGTATTTTCTTCTGTGTATCTCCAAGGCATTTTAAATAATGGGAACGTCTCCACCCTCCAGCTGGGTAGGACCAATCATCAAGATTTAAGAAGGTGTCTCCCTAATGTACCCTCAGTTTTTTTGGTCTTACCCAGCTGGATGGATGTGTTCTATGTTTCTAGGCCACCGTGATTGCCGCCATTCTTTCCTCCCGTTTACCTCTATCACGAGCTGCGGTCATCACTTCAGTGGGAATAGGCTTCTTCTCTCGCTCTGCGGACAAGAGTCTCATTGGCAGCACCATGTTTTTTGCCCTTTTAAGAATGGAAGTGCTGGCTGCAGCCACTCCCGGGGGATGTGGAAGTTGTGTTCCAGTGTGAAACGCACGTCAGGTCAGTGCGCATGTGCAGTGACATGTATAGGGATGCATGCCGGTAGATCAAGAGACTGGATGTGGCGTTCACTTGGCTGGGTATTTAAAAGCAGTCAGGTAAGTAAATGCCTTTTTCTATGTATTTGTGACTGTGCCTTTCTGTTAAATGGTTTATAGCTCCAGACATGTCAACCCCAGCTAAGGCCACCTCAAAAGATAAGAATGTCTCTGAACCCCTTAGCAAAGAAGAAAAATCCACTCCTAAGCATAAGGTGTGTTCAGGCTGCGACTCTAAACTCCCAGCCTCAAGTACTGCTAAGCTGTGTGATGAGTGTCTCAAAAAGGCAGCATGCCCTGATGTTCCAGGACTTCCTGTCCTGGATGAAGTCATCTATGCAGGAGAGTTTTAGATTCATTCAACAGGGAGAGCCGGCTCAAAAAAGACACCGTAAAGAGTTGGGAAAAGGCACCTCCACCATGTTACCAGGGGAGGAACATGACCTGGAATCTCCCCTTGATGACCAGGGTTCCGAAATGGGATCAGAAGAAGGTGAACTGGCTGAATATTCTTTAATCTTGACCTCATTGATCCATTTGTTATACTTCTGCGTAAATCACTGGGTTTACGTGAAACCCAACAAGATATGGACATAATGGACACAGCATTTCTGGGTAAAAAGAAATCCGCCGCGGCCCTTCCTGTTCATCAATCTATCTCAGACATGGTCCTTTCTGAATGGAAAATGGGGGACAGAAGAGCTGCGGTACCCAGAAAATTCAAAAGAATGTTTCCCTTCAGTGACAAGGGTGTTCAATACTGGGCCGCGTCCCCCAAGGTTGATGCACCTATAGCCCACTTGGCTAAGCATACTATCCTCCCAATGGAAGACGGGACTTCATTGAGAGACCCAATGGAAAGGAAGCTGGAGAGTGAGCTTAAGAAGAAATTCTCTGTCATTGGGGAGAACCTGAAGGCAGCCACGGCGATGGTTTGTGTCTCCCGAGTCATGTGCATCTGGCTAACAGAGTTGGAAGACAAAATTGAATCTAATGTCTCCAGATCAAAGTTATTAAAGGAGGTTGCTACTATTAAAGAAGCCACAAACTACTCCTGCAATGCCTTGCTGGAAATCATTTGTCTGCTGGCCAGGTCCTCAGCCCTGTCTATCTCAGCACCCAGGTCCCTCTGGTTAAAGACATGGAAAGCAGATACTACCTCCAAAAACAAACTCATCTCAAACTCATCTCTCTTCCATTTACAGGATCCTCCCTTTTTGGCAAACCCCTGGATGAGCTAATTAAAAAGGCTTCTGGGGGCAAAAGCCCATTCCTTCCACAAGAAAGAAAGAGCGGAGTCTCCCCTCCATTTCATCCTTCCAAATATCATAACCAGGCCTTTTGTGACAATAGAAGACGCGACTCCGGTCGTCAGGAGGAACAAAGAGGAAGATTTTCCAACAGAGGACCTTCAGAAGCACCTACTGCAGGAAGCCGCCGTTCAAACCTGAAACCCAATGAAGGCCAACGGGCCCCGGTATGGGTCCCAGAAGGGGCAGACTGGGGTCCTTTCTCCCGATCTGGGAGACCCAGGTACATCCGGATGCCTGGGTCTCTCAGATACTGGGCATGGGGTACACGCTGGAGTTCCTATCTGCCCCTCCGGCTCCAAGATTCCTCAGATCTCGCATACCAACCAATTTAAAGACCAGACAGGCCTTTTTTTACTTCAATCAGCAGCCTGATGGTTCAGGAAGTACTAGAGAAGGTACCTGCCCAGGAGGGAGGTTCAGGAATTTATTCACCTTTCTTTCTGGTCCCCAAACCCGCATGTCTCTTCAGAACTATTCTGGACCTCAAAGAAATCAATGCAAGACTCAAACACATCCACTTCAAGATGGAATCAGTGGAGTCAGTGATAGACACTCTATCAAATGGGATGTTCCTAACCTCCATCGACCTCAGGGACGCCTACTATCATGTCCCGATTCATCCAGCGCACAGAAGATTTCTGCACTTTGCAGTAAATCAAGAACATTACCAATTTACAGTCCTTCCCTTTGGTCTATCATCAGTGCCCAAAGTTTTCACAAAAAGCTCCAGCGCTAGCATGCCTCAGGAAGAAGGGAGTCAACATCCTAGTGTACCTGGACGATCTATTGATTATGGCTCCGTCATTCGAAAGCTTCAAAATCCAGACACAAGATGTCCTTCAGATCTTGCAGAAAATTGGCTGGATCATCAATCTTGACAAAAGTCATCTGTCTCTCTCACAAAAGATAGTTTTTCTGGAGCTATGCATCAACACCAGAACATCCCTGGTACAACTATCAAACGACAGAATATCCAAACTTCAGCTTACAACCCGGTCTTTTCTGAGAAAATCCCATCTGTGGACTTTCAGGAATTACTAGGCCTGATGTCTTCAGCAACCCAGATCCGCCCTTGGGCGAAACTACATTGCCATATTCTCCAAGAAAACTTCTTGACTTACTGGAAACCCGACCTTGGGAATCCATTCCAAAGAATTCCATTAATACAGTCAGCCAAGCGTGAATTTCGTTGGTGGCCGAACCCAGGAAACCTCCTCAAGAGAAGATCGCTAATAGTCCCAGAGTGGCAGGTCATTTACACGGACGCCAGTCTCAGCGGTTGGGGAGCAGTCTGGGGGTCCAGGACAACCCAAGGAGTATGGACTCCAAAAGAACAGTCCCTTCATATCAATATTCTGGAGACCAGGGCGATCAGATGAAAACTTCTTCACTTCCAGCTACATCTACAACACAAAAATGTTCTCATAAGAACCGACAACGTGCCCATAGCCATGTACATCAAAAACCTACTTCAATTAACTGCATCACATATCTCAGTAAAAAGCAACTTAGAAGCGGACTTTCTAAGCAGGAACAGCCTGGACCAGGGGGAGTGGGCCCTAAACTAGGAAATCTTCAAGCGCCTCACAGTCAGGTGGGGTTACCCAGAAATAGATCTAATGGCAACCAATCTGAATACCAAGACAAATTTCTTTCTCCGGGTGGCGGGACCCACACTCTCAGGGACAGGAGGCCCTGACAACCTGGTCTACATCTTTCCTCCCTCTCCACCTCTCATGCAAGTGTTTTAGAAGATTTGGAAAGACCAAGTGGAAGCCATATTAATCTGTGGTACCTAGCAGTGGTCAGTCAGAGAGCAGATAGTAATGTAGATAGAGGCGTCACAGCATTTGGACGGTTTTCCTGCCCCACTGCCATAAATACTGCTTACAGATTATTCCACATACTTTGTAAACAAGACATATAGTAAAGTGTTGTGGGAAACGTGGTGTCAAAGTGGGTAAGAGCCACAGTCTGACACCTTATTCACTCACACATTATAACAAAAGTTGCTAGCTTTTTGTTATTTTCCTTTAGTGTTTTAATAAGCCACTCTAATAACTTTAAACATGTATATTAATATGGGATACTGTTGGAGCTCTGTGAGTAATAGCAGGGATTGAAATTGATCGCTCCAAGACCAGAGCAATCTCTTTCAGTCTCCCATTTTTATGGAGACTGCATGAAAGGTATGACCGGTCAGTCATACCTACAAAATGCGCAGTTTAAAGTGGCCCCTGTCCCCCCTGGGTGAAAATCCCCATGTCCCTTTTTCCCACCCTATTTTGACACTTTTTTGTCCCTGGCATTTGGTGGTGTATATAATTGTATTACATGGGTCCACAACAATCACACTTGCAATATTGTTTAATTATATATATTTTTTAAAAATAAAATATATGTTTTTGTAAAAAAAAAAAGTGTGTTGTGTTGTTTTAAAAAAAAAAAAAAAAAAAAGTGTAAAATTGCAGGTCAAAAATTGACCTGCATTTAGCCAGCCTCCTGCACCAGCAGTAAAGGGGTTAATACCCCCAACTCCTGTATTTTGTTTTTTAACCACTAGGTGTCTCCCGTCTACTTCTGTCTCCCTTACTTTGAGAGCAAGGGAGACAAAGGCAGACGAGACAGGCACAGACAGCATGCTTTGCATGCTGCCTCTGTCTGTCACTATGCCGGTACATGTGATCACTGATACGGCGATCGCATGAACCGGAAGAAGGAAGAAGGGCTGAGACTGAATGCCCCAGTCTTGGAGCGCTCAGTCTCAGCCTGGATTTAATGATGGCAGCGTGCACGGAGGCACGCTGCTATCATTTAAGCCATGACGGTCCTGGACCGTCATGGGTCGTTAAGGGTATAACAACCCAAGACGGTGCAGGACCGTCATGGGTCCTTAAGGGGTTAAGAAGGTCATTTGTTTTCTGTGCAGAGCTTTGTTATTGGAAGTTGTGAGAAGGAACGAAGAGTAGGTAAGAGCAGCTTTTTTTCAGTATATGTTTTAAAGTAGCTCAGTACATGTTTAATTGATTAAAACTAGCTCCCGTTAATCATTTGAGAGCCAGAGGGGTACAAAACGCATTGCTTTGAAGAAAAGGTTGGAGCCCCCTGTATTAGAGACACACCACAGTGTGTGTTTGGTCTCCACCTACATTCATTCATTGCACAGGCTATGGTAATATTGGCCTAGCACAAAACAAAAGTGTCACATTGTGCCACCAACAAATAAAGTTTTTTTTTGTTTTTTTTTGTTTATTGGTCAATACAACATATAAACAGTGTTTAACAATCTTTAACCCTTTGAGTACCATAGAGGTAGCCAACGCAATACTTACCTGGAACACAGAAGGTTAAAATTAACTAAACTCAAGGCGACATGTCCACTTTAACCCTTTCACATGCCAGAGCAGTATCCAACGCATTGCTTTGGATATCGCTCTGGCACTCAAAATGTTAAATTCTGGGTATTGCCAACGTTGCTTCATAATGTATCAGAGACTTAGTGAATATGGAGTTATGTAAACTAATCGGTTGTTTTTTTTGTTTTTTTTCCTTCCCTACGGTGCAATTATTCTTATTAATAATACATTAATGTTATACCTCACTGTATTCTCATGTTATGTGCATTGAGCACCGTTTGCGTTATGTGATAAGGTAACAATATTTTTCCTCTTCCAGTTGTGTCCCTTCCTAGTCTAATGGAACATGAAGGTGAAAGTCATTTCAGTCTTGGATGATAACTATATGTATTTGGTGATAGAAGAACACACTAGGAATGCCATTGCAGTGGATGCTTCAGTGTCTAAAAAGGTAAATTGCAGATACATTTTAATTTACAGGAGCAATGCACTGAGTCGAGACAAACTTTCCAATTCCTATGATATTCTGTGGAGCCTCTTTTTTTTCCAAGTGGGAGAGATATTGTGCATATGCGTCATAGAATAATATAGCGTCTGGTGAGTGTATCTCGCGTTAGGGCAGGGCCAGGCAAGCTGTGGCTCTTCATCTGTTTGAGACTGATGAGAGACCAGAGGGAAGATTCACTAAGAGGTGATAAAGTGGAGATGACTTCTCCAATTCCTATGTTATTCTATAGCCCCAATTCACAATGATTTTCTCCAACTTTGGAGATCTTAGTGCATAGGTTCCATAGAATAACATATGAATTGGAGAAGTGATAAACTGGAGACGTCATCTCCACTTTATCACCACTTTATCACCTCTTTTTTACTTCTTAGTGCTTAACCCCCTTTGTTGGTTCCTAAAAATTCTTCAACTTTGGAGATCTTAGTGTATAGGCTCCGTAGAATATCACTATAGAAGTCATCTCCACTTTATCACCGCTTAGTGAATCTCCCACCTGGAGATACAGAGGTTTCCTGCCCATTTCTTAACCCTTTGAGTGCCAGAACAATGCATTAGCTACCTATCTAGAACTCAAAGGATTGATGTGTCTTCCCCCCCACAGTACCTTTGTTTCAATTTCTTATCAAAACCCTCTGATGTTTTTCATTATGTGCATCCCACATTTGTAGGTCCAGATGTAGATTTCATTTTAACCCCTTAACGACCCTTGACGGTCATAGTACGTCATGGGTAGATCTGAGTTAACGACCCATGACGTACTATGACCGTCATGGAATCCCAGGCTCCCCCCGCGGCTGCACGCCATTCAGGGAGTCCAGAATCCAAACTAAAAAAAAAAAAAAATGCTCCGTGGTCCTTTAGTGACTGCCGCGTGCCTGCTCAGCCAGTCGTTAAGGGGTTAAACACTTTGTTGCTAGAGAAATCTCAAGTCCATTGTGAAGTAACACTAGAAATCTCTCTGGCAGACGAGGTTAAAGGGAAACCATTATTTTAACATTACATATTTTATAATCATTTATCTTTTAAACACAGTCTTAAACCGTATACTGTAGTTTTTTGTTTAGAGGGCATTTTACATTCAATTCGGTTAGTTTACCTTGTACTTCTGCTCCATCCGACCGGATTCCAATTCTGACAGCTAGATGGCAGACTTGACCGTTTTGGTCAGTGAGGAGAAACTTTGCTTGTGAATATCTCTCAAACCATAAAGGTTTTGAGAGATATGACATATCGTTCTTCATGTTTTTTTTAATGCCTACAAAATAAAATAAAGATAAAACGAAGTATTACTATCCCTTTAAGGACCATGACCAGCTAGAACAGTGGTTCTCAACCTGTGGGTCGGTACCCCTTTGGGGGTCGAATGACTATTTGCCAGGGGTCGCCTAAAACCATCAGATATTTATATTTCGATTCATAACAGTAGCAAAATTACAGCAATGAAGAAGCCACGAAAATAATTTTACTGTTAGGGGTCTCCACAACTTGGGAAATTTTATCAAAGGGTCGCGGCACTAGAAAGGTTGAGAACCGCTGAGCTAGAACATGCATTTGTACCATATGGAAGAGTGTAGCTGTAAGAGACAAAACTCAGTTTTCTACAATAAACAAGATTTATACGTCCATGTAGTAGTAAGTGTTCTTAGTGCTGTGTATGCAAGAATGCTTTATAGATCTTGTTGTATTAATGTACATTTTCTGAATCCCACTCCAGCTGTTAGAGATTGTGCGGAAGGAAGGTGCCCATTTGAAAGCTATCCTAACCACACATCACCACCTGTGAGTAAAAACCTCTGTTTCTCTAAAACATTGCTAACATTTAACCCTTCGAGTGTCAGAAAGGTCTGCGCCTCTGACACTCAAAGGGTTAATCTTTTCTCTGTCTTTACTCAAGCAAGATAATAATGCTTGGTGCAATTCTTTCCCAGCTTGATTACTGTAACCTTCTGCCCACCAGCCTTACAGCTTTCTACCCTTCAATCTATTCAAAATGTAGCTGCTGGGATAACAGCACAGTCCCTTTTTATTAACCACTTGAGTGCCCGATGCATTGCAAAGCACGACAAAGATTAAGCGGAGCTGCATTTTTTGTGAAACATTACTATCTCTTTAAGCTTTAAGCAATATGGTGTTGGGGGTGCAAGATTTGAATATTTCATTAATCATTGTATTGATTATTGTTTTAAATTACTTGCTATAATTGGAAAAATGTGTAGGACCGCTTTGCGAGAATTAGAAATTATGCACATAAGGGCAAACGTGTATGAGCGTCTACTTTCACTCAAATAACTTCACCGCCTTGAAGGTGATGATTATTCAGTGTAATAAAATAGTCAACATAATAATTGCATATTTGAATAATTAATTTAATTGTTGAAGCCCAGTAGGGTATAATAGAAATATTTTACATCCTACTGTTATGCTGTAAGGAAGTTATCTATATAGATTTAGACAATTTATACAAGTAGCTGTAGGCACTGTCAACATTACTGCAACATGTATACACGTCTCCCCACTCCAGGCAACTGGTATTGAATCAATGATAATATTAATTCATAAATCCACTTTCTTTTTGTATAGTATTATATATACCTCTGTGTATTTTCACGCCTTCACTGGCTCCTCAAATGTTTGGGGGATATGCACTAAGACATGATAGAGAGGTGATATAGTGGAGATGACTTCTCCAGTTCTTATGTTGTTCTATTTGATCTCACCAAATAGAGGACTCTTAGAGCATAGGTTCCATAGAATAACATAGGAACTGGAAAAGTGATCTCACTGGAGATGTCATCTCCGCTTTATCAACCTTAAAGTGTTAGTAATGTCTAAAAAAAACTTTTTTTGCATTTAGAAGAGCTTAAAAAGCTGATCTAAATGCAAAAAAAACGTATCTCTCAAACTGCTATGGTTTAAGAGATATGGGCGTTTAAAGTTTGCTGTTTCCTACTGACAGCTGTAAAGCTGTCAGCAGGAGATTCGTGTCGGTCGACACGGTGGCGCTTGAGAAGTGCCGAGATCTCATTACTTACAGGGAATCCCTTCATTGGAATGGTCTGAAACGTGTACTGGATTTCAAGTTGTTGGTCGCTCTGTTGAGCGCTCCCTTCCAGCGTCTTCCTGTTTACAGACATCACAGCTGTGATTGTCAGGGGCTACACCAGAGCTTCCAGGGCCTGTGTGGCTGGATGAGTCTATGATGTTATTATTGTTAAATTTATGTTTATGGAAATGTAATATACAAGGAGGCACGTGTTGTATAGTAGCAACCAGTTTCCTCTTCAGAGTAGCCTTCACTATTACCTCTTCACCAAACAAAAACATGGCCAACTTGTGCCACCACTCAGCTTGCATCACACCCATATTTGTCATGACCACCAGACTTGCCCTGCTCTCAGTATTGCCTCTTAAAGGAGCAGTAAACTTTTTTTATGAAAAAATATATATTGTAGGGATTTTCCTATTGAGTAAAATAAGGGTACTCCCACTGCCAAGATATTTCCAGGGTTATTACAGTTTAAACCATGTTTTTTTACATTAGCAGTGCCCTCTAGTGGTCAAATTCTAATTAGGTTTCCTGTTAGGTTCTAATGGAGATGAAAGTCAGAAAAGTCAGAGACATACAGTTCTCCATAGAATGTGATAGAAACTGCTGAGTCACTTCCTGTCAGAACTATCAGGAAGTAAACACAGTAAATTCACTTTCTGATTATTTGAACTGCTATAAATTTTGAATAAAATATATGACAGCAATGTTTTATTCAGCAGGAAATGCTCTATAAAATGTGTTTTCATAAAAAAATGTACTGCTCCTTTAAAATAAATAAATAAAATAATGAACTCACTCTGCCACTAAACTGAGATTCCACCCACCAGAGTTAGCCCGCTGTGACTATTGCCTCTTGAACAAAAAAAAGATGCACAACACAAATTCGTTGCAGCTTCTCTTCTTCTGTGGTAGCTCCTCTTGTATGAGATAAAATTCAGGAACCTGTACAGTGCTCACTCACACTTCATCAGGGATAAAAGTGGAAAAGAGACATGGACCCTTCCACCAACCTTTCTCCTAGTGCAGCATGCCCTGTTTGTGCTCTGAAGAAGGCATCTACTGTGCTGTATTATACTATTGTTTCAACATCCCTTGTGGGATTAGTGTTTTTAAATCCACTTTTCTCAAGATGATACTTTCCCTCTAAAATCCTTTCTTTCTTGTGTGAAATTGTCAGATATGTTTCCTTTTTGAAGGGATCACTCCCGGGGCAATGTGGACCTCGTGCAGCAGATTCCCGAACTGCAGGTGTATGGAGCAGATGACCGGATAGGAGGACTGACTCACAGAGTAGTTCATAACCAAGAACTGAAGGTAGAGTGTTCATATCTAGCTTATAGGGAAATTACTACATTTTGTGACAAAGACTTCATAAAAAAAAGTTTGAGGGTGCACTCTGCAGAGCCCCAAAAAGAATGCTGCCAACTGTTCAGGGGGGAGGTGTCAGAAAACTACCCCTCCTGCTGGCAGTGGGCTGACATGTAACCTGGATGCCTGTGGCTCACAGCCAAAAATGTTGTGAGTTCTGTGCACAACTCCATAGACCCAAAGCATCTGGCTAGGAAGCCCCTCATTAGTATCTATGGGAGCTGTGTGCAAACCCCAACTAAAACTGAACTGAGAGATTATCAAATGTCATAGACTCTCTGTTGCAGGTGCACCAATGGTCTCTTATCAGACCCCCGTTCTGCTCTACTGATGATTAGCTAGGGCTCACAATAGCTTCATTAGCAGTCTGCTGCCAGGGGTACAGAATACAGAGAAGAGGCATCACTGAAGAGTCCCTTGATGTGTTGTCTACTCCTCTAGCACGCAAAGGGTTAAAGGGATAGTAATACTTCATTTTAACTTTAGTTTATTTTGTAGGCATTAAAAAAACATGAAGAATGATATAAGTCTTATCTCTGAAACCTTTATGGTTTAAGAGATATTCACAAACAAAATATCCCCCCCCTGTTCAACCAGATCAGAAGGGAGATGCCCAGGTAGACTGCAGAGAGGGACAATCTTCAATTAAGATAAGGGAAAATGCTGAAAAACCTGTCAAGGGGGGAAGGGCTTTCATTGTTTTCATACAAAGAAAATTGTCCCCTTCTGTTATCTGTACTGTCATACAACCAGACTCACATCTGAGAAGAGATGGCTTACACTAAGTAAAAGGGGCGGGAGGGGAACTTTGCTTGTGAATATCTCATAAACCATAAAGGTTTGAGAGATAAGACTTATATCATTCTTCATGTTTTTTTAATGCCTACAAAATAAAATAAAGTTAAAACGAAGTATTACTATCCCTTTAAGGACTAGAGGAGTGTGTAACATTACTTCGTTGCGTACCCCTCTGGCACTCAAAGGGTTAACCCTTACAGCTCCGCTTTAAACAGTTACTGGATCCTGCTCTGACCATATAGTCAGTTGCCAGTTTGAATCCTTCGGCATCCCAGCATTCTCTGTCCCTGCTTACCATTATCGGTTTGTCTCTGCAGTTTGGGGGAATTAACGTGAGATGCCTGTTCACCCCATGCCACACTTCGGGGCATATGTGCTTCTTCATGTGGGAGGATGGCTGCCCAGATGCCCCCGCATTGTTCTCAGGTAATCTTAGTCTGTCTGTACGTGACCAACAAGGCAGGTGAGGTCATCAGATGTGCATTACATTGTGGCCTTGCGTTTATTTAAACCATCAGTAAACTTTTAATATGATTTATATGTTGTAGGGCTTTCCCAGCTGTGTAAAATTAGAGCACTTTCATTGTTATTACAGATCCAATCTATTTTTTTTTTATTCAGCAGCACCAACTAGCTTCCAAAAGGCAAAATGTGTTTTTTTTGTTCTTTTTTGTTGTTGTTGTTTTTTTGTTTTTTTTTGAGTAAATAATGCAGGCCAAGGGAGAGCTTGAGTCACTGACTACAATTCCCCACCCAGCACAACCCGGTGACCAGGATAGAAAACTGCAGTTTATTAAAAAAAAATAATAATTTGAGCTATAGAAATTTTTCCCCTGGGGCAGAAGTGCCCTTGTTTTACTCAGCAGGAAAAACCCTTTAACATAAATTTTTACTCAGAGAAGTTTACTGCCCCTTTAACCCTTTGAGTGCTAGATGGGTATCCAGCACATTCACAATGCATTAGACACCTCTCTGGCATTCAAAGGGTTAAACCTTTAAGGACCAGAGGGGTGTGCAGAGTATTGCTTTGCAAAGTTTTGTGCAACCCACTATTTCTTAAAGGGTCAAATTAAATAAAGTTTTGTTTTACTGTATAATCAACATATTACAGAAGTAAGATTACTGTAAGTGTAATGGGCCCTAAGGAAGAAAGCACTGAAAAGTAGATTATCAGCCTGCAAAGGGTAAAGAGTAAGTAATACCTCCTAGCAATATCCTTTCACCCACTATACTATGGCCAGAAAATCCTAATGACCCCTATGAATTTTGCCCTTGTGCCATTGTTCATGAGATAATATCTTCAATCAGTCCTCTGTGTCACGTCCATGGAGGTGGACATGATAGTTAATAGCAGTTTTTGCAATTGAAACATGAGCCTACTTAACCTGTTAAGGACCAGAGGAGAGCTATAGGAATCCCTCCAATTTGATGTAGTTGATTTGCCCCAGAATCACATCTCTTGATGAGTGCAAAACACCCAGAAAATGTGTGTTTTATTGCAGCAGTTATAAGAGTAACTTTTATTCATTTGTGAAATGTTGAAGGCTATGCAGCTATTTACTTGTGTCTGCCATAACATGGGCTACATGAGGCAGTGATGCAATCTGGGGCGGAGCCAGAACAGATAGTTGGAGAATGGGTGGTCTATCAGAGCAGTGGGCGTGCATTCACAGACCAGCACAGAGGCCACCTGGGACACAAAGCATTCTAGACCTCTCTTGCACCCATGGGGTTAAACACTTTCTAGTCAAGATATACAGATTAAAGCCATAACCGCTACCTAATGTATCTCTCTCCTCTTACAATGCCCATTTCTTTACGCAGGTGACACGCTGTTCATTGGTGGCTGTGGGAGGTTCTATGAAGGGACAGCGGAACAGATGTGCAAGAATCTGTTGGGAACATTAGGATCACTCCCCAAGGAAACTGTATGTCAATAGGTTAACTGCTGTATTAGTCACTGACCAACAGCACTATGTTCACAAGAGAAGAGGTGAAATTCTATGACAAACCAGCTGTACAACAGGGTGCTAAAACAATCCTTTTCTTGCAGTGTTCTGCAGAGCATTGTGCGTGGGTAGTGACTAGAGAGAGGTACCATGAGTAGCATGAATTAGAGAGACTGCCATAGGGACATTGAATGTCCTAAATTACACAGGCATCCAGACTTCCAATGTAATAGATTAGATCAGTTGTCCCCCCACCTATCATCAGGGGCACATAATATGCTGTGTCTATAGGATTTGCCTGTTTATACACAGGGGGTCAGTTAAATGACTGAGCCTGTGATTAAAGGGATAGTAATGTTTCATAATAAAAGCACCTCTAATTAATCATCATAGTATTTGGACTTTGGAGAGTGTTATTTCAATACTGTCAGAGTTGTAGTACAAGAGTAATTCAATAACAAAGTATCCCCCTCCCTCCCCTTTTACTGATGTAACACTGCTCAGCCAGATCAGAAGGGAGGTGCCCAGGTAGACTGCACAGAGGGACAATCTTCAATTAAGATAAGGGAAAAACCTGAAAAACTTGTCAAGGGGGGCCAGGACTTTCATTGTTCTCATAGGAAGAAGATTGTCCCCTGCTGTTATCTGTCTGGTCTATGGACTGCATTCCACATCTGAGAAGAGATGGCTTACACTAGGTAAAAGGGGCGGGAGGGGAAACTTTGCTTGTGAATATCTCTTAAACCATAAAGGTTTGAGATATAAGACTTATATCATTCTTCATGTTTTTTAATGCCTACAAAATAAAGTTAAAACGAAGTATTACTATCCCTTTAACTCACTTGTGCACAAGCAGGGAAATCCGATAGACACGGCCTGTTAGTGGTCCCTGAAGATAGGACTGGGAACCATTGGATTGGATAGATAGACTATAAGATTGACTTCTGCCTCTGTTATGTTATATTAAAACTCGATAGCCCCTTATTTGTGGAGGTGTAGTTTCTCTTTACAAAACTGTCTTGGGCCTTATGCAAAAAAAACAAAATTGGAGCAATTCTGGATCAAATCAGGGGGAAATCCATATTCCCATCAATTTAAATGGTGATTTTAACCCCTTTAGTGCTAGAGAGAGATGCAAAATCCTGATTTTTTAACTGGTGAGAATGTCTTTGTTCCCTACCGTGCAGTTGGTTATATCCAGGATTGTTCCACCTTTTTTCCGTATCCATATGTGTGGAGTTTAGCACCAATTGATCCCCAGCCTGAGGTTGCCAGACCATCCCTTTAACAGTTTGAGTGCCAGAAGGGCATATAAAGCAATGCGTTGGACACCGATGTGGCACTCCGTGTTATAATAGGAAACATGGAAAATGCGTGCTTCTTCGCTAAATGGGAACCTGCACTTTTCATGTGTCCTGTTTTTTTTACATGATGATCTGGTGACCAAAACCCTAATCCCTCAGTTATACAGTTCCTCAATATTGTCCTATTAAAGGGATAGTAATACTTAAAATGTAAAAAACAAATATGTTGTAGGGTTTATTCCCCTGAGTAAAACAAGAGTACTCCCACTGCTGAAAGGTGTTTCATTCAAAAGTTATACATTTTCAGAGTTGAATTTTTTAGGTGCAATATCACAGTGGCCTGAAATTGTACATTCGCGGTGTTGCTACATGATCCTATGGACAGCTCTGGTCCCAGGACCATAAATCTCCATAGGATGGTGTAGCAACAGCGCCACTGTACAATTTCAGGCCACTGTGATATTGCACCTAAAAGAATTCAACTTTGAAAATGAATAACTTTTGAATGAAACACCCTTCAGCAGTGGGAGTACCCTTGTTTTACTCAGGGGGATAAACCATTGCTCTGTGTATTCACAGGAAATACCCCGGATTTGTTGCCATGCCTCTTTGATTACCAACATCAGAGGTGAACTGATTTTTGTAATTCTCCTTTAATTTCCAGAAAGTATTTTGTGGCCACGAATACACTGTGAGGAACCTGAAATTTGCACTAAAAGTGGAACCAGATAATGAAGACGTGAAGAAGAAGCTGGCTTGGGCAAAGGTAGGATCACTATTTTTGTGGACACATCTGGCATTCAGAGGGTTAAAACAATGTCAGAGTTCAAGGTTAGATTTGCATCTGAGGTGCCCTTTTACTGCACCCATGGCCACACCCCTCTCCTCCCATGACTCCACCACCAGCCAATTATACTAGCACAGAAAATATCCTTCATCTATATCATAGTCACAGACAAAGCTCTTAAAGGGATAGTAATTTTATTTTATATTGTAGCCCTTAAAAAACATTAAAAATTATATAAGTCGTCTCCCAAACCTTTATGGTTTGGGAGATATTAGCAAGTAAAATAAAGTTCCCTTTTCCTGGCTGTTTTAGCCAAGTCTGCCATCTAGTGGACACATTTGGAATCCGGTCCACAGATCAGCCGGCAGCTCTTTAGCAGTTCCGAGATCGCTATCTTTAAAAAGAACTACTTCATTGGAACTGTGTACAAAGTGTGCCTGGCTTGCAAGCACACTTTGTAGACCATTCCAATGAAGAAATTATTTTTAAAGATCGTGATCTCGGCACTTCGGGACAGCCACTGCCGGTCTATGGACCAGATTCCAAATCTGACAGCTAGAGCAGTGACATCACTCCAGGGGAAACTTTACTTGCTAATATCTCCCAAACCATAAAGGTTTGGGAGGTAAGACATATTATTTTTAATGTTTTTTTACGGGCTACAAAATAAAAAAAAAATTTTTTCAAGTATTACTATCCCTTTAACTCATTGACTTTAAGAGGTCTCCGACCATATTGCCTCTCAGTGCACCACTCTACCATCCATTAGGTTAAATAATGACCTGTAAAGGGGTATGTAAACTTGCAAACAAACCAAGAGTGGGTGTCAGCAGTGGGGTTACTGGAATTTATTTGGCTACGCTCACAAATCATTGTGGGTGTGGAGTGCACAGCTGAGGAAAATCCAGCCCTGACAGAATCAGATTAGACAATTAGCCTAGGACCATGGCAATGTGTGGGGCCTGTCCTCAAATGACATGTCGCAGGCTGATGTTTGCTGATGCCTCCCCATGTGTCAGGTGCCCATTTGCTGCATTTACTGCCAGTACTCTGTATCAGAGTGCCAGACCGAGGTCGGGGAAGCATGTTGGAACTCTACCAAGAGCACATGACGTTTTAATCCTGCTTTGAGTGGGAGAACATTCATCCCTTAATGACCAGCTGCATGGCACGTGGCCGGCAGTTAAGGAAGACTGGGGTCGTTTGTTTATTTATTTATTTTCTGTGAATTGGATTCAGGGTGTGCAGCCGCTCAGGGACTCCTGACTTCCGTGATGTTCCAGGACCATTTCTGGTCCTTAACCCCCTTAAGGACCCTTGACAGTCCTGGTACGTCATGGGTCGTGAGCCATAAGGGTTCACTTTTGAATGGTCGCATGCAGAAGAGTGTGCGACCATTCAACTCTTTCAGTAGGTCACCTGGCTAAACAGCTCAACGTGACACAGCGTGAGACTGTCACGTCGTATAGCTAATGGGCGCATATGCTGCAGATAAGTTTGCATGCTGTCATGCACTGCGAGATTGTCACGTCGCACTGTCTAGCCGTGCGACCTGCTTAAAGAGTTGAATGGTCACACGCTCTTCTGTGTGCGACCATTCAAAAGGATACCACCATTAGTACCCTTGACGTGCCAGGACCATAATGGAATTCAGAGTTCCCTGTGCAGCTGCGTGCAGTTCGGGGAGCCCTGAATCGGATTCTGAAAAGAAAAAAAAAATGGTCCGTGGACCTTAAGTGACAGCCGGGTGAGTGATCGGCCAGTCCTTAAGGGGTTAAGTGCAGAACCGCTGTGATGGTCCTGGCACGTTATGGGTCCTTAAGGGGTTAATGAATGAGGAGGCATTCTGGGGCAAACTAGATGCAGCATCATAGGAGACAAATAAAATAAAAGATCCATTAATTTAGATGGGATTTTTAACCACTTTGAACGTGAAGGACTCCTTCATTGTTTTGAGATCAGTGATTGGAGGTTAAGAACCTATTAGCATTGACGTCAGTTGCATTTATATAAAGGGGGAATGTTATGTGTCCCCTGTGCTGCGGTTGGTTTGCCCTAGAACGTGATCCTCCTTTGTACATAAGGACCACTATAGAGTCCAGACAGTAATGACCATGAACGCGTTGTTTTCCAGGCTCGGGATGACGATGATATCCCTACTGTTCCTTCCAGCCTTGAAGAGGAGTTTCAGTATAACCCATTCCTGAGAGTGAGGTGCGTAACTCCTAATAACCCCTACTTACCTTTCATGGCCCAGAAAAATCCTAATGGCTTCAACAAATGTTGCTCGTCTGCCTTTGTTCAAGAGATAACATCTTCACTCAGGGTTGTGTCATATTCACTGGGGGCAGACATGACAGTTCCTGGCAGTTTTTTCATACTGAAGCAGGCAGAGTGCAGGAGCCTACACAGGGTAATCTTAACCCTTTAAGGGCCAGAGAGGCATGCAAAGCGTTGCACCCCCCCCCTTATGGTTTTTAAAGGGTTAAGATGTGCAGGCAGCAGAGTCTGAGGTCCAGCTACCATCTGTTATGTCCGCCTCCACAGATAGGACATCATGGACTGCTTGTAGCGCTCTTGGACCAAGGGAAAACTTCATAGGGGTTATTAGGATTTTTTTTGGACATAGGAAGGTAGGTGGGCGTTATTATTAGGTGGTGGTAGTTCTCATGTAACGTGGAACGGTCACCTCTCCTCATCTTATTTCTTGCATAATTGCCAGTTTATTTGAATGAACTAGTACTGACCTGCAGGGAGGAAGAGTGTTTATCCCCTGAGTAAAACAAGTGTACACCCACCAATGAAAGGTGTTTTATTCATAGTTATTACAGCTCGAACTTGAGGGTTTTTTTTTAGGTGCAATATCACAGTGGCCTGAAATTGTACAGTGGTGCTGCTACTACACCGTCCTATGGAGATTTATGTTCAAATGACCAGGTCTGACCATAGGATGGTGTAGCAACAGCACCACTGTGATACTACACCTCAAAAATTCAAATTTGAGGTCTAATAACTTTTGAATAAAACACCTTTCAGCAGTGGGATTACCCTTGTTTTACCCAGCAACATATTACAATTTTATTTTTGCGTTTTAGTATCTTTTTAAATAAAGTAGTTGTATTCTTTATTATCACGTCTGATGCACTTTAGTTTTGTGTTATCCTCCTTGCAGCTATAAACCTACAAATAGAGCGTTTATGTCCTACTAGTGCTGGTCTAGAGTGGGAATTGTCAGTCTCTGGGCCACCAGTTGTTGGGAGCTACAACTTCCATCATTCCCAGCCATCCATTATGATGGAAGTTGTAGTCTCCAACAGCTGGCAGTCCAGAGGTCGACTGTGATCTAGAGCAGAGATTCTCAAGTACAGTCCTCAGGTACCCCTTACCCCTATCGGTGCCAGAGAGGCATAGCTGGGAGTTCCAGATTTGCCCCGGAGACTCCTTTTTTTTTTTCTGCTGCTAATTACCGGGTCTCTGGGGCAGAGGCTGATTCTCCAGACGTGTGAAGTTTCTAATGAAACTCTGCCTACTACTTCTCCTTCCCCAGCCTGTTCCTCTCACTTCTCCTCCTTCCCCAGCCTGTTCCTCAAACTTCTCCTCCTTCCCCAGCCTGTTACTCCCACTCACCACCCACTTCTCCTCCTTCCCCAGGCTATTCCTTCCACTTCTCCTCCTTCCCCAGCCTGTTACTCCCACTCACCACCCACTTCTCCTCCTTCCCCAGGCTATTCCTTCCACTTCTCCTCCTTCCCCAGCCTGTTCCTCTCACTCACCACCCACTTCTTCTCCTTCCCCAGCCTATTCTTTCCACTCACCACCAACAGTGCAGCTTTTCTGGATTTCCTTGCCTGTGTTCGGATGAACTAATCAGCGAAGGATCCACTAATTACACACTAATGCTCAGGCCTGTAAATCCAGAAAACCTGCACTTTAGGATCATGGTTGGGAAACTGGGGTCTAGAGCCCAGAAAGGGATGAATGAAAGGTCAAACCAGGAATTAAACTAGAAACAGGTAAATGAGGCACCTAGGCCAGGTCTGTCCAAGTTCAGTCCACAATGGCCACCAACAGGCCAGGATGTAAGCATTTCCCTGATTAATCAAAAGTGAGCCAGTCACAATGAATGATCCACTGATTAACTCACCTGTACTTAATCAGGGAAATCCTTACATTACATTGTTGGTGGACCTTGAGTGCTGAACTTAGACAGCCCTGATCTAGGGCAAGCTTCCTCACATTTCCACAGGGCCAGTACCATACGTGGTGCAGTTGTTGGCCATTGGGGGGGAGGCACCAATATCAGTCATCTTCTGCACTTTGTATTATTTCATAACATTTTCATCTATTGTTGAACTACAGTCCCCATTCTACTGTCAGCTGAGGGCAATGAGAGCTCTAGTCCATCATCAGCTGTTGTATTACAGATCGTTTAACTCCTGATGCATTTGCTTCCTTATTATGATTCACGGTTTGAATTGCAGGGAAGAAGCTGTGAAGAAATTCACAGGAAAGACAGACCCAGTGGACGTCACTAGGGTCCTGCGGAAAGAGAAGGACAATTTTAAGAAGCCGAAGGATCGATTGCCAATTCCAGCGCTCCTCGCTTTTCAATTGAGTCTGCTTAATCAGTCTTCAACAGACAGTAATTAACACTGAACACATACACCACATATAGACATTTGGCAGTGCAGCTGTTGAAGACTTCAACTCCCATCACTTCTAACAGCTGGCGTGCCAAAGTTTACCTAACCCTGAACTATATCGTGTAAAAGGGATAGTAATGTTTCCAAATAAACTCAGCTCCAATTATTCTTTATAGTTTTTGGGCCATGTAAAGTGTTATCATTCGCTTCAATGTGTAGTTCCAGAGTAATTGAATTATAAAGTGTCCCCCTCCCTCCCCTTTAACCTAGTGTAAGTCTTCTACCTTCAGATGTGGAATCCGGTGGGTTGACCGGACAGCTCGCAGTGTGGAACAATCTTCTGCCTGTGAACATACAGAAACCCTGCCCCCCCAAAACAGGAGGGCAGGTTTTTCGTTATGCTAACAGAAGATTGTCCCTTGCTGCGATGCACCCGTAAAGTCTTGCTGTGCAGCTTTACATAGGTTAAAGGGGTGGGAGGTGGACACTTTGATTAATTTACTCGGGAACTACACATCGTAGAAAATGATAACACTCTACATGGCCCAAACACTATAAAGAATAATAGGAGCTGCATTTATTTTGAAACATTACTATACCTTTAATTCAGTCTGGATCAAGTATGGATGTAGGGTAATTGTTCATACCATGGGTACAATCAATTCAGAGGAGGAACAGAGATTCTTCTGTGGTTTTCTAAACGTTATGAACATCTGCCTGTTCATTTTGTGAGTGGTCACTTTTCCTTTAGCAGTACATGACGCCCAACCCTTTGAGTGCCAGAGAGGTATCTACCGCATTGTACTGAAAGGGTTAACAGCAACACTTACTTAGGTATGTCTCCCACATGCGGTAGTCTGCTACAGCTGTGTGGCTTCCAATGGAAGTTCTCAGCTGCAGCCATTTCCTCCTCACAAGCTACCGCAAACATTCTAGATAAGCAATCCACAGCAAGGTCACTCCCATTGCCCTGCAAATCCATGCAACGGGATCAGACTTCAAAAGGGAGGCCTTCAGTTATAGAAGTCCTGCATGTAATATGAAGGACTCCTACCTAGGCATATTCTTTTGTTAAATTAAAGGATAGCACCTGCAAATAATCCCCCACTTACCTTACTGTGGCCTTAAGATCCTAATGGCCACTGTGAATTTTGCCTTGGTTGAAGGGATGCCATGGCAAGACATACCTAGGTATGTGCTCTACATACAGTAGTCCGCACCTGCTATGCGATTCCCCCACTGGACGTTTGCAGCTGCCTGTAGCTGAAGACATCCATGTCACAGTACTTACTGCTTTTACTAAGCCCCCTCCACTATCGACCAATATAGAACTCGCAAGAGTGATGTGAAGGTGATATCTTTTAATGGCGAACTGAGAACATGGAAAGTGCAAGCTTACAGGACACTCATGAGCCCATGCCTAAAGAAGGGACCTTAATGTCCTGAAAGCTTGCACCTTCTAAGTCCTCAGCCATTAAAATAAATCACCTTTACATCACGTTGTGAGTTGCTACTGAATTACATCTGCTGTTTAAAGGGATAGTGATACTTAATAATTACTAATCCCTCTATTAAAGTCATATTAGTAATAAATGTTTTGCCCCCAGTGTCATCTCTCAAACCTTTATGGTTTGAGAGATAATCACTCCTAAAGTTGCCCTCCCCCTTCCCCGAAGTCAGCGTTCTAGCTGACTGAAGGGAAATCCGGTCTTACGATCATCAGGCGGCTCTGCAGCAGAGACGCGATAGCGTTAATAAAAAATATTTCACTAAAACGGTCTTCTACGTGTGCTTGCAAACCAAGCACAAACCAGTCACACGTAGAAGACCATTTCAGTGAAAGTTTTCTTTTTTATTAACCAGATCTTGGCTCAGCTGCGGAGCCGCCTGAAAGTCGCACAACGTTCTTCCCTTCCCAACTTTAGGTGCAATCATCTCTCAAACCATAAAGGTTTGAGAGATGACACTGGGGGCAATACATTTCTTTTTAATATGACTTTAATATAGGGGTTAGTAATTATTAAGTATTACTATCCCTTTAAGTATTCCGTCCCAGAACATCACCTTTTCACATTACAAGCGATTCTATGCAAATTTCCACAATCTGTACAAGAGATTAATCCTTTTGAGGGTCCGAGAGGTGAATAATGCATTGCTTAGCATTAAACAAAATAAGGGTTAAAATATTAGTGTTCAGTAAAATGTAATTATCAATATATATTTATAATCATGTTGTAGGGCTTTTCCTACTGAGAAAAATAAGGGTGCTCCCAAATTTGGGAGATGCTTCTTATAAAAATGATCATGAACTTAGCATTTTATTGAAAGCTCAAGTTAAAGATGTTTTGCTGCCAGCTGGCACTGTACCTGTTGCTATATGGTAAGCTTGTGTTTTCAACGCTTACACTGCCAGAAACCGCATCAGTGCCACCTAGCTACAAAAAGGGGGAAGACAATGTTTTTTTTTTTCCCCAAGTTTGTCTTGTATGGACTTCTGATAAAATCCTCTCCCACAATGGTAAATAACATTGCTTTGCTCAGTAACAAAATATATAATACTAGTTGATGTTCCTGTGTACACAGGCCACAGTGCCACCCAGCAACAGCCGCGGTGCAGTCGTGCACAGTAGAGACTGCCCATGGGGCGCTCCAAATTCAGACCGTAGTCTTCTCTACCACGGTCTGAATTCGGATCCCCACATAGTTATCAGCCACAACGCGGGCAGTCTGTACTGTGTATGACTGCACCGTGCGCAGCCATCTCTACTGCACATGACGGCTTCTGACAAACACACTTAGCAAATTATTATATAGGATACAAATTCTCAAAACTGGGGTTTAGTGACCCTTTTAAAGATGGTGAAAAATCCTCACGTTATATAGGAGTGAGACAAAATAGAACTAATTTTATGATGACTTGGGTGACTTTGAAAGAACTTTAATCCTTTGAGTGCCAGACGGGTAAGCAGTGTATTGCAAGGCAGTGCATTGCGTACCCCGCTGGCAATCAAAGGGTAAAAATCACCTGTATGTTAATTATTCTTTATTTAAAGCTATGGTTGTAGATAATTAGCTTCAGATCATGTAAATTAAGGAGTACTGGCCAGCACTGCTAAATATTTCAAACATAGTTTTAAATTACAAAAGGTTAACAAATATGCTATTCTGAAATCTGTTTCAAAATCATGCAAGTCTTTATAAAGTGTTCGTTCCATTTTAAATAAAGATTTCTTTACTTAGCACTTTACCTACTTTGCACTTTATAAGAATTCTTACAGATGCTAGTGTACCAATGCTTTATAGCAGGGGTAGTCAATCCCTCGACCTCCAGCTGTTGGACTACAAGTTCCAAAAAAGTCCATCCAGCCGTTGGGGATGACGGGAGTTGTCAGAAAATGGACTACCCTTGCTTTACAGGAGAGTCTGCAGTAGCAAATGCACTATTTGTGAACATGTAATTGTATAATTAAAGCAAGGAAACTGACTGCAGAAGAAGCACTTGTTCACACTGGTGATATTTCCATAATAAATGCATTTTCTTTTGCTTTTTAAGATAGCTGCTATTGTTAAATTACACTACCTGTACATTTTCTAAAATAAATTGATATAATATGTAAGCACTTTTTTTTTAGCGATTTTATGCACACATGCACAGTATTCAAGCAAACTGTCCTATAGCTTGATGTGCACATTAATACACCTACGTCTATACATCATTTCAATATGTTTTATTATGTGAGATTATCCTTCTGAGAGGGAATTTAAAAGCATTTTTTTTCTTTTGATGTTTTATTAGAATTTTATATATATATATATATATATATATATATATATATATACATACATACATACTAGTTGAAGAGCCCGTTACACGGGCCACAGTGTCACTGAAACCAGGTCGCGGGGCAGTCACGAGCAGAGGAGACTGCCCGCGCCGCGGCTGATACAGAACTGGACGCTCCTTCGGAGCACCCAGCTCTGTATCAGCCGCGGCGCGGGCAGTCTCTACTGCGCATGACCGCAGCACGTGCAGCAGTGTGTACTGTGCATGTCGCGCGTTACACACGATTTAGCGAATTATTATATAGGGGATATATATATATATATATATATATATATATATATATATACACACACACACATATACACACTTATAATCAAATTTATATATTTTACTTTAATTTGGATGTAAATGGTTTATACTTAATTGCATTTACCAAGTACTGCATATATGGCGCGATGCAGGAAACGTGCACAATCGCTATTTCCCGTGTGAAAACCACTAGGGAATAAGTTTGCACATGATTTTGTTGAATTGAGCATGAAAATTCAAGATTAGTGAACGGCTGCGTAGATTTATTTTTTGTGGGCGTGGCTAAGATTAACGAATCTGTGTGAGTGGAATCGCGAATGCGCCTAATGCAAGAACTGCTATCGCGAATTAATTTATACGTCTGTGCACTGTTGTCGTAAAATGGCATTTTTTTATGCGTAATTCAACAAGCGTTTGGTATTTAGCTTCCCAGATTAGAACATGCGCAAAATCTATCTGCGCACAAAAATGCCTTTATCTGATGCGAACGTTTCTTGCATCGCGCCATTAGTATCTATTATTCTTTTCTTCTCAATACTAAAAGGTCAGAGAACTTTGTATTGATAAAAGATAATGTATACATGGGAAAAATACATTCCAAGTCAGAAAGTGTCATAATAGTCTGTATTTTAATTTCCATTGTCCTAAAAATAGAGGAAATATATTTTATATAAAATGTGGACTAATTCTTTGAACATACATTGAAAGGTCATATCTCATCAAGTCAGGCTCTCAATCACACACATCCTTACACAGAGGTAGATATCCGGTCTGCAACTCTAACAGAGAATATATGTCTCCAAGATATTGGGATTTCTCTTTCATCATATGGTTTAAGGCAGTTAGGGACATACCTGGGAACATTTATTACCCCGGCCCCTTAAGTGCTAAGAAAGACAGGGAAGGAGTGCCCACAGGATGATGAATGTGAGGGGGAGGGTTGTCCCTAGAGTGGGTAGAAGAGGAAGCAGGGAAGTGGGGTAACCAGGACATAAAATACTCTGCACTCTGAAACCTGGCAGTAAACAAAACCAGAGTCTTGGACAGATACAAAGAGTTTCCAGGTATGAATATGGATTATGGACCGGCTACCTTGTATGTAAAGAAACCAATGCTAAAATAGAAGCTCTCTAGAAGTATTTTGTAACAAATGTGCAAATGTTCTCCTGCTTTAATATAAATCCTGATCTGTGAGTATATGTGCTATTAAACAGAATGTTGGGGAAGCAGTTTTCCTTTACACTCTTCTTCCTGTTCGGTTTTACTCAGTAGGACACCTCCTCCAGACCAGGAAGTGTGCAATGTAAAATGTCTTCTCTTCTCCGAGTCTTACAGGATATTGCATTGTTCTGATATCTTAAAGGGATAGTAATGTTTCATAGTAAAAGCATCTCTAATTAATCATCATAGTATTTGGACAGTGTTATTTGAATGACAAAGTATCCCCCTCCTGCCCCTTTTACTGATGTAACACTGCTTAGCCAGAGCAGAAGGGAGGTGCCCAGGTAGACTGCAGAGAGGGACAATCGTCAATTAATATAAGGGAAAAACCTGAAAAGCTTGTCAAGGGTGGCAGGGCTTTCATTGTTCTCATAGGAAGAAGATTGTCCCCTTCTGTTATCTGTCTGGTCTGTGGACTGGATTCCACATCTGAGAAGAGATGGCTTACACTAGGTAAAAGGGGCGGGAGGGGAAACACTGCTTGTGAATATCTCTCAAATCATAAAGGTTTAAGACATAAGACTTATATCGTTCTTCATGTTTTTTTAATGCCTACAAAATAAAATAAAAAGAAGTATTACTATCCCTTTAAAAGGAAACTTTCCTGGGACTAGTTACCCCATCAGTGGGTCTCACGATGAACCCAGAGCTGCACTGTGAGCCGTAGGGTTTCTGAAAAGAATATTTCCAATCCCAGTCCCTGTAATCACCATATTATGCTTTGGCTATAGCAGTCTGTGTTGGCTACAATCGTGACCTGGTGATGTTTGTATCCGTGAGACACAAACTTCCAGTCTGGATCCTGTTCGCCTGCCAGCCCCAGCAGTCAGATTTCGGATCCGCTAACAGCTGGAAGGAGGCATTTTGTGGCTTCACAGCACAGCCCCAAACTTCTTACAAAGTCGGCTCCCATAGGAACAGATTTAAAGGGATAGTAATGTTTCATAATAAAAGCAGCTCTAATTAATCATCACAGTATCTGGACTTTGGAGAGTGTTATTTCAATTCTGTCAGAGTTGTAGTTCAAGAGTAAGTCAATGACAAAGTATCCCCCTCCCGCCCCTTTTACTGATGTAACACTGCTCAGCCAGAGCAGAAGGGAGGTGCCTAGATAGACTGCAGAGAAGGACAATCTTCTATTACAGAGCTTTCCAAACTTTTCACGTTGGTGACATACTTTTTAGACATGCATCATTTCGTGACACAGTAATTCAGTTTTGCTAACAAACCGGAGGTTAAACTAATAATCTCTTATAAGAGATACGGACACATGCATTTTAATAAGAAGATGTATGGAGACACAACATATCTCATGAAAACCTTTCATTCATACTGCGGAGGCATTAAGCTTATGTGGTTTTTAAAATGGCAACATGAGAATGTTGAGCTACATATAAGCGCAAGATTCTCATGTCGCATTAGTAAATATATAGCGCATAACTGATTTTAGAAGTACTGTCCGTCTTTCCTGTCTCATCGGCGCCACAAGCAGAAGCAGCAGTCATGTGACAGGCAGCCTCGGTGCACAGGGACACTCCAGCCTGGCAGCCCAAAGAGAGGGCAGAGGTATAGAGGAGGGGGCATCTCAAAAGATTTTAACAGCTGAACCGCCAAAAGATTTGTAACAGCTGGTGTGCCTCTGTGTGCTGCATACATATTATGTATGCAGCACACAGAGGTACTCCAGCTGTTACATATCTTCTGTGGCACTCCAGCTGTATGCAGCACACAGAGGCAATCTCCCGCTGTGTAAATGAGACCATTAAGTAATAGTGTTTTATCTCAGCTCCCAGTGTAGCTCGTGCTTGGGTTGAATGACAGTCTTGCGCTGTGTAAACGGCACCCCTGCCTGTGACACACCTACACACTGCAGCCGACACACCAACGTGTCGCGACACACAGTTTGGAAAGCACTGCTCTATTAAGATAAGAGAAAAACCTGAAAAGCTTGTCAAGGGGGGCAGGGCTTTCATTGTTCTCATAGGAAGAAGATTGTCCCCTTCTGTTATCTGTCTGGTCTATGGACTGGATTCCACATCTGAGAAGAGATGGCTTACACTAGGTAAAAGGGGCGGAGAGGGGAAACTTTGCCTGTGAATATCTCTTAAACCAAAAAGGTTTGACAGATAAGACTTATATCATTCTTCATGTTTTTTTTAATGCCTACAGAATAAAATAAAGTTAAAACGAAGTATTACTATCCCTTTAAGGCCCTATGGGGAAGATGTATAAAATGGGAGTTATAAAGAAAGTGTCTGAAAAGTTCTCAAAGTGACAAACGTATATGTATAAACATCTAGCGACATTTTCTCTAAGCGCTAACTCCAGTTAGTTGACTTTTTTGAAAAGTGGAGTAGAAATGATCTTAGCTAAATAAGAATTGTGTCCCAGTGTATTTATAAAGAAATTCACTAATTGCGCCAAAAATAAAGGAAATTTTAGGGATTAAATCTTAACGCTAGGTATAACCTGTTCTTAATTGAAGTATATAGTGACAGCTATGTGTGCAAAAATATATTCACAGTTGCAGATTTTCTCAGACAGAATATTCAGAATATTTTTTTTTGGGGGCTGGAATCGATTTGAAAAAGTGGTTGAGGAACCACGAAATGTCATCGTATTCATTTAGTGATTTTAATTGTTTTATTTTTGTTATTGCAAATTATTTGTATTAGTTTTGTTTAACCCCTTAGAGTCCGGTGACGTACCCGGACCGTCACGCTGGTCCGGCACTTAAAGACCAGTGACGGTCCTGGTACGTCACATACTGTTACTCACCGCACTCCTGCAGGAGAGCGGTGAGTAATACCGGGGACTGAAGTTGATCGCTCCAAGACCGGAGCGATCTCTTTCAGTCCCTCAGTTCGGCGTGCCGCCCCACGTGATCAGTCACGTGGGGCGGCACGCCGAAATTCTCTATCTGGTCCTTAAAGGACCACTCACCCCGTGACCGCTGGTCGTTAAGGGGTTAAAGAACATTTTAATAATAATTAAAATCAACATCGAGACATATAAGCGGCATGTTTTTGGACCTCTCAATCAAGTATTAAGGTCGCCTGAACAGAGACAGGATAATTTCTCTGTAAGCCTGATTGTTGTGCTTGAGTATAAGCTCCCTCACAACCAACAGTTTTGTGAGTATCATTTTTGACCACAGATATTTTCACTTCTGTATAAAAAGATAACAGGCACCATCGGGCACCCTCGTTTGTTCTTTTATAGTTATAAACGTGAATTCTTTATAAATATGACCAGGTGTTGTGAATTTTACTGAAAATTCTTAATCCCTTGACGATCATAGCACGTCATGGGTTGTTTCGACTTAACAACCCATGACATGCTATGACAGTCATGGAATTCCGGGTTACCCCCGCGGCTGCATGCCGTTTGGGGAGTCTGGAATCCGAATCAGCAAAAAAAAAAAAAAAAAAAAAGTTCCATGGTCCTTAGTATACACTAAGAATGTTTTTATACACCTCCCATTATGTTTGAAAGAAATCTGAAGCAAACCAGACCAATTTTCCACCGATTTTAAATAGGGCTTTTAACCACTTAAATGCTATCTAGCATTCAAGTGGTTAAAATCCCCATTTATGTCGGTGAGAATTTGTCCCCTATGGTGCAGTTAGTTTGCCCTGGAATTGCCCCAGGTTTCTCATGAATACAGTGCCCTAAGTAAAACCTAACTGCCTTTCAATCACTATCTGGGTATAGAAACGTTTACACGTGTCAGTCATCATAAACATGTCCTTTCATATAAGAACAACTTGTATCTTAGCAGTATTTTTCCATTAACAAGGAAAAACAACATTTCACCAATTCAGTGCAAAATGAAAAGAACACCCCCACCCCATCTTTTTAACCCCTTGGATGCTAGAGATTTGCAGCACATCACACAGCAACACGAGACCTCTCAAGAGTCCATAACATTTCCTCTTAGTAAAGGCTTCCTTTGTAGGCAGCCCAACCCCTTCACTTTCCGATGGGCCACTAACAGCACTCTGTAGAGTAGTGGTGGGCAACAAGTGTCCCCGAGACCTGATGTGGTCCTCAGAGGCGTCTCGTGCAGACCCCAGTGTGTTGTCTTGGAAGAGAAGGTGATTTCTATCACATCGCACAACCTATTATCACCACACTGAAGGCACCTCCCTATTCACCTTAGGCTGACCAGATCTCACCTTTAACCCGGGACACATAGGAAATAGCCATTTTCGAGTGCTTTACTGAAATCAATGCAGTCCTGCAGTATGTATTTTTCCTATGTGTCCCCGGTTAAAGGTGAAGATAGGTCTGCACATTGGATAGGAGACACCTCTAGCATCTAAGGGTTTAATCTACTTTTTTTTTTAAACCCATTTTTAGAAATTGTAACTATAATGAGCAGCACTTAAGAGGACGAGCGCCACATATGTGGTTGACCCCTTGGGTGGATCCAGTTACCTGTCAATGCTGTAGAGCAATGCATTGTGGGTCCATTTGGCAGCAAATATGCAGTCTGATTCATATCTAATTATCCAATGGACTTTACAAAGTGCATTCACTTATTTTAAATTAACACCAACATTTCCTTACATAACACTGCATTCAGTTTATATTTAAAGGGACACTAACATGTCCGTATGTAATGCTATATTCAGTTCATATTTAACACAAACATATTCTAAAAATAAAACAACACACAAACACTTAACTCACTATGCGATGGACACCCTCAGGTACTCAAAGGGTTAATTAATCTAGGCACTTTTTTTTACGTATGCTAGCTGTATGTATGTGAAATGTAACCTTTTTAGTGTCAGAGGTATCCAACACATTGCAACACAATGCATTGGATACCTCTCTTGCACCAAAAGGTTAGTTATTTTTGCTGTTAGTGTACCTTTAAGTATGAACTAAATGTAGCATTACATAGAAATAACACACACACACACACACACACACACACACACACACACACACACACACACACAAAAATATTATTTGAAACCCCAGCATGCGTTATTATAGAAACTCTGAAAGGGGCTAATTCCAAAGGGAAAAAGAATGGTCAGCACTAAACAAGAGCTAGACCGTTAACATGAACCTATCACCCAAAGACGTCTGCATACTCTTGCTCATTTCATTAACAGGAATCTTATCCCTTAAAGGGATAGTAATACTTACAATGTAAAAAATATACGATGTAGGGTTCATCCCCCTGAGTAAAACAAGAGTACTCCCACTTCTGAAAGGTGTTTCATTCAAAAGTTATTAATTTTCAAAGTTGAATTTTTTAGGTGCAATATCACAGTGGCCTGAAATTGTACAGTGGCGCTGTTGCTACACCATCCTATGGAGATTTATGGTCCCGGGACCAGAGCTGTCCATAGGATGCTGTAGCAACAGCGCCACTGTACAATTTCAGTCCACTGTAATATTGCAACTTTTGAATGAAACACCTTTCAGCAGTGGGAGTACTCTTGTTTTACTCAGGGGGATAAACCCTACAACATATTTTTTTTTACATTTTAAGTATTACTATCCCTTTAAAGTAGCCGACCGACCTAGCTAACGTTTAGCTTTCAGGAGATGTAAGGTCTTATGCAGAAAGCAAGAAACAACCCATTCTGGAGCATAGCAACTGCATCATAGGGGGGGAAATGAAAATTGTTGGAAATGTGGGTTTTAACCCCTTTAATGCAACATATCTCCAAAGCTTTGCTAAATAATAATGAGACTTCGCTAGCATGCAAAGGGTCCATTTACATCATTGGGAATTTTGAGAAGTTACATTCCAACCCCACACCTGTGAAGCAGTTGGTATGCTCCAGTCTAGAAGATTTTTTTTTTTCTTTCTGCATCTGGGCCTGTAATGTTTTTCTTTGATCCCACGCCCCCTTGTGGTGATGTTACTTTCCCTCTCTGGCAGTCACTGTATGCAAATGAGCTCCTTTACATACAGAGAGGAAGTGACATCACTACAAAGTGGCACAGAAAAAAAATCTTTAAAACTATACATCAGCTAATATTCTGCCTACCATACAATACAGACAACGGGATTAAATATGCAGCAGCTTGGATAACAGGCGCACATTAAATAATAACTTGTGTGTCTGTTAAATACTACGTTTAACCCGTTGAGCTCCTTAGAGATCTCCTACACATTGTGGATAAGATTCTGTGACTCAAAGGTTTAAATTATATTTACATCTCTAGGTTTGGGATGATTTGCCAAAAAATGCATTTACCATGTAAACGGTAAGTTGAAAATAACTTTTTTCCACAAAACACAAGACATTTTTCATGAAAGTGGAGCTATTCTGGGGCAAAGCAAGTGAATCACATGGAAGGTTATTCCATTGGTACGGAACATAAATGGTGATTTAAAGGGATAGTAATGTCACAGAATAAATGTCCATCCGATTGTTCAATGTAATTTCCTGTACTGAATACTATGTTCTGAAAATCATTTACCTTTATATTTGGCTCAAAAATCCAGTTACAAGTTTCGCCGTCCCCTTTTCAGCCGTCACTCTGACTCCCCTCAGATGCGAAAGCCGGTGGCTTGACCAGACGCATTGCAATGAGCGACAATACTGTGTCAGCATAAGGAAACCCTGCTCCACTTCGTAAAGCGCGGCAGGGTTTTCCTTATACAATCACACACAATATTGTCCCTCGTCACAATCCATCCGGCCCGGCTTTCGGATCTGAGGGGACGGCGAAACTTGTAATTGGATTTTCAGGCCAAGTATAAAGGTAAATGATTTTCAGAACATACTATTCAGTATATAAAATTACATTGAACAATCAGATGGACATTTATTTTGTGACATTACTATCTCTTTAAATGAATCCCCATCGATTTAACCCTTTGAGTGCATGAGGGGTATGTAGCATATTGCAGAGCAATGTGTTGTGTACACTTCTGGCACTCAAAGGTTTAAGTGGGGGTTTATAAAACCAGTGATTGCTAAATGTCTCCAGTGCATCAGTGTTCACAGATTTAAAATCGCCATTTAAATTGAGGAAATTTGGCGACATTTTAGTTATTCCTGCCCCAGAACTGTTCCAATTTTACATTGTGCATATGGCCCTGTATGACAACGGAAACAGGACAACACTGTGAGGTGGATTAGGAAATCCCCCTAGAACACCGGAGCACTGACAGATGATGAAGAGGAATTTGGTTCTTTTTGTGCGACTGCAGCTTTTCACCATTTAATGGTCAGTCCGCTGTTTATTTTCTCTACCGCGTGGTACTGCGTGTGCAGAGACTCTTTCACTTTCTGGGAATCTCTGCCCCCCAGCCACTGCGTGTAGAGCTGCGTGACTCCGTCATTCTCTTCTGGTGGCGCTGTCCTCACGGTACCGTACAGCTGCTCTACTCTCTGCAGCAAATCCTTACTGGCTTCTCCTTCTGCCTTGATCTGACCTCCGCCATTCAAACATCCTAAAGAGGAAAAAAAAAACACGATCACTTGGGGATCCATCAACAATAAGAATCATCACCATCAATGCAACAGTAGATACAATAATTAAAAGTTAAAGGGATAGTAATGTTTCACACAAAAAGTAGCTCCAGTTAATCTTCATAGGATTATGATCACTGGTGTTTGGATTGCAGGAGATGACTGCTCATAGTGAAATACCTGAAGGACAGGCCATCACTTCCACATAGTGATACGCACAGCGGCCTCTTTTAAGCTTCTGCACCAAGTTCTGAATGTTTCGGAAACCGTAGGCCAACGCAAACTGCAGTAGAACTGCTCCATCCTTCTCCAGAGTCACCTCCTGGAAGTCCTTGTTCCTGGACAACAAAAATCATCCAGATCAGTGACAGGAAATCAGATACATCTCAAGGGAATCACATGGGATCCTCAAGTCAACTTTATGGTTAAAATTATAAACAGGGGCTGGGAAAAGTGGATTAAATCCATGGATGCTAGCGAGGTCTCCAATTTCTCAATGCATTGGAGACCTCACTTACAACCAAGGGGTTAACCCTTTAAGTGCCAGAAGGGTATCCAACTCATTACAATGTGTTGGATACATCTCTGGCGCTCAAAGATTTAAAGGAGAAATAACTCACAGTAACATAGTATATCATGTTGAAAAAGACCCAAGTCTATCAAGTTCAACCTTTGCGTCATAACCCAGAGACATGAGAATTTTATAGCTTTCCTGCTGCCAAATAAGTTAGTCTTTATCAGACCTTCCTGTTTTGCCTACTAGTACACAGTATAACCCTGTATGTTCCCTTTTGAAAGAAATTTATCTAATCTTCTCTTAAATGTATCCATTGTATCTGCCATTACCACATCCTTGAGCAAGGAATTCCATAATTTATCAGACCTTACTGTAAAAAACCCTTCCTCTGCTGAAGTTGAAAGCTCCTTTCCTCTAATCTCAAGAGGTGTCCCCTGGTTATTTGATAAGGCCTTGGAATGAAAAGCTCCACCTAATAATAATCCCCACTTACCCTACTATAGTGAGAAAATCCTAATGAGCCCTATGAATTTTACCCTTGTGCCATTGTTTAAAGGGATAGTAATACTTAAAATGTAAAAAAAAAAATTTGTAGGGTTTATCCCCCTGAGTAAAATAAGAGTACTCCCACTGCTGAAAGGTGTTTCATTCAAAAGTTATTAATTTTCAAAGTTGATTTTTTTAGGTGCAATATCACAGCGGCCTGAAATTGTACAGTGGCGCTGTTGCTACACCATCCTATGGAGATTTATGGTCCCGGGACCACTGTCCATAGGATGGTGTAGCAACAGCGCCACTGTACAATTTCAGGCCGCTGTGATATTGCACCTAAAAAAATCAACTTTGAAAATTAATAACTTTTGAATGAAACACCTTTCAGCAGTGGGAGTACTCTTGTTTTACTCAGAGGGATAAATTCTACAACATATTGTTTTTTACATTTTAAGTATTACTGTCCCTTTAAGAAATAACATCTTCATTCTGTCCTGAATGTCATGTCTGTGGAGATGAACATGCAAAAGACGTTTTACGGCCATATACACAAAAGAAAGGTGGAGTAATTCTGAGGCAGGTATACATTCCCCAAATTCCCATTGGCCCCTAATTGTTTGCTCCCCCTATACTGTAGTTGGATTGCCCCTTTACCTGTGTGCGTATGCAGCAGAGAGTCTCGGTGTTAGTCTTTGGAACACCCCAGGCCAAGTTGTCAGTACATCCCTGCACGATACAGATTTACCATGCCCATTGCTTTATAACCCGTCACTGGGGAATGATGGCACTCACAGGATCCGTTTTTCAAAGCTTAACAGTTACATTTATTGAAATCGACGTTTCGGCTGTCGCCGCAGCCTTTCTCAAGACAGCCGAAACGTCGATTTCAATAAATGTAACTTATGTTAAGCTTTGAAAAACGGATCCTGTGAGTGCCGTCATTCCCCAGTGACTTGTTGTATTATTTTATCTCTTGATGAGCACCCTGGTCATCGTGAGACAGGCTGTGAGCCATCCGGAGCTCCCCACTCCGGAACAGCCCGTATATACGGGCTTTGTAACTAGTAAGGTTATAAAAGCATATTTATATATTTGAGGGGGAAAAACAATCTTTGGAATTCATCAGTCATGTATTTCCTGTTCAGAAAGATGTCTGGGACACAGATGAAAGCACACACATGTAAGATCACTTACTTTAAAGGCTTGTATATAATTTCATCCACATGAATACCAAAGAGCTCTTGTGCAGCATGTTTAAAGATATGTTCCAGGTAGCCACCTGACCCACCTCCCTGGTGGCCTATTGGTTCCTCTTGCATCACACTGCTGAATCTGCCCAGTCAGAGACAAGATAAATTAATTCCAAGAATATAGCTTCTCAAAATATTCCCTAAAAGAACATTAGGAGGTGAGGTTCGAATAGGGTGTTATGCTATGAAAAAGGGGGGAAAAAAAAAAAAGAGGGTGAGCACTGCTTTTTTGGGGTGAAAATGGAGTGTGTGGCAGAGGGAAATGATTTCCACTTCCCACTGTGCCAGAGAACAAACTAAGGTCCACAGGAGATGCCTCTCGCAGCCACATGCAGACCTAGGACTTCCTGTTGCCTACCACTGTCCTACAATATACACTGCACGGATTCTCAGCTCGGTACTCTGGACACAAACCATTCAGGCTTTAAATCATATCCTTAACTAAGCACAGAAAGAACAATTACAATGACTGATCCACTGATTACCCACTTGTGATCAAGAAGGGATATCCTGAACTCCTGTCTGTGTGTCCTGAGGACTAAGCTTAGTAATCATTGGCATACATACATATTATAATAGTGTGAATGGTCTGAAGATGCATTTTGTTGCACCATCATATTCTGGATTTCATTCCGTCACACAACACCAGGGATGAAATGAGGATGGCTCTATATTCCCCACTTGCTAGTACAGCCGTCAGATGGAACAAGCCTGCAGGTGTAGACTCCCCGTCTGCACTAGTCCATCTTCACTTAGAATATAAACACAACAAAGAGGACTGGTCTGTGCAGCTCACCTTACAGGGCCATATTCAGAAACCTAAAAAGAAACCATTCTGGAGCAAACCAACTGCAGCATAGGTGGTACGTGAAAAGTTCCAATGATTTAAATAGGGATTTCAACCCTTTGAATACTTAAAGGGATAGTAGTGTCAGAAAAAAGTACTAACTATATGTTAGATAAAATTAAGAGAGAGTACTTGCACTTATTTGTATCTCTCAAACCGTTATGGTTTGAGAGATATATGAAAATAAAGTTCTCCTCTCCCTCCCCTTTCTGCTTGATGAGCTGTAAAGGTGCAAACCAGGCACACGTTGTAGACCATTCTGATGAAGTATTTATCTTTAGATATCATTATGTCAGCGCTGCTGAAGAGCCACTGTCTGATCCAGGAACCAGAATCTGCTTCTGACAGCTTTACAGCTTGTCAAGCAGAAAGGAAAATAAAGGTCTCCGCTCCCTCCCCTATCTCTCAAACCATAACGGTTTGAGAGATATGAATAAGTGCAAGTACTCTCTTTTAATTGTATCTACCATATAGTTAATACTTTTTTCTGACATTACTATCCCTTTAAGAAATCTCACTCACATTTTAATTGGAGACATTTCCAACTAAACAGAGTTAAAAATTCCATTTAAATTAATGTGAATTTTATTTGCCCTCTGTGGTGCAGCTGGTTTGCCCCAGAATTGCGCTCTAGCTTCATGAATACTGCCTTTTGTACTTTTTTCCCCTTTTAATCCTTTGAGTGCCAGAGAGGTATGCTTTGGATACCTCTCTGGCACTCGAAGGGTTAAGTACATCCTGTGAGATTGATATCAAGCTAGGACTATTGTTATCCAACATTTTTGGGACTTTTTAACCCCCTTTCACAAAGGCGACAATGTCGTAGAAACAGCAACGTCTGAAAAGCCAGGAGTTCTGAATTACCATATCCTATAGGGCATTTCACAGGGGCAACATGAGAGATGCAGCAGGTGGGATCTTTCTTCCAGCAGTGCAATAACACAGCTACAAAACGTTACCATGTATTTCATGAGAATATTTACTAATATAACAGGTAGCTGCAGGTCCCCTGTGATTTTATCACCTCTGTTTCTACTATGAGAATGGAATGCTGGGAAATCCTTGCTACAATGTAGCACTAAAAACACACCAACATTTTCAGTACAAAAAAAGTTGGACTACAAAAGTTGCCCTTAAAGGGATAGTAATACTTCATTTTATCTTTATTTTATTTTGTAGGCATTAAAAAAACATGAAGAACCTTTATGGTTTGAGAGATACTCACAAGCAACGTTTCCCCTCCCGCCCCTTTTACCTAGTGTAAGCCATCTCTTCTCAGATGTGGAATCCAGTCCATAGACCAGACAGATAACAGCAGGGACAATCTTCTTCCTATGAGAACAATGAAAGCCCTGCCCCCCTTGACAGGTTTTTCCCTTATCGTAATTGAAGATTGTCCCTCTCTGCAATCTACCTGGGCACCTCCCTTCTGATCTGGCTGAGCAGTGTTACATCAGTAAAAGGGTCGGGAGGGGGACACTTTGTCATTGAATTACTCTTGAACTACAACTCTGACAGAATTGAAATAACACTCTCTAAAGTCCAAAAATACTATGATGATTAATTAGAGCTGCTTTTATTATGAAACATTACTATCCCTTTAAGAAAGGGGCCTTACACTATATTGATTACTTGAATTGTATATTTTGAAATCACTTCTGTATTACACTTTATTTTGCACCATTATCTCTCAGGAGACACATTGCACTGGTTATTGTTCTTTATTTTTTGTGAAATTTGTAACAATGACCAAGGCCAGAATTTAGGCTATTTTCTTTTTTTACAGAGGAGTGAAATAAATGTATTTAGTTCACTATACCCATTAGAACATTTTCAGGATTATATTTTTTTTTGCTCTAGCTGTCTTCATATTATTTTTTATTAAAGTATAAAAACATGTACATAAGTGGAAAAAAGGTTATATTTTTGTCCAATAAAATTGATACTTACAGAGAATCAAGAGGTGATGGATCCACATCGGATAGCGCTATCCCCTCTTGTTCCAGCATCCTCAGTACTTCTCCTAAAACAAATACACAAGGTTCCAGGTCAGAAGGCTGAACCATTCCTTGAGACAAGGTCAATACCCACAATCCTTTGCACCCGAACAGAAGGATGTTCAGTATGAAGAAGATACCCACCTGTTGTGATCACACAATCTACATCTCTTGTCTCATATTGTTCGTTGAAAAAGTCTGGCCTGGAAGCTTCCAGCTTCTTGTCATAACAAGGCATGACAGTCACATGGTAGATCTGGTTGGGCTTTAAATTCTACACCAATCAAAATGTGAAAATGAGGAAGAAAAGAGAGAAAGAATGAATCACCCTTTTTTTCTGGGAGCCAACAAAGGACATTTCGATATGTTGTACAGCTCGAACAGCTCCATTTGTTCACTCGTTTCAGTATGCTGGCCATGGAGTGATGGACAAAAGAGAAGAGAGGAGTGTCACCTACAGACTATCAGGGACAACCCTTTGAGTTGGATACCCAATGCACTGGATAGCCAGTCTGGCAGACAAAGGGTCCTCCTTACTGCCACCCCTGGGTGTGTTTGCCAGGCACACAGAAGTATTCTTCTGTGCTGCTGGTGAGGTGGCTCAGTTGGTTAATGAACCAGCTGTCAAATCTGTGGAAACCTCAAGGTCACAGGTTCTAGTCCCAGCTGGGTCAACTCAGCCTTTCATAGTTTTGAAGTAGATAAATTGAGTACCATCCAATTGGGTCATAATATCTATACCCCCAGGACATACTTGAAAAAGAGAGACAATCTCAATGTATCCTTCCTGATAAAATACTTTGATGTTGATAGATAGATAGATAGATAGATAGATAGATAGATAGATAGATAGATAGATATGAGATTAAAATAAAAGGGAAAAAATTATGTCCAAAGATAAAGATCAGCCCTTCTGTCTACATGCAGGGCCTGTAAGTAGTCTATGGACAGCTCTGGTCAGTGGACTATAAACTGCCATAGAATATGTGTCAACAGCACCACTGTACATTTTCAGGTCATGGAGGTGTACTGCATCCAAAAAAAAAAAAAAAGTTTTCAACTGCAATAACTTTTGAATGAAAAATCTCCCAGCTGTGGGAGAATCAGATGACAATTTTTTTATAGTTTACTGCCCCTTTAAATTGGGTGTTTAACCCCCTTTTTACACATATCTTTACAAGACACCGGAGACATCTCTAGTATCCAAGAGGTTAAAGGCCCTATTTAAAACAATGGACATTGTGTTACCAATGGTGCAGATGGTTTGCCCCAGAATTGCACCACATTTCATTAACCCTTTGAGTGCCAGAAAGGAAGTAACATCTCCAGTAATAACCCCCACACTACCTTACAATGGCTATAAAATCCTCATGGTCCCACTGAATTGTTTTCTTGCTCATTGAATCAATAAGTAACATTAATATTCACTCCTGGATGTCACATTCTTAGAGGCAGCCATGACAGTTGCTGGCAGGACCACAGGACCTCAAACTCTGCCTACTACACATGGTACTCTTAACCCTTTATAGGCCAGAGGGGTTGCTTTACAATGCATTGTGCACAACTCTGGTCCTCCGAGGGGTTAAATACGGCCATGCACCTGGCCTGCTTCGGTTTGGAAAAATTGCCAGCAACCGTCATGGCCGCCTCCATGGACCCAACATCCACGATAGATTGGAGATGTTATCGCTTGAAAAAAAAAAAAAAAGGCAAAATTAATAAAGGTCATTAAAGGCAAAATTAATAAAGGTCATTAGGATTTTCTGCCACGGTAAGGTAAGTGGAAGAGTTATTTCCCTTTTAACAAATCAGCGTCATTAACCCTTTGAGTGTCAGAGGAGTACGCAATGCATTACACCAGCGGTTCTCAACCTTTCTCGTGCCACGACCCTTTGCTAAAAATGTCCCAATTTGTGGCGACCCCTAACAGTAAAATTATTTTCATTGCTCCTTCATCGCTGTAATTACTGAATTACTCAGTTATAAAGAAATCCTTACTGTTCCGAGGCCGGAAGCCAAGCACCAGCGCAGACATCTTGTCTGCGCGCCTGCGCTGTCAGTCCCGGTCTCCAGGACAATTACAAGTTTTACAGATTAAAATAGACAAAAAAAAACAAAACAATTTTCTGATGGTTTTAGGCGACACATGGCAAATCGTCGTTTGACCCCCAAAGGGGTCGTGACCCACAGGTTGAGAACCGCTGCATTACACAGACAAAGAAAACACTAGTGTGGAAATGAAACCTATTTACTTTCTCCTCGGCGAAGTGGCTCTTGATTAGGGATCCCATGACTTGCTGTGGGGACTTGGTGCTACTGATGTACGGGATGATAAAACTTCCGTGGGTTTTCTCAGCGTAACAAATCCAGCCTAGTGGAGGAGAAAGGAGTCATTACTGCACCATCTCCAGGGCCGCCAGCACCCAAAAATATTAACCTGAAAACCTGCTATTACCGACTGCCAAACTTATCTTCCTGACACAAAAATCTAGACCATGCTTCACCTGCAGTAACTGTGAGCTGTATAGTTATTGTTCTCGCACAGGCAGTTCAGTAAGACCTCAGGTTATTGGGCGACCATCGACACATCAGTGAGATTAAATGTTATTGGTCCATATGTACAAAGTAAAAGAGGAGCAGTTCTGGAGCAAACCAACTGCACCACAATGGACAAGTCATATATCCATGGATTTAAATGGGACTTTTTACCCTTTGAATGCGCGAGTGTTCTCCAACGCATTGTGAAGCAATATGTCTGAGAACTCTCTAGCATTCAAAGGGTTAAAAACCCCAATCGAATAAATCAGAATTTTGAGAATATGTATTTCCTTCCTATGGTACAGTTTGCCTCAGAATTGCTCCATTTAGTCTTTATATATACACAAGGCCCATTGGGAGCACAATGACAGTTCAGTCAGGTGCAGGGTTATTGGGCGAACACTGACCGCTCAGTGAGGTGCAAGGTTATTGGGCGGGCACTGACCGTTCAGTCAGGTGCAGGGTTATTGGGCGAACACTGACCGTTCAGTGAGGTGCAAGGTTATTGGGCGGGCACTGACCATTCAGTGAGGTGCAAGGTTATTGGGAGAGCACTGACCTTCAGTGAGGTTGTAAGGTTATTGGGAGAGCACTGACCTTCAGTGAAGTGCAAGGTTATTGGGCGAGCACTGACCTTCAGTGAAGTGCAAGGTTATTGGGCGAGCACTGACCTTCAGTGAAGTGCAAGGTTATTGGGCGAGCACTGACCTTCAGTGAAGTGCAAGGTTATTGGGCGAGCACTGACCTTCAGTGAAGTGCAAGGTTATTGGGCGAGCACTGACCGTTCATTGAGGTGCAAGGTTATTGAGCGAACACTAACCATTCAGTGAGGTGCAAGGTTATTTGGAAAGCATTGACAATTCAGTGAGGTGCAAGCTTATTGGGCGAGCACTGACCGTTCAGTGAGGTGCAAGGTTATTGGGCGAGCACTGACAATTCAGTGAGGTGCAAGGTTATTGGGCGAGCACTGACAATTCAGTGAGGTGCAAGGTTATTGGGCGAGCACTGACCGTTCAGTGAAGTGCAAGGTTATTGGGCGAGCACTGACCGTTCAGTGAGGTGCAAGGTTATTGGGCGAGCACTGACCGTTCAGTGAAGTGCAAGGTTATTGGGTGAGCACTGACCGTTCATTGAGGTGCAAGGTTATTGAGCGAACACTAACCGTTCAGTGAGGTGCAAGGTTATTTGGAAAGCATTGACAATTCAGTGAGGTGCAAGCTTATTGGGCGAGCACTGACCGTTCAGTGAGGAGCAAGGTTATTGGGCGAGCACTGACAATTCAGTGAGGTGCAAGGTTATTGGGCGAGCACTGACAATTCAGTGAGGTGCAAGGTTATTGGACGAGCACTGACAATTCAGTGAGGTGCAAGGTTATGGAGTTGGCACTGGCAGTTGGGAGAGATAGGGTGTGAACACAGTAGCAGAATATGTTAAAGGGACAGTAATGTCCCAAAAAAATGCTTAGAGTTTTGTAGAGACTAAAAAAATAAAACGATATCCTATCTCTCAAACCACTATGGCATTTAGCTTATTTTTTAAATCTCTACAAAACTCTAAACATTTTTTTATGGGGCATTATGGTCCCTTTAACGTTAAATGAACATCTACTAATAACCCACACTTTCCTTACTACAATCAGAAGATCCTAATGGCCTCTGATATTCGTCTTTGCTCCACGATTCAAGAGATATTATATTCAGTCTGTCCTGGATGTCATGTCCATAGAGGTGGACAGAACAGTTGCTGGCAGTACCATACTGCACACGACAGACTTAACCCTTTAAAAACCAGATGTGTTTGCAATGCATTGTGACGTGCACCCCTCATGTCCGTAAAGGGTTAATAGGGTTATTGGATTCTGCCTGCTTCAATCTGAAAAGCATACCTGGGAACTTCTTGTTCGGGAGCCCTGTGGTACCACTGAGGGGAGAGAAATTGTGTTATAAAGGGGCGGGCCTTAATCACGAGCGGGGTTGCGGGACAAAAAACAAAGAAAAAAAAATTGATAGAATAGACTGGGGAAGGAGGATAAGTGGGAGGGGAGTGGGAGGAACAGGGTGGGATGGAGCACAAGTGGGTAGATTTTCATCAGAAACTCCCCACATCTGGAGAATCGGATTCTGCCAGGGAGGCCCGGTAATTCAGAGTCAAAACCAAAGTCTCTGGGGCACAACCGGAGAGTTCCCAGCTATGCTGAAAAGACTGTCAGCAACTGTCATGTCCGCCTCCATGGATATGACATCCATGCATGATTGAAGATGTTATCTCTTGAACAAAGGCAAAATCCATAGGAACCATTAGGATGGTCATAGTAATGTAAATGGGGAATATTATTAGGAGGTATTGTCTGTAACCCCTTAAGGACCGGCGCACGCACGTGTGGCCGGCACTTGCGGACCACGGGGCATTTTTTTTTTTTCATTACTTCCGGTTCAGGGCTTCTGGAGCGGTGTGCAGCCGCGCCGGGAGCCCTGAACTCCGTGCCGTGTCAGGACCGTCATTGGTCCTTAAGTGCCGGACCGCCGTGACGGTCCTGGCACGGCAATGGTCCTTAAGGGGTTAAGATACAGTGCAGGAATGGGAAGTTTAACAACAAGTGAAGGTATGGACCATTTGATAGAATGTTGGCGTGGAAGCTAACTGGGACCAGTAATCAAAACTAGAATGTTTGAGATTCTCTCCTATAAACCATGAACTCAGCAGCTACAGTGCCATGCACTCACCTGGGCAGGCTGAGGCCAGCATTGGAAGGGATTTCTTTTCTTCCTTCTGTTTCTTAAATCTCTGTATAAACTCCTTCTGACTCTCCAACAGGCTGAAGTTCCGTGAGAAAGTGGTATCGAAAACATAGTGAACTCCTATAAAGGAAAGGAATATAACTTTTCTCTTGAACTGCATGATAAAATCTGTGTGTTCTTAAAGGAGCAGTAAACTTTTTTTATGAAAAATATATATTGTAGGGATTTTCCTACTGAGTAAAATAAGGGTACTCCCACTGCCAAGAGAGTTATACTTTAGGAGTTATTACAATTTAAACTCATGTTTTTTTACATTAGCAGTGCCCTCTAGTGGTCAAATTCTAATTAGATTTCCTGTTAGATTCTAATGGAGAGGAAAGTCAGAAAAGTCAGAGACATACAGTTCTCCATAGAATGTGATAGAAACTGCTGAGTCACTTCCTGTCGGTTAGAACTATCAGGAAGTAAACGCAGTAAATTCACTTCCTGTCAGTTAGAACTATCAGGAAGTAAACGCAGTAAATTCACTTCCTGATTATTTGAAATGCTATAAATTTTGAATAAAACATCTGACAGCGATGGGAGTGACCTTGTTTTATTCAGAAAGAAATGCTCTGTAAAATATGTGTTTTCATAAAAAAAAGTTTACTGCTCCTTTAAAAAAATAAAAGATGAGAGTTGGTACGGTGTTAGCCGTAGAAATACAGGAGGCAAATATAGTCAAGTTGATACCTTTATTAGCTAACTAAACAGATTTAGGATGCAAGCTTTCAAGACCTCTCAGGTCGCTTCCGCAGGTATGCTTTACAGATAAATACATAGATTTATCTGTATAACATGCCTGACTGAGGAAGAGGCTTGAGAGCCAATAAAAGGTATCAACTTAACTATATTTGCCTCCTAAAAAAAATAAAATAAAATACACATAGAAACAAATAATTTGACAGCAGATAAGAACCATTCGGACCATATAGTCTGCTCATTTTCTTACTGAAAAAAAAAACTCGAATCTTATTTGGTCCTTGGTCTTGTCTTAAGTTTAAGAAAGCCTTATGCCTATCCCATGCATGCTTAAAGGGATAGTAATGTTTCAAAGTAAAAGCAGCTCCAATTAATCTTCATAGTATTTGGGCCATGGAGAGTGTTATTTCAATACTGTCAGAGTTGTAGTTCAAGAGTAATTGAATGATAAAGTATCCCCCTCCCATCCCATTTACTGATGTAACACTGCTCACCTCAGAACAGAAAGGTTGTGTACAGTTGGGTTGCAGAGAGGGACAATCTTCAGTGAGCAGAAGGAAAAAAATCTGAAAAACCTGTCAAGGGGGGCAGGGTTTTCATTGTTCTCACATTAAGAAGACTGTCCCTTACTGTGAGCTGTCTGGTCTAGGGCTGCAACAACTAATCGATGAAATCGATAAAAATCGATAATGAGAATCGTTGTCAACGATTCTCATTATCGATTTGTTGCGCAGCGATTAGTTGTGCCGCCCAGCAGCCCCACAGCCGCCGGATACTGTTGTCTTACTTCCTGCACTGATGACATCCGGAGCGCAACCACTCCAAACGCGGAGACGCCGCGTGGAGCGTGCAGGTATTTTCTTCCTCTGTTCTGAGGCCAGTTTAAAACTGGCGCCCAGACAGAGGAAGAAAACCCCTGCACGCTTCATGAAAGAGGGTGAAAGAGGCACAAGGGGGAGAGAGAGAGAAGTACATGGGGGTGAAAGAGGCACAAGGGGGAGAGAGAGAGAGCAGTACATGGGGGAGAAAGAGGCACAAGGGGGGAGAAGTACAAGGGGGAGAAATAGAGGCACGGGGGGGAGAGAAGTACAAGGGGGAGAAATAGAGGCACAAGGGGGGAGAGAAGTACAAGGGAGAGAAATAGAGGCACAAGGGGGGGAGAGAAGTACAAGGGGGAGAAATAGAGGCACAAGGGGGGGAGAGAAGTACAAGGGGGAGAAATAGAAGCACAAGGGGGGGAGAGAAGTACAAGGAGGAGAAATAGAGGCACAAGGGGGGGAGAGAAGTACAAGGGGGAGAAATAGAAGCACAAGGGGGGGAGAGAAGTACAAGGGGGAGAAATAGAGGCACAAGGGGGGGGAGAAGTACAAGGGGGAGAAATAGAGGCACAAGGGGGGGAGAGAAGTACAAGGGGGAGAAATAGAAGCACAAGGGGGGGAGAGAAGTACAAGGGGGAGAAATAGAAGCACAAGGGGGGGAGAAGTACAAGGGGGAGAAATAGAGGCACAAGGGGGTGAGAAATAGAGGCACAAGGGGGGGAGAGAGAAGTACAAGGGGGGAGAAATAGAGGCACAAGGGGGGGAGAGACAGAAGTACAAGGGGGGAGAAATAGAGGCACAAGGGGGGGAGAGAGAAGTACAAGGGGGGAGAAATAGAGGCACAAGGGGGGGAGAGACAGAAGTACAAGGGGGGAGAAATAGAGGCACAAGGGGGGGAGAGAGAAGTACAAGGGGGGAGAAATAGAGGCACAAGGGGGGGAGAGACAGAAGTACAAGGGGGGAGAAATAGAGGCACAAGGGGGAGAGAGAGAAGTACAAGGGGGGAGAAAGAGGTGCATAGACCCCCATAGTAAAATAATAACAATGACACATGTTAATGTGTAAAGTTTTTTATTCTGCTGTTTGTTTTTAACACTGTTCATTAAATCAGTTTAAATAATGAAAAATTAGCATTTTTTTTTATCCGATTAATCGATTAATCGAAAAAATAATTGGCCAACTAATCGATTATCAAAATAATCGTTAGTTGCAGCCCTAGTCTGGTCTTAAGACCAGATTCCACATATTTGGTGAGAAGTGTTACATCAGTAAAAGGGGCGGGAGGGGGATACTTTATCATTCAATTACTCTTATACTACAACTCTGACAGTATTAAAATAACACTCTCCATGGCCCAAATACTATGAAGGTGAATTGGAGCTGCTTTTATTTCGAAACATTACTATCCCTTTAAATTCTGTCACTGTATTACCTTCTACCACTTTTGCTGGTGAGCTATTCCACTTATCTACTATCCCCTCTGTGAAGTAAAGCTTTCTTACATTACGTCTAATCCTGTTTCCCTCTAGTTTTAGACTATGGCCTCTTGTCATAACTTGTCCTACACACATTTGAGTACAGTTATACTCCTTTTCCATCTGCAGGTGGTGGAAATGAAGTTACTGGTTACTGTGACGTTCAGAACGCTCGAGTGATAGTCACTAAAACTTGGATTCGATAGCCCGCTTGTCTCATCTGATGGAAAATCCCCCAGCAGTACCGGTACCCTTTTTTTATACAAAAGGAAAAACCCTATGACTTTTTGTTTTTCTTTTTTCATAGAAAAAGTTTACTGCTACTTGCTTTCAGGTGCTACATAATATTGGCTACCAATTATTGATTTTGAGATGTCTTTAATGTTTTATAGGTGGAAAACAAAACATGATATTTAAATGGATAGTAATACTTCATTTTATCTTTATTTTATTTTGTAGGCATTAAAAAAACATGAAGAACGATATAAGTCTTATCTCTCAAACCTTTATGGTTTAAGAGATATTCACAAGCAAAGTTTCCCCTCCCGCCCCTTTTACCTAGTGTAAGCCATCTCTTCTCAGATGTGGAATCCAGTCCGTAGACCAAACAGATAACAGCAGGGGGCAATCTTCTTCCTATGAGAACAATGAAAGCCCTGCCCCCCTTGACAAGTTTCTCAGGTTTTTCCCTTATCTTAATTGAAGATTTTCCCTCTCTGCAGTCTACCTGGGCACCTCCCTTCTGATCTGGCTGCGCAGTGTTACATCAGTAAAAGGGGTGGGAGGGGGATACTTTGTCATTCAATTACTCTTGAACTACAACTCAGAATTGAAATAACACTCTCCAAAGTCAAAATACTATGATGATTAATTAGAGCTGCTTTTATTATGAAACATTACTATCTCTTTAATTGAAACAGAAAAAAAAAGAAAACAAAGAAAAAAAAGTAATAGGTTCCCTATTCTTCAATAGAGTCAATATGTTGGTCTCAGTAGCATTGTATACCCCTCTAGCACTCAAGTAATACTATCCAAATGGTGCTTGAGCAATAACATGGTTGTGTTCAGCGTTAGAATATTATCAGTGCACGAATCAGTATAGATCGTAAGGCCATACACAAAGTCAAAAATGGGGCAACTCTATGACAAACCACCTACCACATACAGAATGCATAAATACTCCCATTAGTCAGTGCTAGTGGGCTCTCCAACACAATGCACTGAAATGAGTTGGAGACCTCTCAGCATTCAAGGTTAGAAATTCAATTTAAATCAACTGTAATTTTCCTAAAGTTGCAGTTGGTTTGTCTTTGTGCATATGCCCTATAGACCTCAAATTATAAAAACTACCTCCCAAACTGCCTGCTACTGTGTACAAGCCAATGCCTACATGTAGGAGGTGCACATTATTTTGAAGCAATTCTCCCAGCCCAACGCATTTCAGTGAGTTTGGTTACATTTTTTTTAAGCAAAAGCTAAAACACAGCACAAGGACTCTGTTATAGTCTGAAGATGACACCCATGAAGAAGTGAAGATGTAGCTCCATGATACGCATTGGGTCTTTCCCCAGCACTCATAGCTGGGTCCCTCTCATTCCCCCGGTCAGAACCCGACCGTTCTCCCACTCCCAGTTACTGTTGTACTCTGTACCGACGGCGTTGGCTTTCATGCTCTGGATCCAAGCACTCATACACCCCAACAGGTTCTCCACCATACCAAGAAGGGACTACACAAGATCCATATTGGAGAAAAGGGCCTTTGCAGCACCTAAGGACCCAGTGAAATACACTGCACATCTTATTATCCCATCATCGTAATACAGAGGGACTTTCAAGTACTGGTTGAATCAACAGGACTGAGCGGGCACAGTATGACAGCTATCGGGGTTGGGACCACTTATACGCATACATCCCAAGACGGGCATCATATAAGTGCATTATTTTACTTGGTTTCCTTTTTTAATAAACTAATACTTTTTATTGTTCTTCTATCTTCTGTTTTGCATTCTCAGTATACTAGAGTATAGTCTATTATCCACTTACCCAACTGCTTGAAGAACGAGGTGAGTTTCTGTGCTGTGACCTGGATGTTCAGGTTAAATTTAGCAGCCAGAGAAGCACGTGACTGTGGGGACACTGAAACCACAACCAACTTGCCCTGTGATGGAGCCTCAGCCTAGTAAGAGAAAGAGAGAGATGGGTCACAGTACAGAGCACAGTGTGACTATAGGGGCAGACATTTGGGAATTTACCATCAGATGACACTTGTTCAACAGGGCCAGATTTAAATCACAATCTAATGCAGTCAAGGCCACCTAAGTAATACTGCCAAGGACCACAGACCCACTCCTCATATGACTCCTACCCAGCTCCAGCCACTCTGGCCTAGCACAGAAAACATCCTTAGCCTGTTACATATAGATGTAAAAAGCTCTTAACTCCTTGTGTGCAATAAGTTGGAGACTTCTGAAGTATCCATGGGTCTAAATAATCAGATCCCTAAAGGGGTAAGTCATGTGATGATTATCCAGCCAATTATATAAACAGGACATTACAGTGAGCAAAGCCGTTCAGTTATTTCCAGGGGAGGGCTGGATGGCTTATTTAAAACTCCTGAGACACAGATGGGTAAGCAATGCCCCCTGGCATTCAAGCGATTAAACACAGATGCTGATGAGCTGGGATGATACCATGTAATGAAAGCTTTTTTAAAATCACAAAAATAATGTCATCCCTGTGCTTATAATATTGAAATGAAGGAGACGAAATGATGACATTTCTGAAGCTCACTTTGTTTTGATTTAGTATCTTGTACAGCTCCTCGTGGCTCTGCTGGGTAATTAATATGCTTTCTGCTGAGGTCACGCAGCCACTGCAGGCAAGACAGTCGTTGAGAGTAATCTTGGCTTTTTCTAACTTCTGGGAAGCACCGTCCTGGACAGAAAAAAGCAAGAAACCCAAGTAAGACCATTAATCCAGCAAAACTTTCAAGTGTTGAGACGTCGCAAATACATTACTAAGCAATATGTGGACACCTCTCTAGCATTCAAGGACTTAACTGTTCCAATTAAACCAATGGAGATCTTTACTTGCACCCTATGGTGCAATTGGTTTGCCCAAAATTGTTCCAACTGTGCTTTGGGTGTATGGCCCAGAGACTAAGAAGGTAAGCAAGGCTCAATCGTAGTCCCTTTCTCACCTGATTGACTTGAAAATAGCTGCCGTCATCTTCAATTCTAATCTTCGCCGCGCCTTTTCCTGGTTTCTTCTCTACTTTAATCGGTTTGATGCAGTCCTGATGCATAGAAGGGATAATCAAACTCTACAGAAACATATAGATGGTAAACAGAAGACAAACCTGTGCTACCTGTGGCTAACACTTTGAATCTAGACGTACCCTTCACCTTTCTTGTCTAGTTTATAACCACTTCTCTAGAAAGCAACCTGACTAACTGAGCAGATCTCCATACTAACTATAACCTCCACTCCACTACTAAAAATTCACTGACTATTCCACACTACCTGAGCAGTATGATCACTCCAGATCTCCATACTAACTATAACCTCCACTCCACTGCTAACAACTCACTGACTATTCCACACTACCTGAGCAGTATGATCACTCCAGATCTCCATACTAACTATAACCTCCACTCCACTGCTAACAACTCACTGACTATTCCACACTACCTGAGCAGTATGATCACTCCAGCTCTCCATACTAACTATAACCTCCACTACTAACAACTCACTGACTATTCCACACTACCTGAGCAGCATGATCACTCCAGATCTCCATACTAACTATAACCTCCACTGCTAACAACTCACTGACTATTCCACACTATCTGAGCAGTATGATCACTCCAGCTCTCCATACTAACTATAACCTCCACTCCACTGCTAACAACTCACTGACTATTCCACACTACCTGAGCAGTAGCATCACTCCAGCTCTCCATACTTACTATAACCTCCACTCCACTGCTAACAACTCACTGACTATTCCACACTACCTGAGCAGTATGATCACTCCAGATCTCCATACTAACTACAACCTCCACTACTAACAACTCACTGACTATTCCACACTATCTGAGCAGTATGATCACTCCAGCTCTCCATACTAACTATAACCTTCACTGCTAACAACTCACTGACTATTCCACACTACCTGAGCAGTATGATCACTGCAGATCTGCATACTAACTATAACCTCCACTCCACTGCTAACAACTCACTGACTATTCCACACTACCTGAGCAGTATGATCACTCCAGCTCTCCATCCTAACTATAACCTCCACTACTAACAACTCACTGACTATTCCACACTACCTGAGCAGTATGATCACTCCAGCTCTCCATACTAACTATAACCTCCACTACTAACAACTCACTGACTATTCCACACTACCTGAGCAGTATAGTCACTCCAGATCTCCATACTAACCATAACCTCCACTCCACTGCTAACAACTCACTGACTATTCCACATTATCTGAGCAGTATGATCACTCCAGATCTCCATACTAACTATAACCTCCACTCCACTGCTAACAACTCACTGACTATTCCACACTACCTGAGCAGTATGAACACTCCAGCTCTCCATACTAACTGCTAACATCTCACTAAGTAGCCCACACTACAATAAAGTCCCCCATATGCTACTCCTCCAGAGCTCCGAAAGCCTGCATTAACCTGCCAAAAAAAAAAAAATCAGATCTTCTCCCTGTCCAAAAACCCCAAAAATAAATAAATAAATGCTTCTTTGTATCTAAAAACAATATGGAACTGTATATTATTTTTATACTGTTTCTCTATTTTGTGTAAATATGTAACTTCTTACTGTAAAAGCTCTCTAGGTCTAGGACATTTGAAAATAAGAGAAATCCCAATGTATTCTTCCTGGTAAAACATTTTCTAAATAAATAAACACATTTCTAAGCAAATAAATGTTTCATATAGAATGCTTAACCCTGTAAGGACCAGCCACTTGCGCGGCAGGCACTTATGGACCATGGAGCATTTTTTTTTTTACTATCCGATTCAGGGCCCCCCAAACGGCATTCAACCATACAGGGAGCCCTGAAACCCATAATGTGCCAGGACCGTCATGGATCCTTATCGCAAGTTTTACCCATGAAGGTCCTGGCACGTCATGGGTCCTTAAGGGGTTAAATGATGTAATCTTATGTATAGCATATATTACTGCTAAATAACAACCACACATTAACTCACTTTTTGCAAAGTTGAGGTTTTGGTTGGATAGTTTGACCAAAGTATGTTCAAGCTTGTCTGATACGGCAAGGTACCCCAAGTCCTAACTATGTCCAAAGTATTTTCAAGCTTGTCTGCCAGGGTACCCCAAGTCCTAATTAAAGCATTAAGCAATATTATATTGCTCAGAAACTGCTTCATATTTGAAGCGCTAACTTCTGTCTTTATGGTAGTGATTTTCAACTCCAGTTTGAGGCATAACAGGTCAGTTTTTCAAAACAAGCACAGGTAAAGCCATCAGACTGACTGATTATTCACTTGTGATCAAGCAGAGGCATAAAAGAAATCTGACCTGTTGGTGTGTCCATGTTTATAGGCTTGTACTGACCTGACCTAAGGGACACATGCAGTTAGTTGCAGGGACCTCAGAACATGGGAAGTGTACACTTTCTTCAAATACAGACCATTCCTATAGAGGTCTGCCTCACCTATTCCCTCTTTAATTGCATGTATCCTGAATACTACAACTTTTAAAGAAGTACTGGGTTTTTACCATTTTCATTTACTCAAGCGACATGGTGTGATTAAAGGTTAATGTGGACAGGAAAAAGCTCACTAAAATAATGCACACAGATTGTGCTGGATCTTTGATGCAGAATTGCACAAACGATCTAAGTGTTGTTACTGTATATTTATTTTATTTTTTTACAACCATCTCCTCTCTGGATGTCCTGGGTTAACTGCTGTCAGTCACTTATGCCTATAGATACAGCTTCCCTTTAGTATCTTATTTTTTAAATAAAGTGTTTTAATCCAGTGGATATTAGGGACATCTATACACACAAGAATATGAAGAGTCAGGAATGATAATTTCACTATATCTCAATTAGACAATGATATCTTATTATGGAATTTTGTGTGTTTACATCACATTCTGTTTCACAATTTCAAAGGATGTGAGAGGAAGTAAAATGCACATGAAAAGTTATATTAATGTACTGATATCACCTTGTCAGTACTGTAAATACTGAGCTATTGTTCCATGCCAGAGATGGCAAATGTGTGGCCCCAGCTGTTTTTGGACTACAACTCTCATCATTCCCAATGGCCAGGTGACGCTAATGGCATTTGTAGTCCAACAGCACAAGAAAAACATGGCCGACAGAGTGATGGGTGCTGAAGCATGACAGACTGAGGATGATGGGTGCTAAGGCATGACAGACTGAGGATGGTGGGTGCGGAAACAAGACATACTGAGGATGGTGAGAGCGGAAGCATGACATACTGAGGATGGTGGGCACGGAAGCATGACAGACTGAGGACGGTGGGTACTGAAGCATGACAGACTGAGGATGGTGGGTGCTGAAGCATGATAGACGTTGAAATAAAACAGAATGAGGATGATGGGTGCTGTAGCATCACAGACTGAGGATGGTGGGTGCTGAAGCATGACAGACTGAGGATGGTGGGTGCTGAAGCATGACAGACTGAGGATGGTGGGTGCTAAGGCATGACAGACTGAGGATGGTGGGTGCTAAGGCATGACAGACTGAGGATGGTGGGTGCTGAAGCATGACAGACTAAGGATGATGGGTGCTAAGGCATGACAGACTGAGGATGGTGGGTGCGGAAACAAGACATACTGAGGATGGTGAGAGCAGAAGCATGACATACTGAGGATGGTGGGCATGGAAGCATGACAGACTGAGGATGGTGGGTACTGAAGCATGACAGACTGAGGATGGTGGGCGGGGAAGCATGACAGACTGAGGATGGTGGGTGGGGAAGCATGACAGACTGAGGATGGTGGGTGCTGAAGCATGATAGACGTTGAAATAAAACAGAATGAGGATGATGGGTGCTGTAGCATCACAGACTGAGGATGGTGGGTGCTGAAGCATGACAGACTGAGGATGGTGGGTGCTGAAGCATGACAGACTGAGGATGGTGGGTGCTAAGGCATGACAGACTGAGGATGGTGGGTGCTAAGGCATGACAGACTGAGGATGGTGGGTGCTGAAGCATGACAGACTAAGGATGATGGGTGCTAAGGCATGACAGACTGAGGATGGTGGGTGCGGAAACAAGACATACTGAGGATGGTGAGAGCAGAAGCATGACATACTGAGGATGGTGGGCATGGAAGCATGACAGACTGAGGATGGTGGGTACTGAAGCATGACAGACTGAGGATGGTGGGTACTGAAGCATGACAGACTGAGGGTGGTGGGTGCTGAAGCATGACAGACGGAGGTTGATGGGTGCTGAAGCATGACAGACGTTAAAGTATAACAGAATGAGGATGATGGGTACTGAAACATGACAGACTGGGGATGATGGGTGCAGAAGTATAACAGACTGAGGGTGGTGTTGCATAATGAGAGACTAATTATGATGGGATTTTTAGTATAACAGAACGGGGATGAGGGTTGTTGAAGTATAACAGACTATGATGGGTGTTGGAGTATAACAGAGTGAGAAAGATGGGTGCTGGAGTTCAATTATATATGTTTGCTCACGCATGTGCCACATGAAACTCATAACTGATATTATGTAACTCTCCCCCCCCCCCCAAAGCCTATTAACCAAATACTGCTCCCTCTATACAGTCCCATACACTCAATTCCCTCCAACAGTGAAGCTCGCTGACCTGTGAAGGACCGATAAAGTCATCCAGATCAGTCAACTGCAACACTCCACTAAAAGGCGACGCCATTTCCGCCACACTGCCGCAAAGCGCAGCTTAATGAAGAAGACACTGTCGCAGAAATCATGTGTGGAGAAAGCCACGCTGCCGTAAGGTACGGGGGAGTTCTCGCGCATGCGCCTTGGAATGCAAGGCTTTTGCTGTTGTTTTCTCTAGAAGTGAGGTAACGTGTATGGCAGAGGTTGATGAGAATTGCAGTGCAAATCAAGTGATTTTATGTCATCGTGTTATTTCACCACTAGTGCCCTTTATTGCAGCAATTTAGTGACAGCACAAAAAACGTACTTAACCTGAAAAATATATTATTACAAGGACGCGAGGCCTTGTGTATAAAGATGAAGTGGAACTATTCTAGGACCAACCAACTGTACTTATGGTTATATACCTCACAAGTGCCCCGCTGTAGGAGGGACACTCCCTGTTTTAGACCCAAATCCCACTGTCCCTCTTTCCCACCATAATGTCCCTCTTTTTAGGAAATCAGGTTGTGTGGTGTGTATATAAGTGTATCGCATTGCTCCACAGCAATAAAACTCAAATTATTGTTTTAAACCTTAGTATATGTGTTTATAAATTAGTGCGCTTAAATAAAAGACTTTTGTCTTGTTATGTCATTTATTAGGTAACACAAGGAGGTGTCAATAGGTCATGAAACAGCCTAAACATTTTCGTTAATGCCCTGCCCACCAGCAACAACCCCTAAAGCGGCTTTAACCCACTGAATGCTGGAGATGTCAACATAGAGACCAATCTAGCATTCAAAGGCTTAAACGTGCCTACATGCAAATGGTTTGTCCCAGTATATTTCACAAAAATACTGAAGCAGAAGTTGTACTATATTTAACAGCTTTCAGTATTTTTGTGAATTATACTTCTTCAATACGTGCACATACTGTAGGGGTGATTTGCATGCCTGTGTCTTTGCAGATGGTGATATGATTTTTTTTTTTATATTTTTTTTTTATTATGAGCAGTGGACACTGATGGGAAGGAGAGCGGAAGTACACACAGAACTGATCTGCCTTGCCACATATGAAGACACTCTGCTTCAATACATGCAGTTGGTGATATGATTTTTTTTAAATTATTATGAGCTGCAATGCTTAAAGTGGAACTTTGATGATAATAAGATTGCCACTGGATATTTTACTAACTTGGCGATATGCAAAGGCATACTATCTTTAAGCTCGATAAATTAGTGGTACTGCAGTAGGAACATATCTTCTTCAGGAACCAGACGACAGACAGCGCAGACATCTTAGAGGAAATGCACCTTTGAGTCTGCGCTGTCTGTCCTGTTCTCTGCCAGCACTGGTGAGTGGCATCCTTCATGCCTTATGGCACTGGAAGGGACTGACAGCACAGGCGCACAGAGCTTCTCTTGTAAGCTATGTGCAGCCTGATGCCTGTAGAAGATATGTTTTTACTGTAATACTACAATTTATCGAGCTTAAAGGGATAGTAATACTTCGTTTTAACTTTATTTTATTTTGTAGGCATTAAAAAAATATGAAGAATGATTTAAGTTTTATCTCTCAAACCTTTATGGTTTAAGAGATATTCACAAACAAAGTATCCCCTCCCACCCCTTTTACCTAGTGTAAGCCATCTCTTCTCAGATGTGGAATGCAGTCCATAGACCAGACAGATAACAGAAGGGGACAATCTTCTTCCTATGAGAACAATGAAAGCCCTGCCCCCCTTGACAAGCTTTTCAGGTTTTTCCCTTATCTTAATTGAAGATTGTGCCTCTCTGCAGTCTACCTGGGCACCTCCCTTCTGATCTGGCTGAGCAGTGTTACATCAGTAAAAGGGGCGGGAGGGGGACACTTTGTCATTGAATTACTCTTGAACTACAACTCTGACAGAATTGAAATAACACTCTCCAAAGTCCAAATACTATGATGATTAATTAGAGCTGCTTTTATTATGAAACATTACTATCCCTTTAAAGAGAGTATGCCTTTGCATATCGCTAAGTTAGTAATATATTCAGAGGCAATCTTATTACCATGAAAGTTCCACTGTAAGCCTGCAACATGAGAATCTTGCTCTTTTGATGTGTGTGAGATTCTCATGTCACCCTTTTCATCCCGGCGACATAGTTAATGGGCCCTTTAGTTGGTCACCCAATAGTGGGATACCTTTTGATAGTGAACCTCAGGACCGTCACTGGTCCAGGACAGCCATGACGGTCCTGGAACGTCATTGGTCGTTAAGGGGTTTAAAGTCCTTCTTATTCTAATCTTGCGTCTCTATAATTATTAAATCCGGTATTTATGTATTTTGAACGATGTTTTCACAGAGATATACACTTTAAAATGTAAGCACATGACGTCAGTTCACAACAGGCTGTGGCACCCCACTGTACCACATCCTGTCAGTCTTCGCCTCTTCCTCTCCCAAGTTGTTCCCTGTTACCACCTCCTCCTCTGACGGAGGAATCCAGTATGTGAGCTGAAGCAGAGTAGGTAGCTTCCTAGAGTGCCAAATTATGAGGGGCAGTGCCTCGCTGTGCTGGCCACACCCACATTCTGAATAATGGGTGTGGCTAGAGCAATCTAAATGTCCCTGCAGCAGTATTATACCCCCTTAATGGACTATTATTTAACCTTTTGGATGCTAGTGACATCTTCAGTGCATTGCTCTACAATTCATTGGAGATCTTTCTAGCAACCATGGGGTTAAACTTTTTAGTTCTTGCTTGCTATATGCCAAGAGTACTTTCTGTGCCTGGAAAAAGTGGCTAGGACTGGGGTGGGCATGTGAGTGTGGCCATGGGCGGAGCTAATGCCTTGACTAGGGGCACCTGGATTGTAAATCTAACCCTGTGAGCAACTGCAGGCAACCCAAGGCCCTCAGCTGGTGTAGACTAAAACTGCCATCTTCTTGTAGTCCACAACCTCTGGAGGGTCTCAGGTTGCCAGTCTCTGTTACAGAGCCTTCAAGGGTTTAACCCCTTAAGGACCAATGATGGTCCTGCCACGTCATGAGTCCAACGTGCGATAAGGACCCGTGATGTGCCAGGACAGTCATGGAATTCAGGGCTCCCTGCATGACTGCACCCTGATTTGGAATCGCGGAAAAAAAAAAAAAATGGTCCGTGGTCCTTAACCCCTTACCGCCCAAGGACGTACATGTACGTCCCGAGCTGATGTCCCAGGTGGACAGAGGACATACATGTACGTCCCGGAAGTCATTTAAAAAAATGACCAGCGATAAGTGCTGGCCGCGTGCGCGCGGTTGGTCACTAAGGGGTTAATTGACAGCCACATGCATGCACAACCTGTCCTTAAGGGGTTAAAAAAACTCCTTTACAGGAACAGTAATTTCCTTGTAATGAATTGGAATTATATACATTTAAATCCCACGTACTCCTTGCAACATCTGGGAAAATCCTCAATATGTTTTCCCGGATTCCCATTTATTGTCCAGGATTATCTACAAATGGGCTGAGATAAGAAAACAATTTTCTGAATAAAATAGTAAGAGACGCTAATCACAATTAACTGACTTACTTTAGCTCTTATCTCACAATCCAAACAGCAAAAACAACATTTAATAAATGCTTCCTGAACAGGACAATTTACACATGTATTAAACAGCACGTTATATAAAATCTATATTGTAGGGTTTATCCTCCTGATCAAAACAAATGTACGCCCGCTGCTGTGAGGTGTTTTATTCAACAGCTATTGACGCTCAAATTTGAAATATTTAGGTGCTTTAATTTTAATGGCCTGAAATTTTACAGTGGCGCTGTTGCTACACCATCCTATGAACAGCTGTGGCAGTTGACCATAAACCCCCATAGGATGGTGTAACAACAGCACCACTAACATTTCAGGCCATTGAGATATTGCACCTAAAAAAAATTCGAGCTTCAATAACCTTTGAATGCAACACCTCACAGTAGTGGGAGTACCCTTGTTTTGCTCAGGAGGATAAACCCCACCTCCTTTCCAGGTTTCTCTTATCTGTTGTCGACTCTGCTTGTACTCGGACCTCGTTTACCTCAGGCTATACTCTGACCACGATGACATCTGGCTCCCTTTACCTCTGGCTATACCTTGATGCTGACCTCTGGCTATTCTCTGACCACACTGAACTCTGGTTACTTGGATACGTTGCACCAGATCAGCCCCAGTGTTGTGGCTTACTCCCATGGAGGCCTGTTCTACTTCATCCTCCACAGTTAGTAGTACATTTATACTGGTGTACACGTCTCTGCTCCTAGGGTCCAGCAATCTAAACACAGCTGCCTGACAGCCATAATGTATTCTCTTGGGGCAATGAAATGGAGACCTCTATAGCATCTGAGGGGTTGAGCTTTCTATACACACACACTTGTATATGGACATATATATATATACAGAGAAAGAGAGGTGGTACAGTTACACATATAGCTCTAAATCGCCCATGTGCACAGTTCCAAAATAGTGTATAAGTAGGAGAGGCAGCACCCATTGGTCTAAAATACAGCAAGTTAGTAACTTTATTGAGTCAACATTTCGGTCAACTAAACAGAAAGATCATCTTTTAAACCTTCCAACTGGTGAATCTGGCTCACAAAGAAGTGACAGCATCTTTGTGCACTCGGACAGCTGACTGCAGCAGATGAAGTCACTTCATCTATGTGAATACAAAAAATAAATAAAAAGAGTAAATAAATAAATCTTGAACTATTCAAATAAGTTATATGAACACAAAGCAGGTACAAAGTAAACAATACCAAATAGAGAATGGTCAAAAGATATAATAGTAGTTTAAACAAATAACAGCAGGACTGATGTCCGGATAAACAATTCAACATGGAAGTGCTAGATAATCAGTCTAACATGTCCCATGACTATGTACAGATGTCCAAAGATAAAAGAAGCAGAGGCGTAACTAAAGGCTGCTGAGCCCTGATGCAAAATTTGCCACGGCCCCCCCCACCATGTTGACCCCACTGTCCACTTCCACAAATATGCCCCCACTGTCCGCCTCCTACCTGGCTCAGGAGGAGGAGGCCTCATCACCCCTGGTGGTCCGGTGGTGTGACAGGAGAGGTCTGTGCCGCCTTCTGCACAGACCTCTATATGCAGCTCCCACGCTGTCCTCCAGTAATGCAGAGCACTGGAAGATGATGTCATTTCCCAGCGCACTACAGTACTAGACGGCCAGGGACCATGAGGAAGCTGCGCACAACTTGCCAGTGGGGAGATCAATGTGATCTTCCCACTGGAAAAGCATTTTTAATGTTGGCAGTGGTGGTGGTAGCAGGTGGGGGCCAGGCCCCTGCAGTGATGGGCCCGGTCACAGTTGCGACCCCTGCGACACCTATTGTTACTCACTGAAAAGAAGCAAAAATGTATTATGAATAAATTGCAGTGCATTGCTACACACAGGTACAGGCAATTATAATGAATACTGTGGACAATGTGTCATACATGGATCTAAAATTATTAGTGTGAAAATTACATCAAATCATTGATAATCATAGAGCTTAATACATGAAAAGGCATGAATGGGGTACAGAGGTGTGGTGCATAGCCACACTACAGTGCTGGCATGTGAATCACAATGACGTGTGTATGCATTGTTAAAGGGAAGTTTCACAATAATTAAACATATGGCGACTAGCTTCATAATACATGTATTACCTCTCAGAAGTGCCAGATTCTAAATAAATCTTTAATCTTTGGAGACCGGAAGCCAGGTATCAGCGTAGACATCTTGTCTGCTCACCTGCATTTCCAGTCCTGGTCTCCTCTAAGATGCATTCCAGTGTGTCACAAAGTAACCGGAAAGGACTGATGGCGCAGGCGTGCAGACGGCACTAACCTGGCCATCAGTTTCTGAAGATTAAGGATTTCTTTAGAATCTGGCACTTCTGAGAGGTAATACACATATTATGAAGCTAGTCGCCATATGTTTAATTATTGAATGTCGTCTTAATACTATGTGAAAGTTCCGCTTTAAAGAGATAGTAATGTTTCACAATAAAAGCAGCTCCAATTAATCATCATAGTATTTGGGCCATGGAGAGTGTTATTTCAGTACTGTCAGAGTTATAGTTCAAGAGTAATTGAATGATAAAGTATCAGTCCCATGTAGACACTGTAGTATCACTTTCTACCACTAGAGGGTAACAGATTTTGTATATCTATAAGTGATGCATTTACAGCATTGTCAATAAATAAAGGAGAATTTCCCTTTTATTATTTTAAAATTTTCTCTGCTTTTCTTCTTATGTTTTTAATATTACAGTCATCAATAAAGTTTATTTTATATAGGCTGGTGATACCCTATACATAAGTCATACATAATTAAGATAGGATTAGTTTTTGAGTGCCATTACAGTGGTTCTTTTTTGCTTTCTTTTTTCTCTTTCCATTAATATTAGAGTTTATGAAAAAGAATATACTCCTTATTTCATATTAGTAAACAGGGACGTGCACAGACATTTTGGGGGGCAGGGGCTCAAAGAGTAAGCGGAGAGGATACAACACGCAAGAGGAGAAGACCCGCTGGCATGTTAAAGGGACATTATACTTAAAAAGGACCTGGACGTAAGAGGAGAGGAGAGCAGCCTCCCGGTAATCAAAATTGAAAGACGGACTGGGATAAGATAAAATCGGACTGATTATTTTTTTGTTGTTGTTGTTGTTGTTAAAAGGGCACAAGGGCACTTTGGACAAAAAGGGCAGGTGCTAAAGTCCCCCTTGGTGTCTATGTGTGCACGTGCCTGTTAGTAAATATATTAATTGACAGTATATAAGTATGATGTCAGGAAGATGTTAAGTCATGTGTAAGTGATCCACATCTTAGTGATGGGACAGATAATGTTAGGAAGAAAAGAAAACTATTGTAAAGAGAGGGACAATCTTCAGTGATCATAAGGAAAAACCTGAAAAACCTGTCTGAGGGGCAGGATTTTCCTTATGATCACAGTAAGAAGATTGTCCCTTGCTGTGATCTGTCCGGTCAAGCGACCAGGATTCCACATCTGAGGGGAGGTGCTTACACTAGGTAAAAGGGCGGGAGGGGGAAGATTAATCAGAGCTGTTTTTTTTGTGAAACATTACTATCACTGAGACTTCAAGGAGAAATAAGTGTATCATATTTCCTTTCCCGAGAAAGCCAGAAGTTATATTTACTGTGTATAACAGCACTGCTGTATTTGTAGAGCCATCCGAATGCAATGGTCAGATAGTTGGTTTGTGACCATATTTTGTGCATCACTGCTCTAAAGGCTAATAAGATATCAGAACAGAATATTATCTGTTTATTGGTAAGTCAAAAGCAAATCTTCTGATGTTTATGTTTGTTTTTAAAACATTTTCCACATTCAGGGAATTCAAATTGTTTTTTCCCTGTGCAATTCAGTCCTCTTATGTGCAACAAGTGATGATTTACCTTTAAAAGTCTTCCCACAGTCTAAACATACAAATGGTTTCTCTCCGGTATGAATTCTCTGATGTACAACAAGTTCTGACTTTGTGATAAATTTTTTCCCACACTCCGAGCATATATGTCGCTTTTCTTGAGTGTGAATTCTCCAGTGTCTATTAAGATCTGAAGAACGGGCAAAATCTTTCCCACATTCTGAACATGCATATGGTTTCTCTTCTGTGTGGATTCTCTGATGACAATAAAGAACTGTACTGCGAGAAAAGCATTTCCCACATTCAGAACATACAAACGGCTTCTCACCAGTGTGAATTCTTTGGTGTACGACAAGATTTGATTTGAGCGTGAAACATTTGCCACATTCAGCACACTGATATGGTCTCTCTCCTCTGTGAATTTGTTGATGAATAAAAAAATATGTTTTCGATCTGAAACATTTCCCACATTCAGAACAAGCAAACGGTCTCTCGCCTTGATATCTCTTGTGTGTAACGTTATCAGATTTCTTTGGGAAAGATTTCTTCTGCTCAAAACATGTAAAAGGCTTCTCTCCAGTATGAATCATTTGATGTGTAACAAGTAGTGATTTCTGATTGAAGAATTTGCCACATTCAGAAGATTCAAACAACCTTTCTCCTGTATGAGCAAACTGATGTTTAAGGAGCAAATATTTCTTATCAAAACACTGACCACATTTTGAACAGAAAAATGTTTTACCTCCTGTGTGGTTTCTCTCATGTTTAAGAAGACGTGACATTTTGGAAAAATATTTACCACACACTGAGCAAATAAACTGATAATTTTCCATGTGACTTTTGTCATGAGTGAAATTATTTGGGTTATTAGATAAATCTGTTTCAGAAGAATCCCAAACTTCCGCTGCTTGGTGAATGATGTGATGTTTTACAGGGTCTGAGTTAGAAGCAGGGTAATTCTGACAACTATATGTCTGTTCTTGATAATTCTGAGTGACACTGATTTCTTCCACTGAACTCTTCTCACAAGATGGTGAACGAGGGAAAAGGCAAAGTTCTTCTGGAATAATCCTGCTTATTGGTTCGTCTATTGAAAATAAAGGCATTTATTAAAAATAAAGAATGTTAAATTTTGTTTTAAAGGGATAGTAATGTTTCACAATAAAAACAGCTCCAATTAATCTTCATAGTATTTGGGCCATGGAGAGTGTCATTTCAGTACTGTCAGAGTTGTAGTTCAAGAGTAATTGAATGATAAAGTTTCCCCCTCCCACCCCTTTTACCTAGTGTAAGCCGCCTCCCCTCAGATGTGGAATCTGGTCTCTTGACCGGACAGATCACAGCAAGGGACAATCTTCTTACTGTGAACCCTGCCCCTTGGTTTTTCAGGTTTTTCCTTATGATCACTGAAGATTGTCCCTCTCTGTGAACCATCTGGACAGTCTTGCTGCTCTGAAGTGAGCAGTGTTACATCAGTAAAAGGGGCGGGAGGTGGATACTTTATCATTCAATTACTCTTGAACTACAACTCTGATAGTATTGAAATAACACTCTCCATGGCCCAAATACTATGAAGATTAATTGGAGCTGCTTTTATTGTGAAACATTACTATCCCTTTAACAGTCTATAAAGAGCAATCTGTGGGTTGCACGCACAATACAAAAGAGGAGTCATTCTGGAGCAAACCACATCATGGGATCTAATGAAAGTTTCCCAAATTACCATTAATTTGAATGGAGTTTTTAAACCACTTGAATGTTAACCCTTTGAGTGCCAGAGAGGTACCTCTCTGGCACTCAGAGGGTTAAACAGAACTTCAAGCATTGCTCCCCGGTGTTCTGGAAACCTCACAAACAGTAATAAATGTGTATCTGTTTCAGATGATTTGCTCCAGGCTAGATTCCCTAATAGGCAGACTAGGCAACTTCCTAGTACTCCAAATTTTTTGGGGGCGGTGCCTCAACTGTTCTGACCACACCCACATTCTGAGTTGTGGGCATGGCCAGGGCAATATTAGCATCCCTGTATCAGTTTGATACCCCTTTTACAGGCTATTATTTAACCCCTTGGATGCTAGAGACATCTCCAAAGCCTTGCTCTATCTCTCTATACACTTACATGCCTCCCTCCTTAGGGGTGCAATAATCAGGAAAAAGTGGAGCAATTCTACAATAAAACTATGCAACATATTTATTAAAGAAAATAAATTGCTTCCATGGAGAAGTTTAATTTGATAATTATGGTTCTGTTACATCAAAATGATTAATTTGTTGCTTTGATAAATATACCTATTAGAGCAGGTAAGTCAAACATGTGGCCCGTGGGCCAAAAATGAGCCTGCCAGCAGTGTGCGGCCCTCCGCAGATTGTCATTACCGGCTTCAGAGTCCTGCAGGGATCATAACGTACCCTGCTGAGGGTAAACATATCTCTGGTAATCACCTCCGATTCATATGATTTCCAATTCTGTGGTTGATATACAGTTACAATTCATTTAAAGGGGAACATTCACCTTTTTACGTACTTTTAAAGATCTTTAGTCTTCAAGCTGTGTACTTCCTCATAATGCGGCACGCTGAATCTTCAGCACAGCTCTTTATGACTTCCCAGTGCTACTTAATTCTCCTCCCACCTCCCTCCCAGCTGCCCCAGGGAGCGTGTTCAGTCTTCCCTTCCGTGTGGTGTGAATCTCTTCTATCATTACAGCAAGCTCCGGTTATCATTATACAATCTCTGTACTATTGTATTGTATTTTGTATTTGTATATTGTATATTTTTATTTATATAGCGCCAACCGGTGTACTTGGCACTTTACAGATTACATTTAATATAGAAGGGGTCATGGAAGGATTGTCCTATCGGGGGATCGGGCATCCCCCGGTGGGCCGCTATATCGCGAGCCACTTTTTTATTGAGTGCAGACTCTCTCTCTCCCCCTCCGGTGCGCACTGAAAGAACTGCAATTAAAACAGAAGTGCTGTACAGCGCTGGCCATCTCTCTCCCCCTCCGCTTCACTGTGTCTTGAGTGGATCGGAGGGGGAGAGAAACGGGCAGCGTTAGTTGTCTTGCAGTTCTTTCAGTGCGCACCGGAGTGTGTGTGTGTGGGGGGGGGAGCCCGGGCTGCTATTCCCCTACAATCCGCCCCTGGAAGGGGTACAATAAGTGCGGTGATTAAGTGCTTATATAGGCAGTCATAAGGGGAATGACAGGTGAGTATACATTAGGATAAGAGGTCCCTGCCCCGTAGAGCTTACAATCTAAGCACAGGATGGGTGACATACAGATACAAGCTGGTAGAGGAGGAAGTGCAGTGTTTGGCTTATGATGATAATGTTTCCATATTACGCTGTTGCTAGAGATAAAAGGTGTCTTTTAGTTTAGATTTAAAATTGTTGACGCTTGGCGAATACTGGGTGGTAGGGTGTTCCAGAGGTAGGGGCAGCATGTGCGAAAGCTTTCAATCGTGAAACAGCGATAGTGGTTAAAGGGGCAGAGAGTCGTCCACCATGTGTGCTGCATAGCGGACGTGCAGGAATATGGCGGGATATCAAAGATGAGATATAAGGCGGGGACAAGTGATGGAGAGCCTTGAAGGTAATGAGGAGGATTTTGAATGTGATACGCCGCTTTATGGGAAGCCATGATAGGTAAGGTGCTACGTACACTGTGTGGCTCCATATAAGTAAAGATATACATACATCTTTATCTCTCATTTTCAAGTATGTCACGGGGTATTCTCAGTGTATACTTTCCGGTAAAATACTCTGATATTATTATTATTATTTACTGGCACAGAAAATACCCTTGGCCTATAACAAGCAAGAGAAAAACAAAAAAAAGTAACCCCTTGTTTGCTAGACAGCTTTCCAATGCATTGCTAAACAATGCGTTGGAGATCATTCTAGCATCCAGTAGTTGAATAATATAGCATGTAAAGGGGTATAAAACTGATGTAGTGACACTAACATTGTTCTGACCACACCCACAAATCAGAATGTGGGTGTGGCCAACATAGCTATGGCTCCTCCCCTCAAAATGTGGAGCTCTAGAAAGTTGCCTACTCTGCCTGTTGGGGAATCCAGCTCTGGATGTTCTGTAATGTGACTGTCCAGGGGAAAAGTGTCCCAGAAAATGTTATAAATGTGAAAAATATGTTTGACACAGCTTTTGGAAACTGCTGCCTTAGTGGCTAAAGAGACAAATGAAAAATTCCATTGATTTAAATGGGGCTTATAACCCCCCCATCACTCCGCTTTTGCAATTCTGTGCAGACCACGCTACCATTCAGGGGGTAAAAGGTCATATTTAACACTTTGCAAATAAAATGGGGAGAAAAAGAGGCACCCCTTGTGTTGAACCAGATAATATATTGGATCCTCCACCAATCACTGAAGTGAGTTATACTCACAAGATCTATCGCTGTTCCAGCACATACGTGGGAAACAGCTAAAGCGCTTGTGGGGATTATTGAAAGTGCCCCAGAACAGTAATTCTGTAGGCCATAATTATCAAACAGGCAGCACCTTCACGAACCGCTCCCCCCAGAACATCAACCATGCAGAAACGAGAAGAGGGAGAAGGGCACCCAATAGTGCAAATATACTCTTCCAAAGCGATATATGTAAGATGAAAAAATGAATACTCACAGTTGGAGTGGTCAGCTTGATATCTGCTGACTATCACACATCCGGATAATGAAAACCCATCTCCACTCAGGAACCACACACACAAACACACACAGGATACTCAGCATGGCACAGCTTATCCAAAAGTATAAAAATTTACTAAAAATAATTGTTCCACAAAAATAATATATATATATATATTACAAGTCATGATGTGGAATGCACTCACTGGTTGTAGTTAGATCTCGTTGCCTGGGTGCTCATCCAGAAATTTAAGAGCATAATAGCAGAAGAGGATAGATTGGAAAGCACGCTCAGGAGACTTTTTTATCGGTGAACAGGTGGATTTATTCCAATCCAATTGATTGGAATAAATCCACCTGTTCACCGGTAAAAAAGTCTCCTGAGCGTGCTTTCCAATCTATCCTCTTCTGCTATATATATATATATAAAACGCAATAGTACTCTAACATGTTTCGTGGCTGCAAAGGCGCTTTTTCAAAGTTGTATTAAGTACTTTCGGGTGATAAGAACCTTCTTATGACCCGAAGTCTTTAATACAACTTTGAAAAAGCGCCTTTGCAACCGCGAAATGCGTTAGAGTACTATTGGGTTATATATATATATATATATATATATATATATATAGTATTTATTTTTGTGGAACAATTATTTTTAGTCATTTTTTGTACTTTTGGCTAAGCTGTGTCGTGCTGTGTATCCTGAGTGTGTGTGGTTCATGAGCGGAGCTGGGTTTTCATTCTCCGGATGCGTAATAATCAGCAGTTATCAAGCCGACCACTCCAACTGTGAGTATTCATTTTTTCATCTTACATATATCGCTGTGGAAGATTATATTGCACTATTGGGCGCCTTCTCCCTATTCTCGTTTCTGCATATTTAACACTTTGAGTTCCAAAGGGGTGTCCAACACATTCCTACTCAGTGAGTTGGCCAGCCCTCTGGCAAACAAACAGTTAAATCAAAGGAAATTTGGGGAATTCATTTGGTTTGCTCCAGAACTTCTCCATGTCTGATTTGATAAATACACCCCATAGTAAATATTACTCACCTCTGCTGATATTTACAGGTGTTTTCTCTGCTTCAGACTGCAGGTGGCGCCATACATACAGTTCTTCTCCTTGTTCAATCTGTTTTACAGTTGCAGGTTTCCCACTGATGTACCCTGTATATGGACATTAGAGGGTTTCCAAAACTGCTGCACTTTTGATTTGATAAAACCTTAGCACAATGGTTCTCAACCAGGGCGCTTTGGCATTTGTGTGCCATGGGCACAAGCTTAGGGTGCCCCATTAGCTATGATTATTTTGACAAAACAATATTGCACTTTAAATGTATATTTAAAGTGGAACCACCACTCTGTAACAAAAAGGTGATTTTGAAAAGAGCATCCAAAATTACCAACATGTATGTAGTCACTTTTAATTTCAAACCATAGTGTCTGAGATATTTAGCTGTATTTATCTATCACTTTATGCAGCTGAGGTAGTACTTCCTGGTAGGAAGTGACAGTTGGCAATGCTGCCTTAGTGAGTATTACTCACCCGCACTGATACTTATAGTTGTTTCCTTCTCCTCAGCATGCAGGTGATGCCTTACACATGGCTCTTCTCCTTGCTCAATCTGTGTTACAATTTCAGGCTTCCCGGTGACACACACTGTATATGGATATTAAAATGGCTTAAATAACAATATTTACATGATAAACTATTAAACCAGGAGGCGCAGAAAAATATAAGAAAACTGAGGCAAATCATTTTTTTTTGTCAAGTCAGCTGGGAGTTTTAGGAGCCTATGAAGGGGCATGTGCACAGGAATATATCAAATTCTCCAAGAATTTACAAGCCAGCAGTGACATTTTAGGAGCCCGTACTTACAGGTCCCTTGGATTTTATGCCTCCATAGCAAATGAACACAAAAAAGTTTAACCATTTGAGTGCGGAAGGGGTGTGCAACACAATACTCCGCAATGCATTGCACATCCCGGGGGCACTCAGTGGACTGTTACATGATATTTAAACATGTAATGTGTGTCCTACATTTTACATATTTATTTACTTGTGCACAATTACGTTAATATCTTCTTACCTAGAAAATGAACCATCTGGTAATTGTCCATCATCACCTCCCTGCAAAGATCCTTCTGTTCTTCTTGTAGACAATCCCACTCGTCTTTGGAGAAGTAAACTGCAACTTCATCAAACTCACATTGTTCCTAAAGGAAAAGTAAATAAATATATATATGTGTGTGTGTGTTTTATATCAACCCTCTGAAAAAAATAGCGTGGAAGTAGGTGCCGCATTAAGCATTTCGCCTTGTTGAAAAGGGTGACATGAGAATCTCGCACTGCATAAAAGCGTGAGATTCTCATGTCGCCTCCTTAAACATCACATTAACACTCTGTGTGCCTCCTACCTCCATGATCTCCATGGTGTGTGTCTCCTCAATGGCCTCTGTACATTCCTCAGCGCCATGGCATCTGGTCATTCATCAATCCCACCCTCCTCACCATGCTGCTGGATGATAACACTGGGATGGCAGGGGAGATCATGGAGGTAGGAGGCACACACTTCATATCCATGTCGTGTCACATCCATGGTGGTTAATGCGGGCACTGTAGTGATTGCAGTAGGAACACTCTTCACATCCATGTAAGAATGCTTCTGTTTCGGGTATCTGACAGACTCAATGGCCTATTAGCTGAATAAACAGAGCCACGGAAGTTCAGAATGAAAACAAGTCACGCTTTTCAACAAGGCGACATACTTAATGTGACGTATACTGCCATGCGGTTTTAAATGTGACATTTCAAAAGGATACCGAGTGCCAGAGGGGTGCAGAGCAATGCGTTGCTCACCCCTCTGGCACTCAGAGGGCTGAAACAACAGAAATCAAGTGGAGCACAAAAGCGATTAGATTTAGACCATATGTGTAATATAAAAAATGGATCAGTTCTGGAGCAAACCAACTCTTCCACAAGGGATACATAATGGGAATTTGTATTCCCCCCCCCGGTGGTGCATTTGGTTTGCTCCAGAATTTCTCCCTTTTTCTTTGTGAACATGGCTCTTACTGAACAGATTAATCCTATATTATAATTCACTAGGATGTTTGTCAGAAGCCGTCATGCGCAGTAGAGACGGCCCGCTCTGCAGTCATGTGCAGTACTGACTGCCCAAACACTCTGCAGCTGATACGGAGCGGGCGCCCCGAATTCAGACCGGAGTCCTCCCTGGGCACCTTCCTGGGACAGCTTGGTCCCAGGAAGGAGCGCAGAGAGGACTACGGTCTGAATTCGTAGCGCCTCCCTCCATACCAGCCGCAGAGCGTTCTGACAGTCAGTACTATGCATGACTGCAGAGCTGCCAGTGAGAAGAGAGGCTCCGGCAACCAGCTGAGGTTACTGGGTGGCACTGTGGACCGTGTACATGGGCTTTAAAACTAGTAAAGTAATAAAATAACAATTGAACCTGTTGTAGCAAAATAAAAGCCCGCACCGTGATCCATGGGATTTTTTTCCCTTGATTCGTAAGATAAGATAAATTTAATTGAACTGTATTAAGCTTTTACTAATACAGTTGCATTGATAAACACAAGGTAAATTATACACACATAATAAATATACACAGTCATACCAATGCACCACCATTAGACTCTTGTTTAAATGAGGAATCGCTGCCTGTATCTGCTGTGCAATCTGGCTGGTTCTCCAAATCATTGATCATGGATTTCTGGTGCGTTGAGGTGGGATCCAGTTCCTGGGACAGTCCATCATGTCCACAGGTGGATTCCTGGGTACACAGTATAGGAGACAGGGACAAGTGATCAAGATCTATTCTGCAGGATGCTCCTTCCCAGTTCATCTCATATTCAGGACACTGGACATACTTGACTGCTGCGGTCAGCTGCAGGTCCATGGATGTGCCAACATCAACCATTTGTACAGAAGTGCTGTAATCAGTGCCCGTGCTGGCATTTGTCACTTTATAACAGGAACTGGTTTGTGTGGTTCCACTTCTCACTCAATTGTAGAGAACAGTGTGTGTACAGATGTCCTTTGTGACAGTGACTTGAGCTGATGACCAGAAAACATCTGGATCTCCTGTGGCCTGGGCTGTGGAATGGTGTCCTACTAAAGGATCTGATTGAGGTCTCCTGCATGGTAGAGGGATATTGTTCTCTCTAATGGTAGAAGACACTTCACTGCTCTGGAAAATTGTTTGAACAGCCTGTGTTTTTACACCTGTTCTAATGCCTTGAGTGTTACAACCTTTGGGAGAAAGATGGCCAGAGCAGAGGAGATAAACCTCCATTCTCCTTCCACCCATGACCTGTTGTGCACATGAATCAGGGTCAGGAAATTCCTGTCCAATCTGCTTTAGCCATTGATTTATTTTGTCCAGATTGCGAGGGAAGAAATGCATTGACGCTGCTTTAGAACCAGCTCCCTCCTCCGTGTTATCCTCAAGGTTGGTTCCAGTATGCTATGGCACAGATTAAACCTGCAAAATACAATCAGATAACTGAAAACTTTTTGTAATACCCAAAGGGATAGTTATGTTTCACAAAAAACTGAAGCTCCAATTAATCTTCATAGTCATGTTATTTCAATACGGTCAAAATTGTAGTTCAAGAATAATTGAACTCCCACCCCTTTAACCTAGTGTAAACCGACGCCCCTCAGATGTGGAATCTGGTCCCGGGATCGGACAGCTCACAGCAAGGGACAATCTTCTTACTGTGATCATAAGGAAAACCCTGCCCCCTTGACAGGTTTTCCTTATGATCACTGAAGATTGTCCCTCTCTGTGATCCATCCGGCAGTCTTGCTGCTCTGAGCTGAGCAGTGTTACAGCAGTAAAAGGGGTGGGAGGGGGATACTTTATCATTCAGTTACTCTTGAACGACAACTTTTATTTTGAAACATTACTATCCCTTTAATTGTACATTTCCTTGTCTTTTGGCTAACATGACACATAGGCAGTATTTAATGCAGTTTTCAAACAGGCAAACTTGAATTAAGGAGAAAATTCCACTTTAACCCTTTCAGTGCCAGCAATGCTTTGCCCTCTGGCACTGAAAGGGGTATGCTGGTGCTACACTGTTAGACCCCCAACACTTCCCTTGTTTACCTCTCCTACTCCATACAGAGTCTAGGGGGGAATGTGGGCACACACCTGCAGTTTGTGACAATGAGCTACAGACTTTTGCATTGCATTCCAGCTGAGGGGGGATCTCCACAACAGCAGACAGGTCCTGTTTAGGGTCTGAGCAGAGGAGCTTCAGGCATTTTTACTAAGTTGGTAAAAGGTGGTATTTGGTGGCAGAAAAAGCAGGAGACAGAGTAAATGTCATTTAGCCAATAAAGGTATCACTTGCATATATAATAAAATATGATTATTACCCTTTCTCCCTCTGAATACCAGAGATGCTTTGCAAAGTGCTGGACGCCTCTCTGGCACTCAAAGGGTTAAATGAAAAAAAAAAAGGGGGGGGGAATCCCATTCCCAGCCAATCCATACCTTGATATAGCCACTAGTGTGAATGTGGAGGAAAAAGAGGAGGTGCTACCTACTTTCCTGCACTGATTGGCTCGGCACAGGAACCAATCCTAAGCTTTCTCTTAAAGAACGCTGAGATGTATGGTTGTTTTGTGTGGGACAGGTCTCAGTTTTAAGTTTCATCAAAACTACAACTCCCACAGTTCTCCAGTAGGTAAGGGCGGGATAACAACATAACAAACCAACCAATGAACTAGTGTTATTCCTTCCACTCTCATGACTGCTGGAGTGCTGGTCAGATTTGTTTGTTATGTTTATTAATTATTATTAATTTTATACACTGGACAAAAATCCCCCCAAATTGCCATTGTTTAACCCCTTCAGACCAGCATACTTCCCAAGTGTCCCTCTTTAGGAGGGACAGTCCCTCTTTTACACCCAAATCCCTCTTTCCCACCTGGTGTCCCTGTGTTTAGGAGATCAGACTGTGTGGTGTGTATATAAGTGTATCACCCTGGTGTCCCTGTGTTTAGGAGATCAGACTGTGTGGTGTGTATAGAAGTGTATCACCTGGTGTCCCTGTGTATAGGAGATCAGACTGTGTGGTGTGTATAGAAGTGTATCACCCGGTGTCCCTGTGTTTAGGAGATCAGACTGTGTGGTGTGTATAGAAGTGTATCACTCTGTTGTCCCTGTGTTTAGGAGATCAGACTGTGCAATGTGTATAGAAGTGTATCACCCTGGTGTCCCTGTGTTTAGGAGATCAGACTGTGCGGTGTGTATAGAAGTGTATCACCCTGGTGTCCCTCTGTTTAGGAGACCAGATGGTGTGGTGTGTATAGAAGTGTATCACCCTGGTGTCCCTGTGTTTAGGAGATCAGACTGTGTGGTGTGTATAGAAGTGTATCACCCTGGTGTCCCTGTGTTTAGGAGATCAGACTGTGTGGTGTGTATAGAAGTGTATCACCCTGGTGCCCCTGTGTTTAGGAGATCAGACTGTGTGGTGTGTATAGAAGTGTATCACCCTGGTGTCCCTGTGTTTAGGAGATCAGACTGTGTGATGTGTATAGAAGTGTATCACATTGCTCCACATCAATAAAACTCACATTAGTGTTTGTTTAAACGTCAGTATATGTGTTTAAAAATTAGTTTGTATAAATAAAATACTTTGGTCTTGTTATAAGTAACTTAATAGGTTACACAAGGAGACGTCAATAGGTTATGAAATAGCCTATAACTTATTGGTAATGCCCCACGCACCAGTCACACCCACAGAAACACCCCCTAAAACACAAGTGTCCTCTTTGGCAATTTTAAATGTTGGGAGGTATAGACCAGAGGGGTGCATTGAGCAATGTGTTATATATACCTCTGGTTCTCAAAAGGTTAAAAGGAACTTTTAAACCTTTCAGTGCCATAGGGATGAACAAAGCATTTTCTTTGCTTACCCCTCTGGCACTCAAAGGATTAACTCCCTGATTGCTAGTGGTCTCCAACAAATTATTTCACATTCAAGGGGTTAAAAGACCCATTTAAAACAATCAGATCAACACGTGACAGGCCGACACATGCAACAAAGAGAAGCACCCCAATAGTTTAGTATGATAGATATTTAGGATTGCCACCTTTTTTTAAAAAAAAATACCGGCCATGGCATTCCCTCCATAGACTTAACATTGGACAGAAGCCAATTTTTTTACCAGCCTGCCAGTAAAATACCGGCTGGTTGGCAACTCTATAGATATTAAATCAACACTATCAAGAAAAAAATTTAATCACACTCACATTTAGACATGGTCAGGAGGCTGTTACCAACCACTCTGACTGGAAAGCTCACGCAGAATTTGTCCCATCTGCGTTTGGGTGAAGCCCAGTACTGCTGTTTTCGTAGCTCCTTCTGAAGAATCAATCCCACTCAATAATATGGAAGTTGGCGTATTTTTAAAGCCCGTGTACAGGCCAACACTGGCGGTGCTGCAGTCATGTGCACTACTGACTGCCCGTGCCATGGCTGATACGGAGTGGGGCGCTCCGAATTCAGCCCGTAGTCCTCTCTCCGGTCTGAATTCGGAGCGCCCCGCTCCGTATCAGCCATGGCGCAGGCAGTCTGTACTGCGCATGACTGCAGCACGCGCAGCCGTCTCTACTGCGCATGACTGCTTCTGACAAACATCTTTAGCGAATTATAATATAGGATTTTTTAATTGCAGGCTGTGTTTTAGCTTTGATAAAGCGGCTGGAGCTGCGAAACGCGTGAGCACTCAAACATTTAATGGAAATATAGTTACACAAGCCTCCAAGGAAAAACAAATCTTAGATTTATTAATAAATAATAGCATAATTATACTAGAGTTTTTTTAGATTCATTCTATTCCTTAACACTAACTACAACAATAATTATATACAATGACTCCGGATTCATATTCTCAAACTGCTATGTGCTATGAACCTCAGAGGCTGTCACAGGAGAAGCCTCTGGACAATGACAAGAGCTATAATTTCTCCTCATTGTTTAGGCTCTTCAGGGGAGGGGCTCCAGGCTCCTCTGCCTGTGCTGGTGAAAGAGGCATTATTTGGTTTGAAATGACAGTCACTTGTCTGGCAACCATGGGTGGCTCTTTTGTGATCTCCTGTGCCACTGCAGTGGGACTGTGGTCAGATGCCTGCACTGGGTGGCTAGAGGTTGGGTTGGATGGGCAGCTTTCATGATTTAGCTGTTATATGACTGACCGTGAGCTTTTGATGTTGGTCTGATCTTCCATCAAGACTGAGAAGCTAAACATTGAGGCAATGTCCATATGTGGGTTACTCGTTGCTTTCTCTTCATAACATAACTGGGAACTCTACTGGTTTGCCCTGGAGACTCCAGTTTTTGGAGTGAATTACCAGGTCTCCAGGGTGAGAGGCTGATTCTCTGGTGGTGGGGAGTTTCTTGAGAAACTCTACTCACTTCTGTTTTATCCCACCCTGTTCTTCCCACTTTATTAGACAGCCCGTTAAAGGGGATCTCTCACCTAACTACATGTAATGCTCATTAGTTAAAGCATTTCTCGAAACCACTGAAAATAGCGTTCATTATATGTAAAAAGCAGTTACACTGGCAAGAATTAAACTTTAAAAAGTGTTTGGCAGCCTACTTCCGGCTTGCCGAACTTTGCCGACCAGAGACAGCTCCCTCCCACTACCCATCATCCTCCCATGACGGAGGCTGTCTGTCACTAAAGTGGAGCGATCGCATTGGCAGAGATCGATATCTAGCCACCTGTGATTAAGCCCCGCCCATTTCTGACATGAATCACATCAGTTATATCCTTCTGCCAGCACCACATAAGCCCCCTCCTTCAGTCTATAACGAGAATCCATTTAAAGTTATATTTTTTTTCTTACTTGCTGACACTACTGTGGGTCTCTATGAATTGAGTAGGGCGAGGGTTTAGCCTGGTTGTGAGTCCAGGATCACGTGGAGCATCATCCAATATTGTCTTATGTAAACAACTTCTTGAAAATGATAGCTTAACTCCAATTGTTAATTGTGAGATGGTTAACACCAACTGTTTGCTGGCTTCTTACCACCAACTGCTAGATGCAGGCTGAGTAGCACCCACTGTTAGAAGTAGGTTGGGAATCACCCACTGTTAGAAGTAGATTGGGAATCACCCACTGTTAGAAGCAGGCTGGGTAGCACCCACTGTTTGACACAGGCAGTACAAGTTGGGTAGCACTCACTGCTGGATACAGACAGGGTTTTGGCATCGGGCCTCGCTTCCTGCCCGCAACGCAGGTGCTTGTCGGCTCCACCTTTCCTCTCGGCCAGGCCGGATTGTCATTGCTGGGCTACCACGTTGTAGGCATTGCATTGTAGCTCCATGATGTCACGCTTCTTTCCTTTATAAGGGAGGCACTCGCTACAGGCGATGCTGCCTTGCTCTCTCCAGCCCTGGCCATTTGCCTGGACACTGACTATTCTTGTGTGCTGCCTGACCTGACCATCTGCTTGGACTCAGACCATTCTTCCTGTGTTGCCTGTCCTGACCTCAGCGGTACCTGACCATCACTTCTGCACTGTGGCCTCTGGCCTGACGTTGACCTTGGTCCTCTGGAGTTCCTGTCCATCCTGCCTGACCTTTGGCCTGGACTGTCTCCTTCCTCTGGATATCCAGGTACACATCTTCTATATATATAAAAGTAGACTTTGTGCCTGCCAAAACCCACCCAGGGGAGGCAGAAAGGAGGAGTTACTGCTCCCATTGGGTGATTCAATGGGGGCGTGATTTTCACACCATTTGCAGTGGCCAAAGGCCACTGCTATTGGTGTGAAAATCATGCAGGGAGTTGGCCCGCCTCCACTATGCAGCCCGCCCACCACTATCAAAGTCAGAAAAAAACAAAATGGATGCCACTTACTCGTACACCACAGACAAACACACACAGAGCACCAAACGTACACAAAGCCAGAAAGAAATATGGCTGACACACACACAGTCGCTCACCCTGACTCCCAGTGGCCTCAGCAGGACCTGTAGTATAGCCACTGAAGGGTGCTGCATCACCAGGGGAACAAAATGGCACTCAAAGGGTTAAGGTAGGTCCTCATTGCTCAATTATTTCTTCACTGTCATCATTTGCCATACAACACAGAGGACAGGCAGCCATCAGGTACACACTTAACCCACTGACTACCACAGGGTTGTGTATCAAGTTTTCCCCCTCAGGGAGTGTGTTCAAACCCCTCACACTGTAAAGTTGCATTTCCCTCCCACTTCTCCTCCTTCCCCAGCCTATTACAAACACTTTTCCCACATTTCTCTTAAGCCCCGCCCCTAATCGTGATTAAGCCCCACCCACTTTTAACCCAGATTGCCCCATTTGTCTCTCCACATCAGCACCACATAACTACCCTCCAGAGACTCCACAAATTAAAGTTCCCAGGTATGAATACACTTCCCACTGCTATTTAACTCTGACGTGCCTCTCTATACCTTAACCCTATGAGTGCCAGAGGGGTGCACAACTCATGCGCGCATGTGTTTCTGCGCATATATGTTGCGTGTGTGTACATCTCTGTTACATATGTGTGTCCATGTGTGCATCTCCGGTGTGTCTGTGTGTGTGTGTGCATATCTTTTGCATGTTTCTGCCTCTCACTGTGTGTATGTGTCTGCCTGTGTGTTGCATATGTCTGTGTTCATCAGTGTGTCTACGTTTCACACACGTGCGCCCAATGGTCATAGCATGAGGGGCAACGTTGTCCCACATTGGTAGTATATATATATATATATCAGAGAGAAAACCTGCGTCCCCTGCCACACACACCCAGGGGTGGCTGTAAGGAAGAGTTAGCCTGCCCCCCAACATCAGTCTTAACCCTTTGAGTGCCAGAGGGGCAATGCGTTGCGTACCTCTCTGCACTCAAAGGGTTAACCCTCTCCTCCACAACTCACCTACTGCTACATCACTTCTCTCGACTTACAACTCCTACAGTAAACAACTCATGGCACAATAATATAACCCACCAACCAGCAGCTCCCATTTTGCTGGGGAGCCACACATTGATCACTTCTTTCAAAGAGCATAAAAACTTCTGTTTCCACCCCCTGTGCCATAATGCACTGGGACATTCAGAGGCAGATTGGAGTCAGGTGAGTGCAGTCAGCTGGGGAATAGATCACAGATCTGCAGTTTCCATGGTAAGAACTGGGGCTGATGGACTCACTTTGTTTCAAGGGGTTAAAGCCCCATTTATGTCAACACGATTTTCTTGAATTTTCAGTTCAACTCTATGGTATCAGTTTTTTTTTGAGTTGCACCTTTATCTTGATACATAAGGCCCATACAATTATACTCTTACCCCATTAATCTAAACCCAATTATACTTTTGGCTCTTGCAGCAGCTGACTGTGCACTGTGATCTGTGAGGCTGATGTACTAACACAAAGAGGAACAATTCATCTGTACCATACAGAACAAATAAAATGCTTTGTTGACCTCTCTAGCGTTGAAGATGTTAAAATACCCATTTAAATAAATGGGTATTGTTCCCTGTGCTGCTGTTACTTTTCCACAAAATTCTACCACTTTACTATATGAGCCTTCCTGTTTTGAAGCCTATTAGCTGTTAGGGGTCCCTGTATTGATCCCTTGCCTACGGCCCATGGACATATAATCCAGTTCTGTCCCAGCCGACCACCACAGCCCACTAATGCAAGGAGCGCCCAACATGTGTCACTTAACCCTTTCGCTGCCAGAGGACTATACAACTCATTACACAGCAATGTGTTGCATACCTCTCACACTCACAGTTAAAGTGATTCACTCCAAGCAACTGCTACACTAGGTCTGTATAATGCAGTAACCCTACAGCCCTGTATTTCATGTCTACTTCACTGTCTATGTATAGTAATTTCTCCCCCTCATCCATTACTTTACTTTAACACTTCACTGTCCCTCCTCTCCTCAATGTCTCATCTCCTCCTCCCTTGTCATCCCCACTCACCTATCCCCTTGCCATTCATCCATAGTCCCAATCTCGCCATTTTACTCCCACATCACCGTTACATTATCTATCACTGCATCTGTCACTTAACCCTCTGTCTGCCAACCTATTTCTTCAAATGTACTGCAGTATCCACTGCTGTAATCTAAATTATTCCTTTACTCACAAACATCTTCTCACTGTGACCTTCAACAAGTAGCACAGCACACTCACTTCAACTGTAAGGATACAGGGCCTTATTCATCAAGTAACACAGGTCACACTCTTCAACTGTAAGGATACAGGGCCTTATTCATGAAGTAACACAGGTCACACACTTCAACTGTAAGGATACAGGGCCTTATTCATCAAGTAACACAGCACACTCACTTCAACTGTAAGGATACAAGGCCTTATTCATCAAGTAACACAGCACACTCACTTCAACTGTAAGGATACAAGGCCTTATTCATCAAGTAACACAGCACACTCACTTCAACTGTAAGGATACAGGGCCTTATTCACCAAGTAACACAGCACACTCACTTCAGCTGTAAGGATACAGGGCCTTATTCATCAAGCTGAAGAGCTGCAATTAAAAAATAATTTACAACTCTTATCAGCATATCTACATCCCCACTGCATCTGTCACACACTGTCTACATATGTGACATACGTCCATGTATGTGTGTGTCTGTCTGTATGCGTTTCACAGTGTGTGACACGCTCTGTCTCTTTAAGTGCGTGTCTGTAACACTGCATATGTCTGTTTCACACAATGTCTCTCTGTCTAAATAATATGATGGGCAACGCCATCCCACATTGCTAGTCAGTATATAAATATGGTTTCTTGGAGGTGAGAATAATTTTATTTCAAACATGATTTTGAGGCTGATGCACTAGGAAGAAACGGTGCAAGTCTGCAGCAAATGACCCTCACTGATGAGAACAAATAAAAAATACCATTAATTTAAAATCGAAGTTTAACCCCCTGAAAGGGAGGTCTGTAGCATTCAAGGGGTTAAAGGTATAGAAATATTGTAATACCCTAAGGACCTAAATAAATATACTGTAAAATGATTACATATACGTAAATATATATACATTAGTGCTTTGTACTGTAATTTCTGAGGGGAATGATTCATTCAAAAGTTATGACAGCTCAGACTTATTTGATTTGTATTTTTCCCTTTAATTAAAAAAAAAAAATTGCATAAATAGTAACCAGTTGGTGGCGCTCTTTCATTAGTCCCCGTAGAGAATTTTTGTCATCAGCTGTAAAGCACTCCAAACCCCGATATAGAAATAACACAAAGGGGCATTATCTTGAGCCGTAATTCTTTCCGAAAAAAGAATCTCTCAGGAACGGGAGTACCATTGCTGGTCTCAGATGGAAAATCCCAAATATAAATAAATAAATACGTTTGTATATATAATTTATACATTTATGTATTTGCTCATAAAAAGAAGGAATTCTTCTCCTTTAAAAACCCATTTAAATCAATGGAAAATGTTTAATTTGATCCATAATATGCAAATGGTTGCTCCAGTTCTTAGTACAGCGGGCTCCTTGCGTTTAACATCATGCAAATGACTCTGTGCATTGTGAATCTACTGATATGTAATTCCTGTACACATGTTCAGAAGTGCAACAACATCTTGTTTCTTGTTGTAAAAATGTCCACGTTCAGAAGATGCGACTCCAGTGTATAAACCAGTGGTTCTCAATCATTTTTTGTTCGGGGCACCCCTAACACATAATCTAGAACATTCGGGGCACCCCTAACTTATTTAATGTACTTTATTAAGCCCATAATGAAGGTACCATACATAAATATACAGTTATTATTAGGTCTTACGATCATAATAACAAGATTAAACATAATGTACATAACAATTTCTATAAATCTTTATTTAAAAGCCCATTTTTGTTAGTTTTCATAGAAAACATGGGGCACCCTAAGTTGATGTCCATGGCACCCTGGTTGAGAATCACTGGTATAAACATAAGAGTGGGGCATTTCTGGGACAGACCAGCTGCACTGTTGGGCATAAACATTCCCAAAGTCCCTTTAATGTAAATAGAGCTTTTTAACCCATTCAACCCTGAGGACTGTAATGCATTGTTTCACAATGCTTTGGAGACCCCTCTTGCATCCAAGGGTTTAAACCTTTCAGTAGCAGATGAGTATCCAGCGCATTGCAAAGCAATGGGTTGGATACCCCTCTGGCACTCAAAGGGTTAAAAGCCCCATTTAAAGGAGAAGTAACACCTCCAAATCATATCTCCTCCCATCCTTTAATATGGCCCAAAAATCCTAATGGCCCCTGGGAATTTTGACCTGTGCCTTTAATTGAGAGAGAACATCTTCAGTCAGTACAGAATGTCAAGTCCATGGAGGCGGACATGACAGCTGCTGACAGATTTTTTTCAAAGTGTATGAACTTACTCAACATTTTTAGGACTGGAGGGGTGTGCATTGTATTGAAAAACAATGGGTTGCACTTCTCATTGGTCCTAAAAGGGTTAAGATTACCAAGTGCAGTGGGCGGGCTTTGTGTCCTGTTATCAACTGTCATGTCCGCCTCCAAAGGACATGACATCCAGGACTGACTGAAGAGGTCAGCTCTTAAACCAAATGAAAAATATCAGAGGGTCCATTAGAATTTTTTGGTCATAATAATGTAAAGGAACAGTAAACTTTTTTATGAAAACATATATATTGTAGGGAGTTTCCTATTGAGTACAATAAGTGTACTCCCACTGCTGAGAGATGCATATTTCCAGAGTTATTACTGTTTAAACCTGTGGGGTGTTTTTTTACATTAGCAGTGCCCTCTAGTGGTCATAATCTAATCAGATATTCTGTTACATTCTAATGGTGCGGAAAGTCAGTGACATACAGTTTTCCATAGAATGTGATAGAAACTTCTGAGTTACTTCCTGTCAGCTAGGACTTCCAGGAAGTAAACACAATAAATTCATTTCCTGTCAGTTAGAACTATCAGGAAGTAAACACAGTAAATTCACTTCCTGTCAGTTAGAACTATCAGGAAGTAAACACAGTAAATTCACTTCCTGATTATTTGAACTGTTATGAATTTTGAATAAAACAACTGACAGAGGTGGGAGTGGCCTTGTTTTACACAGCAGGAAAAGCTGTATAACATTTAGTGAGGGGTTATTATTAGGATACTTCTCCTTAACCCCTTAACGACCGGGGAATTCGGACGCCGACGCGACTGAACGACCACAGAGCAATTTTTTTTATTGCTCCGTTGCGTTCTGGATCCCCCGAACGGCGTGCAGCCGCGGGGGGAGCCCGGAATTCGATGACGGTCATAGTACGTCATCGGTCATTAAGTCAAATCGACCCTTGACGTACTATGACCGTCAAGGGTCGTTAAGGGGTTAAATCAGTGGGAATATTTATTTGTTACCTATAGTGCTGTTGGTTTACACCAGAATTGTTCTACTTCCCCTTTATACATTAGCCCCACTGTTTTTATCATATGTGAGCGACTCCTCTTATGGGAAGCAAATGATGTTTCACTGTTAAATGTTTTTTCACACACTGAACATTCAAATGGTCTCTCTCCTGTGTGAATTCTTTGATGTGTTACAAGGTTTGACCTAGTGAAAAAACCTTTTCCACACTCGGAGCACACATGTCGCCTGTCTTGTGAGTGAATTCTCAGATGCCTTGTCAGATGTGATCGACGGTTAAAACATTTCCCACAAAGATCACAAACATAAGGTCTCTCCCCTGTGTGAATCCTCAGATGACTGGTAAGGTGCGACCGTAGGGCGAAACCTTTCCCACATTCAGGACATCCATACGGCCTCTCTTCTGTGTGAATTCTATGGTGTCTAGTAAGATCTGCACAACGGGAAAAGCTTTTATCACATTCAGAACACGTATACGGTTTCTCTCCTGTGTGACATCTCTGATGTACAATAAGGACAGACTTGTGTTTGTAAAATTTTCCACATTCAAGACATTCAAACGGTTTCTCTCCTGTGTGAGTTCTCTGATGTACAACAACATCCGATTTGTTTTTAAAACATTTCCCGCATTCGGGACATGCAAAAGGCTTCTCTCCAGTATGTCTCATTTGATGACTAACGAGCTCTGATTTCCATCGGAAACATCTGAGGCATTCAGTACATTCATATGGCCTTTCTCCTGTATGAATGATCTGATGTTTAAGGAGACTCGATTTCTGACTGAAACTTTTCCCACATTCAGGACAATGAAATGGTTTTTCTCCTGTGTGGCTTCGCAGGTGTTCAACAAGTTTTGACATCTTGGAAAAATACTTCCCACATATTAAGCAGATAAGTCTGTTCTCTCCTGTGTGAATAATAGCACGTGTGAACATTTCTGGCTTATAAGAAAAATCTTTGTGAGATTCAGAAAAATCCAAAACCTCTGCTGCGTTGTGAATGATGTGATGTCTAATAAGATTTGAGTTAGGAGCAAAGTATTCCAGACAATTATAGATCTGCTCTTCACAGCCTTGAATTCCACCGATGGGTTTTACATCACAAGCAGGTGAACTAAGGAAAACGTTATGTCCTTCTGAAGTGTTCATCCTTATTGATCCATCTGCTGAAAAGGAATGCAATTTAGCAAAGATCAAAACCATCTTAAAGGGATAGTAATACTTCGTTTTAACTTTATTTTATTTTGTAGGCATGAAAAAAACATGAAGAATGATATAAGTCTTATCTCTCAAACCTTTATGGTTTAAGAGATATTCACAAGCAAAGTGTCCCCCTCCCGCCCCTTTTACTGATGTAACACTTCTCAGCCAGGGCAGAAGGGAGGTGCCCAGGAAGACTGCAGAGAGGGACAATCTTCAATTAAGATAAGGGAAAAACCTGAAAAACTTGTCAAGGGGGGCAGGGATTTCATTGTTCTCATAGGAATAAGAGTGTCCCCTTCTGTTATCTGTCCAGTCTATGGAATGGATTCCACATCTGAGAAGAGATTGTTTACAGTAGGTAAAAGGGGCGGGAGGGGGAAACTTTGCTTGTGAATATCTCATAAACCATAAAGGTTTGAGAGATACGACTTATATCATTCTTCATGTTTTTTTAATGCCTACAAAATAAAATAAAGTTAAAACGAAGTATTACTATCCCTTTAAAGTTGTGTGTTACATATGCCCAATACCATGCTGGTTTTAAAGTACTAACCTTTTGCTGATCATAAGGTTGTGGAACACATTGCACAGCAATGCTTTGCAGATCCCTTTGTTAATCAACTGGTTAAGGTGTAAGTAAAACTTTATGATAACTTAGGTTCATTTGAAAAATATTTCAAAACCATCTATAGGTTGAACTAGCTATCTTAACACTTTCAGTGCCAGAGGGGTATGCAACGCACTGCAGAGCAATGCGTTGCCTACCTCTCTGGCACTTAAAGGGTCAATATAATAGTTTGAGATATGTATCATTATTTATTTGTCAGTTTATGCAACTTACAATTCTACAAATATATAAGTAACAGAAAGATTAAGGTTGATACTGGCTCTCTTAAGGTTGAGATGGGTGAACTGATTAATGAGGATAAGGCTACAGCCGACCCCTTAAAGGGATAGTAATACCTGAAAATAAGTTTATTTTATATTGTAGCCCTTAAAAAACCATGAAAGATGATATAAGTCTTATCTTCCAAACCTTTATGGTTTGGGAGATATTCATATGTAAAATATAGTAGAATTCTCTTTTCCTGGCTGTTTCAGCCAAGTCTGCCATCTAGTGGACAGATTTGGAATTCGGTACACATAGCAACCTGCAGCTCTTTAGCAATGCCGAGATCACGATCTTTAAAAAGAACTACTTAATTGGAACTGTGTACAAAGTGTGCCTGGCTTGAAAGCACACTTTGTAGGCCATTCCAATTAAGAAATTCTTTTTAAAGATCATGATCTCAGCACTTCTGGAGAGGCACTGATGGTCTGGCGACCGGATTCCAAATCTGTAGGGTAGAACAATGACGTCACTCCAGGGGAAACTTTACTTCTGAATATCTCCCAAACCATAAAGGGTTGGGAGATAAGACTTATATCATTTTCATGGTTTTTTAAGGGCTACAATATAAAATAAACTTATTTTCAGGTATTACTATCCATTTCAACCCATTCTTTTCTTCTGTGTATACAAAGGAAGCAACAATGGCAGCTATGGAAAAACAGAGATAATTATATAATTTCCTCCATCATGTACATGGCTCACTGAGGACAAAGACCAATACAGACTGGAAAAAGGTTACATACAGCCAAGGGTACTTAAACTTATTTTCGTATTAGTGAAATGCTTAATATTTATTGATTCACTATCATCAGGGATAGTGTCCTGTGATTGGAGGAAAGCAGATGCAGTACCATTATTCAAAAAAGGGGCAAGATCTAAACCAGGAAATTATAGACCTGTAAGCTTGACTTCCGTAGTGGGTAAAATATTAGAAGGTTAATTAACCGATTATGTTTAAGACTAGGTGACAAACAGCTACACTATTAGTAGGAGCCAGCATGGTTTTATGAAGAATAAATGTCAAACTAATTTACTTGCATTTTCCGAAAGGGTAAATAGTAATTTGGACAAGGGTATTGCTGTTAATGTAGTATATTTGGACTTTGCAAAGGCCTTTGATACAGTGCCTCACAACAGGTTACCACATCACTTAATTAAACAGACTTCGGTTTGGGAGGTGATATCTGTACATGATAGAGAACTGGTCCAATGATAGATGGCAGATTTGTGTTGTAAATGAAACCATTTCAAGTTGGCCTAAAGTTGTAAGTGGGGTGCCACGGGGTTCAGTCCTGGGCCCAATGCTTTTTAACTTCTTTATTAATGATCTGGAAGTGGGTATTGAAAGTAGTGTCTCAATGTTTGCAGATGACACTAAGCTGTGTAAGGAAATACACACAGAGCAGGATGTTTTTTCTGCAGAAAATATTGTATAAACTGAGTGAATGGGCAGAAAAGTAGCAAATTATGTTTAGATAAATTTAAAGGGATAGTAATGTTTCATAATAAAAGCAGCTCTAATTGATCATCATAGTATTTGGACTTTGGAGAGTGTTATTTCAATTCTGTCAGAGTTGTAGTTCAAGAGTAATTGAATGATAAAATATCTCCCTCCCGCCCCTTTTACTGATGTAACACTGCTCAGCCAGATCAGAAGGGAGGTGTCCAGGTAGATTGCAGAGAGGGACAATCTTCAATTAAGATAAGGGAAAAACCTGAAAAACTTGTCAAGGGGGGCAGGGCTTTCATTGTTCTCATAGGAAGAAGATTGTCCCCTTCTGTTATCTGTCTGGTCTATGGACTGCATTCCACATCTGAGAAGAGATGGCTTACACTAGGTAAAAGGGGCGGGAGGGGAAACTTTGCTTGTGAATATCTCTCCAACCATAAAGGTTTGAGAGATAAGACTTATATCATTCTTCATGTTTTTTTAATGCCTACAAAATAAAATAAAGATAAAACGAAGTATTACTTTCCCTTTAAGGTTATGCATATGGAATAAAAGAGAAGGCTTTACCTAGAGAGGTAGGTATCTACCATCAGTCCTCATGATGCTGTTGCTAACAGTATATATATTATATATAAAAAAACATAACCACACAGATGGAGGCCAGTAGTTTAGGACTACGAATATATGATAATATACGAGACTACTCTCCTCCTGGTCCGAGCCAAATGTGGGTAGACTACATTTTTTCTTTTGATACAGATTCATTTATTTTCAGTACTACACTATTGGGTGCCTTCTGTATGTTTATGTTTCATATATATTCTTGACGGTCTGTGGAGAGTGAGTTCTGAAGAGCAGCCCTAATTCTTCTGATGTCAGTTTGGATGATCCATACGTGCTTGTGTTGAGGGCAGCATTTAATATCCAAAAAGCGATTTATGCTACATCTTAGATATGTAAATGTTTAACCATCATTTTTGTGAGTACCCATCCTTAAAGGGATAGTAATACTTAAAATGTAAAAAAAAATATGTTGTAGAGTTTATCCCCCTGAATAAAACAAGAGTACTCCCACTGCTGAAAGATGTTTTATTCAAAGGTTATTACAGCTCAAAATTTAATTTTTTAGGTGCAATATCACAGTGGCCTGAAATTGTACAGTGGTGCTGTTGCTACACCATCCTATGGAGATTTACGGTCTACAGACCAGAGCTGTCCATAGGATGGTGTGACAACAGCGCCACTGTACAATTTCAGGCCACTGTGATATTGCACCTAAAAAATTCAACTGTGAACTGTAATCACTTATGAATAAAACACTTTTCAGCAGTAAGAGTACCCTTTTTTTACTCAGGGGGATAAACACTACAATATATTTTTTTTTTACATATTAAGTATTACTATCCCTTTAAGGTGTTTGTTGTGGTAGAGGTTCTGGGACAGTGTTTCTCAACTCCTGCCCTCAGGACCCACTCACAGGCCAGGACTTAGGGTTTTCTCTGCTAGAGCACAGGTGTGGTGATCAGAGGCTCATTCACACTGATTAACTCACCTGTGCTCTAACAAGGAAATCATGTGATCAGAGGCTCATTCACACTGATTAACTCACCTGTGCTCTAACACGGAAATCATGTGATCAGAGGCTCATTCACACTGATTAACTCACCTGTGCTCTAACAAGGAAATCATGTGATCAGAGACTCATTCACATTGATTAACTCACCTGTGCTCTAACACGGAAATCATGTGATCAGAGGCTCATTCACACTGATTAACTCACCTGTGCTCTAACACGGAAATCATGTGATCAGAGGCTCATTCACATTGATTAACTCACCTGTGCTCTAACAAGGAAATCATGTGATCAGAGGCTCATTCACATTGATTAACTCACCTGTGCTCTAACAAGGAAATCATGTGATCAGAGGCTCATTCACATTGATTAACTCACCTGTGCTCTAACAAGGAAATCATGTGATCAGAGGCTCATTCACATTGATTAACTCATCTGTGCTCTAACACGGCAATCATCATATCCTGGCCTGTTAGTGGGTCCTGAGGACAGAAGTTGAGAACCACTGTTCTAGGATATCCTCGTGTGATATTATTACAAACTCCACCCCCCCTTTGTGTTCTCCTCTTTTTGTTTCCTCTGCTGCCAACAGTGAAAGTTTTCGGGGTCTCTCCACTTGATAACAGTTAGACTAGTTATAACCGGGTCAGGCAACCTTTGCTACTATAGCTGTTGGAGACCGCAACTCCCATCATCCCTGATACTGGGAGTTGTAGTCCCCAAAATCCGCAGAGCAAAAGGTTGCCTGACCCTGAATTATAGCAAAGTGATGTGCTGGAGATATCTCTAGCACCCAAAGGGTTAAAATCCCTGTTTAGAGTAAATCAGGTTTTGATTTGTAACAACCAGAGGTCATGTTGTAAAGATGGAGAGTGGCTCTTACAAACAGCAGCTGTGGGTTTAATCCTTTGATTGCTAGAGGGGTACGCAAAGCATTGCTTTGCAATATGTTGAATACTCCTCTGACATTCAAAGGGTTAATAATTAGTGTTGAATACTTACCTGTACTCATATTTATAGGTGTTTTCTCCTCCTCAGCCTGCAGGTGGCACCCTACGTAGGGCTCTTTTCTCTCAATCTGTGTTACCATCAGTGGCTTCCCACTGGAACACCCTGTATAGAGACATTTAAGGGGCTGAAATAATGAAACAGATCTGTAGAACAGTTTAATATATTTTAAGTTATTTTTATTTTTTTTCCTCTCTGGTTTAGAACACTAATTTCATTATGCAAAACAAAAAAGTGGAGATAACTTCTCCAGTGATATTACATCTCCAGTTCCTATGTTATTCTATAGAAGCCTATGCACTCAGAGCTCCAAAGTTGGAGAAATCTTAGTGCACTGTCTCCATAGAATAACATAGGAACTGGATGAGAGATATCACTGGAGAAGTTATCTCCGCTTTATCACCTCTTTATTACGCTTTAGTGCATAACCCCCTCAGGTGTTTATCAATGTGATTTTATTTGCGCAAATCTCTAGTTTTCCACCCATAATGCTTTTTTTCAGATTCAACATTGCACAGTAATCACGATAAAATGTGACACTTGGTGTAATACCGTTGGAATCAATACAAATCGCATGTACTTGTGATAACAAATCACCAGATCAAAAGTTGCAGCAAAAAGTGTTACACTGCAACATGTGCTGCACTTTTCAGCCATGTGAACAGTCCCATATGAAACAATTATATCAATTTCACGTTGTATTTTTTCATGCATTCTAATCGTGAGTCAGCCCCCAGTGTGAACTAAGCCTTCAAAACAGATTACCGTACAATCTCAGGTATAATACGCACCTGTGTATATTATGCCCAAGATTTTAGGGGAAAACAAGAGTGCCTATGTATAATACGCACCCTTGTTTTCCCCTTTACTTAAAAAAAATTTACTGCCAGCTACCTTCCCTCCCTCCCCCACAGCGCGACCTGATGTCAAAAGAAGCCTTACTTTCTTTTGCTGCACTTGAATACAGTGATCTGAGTTAAGCTCTGTGTCCCATCTTCCCTGCGGGCGGGTGGCAGGCTTGCATTTGCCACCCGCTTCCTTCAATGGACTTTCTGGACCTTCCGCCTCCAGCCAATGGTAATGCAAGAGCTTAACACAGATCACTGTATTCAAGTGCAGCAAAAGAAAGTAAGGCTTCTTTTGAAATCGGATCGCGCTGGGGGGTTGGAAGGGAAGGAGCCGGCAGTAATAAAAAAAATTTTTAAGTCATCAAAAAAACCTCTCGGGTACAATACGCACCCTCCACTTCACATAAGGTGAAGAGGGGTAAAATTGTGCGTATTATACCCGAGATTTTACGGTATATTAAAAATGTGTTAAGTGGCTCTAACAAGGAAGCCATGGGTATTATGAACGAAGGTGAGATAAAATGGAGATGACTTCTCCAGTGATATCACTACTCCACTTCCTATGTTATTCTATAGAGCCAATGCATTAATGCATACCAAAGTTGGCACTGGCTCCATGGAATAACATAGGAATTGGAGAAGTGATATCACTGGAGAAGTCATCTCCACATTATCAACTCTTTATCACTGCTTAGTGCATCTCCCCCTATGAATCACTGAGGCAGCCACCCAGCAGCGTAAGTTAATAATTAGTGTTTATTACTGTTTATTACTCACCATTACTGTTATTTACAGATGCCTCCTCATCCTCCAGGTGGCGCCATACATAAGGATCTTCTCCTCGCTCAATCTGTGTTACAATCGCAGGCTTCATATTGACGCAGCCTGTATACGGACATGTCAAGGGCTTAAATAACAATAAGACAAATTTGAAAACATTTTTTTTTGCATATCTAACAGCCATGTATTCAAAAGATAAGTAGAGTCAATCCAAGGAAAACAGTTGTGCACAGTAGAGGATAAATACATATTCCCATTTATATAAATGGGGTCTTTTAGACACTAAAATGCTACAGAGATCTCCAGTGTACTGCTTTGCAATTTGTTGGATATATCTCCAGCTCTTAAAGGAACAGTAACCAGTGCAAACTCTAGAAAGGTACATTAGAAGACTGCATGTACAAAGCAACATAACAAACAGTAAGGTTAGTACATTGATTGGCAAGTGCTCCATCCCAGACTACACACTGCCTGTGCCACGCGGACAGAGCAGACTAGGACCTTCCATGTGTTGTGATATGGTAGTACTGAAATGGGAAAAAGTGGAAAGGTAGCTCCATATAATAATCCTTTATTTTGACTTTACCCATTATGTGATTACAAAATATAATCAAGTGCCTATATTTTTCTATTATTATTATTTTTACCTATTTTATTAATTTTTTTACTTCATTGACAATAAGCTCCCTGGATCTGTATGCAGAGAGCTTTCTGTCAGGGATTATGAAAACAGGACTAGAAATAAAATGTAAACAAGATGACACACAGACCAGTTTGTGCTGCAGGCAAAGTGTAACATTGCATTACATCACACTGAACATCCACTGCTGTAGAAACGGTACCACTGTATTACATCACACAGAGCATTCAGTGCTGCATGGAGAGTGTAACATTGTATTACATCACACAGAGCATTCAGTGCTGCATGGAGAATGTAACATTGTATTATATCACACAGAGCATTCAGTGCTGCATGGAGAGTGTAACATTGCATTACATCACACAGAGCATTCAGTGCTGCATGGAGAATGTAACATTGTATTATATCACACTGAACATCCACTGCTGTAGAAACTGTACCACTGTATTACATCACACAGAGCATTCAGTGCTGCATGGAGAATGTAACATTGTATTACATCACACAGAGCATTCAGTGCTGCATGGAGAATGTAACATTGTATTATATCACACAGAGCATTCAGTGCTGCATGGAGAATGTAACATTGTATTATATCACACAGAGCATTCAGTGCTGCATGGAGAGTGTAACATTGCATTACATCACACAGAGCATTCAGTGCTGCATGGAGAATGTAACATTGTATTATATCACACTGAACATCCACTGCTGTAGAAACTGTACCACTGTATTACATCACACAGAGCATTCAGTGCTGCATGGAGAATGTAACATTGTATTACATCACACAGAGCATTCAGTGCTGCATGGAGAATGTAACATTGTATTATATCACACAGAGCATTCAGTGCTGCATGGAGAGTGTAACATTGCATTACATCACACAGAGCATTCAGTGCTGCATGGAGAGTGTAACAACGTATTATATCGCACAGTGCATTCAGTGCTGCAGAAACTGTACCATTGTATTATATCACAAAGAGCATTCACTGATGCAGGGAGAGTGTAACATTGTATTACATCACAAAGAGCATTCAGTGCTGCAGAGAGACTGTAATACTGTATTACATCATACAGAGCATTCAGTGCTGCAGAGAGACAGTAATACTGTATTAAATCACAAAGAGCATTCAGTGCTGCAGAGAGACTGTAATACTGTATTACATCACACAGAGCATTCAGTGCTGCAGAGAGACTGTAACATTGTATTACATCACACAGAGCATTCAGTGCTGCATGGAGAATGTAACATTGTATTACATCACACAGAGCATTCAGTGCTGCATGGAGAATGTAACATTGTATTACATCACACAGAGCATTCAGTGCTGCATGAAGAATGTAACATTGTATTACATCACACAGAGCATTCAGTGCTGCATGGAGAGTGTAACAACGTATTATATCGCACAGAGCATTCAGTGCTGCATGGAGAATGTAACATTGTATTACATCACACAGAGCATTCAGTGCTGCATGGAGAATGTAACATTGTATTACATCACACAGAGCATTCAGTGCTGCATGGAGAGTGTAACAACGTATTATATCGCACAGAGCATTCAGTGATGCAGAAACTGTACCATTGTATTATATCACAAAGAGCATTCAGTGCTACAGGGAGAGTGTAACATTGTATTACATCACACAGAGCATTCAGTGCTGCAGAGAGAGAATAAAATTGCATTACATCACACAGAGCATTCAGTGCTGCAGAGCGACTGTAATACTGTATTACGTCACACAGAGCATTCAGTGCTGCAGAGTGTAACATTGTATTACATCACACAGAGTATTCAGCACTGAAGAAAGACTGTAGTTATGATATGGACCTCTTACCTATAAACCTAAACAGTTGGTAATTCTCCATCATCACCTCCCTGTAAAGCTTCTTCTGTTCTTCTTGTAGACAATCCCACTCGTCCTTGGAGAAATAAACTGCAACTTCATCAAACTCATATTGTTCCTAAACAAAAAACAAATCATGGAAGTGAGTCCAGTGTAGTAACTACAGGGACTGCAGTTACAATGGGGCTCAGTTTCTCAAGGGACCCCTCTGCTTCTGCACCAACCTTCCAGGGATTTTCAAAACCAAGAAAATGCAGGGCTGGTTATCCGTCCTAAAAAATGTAGACCCTTTAAAGACAAGATGGGTGTGCAACAGATTGCAAAGCAATGCAGTGCATACCTCTCTGGTCCTTTAAAGGGTTAAACTGCAGATTAGAGACTGTTAACAGTTTGCGTGCACTCAAAGGGTTAAAGCAAAGCTATTTCTCGTCATGTTGACAGCTGTGTGCGCAAAAGAAAAGCAGAGAAATCTTGGGGTAAACATACTGCACAGCGGGGGACAAATTAATTCTCATTATATTACATGGGGCTTTTACATAGCAACATAGATTTTGACAGCACATAAGGACCAATTGGCCCATCCAGTCTGCAACTGGCCTATCTAATTAAAGGAGCAGTAAACGTTTTTTATGAAAAAATATATATTGTAGGGATTTTCCTATTGAATAAAATAAGGGTACTCTCACTGCCATGAGATTTATATTTCCAGAGTTATTACAGTTTAAACCCATGTTTTTTTTTTTAGCAGTGCCCTCTAGTGGTCAAATTCTAATTAGATTTCCTGTTAGATTCTAATGGAGAGGAAAGTCAAGAAAGTCAGAGACATACAGTTCTCCATAGAATGTGATAGAAACTGCTGAGTCACTTCCTGTCAGTTAGAACTATCAGGAAGTAAACACAGTAAATTCACTTCCTGGTTATTTAAACTGCTATAAATTTTGAATAAAACATCTGACAGCGACGGGAGTGACCTTGTTTTATTCAACAGGAAAAGTTCTATATAATATGTGTTTTCATAAAGGAGCAGTAAACTTTTTTTTAAGTTACACAATCCTACATGATTCTTAGAATTCATTTATGTCTGTTCCAGGTAATACACTGGAAACCATTCCAACACCCAGTGGTTAAAGGGGAACACTCGCCTCTTAAAAAGTTTTTAACATAGGTTTCGTTATTAAAGTAGTTTTAGGAAAAATGTGTTTTTTTTTTCACTTACATACTTTTACGCACAGCTCCCTCCCAGCTGCCCCAGGGAGCGCATTCACGATTCCCTTCAGTTTGGTGTGAATGGCTTCTATCGTTACATCAAGCTCCGGTTAGCATTATACTGAGATTGCAACCTCAGCATTATGACAACCGCAGCTTGATGTAACGATAGAAGCCATTCACACCGCACTGAAGGGAAGGGTGAACGCACTCCCTGGGGCAGCTGGGAGGGAGGTGGGAGGAGAATTAGGAAGTCAAGAAGAGCTGTGCCGGAGATTCAGCGTGCTGCATAATGCCGGCACAGCTTGAAGATTAAATATCTTTAAAAGTACGTAAGTGGGGGAAAAAAAACAAAAAACACACATTTACTAAAACTATTTTAATAACTAAACCTATGCTAAAAACTTTTTAAGAAGTGATAGTTCCCCTTTAAGTAATATTCAGAAAAGCAGTATATAATCTGGTAAGTAAACAACAATAAATGAGTGTATGGTGGAAGGATATTAGGATTGATCTGGTTACTCTCACAATTCAGAGTGTGGGTGTGGCCAGAACAGCAGAGGTGCCACTCAAGCATTGTTGATCCAGTCCATTACCTCCTCTGCCTAATGGGCAATCTGGCTCTGGTTTCAAGTTACTGCTGCCCGCACTCACCATAGTAGATACTGAACGCTCTTCTAAGAAGTCTCGTATTTTCTCTCCACTGGATATATAAGACATGGAGCAAGCACAGCTGCCTTTCGTGTTAGCTGAAAAGACAAAATGTTTTCCCCCCGTGCACTGTGGCTTTCACATTTTCAGCAAGAGATATACAGTGAAAAGGCAGTTTCTGGTTAAAAAAATAGAAAATCAGAAATTACTTTAAATGGCTACATACTGTAAGCTCTCAGTCAGGGGCATAAAACTGTAAAAAAAATAAAAGAAAAAAATTATATATATATATGGCTCAAAATTTCCACTAGCCAATGGCGAGTGAAAATTTAGCCCTGGCGAGTTGAAATTCAGCCCTGGGGGGTATGTTATGGCTTGCAGTGGCGAGTAACTTTTCAGATCTGGCGAATAGCAAAGGGCTTCAAATTTTAAGCCCTGTATATATATCCTATATAATAATTCGCCAAGTTGTGTGTAACGCCCGACATGCGCAGTAGATACTGCTGCGCGTGCGGCAGTCACACGCGGTGGAGACTGCTCGCGCTGCGGCTGATACAGAGCTGGGCGCTCCGAAGGAGCGTCCAGCTCTGTATCAGCCGAGGCGCGGGCAGTCTCCACCGCGTGTGACTGCCCCGCGACCGGCTGCCAGAGGCTCTGTATCAGCCGAGGCGCGGGCAGTCTCCACTGTGTGACTGCACCGCGACCGGCTGCCTGAGGCACTGTGGCCCGTGTAACGGGCTGTTCAACTAGTATATATATATATATATATATATATATATATATATATATATATATATATATATATATATATATATATATATATATATATATATATATATATATATATACACACACACATATTAATATATTTTTTATTTATTTAGACAGTTTGACTTTATATATGATCGGCTTGCCAACTAAGGGGTTACTATTTGTTCAACACCTCCAATAAGACCAAGAGTGATACATTCTCACCTCCTCTCCCCGGCAACTGATGAATTTTTAGCTAAATTGTACTTGGTGCTATTTTTGTCAGTTCATACAGTTCCATATTCTGTGTCCTAGCTCAGGGTTGGGCAACCTGAGTCCCTTCAGCTGTTCTGGACTACACCTCCCACCATCCCTGGCTGGCTGAGGATAATGGGAATTGTAGTTCACAACAGCTGCATGCCAGGTTACCTACCTCTGCCCTATATAATATGAAATAAATCTTTGAATGTGTGCAATGTGGTACTCAGTGGGTTAAAACATATATTTTTAGTATAATATCGAACTGCTGAAATGTATCCTGAACAACAAATCAAATAAAAAAAATGATCCCTTCCTGTAACTATTTTATTATATAGATACCACAGGAGTCAGGGGATATAATGTATTCAATGAGAAATGATACATTACCAGTCAGACCAGACCTAGCAACAGCATCCAAGACGTTTGAGGACAAAAGGGGATGTACTGCAACAACCTCTGCACTGATTGGCTAATCAATAAACCAGGTCATAAACTTCCTCCCACAGGATTCTGGGCTTTGTAGTTCTTTCATGTGTAAATACAAGGAGACGAGAACGACTAGAAGAACTACAACTCCTAGAATCACCCAGCCAAACAGGGCGGGCTAGTAACGAAGCAAAGTAACCAATAAAAGCAGAGATATGTTATCTCTAGATGCCTTCCTTTTCATTGCTGGAAGGATGAACATATCTTTGTATTAATAAAAAACATTATTATTATTGTTAATACATGGATTAATGGATTGTGCTAGTGTTATAGAGAAGGGAATTTGAATTACACCTTTAGCTATACATGCTAACATTAAAAACATTTCAAGGATACTTTTCACCTAGGCTGTCACATTACAGAGTGTCACCAGTGGTCCAGATCGAGCGATACCAAGTTACCAACATAAAACCTCATACAAATGACATCGTTATGCACTTCTACAACAGAATGGGCATTGCCTACAGCTAAATACTACATGAAATCATATAAATAAGCAATATTAACATTTGCAGAAGGTCATAAACGATTGACCTATAAATGACAAGCATATGGGTTTCATATCTCCCAACATTTCAAACTGCCAAAGAGGGACACTTGTGTTTTAGGGGGTGTTGCTGGGGGCATGGCTGGTGGGCGGGGCATTACCGTGAATTTTTAGGCTATTTTTTAACCTATTGACACCTCCTTGTGTAACCTAATAAATGACTTATAACAAGACCATTGTATTTTATTTACATGGAGTAATTTATAAACACACATTCTGACCTTTAAACAAACAATAATGCACATTTTATTGCTGTGGAGCAATGTGAATCAATTATATACACCCCACAATCTGATCTCCTAAAAAGAGGGACATCAGGGTGGAAAAGAGGGACAGAGGGATTTGGGTCTAAAAGAGGGTCTGTCCCTCCTAAAGAGGGACACTTGGGAGGTGTGGGGTCTGAAATGCAATTTTCACACACTGAGTTCCAGAGAGGAAGTGCCTGTGTTTAGGAGATCAGACTGTGTGGTGTGTATATAAGTGTATCATCACCCTGGTGTCCCTGTGTTTAGGAGATCAGACTGTGTGGTGTGTATAGAAGTGTATCACCCTGGTGATCCCTGTGTTTAGGAGATCAGACTGTATGGTGTGTATAGAAGTGTATCACCCTGGTGATCCCTGTGTTTAGGAGATCAGACTGTGTGGTGTGTATAGAAGTGTATCACCCTGGCGTCCCTGTGTTTAGGAGATCAGACTATGTGGTGTGTATATAAGTGTATCACCCTGGTGTCCCTGTGTTTAGGAGATCAGACTGTGTGGTGTGTATATAAGTGTATCACCCTGGTGTCCCTGTGTTTAGGAGATCAGACTGTGGTGTGTATATAAGTGTATCACCCCGGTGTCCCTGTGTTTAGGAGATCAGACTGTGTGGTGTGTATATAAGTGTATCACCCCGGTGTCCCTGTGTTTAGGAGATCAGACTGTGTGGTGTGTATATAAGTGTATCACCCTGGTGTCCCTGTGTTTAGGAGATCAGACTGTGTGGTGTGTATAGAAGTGTATCACCCTGGTGTCCCTGTGTTTAGGAGATCAGACTGTGTGGTGTGTATAGAAGTGTATCACCCTGGTGTCCCTGTGTTTAGGAGATCAGACTGTGTGGTGTGTATATAAGTGTATCGCCCTGGTGTCCCTGTGTTTAGGAGATCAGACTGTGTGTTGTGTATATATAAGTGTATCACCCTGATGTCCCTGTGTTTAGGAGATCAGACTGTCTGGTGTGTGTATATATAAGTGTATCACCCTGATGTCCCTGTGTTTAGGAGATCAGACTGTGTGGTGTGTATAGAAGTGTATCACCCTGGTGTCCCTGTGTTTAGGAGATCAGACTGTGTGGTGTGTATAGAAGTGTATCACCCTGGTGTCCCTGTGTTTAGGAGATCAGACTGTGTGGTGTGTATATAAGTGTATCACCCTGGTGTCCCTGTGTTTAGGAGATCAGACTGTGTGGTGTGTATAGAAGTGTATCACCCTGGTGTCCCTGTGTTTAGGAGATCAGACTGTGTGGTGTGTATATAAGTGTATCATCACCCTGGTGTCCCTGTGTTTAGGAGATCAGACTGTGTGGTGTGTATAGAAGTGTATCACCCTGGTGTCCCTGTGTTTAGGAGATCAGACTGTGTGGTGTGTATAGAAGTGTATCACCCTGGTGTCCCTGTGTTTAGGAGATCAGACTGTGTGGTGTGTATAGAAGTGTATCACCCTGGTGTCCCTGTGTTTAGGAGATCAGACTGTGTGGTGTGTATAGAAGTGTATCACTCTGGTGTCCCTGTGTTTAGAAGATCAGACTGTGTGGTGTGTATATAAGTGTATCATCACCCTGCTGTCCCTGTGTTTAGGAGATCAGACTGTGTGGTGTGTATAGAAGTGTATCACTCTGGTGTCCCTGTGTTTAGGAGATCAGATTGTGTGGTGTGTATATAAGTGTATCATCACCCTGCTGTCCCTGTGCTTAGGAGATCAGACTGTGTGGTGTGTATATAAGTGTATCACCCTGGTGTCCCTGTGTTTAGGAGATCAGACGTGTGATGTGTATATAAGTGTATCACCCTGGTGTCCATGTGTTTAGGAGATCGGAGTGTGTGGTGTGTATATAAATGTATCACCGTGGTGTCCCTGTGTTTAGGAGATCAGACTGTGTGGTGTGTATAGAAGTGTATCACCCTGGTGTCCATGTGTTTAGGAGATCAGACTGTGTGATGTGTATATAAGTGTATCAGTCTGGTGTCCATGTGTTTAGGAGATCGGAGTGTGTGGTGTGTGTATAAATGTATCACCCTGGTGTCCCTGTGTTTAGGAGATCAGACTGTGTGGTGTGTATATAAGTGTATCACCCTGGTGTCCCTGTGTTTAGAAGTGGGGTGAACAGGGTGGGAAGGAGGAGAAGTGGGAGGAACAGGGTGGATAGGAGGAGAAGTGGGTGAGAAGTGGGAGGAACAGGGTGGGAAGGAGGAGAAGTGGGAGGAACAGGGTGGATAGGAGGAGAAGTGGGTGAGAAGTGGGAGGAACAGGGTGGTAAGGAGGAGAAGTGGGTGGGAAGAACAAAATGTAGACAGTTCCAGTGAAGTATTTATTTCTATATAGTGCGATTCCGGCTCTGATGAAGAGCCACCGGCAGGTCAAGTGACCGGAATCTGCTGCTGTCAGCTAGAGCGCTGACCTCTTTGAAACAGCCTGGAAGGGGTAACTTTAGCAAATTATATATCTCAAACTATAAAAGTTTGAGAGATAAGACTTACATTGGTGTAAATCTTTTTTAATGCCTACAATATTAAAGCAAGTTAACATTAAACATTACTATCACTTTACGGTGTATCCCTTTATTTCATATTGTATACTTTTATATACATATATATATTAGCGCTGTAGGTAATAAGTGGTTGTGTGGGCTTTTAAAGTGAAGCCAGCAACATCAGTTCTGTACAGGCTTCGGTCCACCTCTGTCAATCTTTGTCTGTTCCCCTCCCCAAGAATTGCTTTCTTCCCTCTGCCTCTGATGACGGAGGATTATGGCATGTGACCTGGAGAGCTCTCTTGCCAATGTACGTCCAGGTCATTGTATATGAATTGACTGAGCACGCTCATGCTCACATTGATTTATAAACAGTGGAAGTCCAATTTTCTCTGCTGCTATTTTTAGTTCGGCAAGCAGACTGCTGCCATTTATAAATGACTGAGTGTATGACCTGAAACTGTACAGTGGTGCTATTGCTACACCTATTATTATTATTATTCTTTATTTATACAGCGCCAACTAATTCCGCAGCGCTGTAGAATTGGGAATAGACATACAGAGGTATTAAATAGTACAATCAGATGTGGAGAACAGGAGGATCGGAGGGCCCTGCTCGTGAGAGCTTACAGTCTAGACCTACCTATGGGCGGCTCTGGTCAGTTGACCAGAAACCTCCGTAGGATAATGTAGCAACAGTGCCACTGTACATTTTCAGGCCATGAAGGTACTGCACCCAAAACCTGCAAGTTTAAGCCAAACTAATGTTTGAATAAAACATCTCTCAGTGGTGGAAGTACCTTTGATTTACTCAGAGAGATAAACCCAGGAATATATATTTTTTTTTCAATAGTAAGCATTACTATCCCTTTAACCCCTTAAGGACCACTTTGATCCTTGCCGAAGTGCCGGTACACGTGACCTGTTACGCGTACCGGCGCGCCGCTTTGAGGCCTAAGAGAGGTCGCTCCGGTCTCGGAGCGATCAATTTTAGGCTCCGTTTTTACTTACAGTGCTCCTGGTAGAGCGCTGTAAGTAAAAAGTACATGACGTGCTATGACCATCACTGGTCCTTAAGGGTATAAGGACTGTGACGGTCATAGCACGTCACGTAGTCCTTAAGGGGTTAAACCAATTGGAATTTGGAGATTTTATTTTACATGCCCCTTACAGTACAGAACGTGCCCCAGAATTCTGAGAATTTCTCCGTTTCTTGTTAGCACATGAGCTGGATTTCCCAATAGGCAGAGTAGGTAAATTGGCCAGTCTGACACAAAGCAATTAACTAATTAGTTACTTGGTTGCTGATGCTTGGGGAACATCAATGCTATTGGCTAGTGGTCAGGCTAAGATCAGAAATATGGTATTCAAATTATAGATGAGGAATTATAGACCTACTAGTTATTTAAAGGGATAGTAATGTTTCAAAATAAAAGAAGCTCCAATTAATCTTCATGCAGAGTAAGAAGATTGTCCTTTGCTGTGAGCCATCTGATCTTAAAACCAAATTCCACATCTGAGATGAGCAGTGTTACACTAGATAAAAGGAGTGGGAGGGGGATACTTTATCATTCAATTACTCTAGTACTACAACTCTGACAGTATTGAAATAACACTTTCCATGGCCCAAATACTATGAAGATTAATTGCAGCTGCTTTTATTTTGAAACATGACTATTCCTTTAAGACTCTCTTAAGAACAATCTTATGATTATTACGAGGTATACCAGCTTATAAGAAAAGAAGCTTAACCTTTGCAGTACTGTAATCTTAATCCTCACTAGATGAGCTCATCACTATAACTATCTGTGTGATATCATATAAGGGAGCCTATTCTGACACCGTGGATGACGAACAATAACTCTGTTGTTCCTCAGAACAGTGTCGATCAACGGGCCTAAGAATAATTCTGTACCAACCCTGCTTATACTTTGTAATATAGCGGGATTAACTGAGAACTACTGCTGCAGTACTGCATAGGGTAATCCGTGACGAGACGCACCACAATATGGTTGGGTCTGGACATGGATAGAACTACTTTTGCTTTTACTTGTGTTTTAAATTTGCCTATAACCTTTATAAGAGGTGCATTAATTTTATTATCAATATGAGTTAATAAAGTTAAGTTTTAACCTTATTTTGCCCACATTGTCATCAGGAGTGGTTTAATTCCTAGTCATTCTTGCATGGGGTGTGTTTGGTGCTTTACGGTCGCCAGGATTCATATTTAGTGGGGGCACATTGGGGGCCAGGGACAAAAGTAGGGGGGCAATTATAAAACATTATATCCTATATAATAATTCCCTAGGATGTTTGTCAGAAGCCATCATGTGTAGTAGAGACTGCATATGATTGCATCGCGTGAGTGAAGTGACGCATGACTGCATCGCGTGGAGCAGTGAGGCAGCTGCCGCTTAACTCTTTGAGTGCCAGAGGGGTACACAACACATTGCCTGCTCCCGTCCACGTCCTCCTCTGGGTGCGGCTGCGGCTCCTCTGGTGGCCGGTGAGCAAACTCAGTGTTTGAAGTTACGCTGCATCTGAAGTCACCAGCTAAAGCCAGAATGAAGGCCGACACTGGTGTGCCGGGCAAATCGGGCACTCACTTCTCCTGCAGGCAGCACTGGGGGTGCATTAAGTGAAGCACTCCATCTTAGTGCTTATTCATTCAGGCTGCCCGAATGAAAAAATGCCGCGAGGGAGCACTTATTTAATCAGATTCAGGGGGGGCACATGGTATGGCACAGTAGAATGTGGGGGGGGGGCCTGGCCCCCACGCCGGTGACGCCACTGACGGTCTTTTTTCCTCTCTTTGTTTTTGATTCATTCAGATTAGTTTAGACTTCGCACATTCACTTTAGTTGACAAACATCCATATTAATACATTAATCATCCAAGTGGTGCACCCATTTCCTCACCTACCTACACCTCCTAATTTTGAGGAGTGGTGCCTCAGCTGTGCTGGCCACACCCATATTCTGAATTATGTGTGTGGCCAAAGCAACCTCCGTGTCCCTGTGCCAGTTTTATAGCCCCCTTCGAAATTCATTGGAGATCTCTCCAGCAAACAAGGAGTCAAAGCCTTATTTGCCCTTGCTCATTATAGGCCAAGGGTATTTTCTGTGTTAGGTAATAGCAGATAGGTCTGGGGGCGGGGCCATGTGAGGAATGGGGGGTGTGGTCATGGGTGGAGCGAACGGCACCTGGGATATAAATTCAGCCATGCAAATGATCCTCCTTGTTTCCTGACATAACACTGCACACAATCAGATTATACAATTACATTTTATCTGTGTGAGTTCTCTGATGAGCAACAAGCAATGATCTACTGTTCAACGATTTCCCACATATTGTGCATACATACAGTCCATTTCCTATCTGGTATCTTTGCTTTGTAACCAGGTCTGTACTGGTGTTCAAACCTTTCCCACATTCAGAGCACGTATGTGATTTTTCTTTCGCGTGACGCTTGGAATGTTGTGTTAAATGCTGACTCCGGGCAAAACGCTTCCCACATTCAGAACAAACAAATGGTCTGAATCCCGTGTGGCTTCTCATATGTACAATGAGTGTTGATTTTTGTTTGTAACATTTTCCACATTGAGGACATTCAAATGGCTTTATCTCTGTATGTGTCACCTGATGTTGAAGTAGATGTGCTTTTGAACTAAAACATTTTCCACATTCAGCACATGTAAAAGGCCACTCTCCAGTATGAATCATCTGATGATTAACAAGCCCTGATTTCCATTTGAAGCATTTGCCGCATTCAAAACATTTAAATGGTCTTTCGCCAGTGTGAATGATTTTGTGTCTATGGAGTATGGATTCATGCCTGAAAAATTTCCCACATTCAGGACAAGCCCATGGTTCCTTTTTCGTAGAATATTCCTGTTCATCAACTCTTTGGGTTCTAATGACCTCTTCCATCTCAGAAGCCGGTGAACAAGGTGGGCTGTTACCTTCTTCTGGAGTATTCATTCTTAATGATGCATCTACTGGAAAGAAATGCAATGGAGAAAGAATCTTCAATAACAGGGTCATTGCTAAAGACCTGGCGTAAGCAAGAGGGGGTTTTCTAGAGCACTGGGTTGCCTTTTCCCTCGGGAGCAATCTTTATAGTACAGCTGGATTGCACCTTAGAGGAATGGACTGCTGTGCTAGCGACAGGATGGTTAGAGGAGATTTTAAACTAGGAAATTGGGGTGGAGGGTGAAACAACACAGTATGGGGTTGACAGTGTAGAAAAGGAACTGAGATTAGAGAAGGAGCATGGGGAGGAGAGAGGGGAAGGGCTAGTTCAGCTAATAGGGAGGTGCCTAAGTTGCCGTAAAACCTGATCTAACACAAATAAATAGTATCCTATATAATAATTCGGTAAAACGTGTGTAACGATGAAGTCATGCGCAGTAGAGACTGCCAGCGCCGCGGCTGATACAGCGCTGGATGCTCTGAAGGAGCGTATAGCTCTGTATCAGCCGCAGCGCGGGCAGTCTCTACTGCGCTTGACTGCCCCGCGACCGGCTGGCAGTGGCACTGTGGCCAGTGTAACGGGCTCTTCAACTAGTTTCAAATAATGCATATCTTCTGAATGGCAGTGAAATAAAATGAATGCTTACAAAAGCTTGCAGTCTTTCTGGTAAGATGGGTGATTTGGAAAGGATTACAATGAATGAGCAGTATGATATTCTATGTATTATTGTAACCTGGGGGGAGATGCACTAAGGCGTGATAAAGTCAAGATGACGTCTTCAATGATATCACTTCTCCAGTTCCTAAGTTATTCTATGGAGCCTATGCACTAAGATTTTTCCACTCTTCTTAAGTTATCTCTGCTTAATCACCCTGTCCCTCCCACTTCCTGCCCACTTATCCTTCTTCACACCCTGTTCCTCCCACTTCCTTCCCACTTCTCCTTCCCCCTAGTTCCTCCCACTTCCTGCCCACTACTCCTCCTTCCCACCCTGTTCCTCCCACTTCCTGCCCACTTCTCCTTCTTCACACCCTGTTCCTCCCACTTCCCACCCACTTCTCCTCCTTCCCATACTGTTCCTCCAACTTCCTACTTACTTCCCGCCCACTTTGTGGGAAATTAGTGACAAACCCCGCTCACCCAAGAAAGCCCCACCGCCTTTATGACACAAAACACATCATTTATAAACCCCTGGTTGAGGCACATGAGCTCTCTCAGGGGCTCAAGAGGATAAAGTTCCCAGGTATGAAAATATATTAATGGGAATTTTCTAAAGGCAGTATTAGAGGACAATCAATGGGAGGTAATCTTCAAAGAAAAAAAATGAACAAGAAAGATGATGTAATTGTATCAAAATTGTTCTTGGAAAAATACACATTGATGTATACCACTGGGGAATAAACACCGCTAAAGCGCAAAGCAGATCTGATAAATCTTCATAGTATTTGGGCCATGGAGAGTGTTATTTCATTACTGTCAGACTTGTAGTTCAAGAGTAATTGAATAATAAAGTATCCCCCTACCGCCCCTTTTACTGATGTAACACTGCTCAGCCAGAGCAGCAAGACTGTCCAGATGGATCGCAGAGAGGGACAATCTTCAGTGATCATAAGGAAGAACCCGAAAAACCTGTCAAGGGGGCAGGGTTTTCCTTATGATCACAGTGTCACCCGCACCTCTACCTTCCCTTCGGAGCCTGCCATCATGCGCCGCCTCGGTGCTTGGCAAGGCTCCGTTCTGCCTCCACCACGTCCTCAGCCTGGGCGTCTCTTTCTGTCCTTCCTCGACCGAAGCCGCCATGCACTGGTGCGAGGCACCGCCGGCTCGGTCTTTTCCACTTTTGAGTTGGGTGTTGCGTGCGGATGACGTCACGCACAACGCCTTTATCTTTCCCCCAGTCCCTGGCTGCAGGGCACTATTACAGTGTTCTGTAGCCAGGTGGATGCTGTTGCCTGAGCTCCTGCTCTTACTGCTTCTTGTCCAGTGTAGCTTCTCTTGTTCCAGCTTTAGGAGCATTCTTTGCCAGTCCAGCTAACCTGTGCATGACCCTGCCTGACCTTTGATCAAGCTTTTGCCTAGTGATTCCAGTCCTGATACCCGTGCATGACCCTGCCTGACCCTTGACCAAGGTTTTGCCTAGTGATTCCAGTCCTGATACCTGTGCATGACCCTGCCTGACCTTTGACCAAGCTCTTGCCTAGTGATTCCAGTCCTGATACCCGTGCATGACCCTGCCTGACCTTTGATCAAGCTTTTGCCTAGTGATTCCAGTCCTGATACCTGTGCATGACCCTGCCTGACCTTTGACCAAGCTCTTGCCTAGTGATTCCAGTCCTGATACCCGTGCATGACCCTGCCTGACCCTTGACCAAGGTTTTGCCTAGTGATTCCAGTCCTGATACCTGTGCATGACCCTGCCTGACCCTTGACCAAGGTTTTGCCTAGTGATTCCAGTCCTGATACCTGTGCATGACCCTGCCTGACCTTTGACCAAGCTCTTGCTTAGTGATTCCAGTCCGGATACCTGTATCCTTGTTCCTTCTTGCCTTGGAGAGTTTCAGCTACTACTGTGGCCTACGCTCTGTATCCACGCACTCCACTCCTCGCTCCCTAGCCTGCACTCTCCCCTGCAGGAGAGCTTGTGCTGTTTATTGTCAGGCCATCCTGGGCTGACTTCCAGCTTCTCTGGGGTTAGTCATCCAGCCTTGCAGGTGGCACCTCTACCCCCGGGTACTCCGGTTTCCTCCCACACTCCAAAAACATACTGGTAGGTGAATTTAGATTGTGAGCCCCAATGGGGACGGGAACCAATATGAGTGTAAAGCGCTGCGGAATCTGTGTGCGCTATATAAATAAAGGATTATTATTGGAGCTGCTTTTATTGTGAAACATTACTATCCCTTTAAGTCCAATGTAGAATAACAAAGTAGGCAGGGAAATGGAAAATAAGAAACATGCTTTTAAATAATACAAGTCAGAAGGGTTAGGTGTATCATTTAGAAATGCGATAGAATCTACAAACATGCAAACAGGCTGGCCAAAACTGAAATTGAGAAACTCACCTCTACTGATATCTATAGGTGTTTCCTCCTCCTCAGCCAGCAGGGGGCACCATACATAGGGCTCTTCTCCACTCTCTATATGTGTTATAATTGAAGGCTTCTCACTGACCAAACCTGTATATTTACATTTAAAGGGCTTTAAAGATCACTGTTTTCCCCAAGATGAACTTTGAATGGTTTTAAGAATTTTTTTATAAACCAAAGTCACAAGTATTTTTCTATATTTTAGATATTTATTATTTTACAAATAAATATACATACAAAATGTGAGAAGATTCTGAGTACAAACAAACAGCACAATGGCCTGTTCTTCAGCTAGTCACCTCTCAGAAGTATCATGTTTTAGCTCTGTAGCGCCATTACAGAGGAGAAATTCCCATGTACATATTAGACTAATCCCGCCCACAAGGGTGGTCCAGTTCCAAAATAAAGGCAAGTCCCCTCTGCAAGGGAATACCAGCTAACCCCAGACTTACGATTCGGCCTTGTTGGGCCTCATCAGTGAGGTGCAGCCAGATTCCCTAGGCACTGAGAGCGAGGGGTCCACGTCTGGAATACCCTTCACTCTTAGGGAGATTCCTAAGAGTATTGTGCTGTTTGTTTGTCATAAGAAACCTCTCACAGTTTGCATGTATATTTTGATTAGTCATATATATACGTAGACATTTCTCCTCTGTAATGGAACTAGAGAGCTAAAATGTGATGCTTGTCAGTGATGACTAGCCATATAACAGGCCACTGTGCTGTTTCTTAGTCCTTAGAAACCTCTCACATTTTGTATGTATATTTTACAAATATGGAAAGACTTCTCAGGAGTCAGCGCTGACCCAGTAATAACCGGATGAGCCCTACAGAAATTATTATATATATATATATATATATATATATATATATATATATAAACACACACACACCACACCACAAAATAAGATTCAAACCTGCACTCCTCCAGCCTAATTAAGAATAGTGTGCTCTGTATTGGCCATATATAATAATACTGTTGATAAATTTGAGGCTGTAGCGCCCACATTTTTGGCCAAAAAAGAGGGGTAAGCTTGCCAACCCCGCCAAGGTACCTCAAGTGTGGCAAGTACTTACTCTGAACACTTGAGATTCCTATCTAGACAAAATAAATTGAAATAAAAAATGATCCATGAGGAGATGTTATAGCAACACGTAGGAGAAGAATGCTTGTGGGTCCCCATGTATGCAATTAAAATCAGATAACAGACAATGTTTAAAAAGGGTCAAGAGGAGTACTTGTCCTGTGTGCCTGCATTGTGGATGCCCATACAAGGAACTGAATCTATCTCAGCCCTTATAGGTAGCATGTTACCACCCCCTGCAGGCCACATGAGCCTCAAATGTATCAACAGTATTATTATATATGCCCAATACACTATTCTTAATTAGGCTGGAGGAGCGCATGTCTGAATCTTGCTTTGTGTTTGCACTTTGGGCTTTTGTCTGATGTTTGGGGGACTAGCGAACCCTCTCATTCCTTGCTGCACACTTCACTTACACTTATTCTTTCAATGTTTCCAGCTGATTACTCCTCATGTGGCCTGCAGGGGGTGGTAACATGCTACCTATAAGGGCTGAGATAGATTCAGTTCCTTGTATGGACATCCACTCCATGCAGGCACACAGGGTAAATACTCCTCTGGACCTTTTTTAAACATTATCTGTTATCTGTTTTTAATTGCATACATGGGGACCCACATGCGTTCTAGAAGACAAAAATATTAAAGGGACCCCCCTTCTCCTACGTGTTACTATAACATCTCCTCAGGGATCATTTTTTATTTCATTTTATTTTATGTTGTCTAGATAGGGATCTGAAGTGTTCAGAGTAGGTACTTGCCACACTTGAGGTACCCCTTTTTTGGCCAAAAATGTGGGCACTAGAGCCTCAAATTTATCAACATTATTATTATATATGCCCAATACAGGGCACACTATTCTGAATTAGGCTGGAGAAGCGCAGGTTTGAATCTTGTTTTGTGTTTGCACTTTGGGCTTTTGTCTGATGTTTGGGGGACTGGAGAACCTTTTCATTCCTTGCTGCACACTTCACTTACACTTATTCTTTCAATGAACACTTCATAAAAAATAAATAAAAAATTATAAATAATTAATAATGTATTATTAAATACATACACATATATTGCTAAACAGTGCTGTAAGCTGTTGTTTCTGTCTGTTTTCACACCAAACCACAGTCTGTCACTCTGTCTCTGCTCCGCTCCCTCTATCCAGCCTCCTCCGATAACGAAGGCTTTCTGCATGTAAACTGGAGTGCTCTCATTGGCCAGAGATCACTCCAGCTTTGACGAGGGCTTTCTGCATGTAAGCTGGAGTGCTCTCATTGGCCAGAGATCGCTCCAGCTTACAGGAAGAAAGTTTCTGTCATCGGAGGAGGCTGGATAGAAGGAGCTAAGCAGAGGCAGAGAGACAGACTGTGGTGCAGAGCAGGTAACCGCAATCTGTCCAGAAGCAGGTGCAGGGCTGTATTTATTCTTTGAATTTCTGCAAACAAGCTTTTTTTTTTTTTTAATTAATACACTTTTCAACATATTTGCTATATAACAAAACTATTTAGACAAAGTTGTATAGGGGTGACAGATCCCCTTTAATTATGCTGACACGTAGGGAATACAGGAAGCCCGGATTGACCCAAAAATATGAGTAGTGAACCCAATATAAAAACCCAATAAAAAATATATATTCAAATTATTAACTCTATAGTTTACAAATATGGAAATATCTTCTTACCTAAAAGCCTAACCATCTGGTAATTGTCCATCATCACCTCCCTGTAAAGATCCTTCTGTTCTTCTTGTAGACAATCCCACTCGTCCTTGGAGAAGTAAACTGCAACTTCATCAAACTCATATTGTTTCTGAAAACAAAAGCAAATTATAACGGTATGGCAAAATATATGTTATACTGAAAGTAGTAGCTTGGCCTATGCATTAACCCACACACCTAAAAAAAACAAAAAAGGCGGGAAAACTAAATTAGAAAAGGGAAAAAAAAGACCAAAGGGGAGATGCACTAATTTGGGATAAATAGGCGATTACTCCAATGTGATAAACTCTACAGCTCCTATATGGTGCTATGGAGTTTATGCATAAAGATCTTGTCACGGGAGAATTGTAAATAACCACTCAGACAGGTACATAAAATCAATTCCACTTTATTAAAAATAAAAGTAGTATAGACACTTCCCCAACCTTCTCGGGGTCAGACGGGGGACGATGTGCAGTCCACTAGCAGGAGCTGACACTGAACCTTAACCAGACTGATGCACAAGCTAGTAGAGAACCAGTAGCGAGAGCAGAACCACAGAGATAGCGATAGTGGTAAGCGTGCTCTATAGCGGAGTGGAAACAGGAGGCCCACCAGCTAGAATGCAAGGACACAACCGCAATACCCTAGAATGTTAGGGTCCCAGATACCGCGCACCCTAGAACACTAGAGGCACAACAAGCCCTGGAGGACTTAGGCGCTGCTGCACTACTAACAGGACTTACTCGACCAAGGGCTGAGAATGAGAACCTGCCAGGGAGACTAACCAGCCAATGGCCAAATGATTCAGGTAGTCAGACAAGCTAAAGTACTTAGCAGGGAGCGGGAAGTCAGACAAGCCACAGTACTTAGCATGAAAAGGGTAGTCAGCCAGGCCAATGGTCATACACTGAGTGGGTAGTCAGACAAGGCCAAAGTCGTTACGGAGCGGACAAATGCTAGGTAAAAGGTTCAGGAACAAATCGGCAGTCAGATTCAGCAGCCAGGAACGGATCACAACGGAAGACTCAGAAAGACCTCAGATACACCACAAAAGGGCACTGAGGCAGTGACAGAATGCAGCATATAAGGCCTCTCTAGGAGGCGGAGTCCACATAGGTCAATCAAGGTGGAACCTATAAAATAGAAAGAGCTCAGAATGATGTGCGAGTGACCAGGAAGTAGTCACCCTCCATGCTGCTGCCAGGCAATCACAAGAAAGCGAATAGGCCAGTAAGAGTGCCAGAATCACGGGCACTGTTATAGATCTCTCAAGTTGGAGACATATTAGTACATAGGCTTCATCAAATAACGTAGCAACTGGATACAGTATCACACTGACGTTCTCTCATCTTTATGACACCTTAGAGAAATGCCCATTGCCTAGTGTGACAGGAAGTGATGCCTCTGCTGCGCTACAATAAAATGGCTTCCAGACAGAGCTCTAAATACTAGAAAGCGAGAACTAAGCCTTGATCCTGATGTCAAACAGGAGCTGAAGGGCAATTTTGTTGCAGTGCAATGGAAGTCTAAAACTTTGGGTGTGATTGTAGCCCACTACAGACATCACTTTGTGTCACGGTAGTCAATGGTTAGTTCTCCATCTAGTGTTTAGAACTCAGTGGTGCACCAGAAACAGAGCAGGTTGTGCACTGATGTCCAGTGACCCCTCCCACATAGCTGCAGTAGAGCCGAGGACAAGTACCCTGCTGCTCTTGTCTCCCCGGTGTCCCTGAATGGCAGAATGTGGTCACTCTACCAAAGGGGTGTGTGATGTATTGCTTTGAAATGTGTTGGTCTTCCACTGGTTATCAAGGGGTGTTTTTTGTTGTTGTTGTTTTGTGCTCCATCACCATGGAGTGGAACCAGTCATAAAGGAAGGGATCCACAAGAGGGTGGTACATTTCCAAACACACTATAAATACCATTGTCTCCAAGGACCTTCCAATGCAGTGGAGAGATTCTTCCTTCCAGCAAGGCACGGGCCTGTGGATCACAGCAGAAACTGAGACTCTACTATAGCACAGTATCATGTGACAGATCATTAACCCTTTCAGTGCTGGAGTGGTGTGCAACGTATTGCAAAGCAATGTGATGCATGCCCCTCTGGGACTCAAAGGGTTAATAATTAAACCTCTGAGGGGCACTCAAAGTGTTAAGGAATCATAAAATACCATTTTATAGAGATTTTCCTGCAATTTGGACTTTCTGTCCAGATTAAAGGGGGATAATAAAACCTCCAAAGAATTAGCCATACATAACATGCTACGGACAGAAAATCTTAATGGCCCCCTATGAATTTTGCCCTTGTGCCTTTCTTCAATAGACAACATCTTCAGTCCGGTATATGATATCCATGGGGGCGGACATGACAGTTGCTGATAGCTCTTTGAAAATGAAGAAGGCTGTGTGTGAGCTTCAATAACCCTTAACCCTTTGAGTGCCAGAGGGTACACAACTCATTGCTTTGCAATGCGTTGTGTACCCCTCTGGCACTCAAAGGGTTAAAGATCCAGCGGGGTGCGCAGTGCATTGTAAAACAATACGTCTCATCAGCTTCTGGTCTTTAAAGGGTTAAGATTATCATTTACAGTAATTTTGAGGTCCTGTTGGTCTGCTTTCTACTGTCATGTCCACCACTACTGAAGATGTCATCTCTTGTACAATGGCACAAGGGGCAAAATTTGTAGGGGCCATAAGAATTTTCTGGTCATAGCAAGATAAGTGACGGTTACAATTAACCCCTTAAAGTCCGGTGATCCTGGGGTAGGATCCCCCTTAATGGACCACGTAGATGTAATTCGGCGATTCACCACACGTGAGTGATCACATGTAACGGTTCGCAGAAAGACCGGCTGAAACTGACCGCCCCGGTCTTGGAGCAGTCAATTTCAGACTCCCCTAGGGATTATAGCGCTCCCCCAGTGATCACAAAAGCCATGACGTGCCAGGATCTTCGCCGGTCCTTAAAGGGGATCTATCACCCCTATACAAGTTGCTCTTAATCTGTAGGTTATATAGCGATTATTCAGAGCATTTCATTAGTTTCATTTTTAAAAAAGCTATTTGTGAGAAATATTAAGAATAAAAATTACCCTGACCCCACTTCTGGGCAAACTGCGATTACGTGCTCTGTGCCACAGTCTGCCTTTGCTCTCCTCCCTCTATCCAGCCTCCTCCAATGACGGAGGCTTTCTGCATGTAAGCTGAAGCGCTGTGATTGGCCAGAGACTGCTCCAGCTTACATACAAAAAGCCTCCGTCATTGGAGGAGGCTGGATAGAGGGAGGAGAGCAAAGGCAGAGAGGCAGACTGCGGCACAGAGCACATAATCGCAGTTTGCCCAGATGTGGGGTCAGGGTAATTTTTATTCTTAATACTTCTCACAAATAGCTTTTTTAAAAAACTAAACTAATGAAATGCTCTGAATTATCTCTATATATCCTAGCGATCAAGAGCAACTTGTCTAGGGGCGATAGATTCCCCTTTAAGGGGTTGACGTGTTAGAGTTCCTTTAATGTACAGTGTCATACCAATTCATTGTCATTAGGCTCTTGTTTGAGTGAGGAAATGTCTCCTGTACTTTCTGTGCAATCTGGATGGGTCTCAGAGTGCCTGTATTTACAGTATTCTGCAGTGGAGTCCAGTTCCTGCGTGTGTTCCTGTGTGCATACTGGAGGGATTGGATACATGTGATCATGGAGAACTTTCCAAGACTCTCCTTCCCAGTTCATCTCATACTCAGGCCACTGAACACACTTGTGTTTTGTAATAAGCTGCAGGTCCATGAATGTGCCAACATCAATCCTACATACAGGTTTAGATCTACAAAAATCAGTGTTCGTGCTGGCATTTTTCACTCTATAACAGGAGTTTATTTGTGGGGTTCTATTTCGTAATCGATAGCAGGGATCAGTGCTTGTAGAGGCGTCCTTTGTGACAGTGACCAGAGCTGATGAACAGACAGTATTTGTGTGCGGATCTCCTGTGGCCTGGGCTGTGGAATGGTGTCCTCCTAAAGTATCTAATTGAGGTCTTGTGTGTGGTGAGGGGATATTGTTCTCTTCAGTGGTAGAAGGCGTTTCTTTTTCCAGGAAAATTGTTGACAGAGTCTGTGTTGTTAGACCTATTCTACTACCTTGAGTGTTACAACTTTGTGAAGTTAAATGGACAGAGCAGAGGAGATAAACCTCTGTTTTATTTCCATCCCAGATTTGCTGTGCAAACGATTCAAGGTCATGAAATTCTTGTCCAATCTGTTTCAGCCAATGATTTATCTTGTCTAGATTGTGGGGGAAGAAATGCATTATCACTGCTCTAGAGCCATCTGCCTCCTCAGTGATATCCTGTCAGCCGGCTCCAATGCATCATGGGTTGACTCCAACCTGCAAAATACAAAATGTTTGGGTCAGTAATTAAAACCTCTTAATTTTCCTCAGTTTGCTGCAGATATTAAATATTTTTGTCAGATATAATTATGATATTGAGGCTGATGGATTAACCTCAAGGACTGGTGACCTGCCAGGACCATCACCGTTTTTTTCACCCTTAAAGACCAGTGACGGTCATAGCACGTCATGTACTTTTTACTTACAGAGTTCCTGCGGGAGCGTTGTAAGTGAAAACAGGGGTCTGAAATTGACCACTCCAAGACCAGACCGGTATCTCTCAGACCCCCCTGGTAGGAGCACCGGTACATGTAACAGGTCACGTGTGCCTGAGCCTGAAAGGTAAATTCCCTGGACCGCTGGTCCTTTAGGGGTTAATCATTTGCACGACAGAGAGATATCCAACTCATTGCAATGTGTCGCATACCCCTCTGGCACTCAAAGCATTAAGAAGAACTGGAGCAATTGTGGAACACACTTACTACAACATAGGGAATAGATAAGAGGTCCCACTGAGCTAAATTGGGGACGATAACCCTTTGAGTGTCAGACACGTCCCTAATGCACTTTGAAGATACTTATTAGAGACCTATCTAGAGTTCTAGGAGTTAAAAGCCACATTTAACACTATGAATGTCAATGACATATTGAATACGTCCTCAAAAAGAGGTCCCCACAGGAATGACAACATATTCTGTACATCCTCTGGGCACATCTCCCCCACACAAAGATTTATTAAAGGGATAGTAACACTTATTATGTAGTAAAATATATATTTTATTCAGGATAATCCTGAGTAAAACAAGGGCACTCCCACAGCTGAAAGGTGTTTTATTCAAAAGTTATTGCAGCTCAAACTTTAATTAAGTGCAATATCTCAGCGACCTGAAATGTTTTAGTGGCGCTGTTGCTACACCATGCTATGGAGGTTTACAGTCAAATGACCACAGCTGTGTCAGTATAAGCAAAACCTTGCTCCCCTTTATCAAGGGGGGGGCAAGGTTTTCCTTATACTGACAGACACAAAATTGTCGCTCATTGCAATCTGTCCAATCAGATATGAGGAGACTCTGCGTAATGCAGAAAAAAGGGGCGGGAGGGGAAACCTTAAAGTAAAATTACATGAAGAATACAATGATATGGACATGTATAACAGTACTGTTCATTCTTAAAAAAAAAAAAAAAAAAAGTATAATGAATAATCAATTAACATAATATATCCTGACATGACTATCTCTCTAAGTTTCCTGGAGGGCTGTGTGTGCCAGATGGCTCCTTCTATTGAACCCCCTCTGCTACCCAATTCAGCATCCATCTCTCTTGACGGCCTTATGATGAAGCATGGTGGGCTTCCGCCTGACCTATACTGCTGTATGGACGTGCTCCTATTAGGGTGACCAAATTTACTTCATGCCATTCCAGGACAATGTCAACACGATAGTGGCAAATACTTCTCAGCTTTAGTGTGGCTGAGCGGAGAGAGTCACAGGGAGACATCTCTTTAAAGCTTTTACCTTGTGCTGAAGGAGACTTGGTAGCTGCCTTGCTTGTGCTCCTGCCCCTGCCCAGTCAAGTGACTGTGTGTGTGAGCATTCCCAGACTCAACTCACTAACTCATGTAGATCGCATCTCCGCACCACCATCCCTGCTGTCTCATGCACCAGCCAACCAATGAGAGAGGAGCATCATGTCAATGCTTTCCTCTCTCATTGGCTGGCAGTGCATGTTGTTGGAAACAGGCGTTGGAGAGTCTGTCCACAGTCCAGGCACCGGTGTCCAGTCCCTGCTGCCTCAGTGCCCCTGCCTCTGAAAGTGGGGTATCACTACAGGCAGCAGAGTAACGAGAGAGGCAAAGCAAGGCAGAAATTGTTTATGCAACATTGCAGGCAGGCTGTGTGTGTAGCTGGTAGACGAGGCCGAGCTTAACAGACAGTGGCTTCATTCCAGGACTCTTTATTGTCCCAGTTGGGGGTGAGTCGGGACACGGGACCAAGACTTGAATTTAGGGACTGTCCCAGGCATTCCGGGACACGTGGACACCCTAGTTCCTATAAGTAGTGTCAGGTTCAGAAGCATTACACTTTTTTTTTTTCCAGAGAGGAAACAGTCGGCCTTTTCAACATCTGCCTCATTTCTCATCAAAGCAGTGGCTGCGCCATTCCAGTAGGGGTCCCCATCTGGGGCACAGAAAACTTTATCAAGCTGTGCAATGTATATTTTCTTGAATACAAGTAATAGGGACACCTTTTGGTATTAGCATCCCTTTAAAGGATAGTCACGGCATTCTGTAATGGGGTGTAGTAGTGAGTCAATATAAATACAATTGTGAAATTATGGAGTAAACCAACTGCCCCATAGGCGACAAATAAATATTACTATTGATTTAAATGTGATATTTAACCCCTCGAATGCTAGAAGGGACTGCATTGGAGACCTCCATAGCATTCAAGGGGTTAAACATCCTATTCAAACTGATAGGGATTTAAGGAATATTTACTTGTCCCCTATATGCAGCTGGTTTGCCCAAGAATTGATCCAGTTTGTTTTTATACATAAGGTCCAATGGAATGTAAGATGACCACCTGTCCCTTTAAATAAGAAACACTTATAAAAATCAGATACTGCAGGGCTGCACTGATTCCTGTGCCATTCTGCAGAATAAGTCTTCATAAGCCTCCTTGAATTAAAAGGATACGTGATCACCTTAATTTCATGTAAAAATAAAACATTCCCAATCAGTCCATACCTTGCTACAGCCACTCAGACGTTTGTGTATAAAGGAGGAAGCATACACCCACTCTTACTCTGATTGGCTGAACACTAGACCCAATCATAAGCGTTCTTTCACAACATGCTGGGATTTGTGGTTCTTCTGTGTACCCGAGATATGGGAGAAATTTCTTCAGAACCACATTTCCCAGAATCCCCAACAGAGAAGTGTGATAACATAGTAATCAGCCAATCAATGCATATCTCTGTTACCCATCCCTCTGTATGAAGCTGGAGGGCTGATCAGATCTGTTTCCGTGTTGGTGTCACCGGGGAAACCTGGGCTGGAGGTTAGGAGTGGGGGTGTGAAGTGGATGTTATTGAAAGTGCTATAATATAGCAATAATTACACCAGGATGGACAAATGTGTCTCTCCAGCTATAGCTTGTACTACAACTCTCATGAGGATGATGGGACTTGTAGTTTGAAACAGCTGAGAGCGCCGCAGTTTGCTCATTCCTGAATTGCACGAATATTCCCATTAACTAGGACCGTGAGCTCAGTGTATGTCTGTTTTTCTTACTCATGAAATATTCATGAATTGTGTGTGCCTCTCTGTTACCTTGTACAGGGCTAATGGCCTCCTTTGTTTACCACACTGATACTTATGACATCTTTTTAAGTCTCTGAAGGCCGTGAGTGGACACATTGCAGACTAAAGCGTTGAGCACTCTCGTATTCAAAGGGTAAATCATGTTTTTTTTCCCTCCTTTATTTTTTAAACATATATGCTTAGTCCAGGGGTGGGCAAGCTGTGACCCTACAACTGTGGAAGAATAAACTTCCTATCATCCCATCCCTGGCTGGGGTGATGGAACTTATAGTCCTCCTCAGCTTGCCCACATCTGGCGTAGACATTATCAGTTACAAAAGCCATACAACATAATTCAATTGACAGTCAGCATCTGTTTTGACTTTCCATATTCTGCCATGTAGAATTATACTGTGAAAGCAGTGACAATGATTACAGTGTTGGGCTATCCCTACAGCACTGAGTGCCATGTATGCTGTAGCGGAGGCACCGATAATTCAGCATTGTATTCATATCCCTGCTTTCACAGTCCCTGACAGAGAGCTCTCTGGAAACAGAAATACAGGAAGCTCACTGTCATGGACATGAGTGTAAAAATAAATATATATGCACCCCCACACACAATTTCATTTCTGCAGGCTGACTGTTCCTTTATATATTCATCTACTTCTGGTTTATTATGCAAAAATAAATGTTGTTGTTGGCTTTGAGTATCTTTATTTCCATGACAAGGCAGACACTGCCTTTCAGAATACCTTGTGGTAAACTGCTCTTAATCTTACTCCTAGTGACCAAAGCATGTATGAAGCGAGATGGGTGCTACTTTCTGTATCTGCTCTCGAGGGGTCCTAACTATTGAAAATAAGCGTTATCTTTTCATACAGAAGCTGGGAGAAGGGTAAGTGTCTTTGGAATAAACGAACTTCCTTTGTGGAATAGATGCCACTATTTAAGGGAACAATAGGTATCAGTGGCCATTAATAAAACAATAGGACTTGCCTTTGTTTAAGTGACCAGGACCCTTATGAAAAACACACAACACAGGGTTGCACTTATTCCTTTGCATTTCTGCAGAACAAAATTTCATAATTATACTGCACTTAAAGGGCTATCTGGCCACTTTAACTTTGATAGGAGAACTTCATGCAGCAGTCACTTTTAACTGTATATACCGGTACTTTTTGAGCAAGGAAATTGTGAAATTTCCTTACATTTACATTAAAAAAATATATATATCAACATTCACATTATTGTCCAAGTCTTCATAGAAAAATTGCAGCACCTAAAGCCTGGAATCCCTGCATATCAAAGTGCCAGGGTGTGATTTAATGTTGGTATTGCTTTTTTACACTGTCTTTTCTGTCATGCTTTATGCAAGCTTAAAGTCCTGCAAGAGATGCCTACACAAGGACTGTTTTAACACCTTCAGTGCTAGAAAGATGCAGTGCATTGCTTTGGAGTTGGAGACTTTTACCATCCAAGGAGTTAATTAGAAATAAAACTTCTCCAATTTACCAGAGGAATAAGATCCATTTCTTTAAAGGGAAACTCTCACCTCTATTAAACTTGTCTTCTACTTAATGTTCCCTTGGAGTGAATCTGTAATCTGTGTTTTTTTATTTTATTTTTTTAATATAATGCTTAATTGCCTGAGATATTGGTTTTTAAAGTTAACCCAGTGCCATCAGTTCTGTGCTAGTGTTGCCTCAGTGTTGACTGAGGATTCTGGCATATGACCAGGAGCGCTCTCTTGCAAATGCATGTCCAGGTCATTGTACAGGCGCACAATCCCTCTCAGTCTGTCCCTTGTGGAAAAAAAAAAAAAATCTCTCTTTGAGATCTACTCTTATATATGCTCTGATGGAGCAGGCACTCCTGGCTTTTCCAGGGCTCCAATTGATTTCCTGGATTATCTGTAAATGGGCCAAGATAAGGTAACATCCTTTCTGAATACAAGAACAATATGCACTATCAGTTAGTTGACTGATTCAGCTCTTATATCTCAATACAAACAGCATTAAACAAATGCACCCTTAACTGGACAATTTACAATGCCTTAAAGGGGAACTACCACCTCTTCAAGAATTTAACTTCAATAAATCCCCATCTGGTGACTAGCAGTTTAGTAGCACTAGTCACCAGAATTATTACCTTATTCCAAAGAAATGTGCATTGTTCTGGGGCTGACAGCAGGATGGATCGCGGACATCTTGCCATAATGACGTCCACACCCCTGCGCCATCAGTCCCTTCCATAGCCGGCCAGCTCCTAGCAACGCCTCCGAGACCCGGCTGTGACTGACAGCGCAGGCGCGCGGACATCATTATGGCAAGATGTCCACGTTCCATCCTGCTGTCAGCCCCAGAACAATGCACATTTCTTTGGAATAAGGTAATAATTCTGGTGACTAGCGCTACTAAGATGCTAGTTGCCAGATGAGGATTTATTGAAGTTAAATTCTTGAAGAGGTGGTAGTTCCCCTTTAAAAATAAAAGTTTAGTTGTAGAGCTGTAACATGAATAATTAATGTTATATGTGCTAGCTGTAAGTGCATTATATTTACTTCTAGTAACCGATTTAATTTTTTACTGTTCCTTCAATTAAGGTGCCATTACACCTTAGTGTGCCATAAAGACCATCTTACTGTGCCATATTTGTGAAAGTTCATACGCTCCCTTTGTTATTGACTGGGTTCAGCTGAGCATGTTCCTTCTTTCACTGCTGGGCAGCTCATCTCAGGACTCTTTATTTCAGAGCATGCTGGATTGGTGTGTCAGAACATGACAATGGCCAATCACTGCCTAGTAACGTTGATCCATGTAAGCACACTCACACAACATGTACTTTTTATTTTTCTAATATCAAATATACATTTATGGAAAATCGTTGTGCACCAGAACAAATTTTTGTACTGCTCATTTTTTTGCCCTCTGCAAGTGTCAGACTTTGAGCCACGTGTTCAAAAGAAAACTGCAGTAATTCTGGAGCAAACCAGATGCACCACAGGGGACAAATACAAACCTCTATTGATTTAAATGGGGTTTTTAACCCCTTGTATAGTAGAGAGGTCTTCAACACATCGTTCATCATTGCGTTGGAGACCTAGGATTCAAGGAATTAAAAAAAAATCTCATTCAAAGGGATAGTAATAGATTGTTTACAACGCAGCTCAGTTTGTTCAACATAAGGAATAGTACTGCCAGCTGATGTTCTTATTATCCCCAGCTGTAAAGGTACAATGTAATTTTATGTGGAAGTTGATCTTTCCCTCTCCTTTTCCCTTTCTGATGCCACCTCCCCTTAGATCTGAAGTCTGGTCACTTGACTAGACAAATCACAGCAAGGGACAATCTTCCCTCAGTCAGTATAAGGAAAAACCTGCTCTCCTTATCAAGGAGGGCAGCTTTTTCTTAATACTAACTAAAGATGTTCCCTCATTCTGATCTGATGTCGGGAAAGGGGCGGGAGGTATTAACTTCAGCATAAAATTACATCATAACTGTACAGATGTGGAGAACAAGAGCATCAGTCAGCTGTATTATTCCTTATCTTGAACAAGCTGAGCTGCATTGCAAATGATCTATTACTATGCCTTTAACCCTTTAACGACCGACCGCGCACGCACCTTGCGGTCCGTTGAGGACCACGGAGCCTGGAATTCCATGGCGGTCCAGTTCCGTCATGGGTAGTTAAGGGTATAACAACCCATGACGGAACAGGACCGTCAAGGGTCCTTAAGGGGTTAAGGACCGGTGCGCGCACATACGGCTGGCACTTGAGGACCACGGGGCTTTTTTAAAATTATAATTTCCGGTTCCGGGCTCCCTGAGCAGCGTGCATCCCTGAACTCCATGACATGCCAGGACCGTCACTGGTCCTTAAGTGCTGGCCAGCCGTGACGGTCCTGGCACGGCAGTGGTCACTAAGGGGTTTAATTAATGTGAAGTTGGGGAAAATTTGCCTTAGAATGACTCGTTTTCTTTTGAAAATGGGCACTTTATTAGGCATGCCACAAGAAATTAAAAAAAAAAAAAAATGTAAGAAGCACTGGTATGTTCCAGTCTGAGGTTGTTCAGCCACTGCCACACTATCTCCCTTCTGTCCCTTTCGTGAACATCATGGAAAAGATCTCACAGTAGAGAGACTGGGGAGGAGAGACACGTTCCCAACCAGATTTACACACGTAATGCCATATTCAGGAGGATAAACAGGAGCAATTCTGAGGAAACCCCAACTGTACCATCAGGGATAGATGACCCCATGGATTTAAATGTGGCCTTTAACCCCTTTGAATGATACCGTGATGGAGGCCTCTCTAGCATTCATGAGATTAAAAATGAACTTCTATCAGTGTGGATTTGGGGAATGTTTTTGTCCTCTGGTGCAGTTGGCTTGCTCCAGAATTGATCCAGGTTTGTTTCGCACATGGTGCCTTCTGTGTATGGATTCCACAAGCAAATGAAAAAATAAAAATGAACCACTGGTATCTTTTACTATGACGACTGTCTAAAGACTTCTTCCCTTTTCTCCCGTTAACCACAAACGCTCAGCGGCTTCAGCTATGTAGATCTGGTGGAGGGTGTGCATGATGGACGCTTTTACGCCTTGAAACGTATATTATGCCATGACCGGGAGGATCGTAAGGAGGCCCTGCACGAGGTGGAAATGCACCGACTCTTTAACCACCCTAATATCCTGCATCTGGAGGGGCACTGCATGATAGAGAAGGGGCCCAAGTGGGAGGCCTGGCTGCTGCTTCCATTTGTAAAGGTATTAACCCAGGCATTGCCATCTGCATGTCCTAGGCTGGTGCATGGACGTCTGGCTGTACTATGGCTTCGTGAGCCTCAAAACTTCTGTCTTGAGCTTCAAAACTCTGTTGATTCCCAGTGTGGTTTTAAATAGGTTGGTGAATTTTGAGTAAAGTAATATATTAGAGTAATTAACCATTGAATGACTACAAGAGTGTACAGCATCTTGCAAAGCAATGTGTTGGACATCTTTCTCGTACTTATAGGATTAAGAGTAATCTGTTGGAACCAACTATATCCTTTTAGATCAGGGACGTCCAGACTAAGGTCTGGGGCAATTTGTAGCCATCCGGTTCCTTAACCCCTTAAAAATCAGAGGGGTGTGCACCGCATTGCTTTGCAATGCAGCACACACCCCTCTGGTCCTTAAGGGGCGAATACAAATTCTATTACTAATTAAATTATTGCTTACTGCAAAACATAGTGAAAAATCAGGCAGACACACAGGGCCTTATTCATCAAGCTCAAGAGGACCAATTGTTCCATATCTTTGAAATAAAAATTCAGCAGATTCCCACGGGGATTTTAATCCCTTCAATGAGTGAGATGTCTCCAACATCTATTATTCAAGGGGTTAAAATCCATCATTGACAATTTTCATTTGTTCCCTATGGTGCAGATGGTTTGCTCCTGAAAAGCAACTATCTAGCTTGATAATTATGACCCACTGGGCTTAGTATGTAGCAAAATATAAGGGGAGATATGTACTAAGCGGTGATAAAATGGAGACGTATTCTCCAGTGATATTTCTCCAGTTCCTATGTTATTCTATAGAGTCTATTCACAAAGATGTCCAGAGCTGGAGAAATCTTAGTGCATTGGCTCCATAGAATAACATAGAACATGGAGACGTGATAAACTGCAGACGTACTCTCCATTTTATCACCTCTTTATCTTGCCTTAGTGCATAACCCCGAGGTGTTTTACTACTGACCTATTCTTTTCAAGGTTCTTTTGAGTCATATGTATGAAAGAGGTGAAGTGCAGTTCTGGGCCAAATAAGCTTCACCACAGGGAACAAATACATATTCCATTTGATACAAAAGGATCTTTTAACCCCTGAATGCTAGACAGATCTTTAAAGGGATAGTAATGTTTCATAATAAAAGCAGCTCTAATTAATCATCACAGTATTTGGACATTGGAGAGTGTTATTTCAATTCTGTCAGAGTTGTAGTTCAAGAGTAATTGAATGACAAAGTATCCCCCTCCCACCCCTTTTACTGATGTAACACTGCTCAGCCAGATCAGAAGGGAGGTGACCAGGTAGATTGCAGAGAGGGACAATCTTCAATTAAGATAAGGGAAAAAGCTGAAAAACTTATCAAGGGGGGGACAGGGCTTTCATTGTTCTCATAGGAAGAAGATTGTCCACTGCTGTTATCTGTATGGTCTATGGACTGGATTCCACATCTGAGAAGAGATGGCTTACACTAGGTAAAAGGGGCATGAGAGGAAACTTTGCTTGTGAATAGAGATGCACCGATACCAAATTTTTAAGACCGAGTACAAGTACCGATACTTTTTTCAAGTACTCACCAATACCAATTACCGATACCTTTTTTTTTGCGGTCATTTGCCAGTTTTCTAAGTACCTACATGTTTTAGGTACTTGGAAAACTGGCAAATGACCGCAAAAAAAAAGTATTGGTAATTTGTATTGGTGAATACTTGAAAAATATTATGTGTGTATGTATGTATATACATATATATATATATATACACACACACACACACCACCTCTTGATTCTCCCTTTTTGACTCTTTCTCTCACCTTTTGCTTCATTCTACCCCCTTGAGCCCCCTTCTTTTGTCTTGGCTTTTGATCCCCCTTTCTCTCACTCTTCCTTGACTCACCCTTTTGCCTCTCTCTCCCTCCTGATCACCCCTCCTTTTGCCTCTTCTTGGCCCCCCTCCTTTGGTCTCCTGATCCTTCCTCCTTTTGACTTTTTCTCCCTCTTCACCCCACTCTCTGCCCCATCTTGCCTCCTTTACTCTCCTCTGCCGGGTGCTCGCTGTTCTCTCGCGAGCCCCGGCAGAGGTCGGTGTCGGAGCGTTGCCATGGTAACCCATGGCAATGCTCCGACGCTGTAGGAGTGAGAGAGGTAACCGGGGAGCATTGTGAGCAGCTCCCCAGGCTCCCTCTCTGCAGCACCGACCCTGACACAGGGTATCGGTGCTGGCATCGGCCGCATTTGCGCGAGTACAAGTACTCGCGCAAATGCTGGTATCGGCACCGATACTGATACCAGTATCGGTATCGGTGCAACTCTACTTGTGAATATCTCTCAAACCGTGTTTTTTGTAATGCCTACAAAATAAAATAAAGATAAAACGAAGTATTACTATCCCTTTAATGCATTGCTTTCATTCTAAATCTCCATTTAAATTCATGACATTTTGGGGAGTGTCGTATGGTTCATTTGGTTTACCCCAAAGTTTCCCTACTCCACTCTTACAGACATCGTCCCTTTGTGTCTTTAATTTCAGGGGGGGACCTTGTGGAATGAGGTGGACACTCTTAGAGAGAAAAACAGATTCATGTCCGAAGAGAGAATTCTGCATATTCTACATGGGATATGTCTGGGACTGAAAGCCATTCATGACCAGGGATACGCACACAGGTAACAGACACAGAGACAAACTTCTGAGAACTAGAACTGTATGAACAAGTGGCACTAACGAATGTGTGTTCTTTAGAAAAGCATATCAATTCTGAGATAAAACAACTGCACCATGGGGTAAAAATACAATTCCCCACATTCTCATTGATTTATATGGGGCTTGTCAAGGGCAATTCTCATCTGATAGTTACCCTATAGGCAGATCTTTTGCCCTTGAGCAGACCTGCTGATAAAGCTGGGGTGCAAGAGGCTTCTCCTGGAATATACTGTATTCCACAGACTGACATTTGCAGTGGAATCCAGGCCTAAGAGCCACTTATTCCATGGGGTATTGTTTTGTTTTGTTTTTTAATTGCAAGAACATAAAAAAAACACAGGAGACCAGTTCACTTATGGTTTGCCTGTTCCAAAATAAGATAATCATCACAAAAAACAAATTGTGTACATTCCGTGTGCGGGTTATATTGCGGATTTAATAAACCCTTCTTTTCGTGGACATATTTGCAAGTCCTGCTCTACTAGGTAAGGCAGCCCAGGACCTTTTAACCCCTCTCTTAACCCATACTTGTTAACTATCCCTGATTTCCAGGAAACGTACCTGGTTCTGGCTCCCTTTCCCAGGTTCCTGCCATCTCTTATTTTGTCCCTTATTTTAACCCTTTGTGTGCCAGAGGTGGTACAGAACGCATTGCAAAGCAATGCGTTCTGTACCGCTCTGGCACTCAAAGGGTTAAAACTGAATTCCTATCGCATATTCTGCATGCTTGTCGTAAAAACGTTATTGGGTTATTTGCTTTCCCACATGTCAATATTACTTATTTATATGGTTAAGCAAAAAAAACTTTAAAAAATTAACAATGTTTTATCATTAAATTGCTTATTAATGAAATTCATTATTTAATGCAGCTGGGCACCAGTATCTAACATTACTTAATGCAGACGAAAGGGAGAAAAAATGCAAATAATATAGATACTTGTTTGGGCACAAGATGATTGTATTTATACCCAAAGTGGAATAATGTATGTTCCCGGGGGGAAGAATGATTCAGTATATAACTTTTATTAACCAAAATAAAACAAGGTTATTTAAAACTTTAAGTATTACTATCCCTTTACTATTTCATCTTTTATTTTTTTATTATTTTTATTTATTTATTTATTTTAACTTGGCTCAGTTGGTCAAATCCAGACTCTTAGTACTACACATAATAACATAATTGTTGAGGCTGAAAAAAGACATATGTCCATGAACATCAAGTTCAGCACATGCCCATATCACCCCTGTTGATCCAGAGGAATTAAAAACAAACAACCATTGAAGCCAAAGTGGATACAAAATTCCTTCCTGACCTGGCAGTTGGATGTTTCCCTGGTATTTCCATGTATCAACATCTACTTTGAAGCCAGCTGTCATAATTCTCAAATTTTGTCCTGTACTAGATAGGTGTACATTACCTTTTTGAAAGCAGTTACAGTATCTGCAAGCACAGCATACAGAGGCAAAAAAAACCCACATCTTTACCACCCTTACTGTAAATAATCCCTGCCTTTGTTTTAGTCAAAAGCACCTTTCCTCTAGTCTTAATATATATATTAAGTGGTTTTAATTTCTCTTTATGACAACAGAATAGTGTTTATTCTGTTGTACAGTGCAGTTCTGAGTTCCTGTTGGTTTGGAGCTGTACAGTTCTATGATACTCTATAATTTGACTGTCCAGAGAAAAGTGTCCCTGGAAATGTTGGTATGACCCCACCCATATCCTCTGATTTTGTTTTGTTTTTTTTGTGTTTTTGTTTTTGTTTTTTTTAACACAGAAAATACCTATTTATTTATTTATTTATTTATTTATATTTATTTATATAGCGCACACAGATTACGCAGCGCTTTACACTCATATTATGGGTTATAGGATGGATGGCCAATGTGAGGCTCTCCAGCTGCTGTCAGACTACAACTCCCGTTATTCCCAGCCAGGAGGGAATGATGGGAGTTGTAGACTGGCAGCAACTGGAGAGCCTCACATTGGCCAATCACTGACCTGTAGCATCTATTACAGAGAAGGACATTTGTTTCAGAACACTAGCATTCAAGGGATAAAATAATTTTGCTAGAAAAGGAGCAATTAAACTGTCCAAATCTATATATAGTAAATTCTGTTTCTGGTTTGCTGCTCACCCCAGAGGGTACCCGAGATCAGTGGCAGGCAGCGAATCAGGGGTTGCGATTTCGCCCCTCGCTGCAGTGAGACTCACCTCTGCAGTGGTCCGACGGGTCCAGAAATGCACGGTGCATCCAATCGTGCAGGCAATGCCGTGAACCATTTGCTAGTATATGTATAAACCAAGCATAATTACTTAAATTTGGTAAATAAACCAGGCACCACTAGTTTGTTTGGTGCAAGGACTTTGAAGTTGTGTTGGTTATGACCAGCTTGGCTGAAGGTTCCTAATAGGAAATGTATCCCTGACCCACATTTGTAGGCTGATTGTGGCTCTTCTCTCTTTAGAGACTTGAAACCTACCAATGTGCTGCTAGAAGATGATGACCGACCTCTGCTCATGGACCTGGGGTCTATGAATCACGCACGTATTCAGGTGACAGGGTCCAGACAGGCCATGGCAGTGCAGGTATGGCAGGATGACTCAATACTATGTGGTTTCAGTACATGGGATTAATGTAAGATCAATGCTGCTTAATATGGATTGTTACTGTGGGTCAGCAGATACAAGAGCCATAACCAAGTGTACCACAGGGGCAACATTAAAGCAGAATTTTCATGCTCAGTAAGTTATCGCCAATTAATTGTTAGTAGCTTCTTATTCTTGGAAATAGAGTAATAACGTTGCTTAAGTGCCGGCATGAGTTGGAATCATAACATTGTATGCAATTTACATCAGTGGGACAGAGCAGACGTCTTGCAGATGAGTGATCTGTTCAACTGCGCTGTCCATTCCTGTGTGTACCTGAAAGGAGCAGTAAACTTTTTTTATGAAAAAATATATATTGTAGGGATTTTCCTACTGAGTAAAATAAGGGTACTCCCACTGCCGAGAAATTTATGTTTCTAGAGTTAAAACCCATGTTTTGTTTTGTTTTACATTAGCAGTGCCCTCTAGTGGTCAAATCCTAATTAGATTTCCTTTTAGATTCCAATGGAGAGGAAAGTCAGAAAAGTCAGAGACCTACAGTTTTCCAAAGAATGTGATAGAAACTGCTGAGTCACTTCCTGTCAGTTACAACTATCAGGAAGTAAACACAGTAAATTCACTTCCTGATTATTTGAACTGTTCTAAATTTTGAATAAAACATCTGACAGCGATGGGAGTGACCTTGTTTTATTCAGCGGGAAATGCTCTGTAAAATATGTGTTTTCATAAAAAAGTTTACTGCTCCTTTAAGGTATACTGCAACTGTCCCTTTGCCAACTAACTTCTCAGCATACAGGCAGGGATGGACAGTGCAGACACACAGATCGCTCTTCAGCAAGATGTCTGCTGTGCCCCACTGATGTAAGTTGCATACGATGTTATGATTCCAGCTCATGCCGGCACTTAAGCAACGTTAAAACGCTATTTCCGTGAATAAGAAGCTACTAACAATTAATTGGGGATAACTTATTGTACCATGAACCTTCTGCTTTAAGATTACTGTTGATTTTTTTTAAATGTGGTTTTTAACCCATTGAATGCTAGAGCACTCTCCTTCGCATTGTGAAGCAATGTGTTTGAGGCCTTGTGGGAATTTTATGCAAACTAGCACAATAAAACTATAGTATTTAACTCTTTGTCTGCCATAGGGCATCTTGCACATGCACAAACCTGGCATTCAGATAGTTAAGGCTGCTTTTAAATGTAAAATTGGATTATAAAGAAATAATAGTTTAGGATGCTAGCTATGTCTCCAGTGCATTTCACAGCTTTGTGCTGGAGACTTCTCTAGCTTTAAAGTGATTAGGAAGGTGGTGTCGTGGTTTGTCACACCCTGTACTGTGCTCCTCAGGACTGGGCTGCTCAGCGCTGTACCATTTCCTATCGGGCGCCTGAACTATTCAGTGTCAGCAGTGAGTGTGTGATTGATGAGAGGACAGACATCTGGGTAAGGAATTTACTCTTTATACTAACTGGTCACATCATATATGGAATGGCTTAGAAAGGACCAGCATTATTTACATGTGCTTGAGGTTTCACACCAGTGCTTATGGAAAAGGGTGGCATCTAGTCACTATGCATGTTATGCCACTGGGTAAAAGAGAATGAACACCCCCTAATACCTCTTACATATTGCAATATGGCCAGCCCTACTTCTCTGTACTCTTCCCAAATATAAGGTGCACTCAGTAAGCTAAACAGGTGCAATTCTGGCTCATCACAGAGGAACAAGAAAAAGAAGAAAAAATCAGCTATTCAAAAACAGCCCCAATTTGTATCTGTTAGACCTGTTGAATGCTGAAAAAGAGACAAGTTCTGCACCAAAAAGCCCATACTAGAGAGTCAGTATAAAAAGTAACTTTTATTATTATTCATAAATAAAATGGTAACCAACCAAATAAGTTTCATAATATTAGAAACTTCTTAGTCTAATTTAAAATGTAGATCAATATCCACAAAATGGGCATATAAAGGGAGGAGAGGGGGAAGAAGGGATAACACTATCCACATAGAGAAATAGTAAACTCTCCTATAATCTTTATATTATTGTATAATACCTAACGGGTTAATGAAGCCTTAGTATAATGCTTTCAGTCACGGAGTGTAATTCTAATGCGTTCTTGTGCTTATTTGCAAATGCAAAATAAAGCACAAGACTCATATGATGATGATAGATCGAGTGATTAGTGTACTTTTACATAGAAGCAATCCAGGTAAGATAAGTATTGTAATTGTTACAGCTGAAAGGCCACTCGTTTATTTTTCATATCCAGTGAACCTGACATATAATCGTCTGGGAGCATTGAAAACCTTAAACTGATCTAAGCAATAAGCTTAGTTATAAAATATAGCTCATGCTAAGATCATGAATACATTGTATCATATAATTGTATACTTAGTGACACAGCTCCTCTAGACACTGGATATCAGGATGCGATCATTTCCTTCAACATCCAATAAGTTTTATTATTGAGGCCACCACACCCCTCATACTAGTCTAAGATAGAATGACTAAGGCTAGTATAATTAGATGGCTTGTATAGCTCTAACAATCAATGTAATTGTGATTAATTCTCCAAAGTATTCTGGAAAGTATCACTATTGTACAAGATACAAAAGCTGCCGTCTGATCTAACCTCGGCGTTGTTAAGAAAACATCGATCATACAATTGGCAAAGTTCACCACTTAGCTTAAGCATAATCGTGTAGCTGCTATCATTGAATTTAAGCTAAGATATGCAAAATCTAGTTCATAAATAAAGAAATACTTGAATCATGCAGCTAATCCACTTCATAAGTATTAATAAAAGAGTAGCTCGATCACTTCTTAATTCTCCCTGTCTGTTAGTCAGAAGAGCGGCTTAATCACTTCTAGATTCTCACTGTCTGTTAATCACAAGAACGGCTAGATCGCTACTAAACTCATATTATCTATTGGTCTATATCTTCGACGGAGTATCCCTAACTAATAATATCCTGTATGTATAGATAGCCACAAACCCCCCCTTCATATGCCCATTCACCCTACGCGTATCGCCGTGCTACCCACGGCTTCTTCAGGGGTATAGTATGTTACCGACTGACTCGGAACGTCTATGTTTTATACCCTAGACATCCTGGGCGTGTACTAAATTGCCATGACGTCAATGGTAAGCAGGATCGGTTGTATGTTTCCACTAAGTCAATTCTCTTAAAGAGATATTGATCTTATATAAATTCTGCACAATAGTATTGTGTATGATATTTCTTCATACATTTGGATATCTCATAAGGACATTACCTGAAACATAATATCTAAGGGCTAGTATACACAATAAATAGAGACTCTTACGATCCAAATATTGATTAATAAAGATAATCTACCAAAAATGTACCAAAAATATACCAAAAATATACACCGGGAATTATAAACTACTAATGGTCTCTACAATTTAATCTTTAATGAAGGGAGTAAATGTAAAACCCTCATTTAAACCATTTGGGGACAATGTTTTAAGCATGTAGATCCATCTAGCTTCTAATTTGAGTAGACTTTGATCAAAATCTCCCTTACGCGGGTTAGGATATATTTTATCAATTCCCATAAATTTAAGTTTGGTCATATCTCCTTTGTGGTACATATTAATGTGTCTCGCCACTGGTTTGTCCCTTTTGTGTTTAATGTCACCTATATGTTCCAATATTCTTCTCCTTAATTCACGTTTGGTTTTCCCTACATATTGTTTCCCACAATTGCATGAAATAAGATAGATTAATCCCATAGACTTACAATTGATGAATGATCTAATTTCAAATTCTCTATTAGTTTGATTGCTCTTAAAACACTTGGACTGTATACCATATTTACATGCTGAGCACGTACCACACACGTAGAATCCTTTGATATTACTTTTTAGCCAAGTATCTGGTTTCTTTTGTTGAAAATGACTCTGTACCAGAACATCTTTAAGATTCCGACTCCTTCTATAAGTAATTTTAGGAACATTTCCTATAGCCTCTTTCAAGTCTACATCAGATGTAAGGATGTTCCAATGTTTACATAGAATTTGTTTAATTGCATTATGCTCCATACAATAACTCCCTATCATGTGTATAAATTGGTGGTCCTCCTTTTGAGATTTTTTAGTGGAATTAAGAAGTTCATTTCTATTAGAGTATAAAGCTCTCTGATAGGCTCTCTTAAGTATCTTATTACTATACCCTCTATCTCGAAACCTTTTCCTAAGTTTCGCTGCTTCCAATTTAAAATCCTCAATAGTGCTACAAATACGTCTTAGCCTAAGATATTGTCCTACTGGGATACCTCTTTTCAAAGGTTCTGGATGACTACTTTCCGCATGTAAGAGGCTATTTGTAGCTGTATCTTTACGATAGAGTGTAGTTTCAACTATCCCACCTTTTCCTCTTTTAATTTTAATGTCAAGGAATGGGACTTCATCTGCATCTATAGTAGTGGTCACCTTAAGATTGATGTCATTCATATTCAAAGCCTCTACAAAATCACCAAAATCTTTTACACTTCCTGTCCATATGATTACTACGTCATCTATGTAGCGTTGCCATAGAATTATTTTTTCTGTATATTTAGACATAGACTCAGTGAACACTATCTGATCTTCCCACCACCCTAAGTAAAGATTCGCATATGTAGGGGCACATGTACTACCCATCGCTGTCCCTTGTATCTGATGGTAATATTTGCCATCAAATATGAAATAATTGTGGGTAAGAACAAACCTCAGAAGCTCAAGAATAAATTCATTATGTTTTGCCAGTTGTTCACCTCTTGTATTTAAGAAGTGACGCACCGCAAACAAACCAACTTCATGTTTTATGCTAGTATATAGAGATTCGATATCAAGGGTGGCAAGATAATGTTGTTCTTCCAAAAAGACACCATCCAGTTGTCTCAGAGCATCCTGAGAATCTCTAGTGTAGGATGGGAGCGCTATAACAAAGTCCCTTAAAAGAGTATCTATATAAATACTTATTTTTTCTGTTAGATTACCTATGCCTGAGACAATTGGTCTTCCTGGTGGATGCGTCTGATCTTTATGGATCTTAGGAATAGTGTAAAAAGTAGAAATCGTTGGACATTCTACCCATAAAAATGTCCATTCATCTTTAGATATTATGCCACTTTCCAAAGCCTTATCGAGTATCAGTTTCAATTGTATCTTAAATACATCTGTGGGATCACCTGATAACTTGCGATAGCATCGTGTATCAGTGAGTAACTTCAGACATACTGAAGTATAATAGTCTTTTGATTGTATCACTATGTTACCTCCCTTATCTGAAGGTTTAATGACTATAGAATCATTGGCAACCAACTTCTGAAATGCCTGCTCCTCAGATGTACTCAAGTTTTTAATGATACTAGGAGTCTTATTATTTGCCAAATTTTCAAGATCTTTACAGACTGCTTCCAAAAATATATTGACATTTGGACATGTGGAACTAGGAGGTGTAAATTTTTTGTTTGTTCTGAGTTCAGTAAAAGGACCCTTGATATATTCAGCAGTAGTAATGTTTTCTTCTAATAAGGAAGTAAGAGATTGTATGTTTACGTTATCTTGTTTATTAAATTTCCCCTTGAATGTTAGAGAGGTCTCCAACTCCTTGCATGGCAATGCGTTGGGGACCTCCCTAGCATTCAAGGGGTTAAAAGCTCGATTTAAATCATTAGGAAATTGGGGACCTTTTATTTATCACCTCTTTAGCTTATTGGATTGCACTTATAATAGTATTTTGGGGTATGTGGGAATACTCTATTACATCCACTTTGATTAAGCTCAAAGGCCCGTCTGTATAAGCATAATCTGATCAGGTTGCAACTGCAGTATTGAAAGGGTTAAAGGGATAGTAATACTTGAAAATAATTTTATTTGACATTGTAGCCGTTAAAAAAACATTAAAAATGATATACGTCTTATCTCCCAAACCATAAAGGTTTGGGAGATATTCACAAGAAAAGTTTCCCCCTGAGTGACGTCACTGTTCTAGCTCTCAGATTTGGAATCCGGTCCCGGGACCGGCTGTGGCTCTCCAGAAGTGCCGAGATCACAATCTTTAAAAAGAATTTCTTCATTGGAATGGTCTACAAAGTGTGCTTGCATCCAGGCACACTTTGTACACAGTTCCAATTAAGTAGTTCTTTTTAAAGATTGTGAACTCGGCACTGCTAAAGAGCTGCCGGTTGATCTGTGGACCGGATTCCAAATCTGTCCACTAGATGGCAGGCTTGGCTGAAACAGCCAGGAAAATGGAAATTTATTTTACTTGGGAATATCTCCCAAACCATAAAGGTTTGGGAGATAACTTATTTCGTTTTTAATGTTTTTTTTTAAGGGCTACAATATCAAATAAAATTATTTTCAAGTATTACTATCCCTTTAAAATTGACATTTATAACTAGGCAGTTCTTTAATACACTAACGAGCTATAGGGGTTAAATTATACTTTTAACTAGCAGCTTGTTCTACACGCAGAAGGTTACTTAGTGCCCTTCCCAGAGACCTTGATGTAGAAAAGAGATGAGTATAATTTTTACTGTTGCATATACTCGTAGAATGTCCTTAATTACATTTCCATTAGAACCAAGAGATACATGTTAACCGTTAACTATATGTGCTCCATACCCCCTCACTGCCTAATTTCCTCTTTACCATATTTGTATGATCTTTAGAGAATACACTAGGTGAAGCTTGTGATTTTCCACTCTGCAGACCCTCCCAGTTCTTGGTATAAAAGTTCTGTGGTTTTTAAATAAAGTTAGAAGTGTTTTGTGATTTGATACTTGTGTGGTGCCAATTCATTTAACGCTGCTCCAAGCGCTTGAGGCGTGTATTCTGGGGTGAAGATCTGGAGGTGTAGGAGAAAACTCTCCCCGGGCAGTGGCTTAAGCCTTTCTGCAGAAGAGGTGTTCCAGTCACCCTAAAAGGAGGGAAGACGTTTACAGTGGTTCCCCTCAAGCATATTTGTGCTCTAACAAAAGGTGTGCAAAAAAAAATATTGCGATAGGAAAAACCGTTCAGCTGTCTTGACCACTAACGTGCATTTCATTAATTGCTCCTACAAGAAGGCGAATCCTTTTTGAGTGAAACAGGCATTATAGGTCAGAAAAGCTAGCGCTTATTGGAAAGTCTTTCAAAATTACCTATGTTTGTTTGCGATTCTTTATTTTAAACTATAGTTGATATTTAGCTTTATCTATAAGTTTATGGACGTTGGCTGCTACGTCTTGGTAGGTGGTGGCAGTTGGGAGTGAGAGGGGATTGTTACTATCTGACACACCAGTCTGCACCAGTCACTACTGGGTATTTTAAGAAGAAAAGCCCTGTGCACACTATACTTATAATTCTAACTCGGAAGTACTTAGGTAGAAGACAGGTGCTCATAGGGTAAACAACATATAGTATCCAAAGAGAAAGAAAAAGACACCCTATAACTCTAAGCACACCATCTATACTCCACCTTTTCTATTTCCGAATCCAAAAGAATGGAACATGGGGAAATGGGAAAAGCGTTAGATAAGACTTAACATTTATTGATCCAATTAAAATCACCCCAAATCATTGGGTTAAAAGTAACAATAACCATATATAAACATGGGATGCAGTTAAATATCCTGGATATACTCTAGGAGTTTGTTTCAAATTATATTTTCTTTTTTATCTGACTACTTGATATTTCGAATTTGTTCTGTTGACTTCCTCTATATCTCAGAATTAAATCTTATTAGGAGGGTCAACATGGGATATCCTAACGATCAACCTCCCACACTCACTTCAAATATTCATTTGGCCCAGTACTCATGGGGTTAAATATATTGTCTTCGAAGTTTTCGAGTTTCAAAGAGTGGTTAGTCTATGTCCTCTAGGAATAGAACTGAAATACCCACCAAGTAGTCAACACAACCCTTGGAGTTGTAATTCCACTAATTTATAGCGTGCAGGTCAGAGTATCAATCGCAAATACTTCGATCATTTAAAGTCAGCGCTCTCAGTAACTGAATATTGTTCAGTATTCAATCAAAGTATTATGTACCTCTCATTCATCCTTCTAATACAGCAACTCTTAGCAGATCAACATTTTGAGTTTAGACAAACAGAGACACTGTTTCTATCTTAGATGTCTAAGTGAATGTAAAGGTCTGTACCCTGACTCAATTGTTACCGGGGCTGATTCCGGATTGCCAATAAATCTTGCTACAATGTATTTCTTATTATATACATACTATTTCTCTGCTGCTAAATACAAAACTCCAAGTCTACAACCTGCATCCCATATTATAGGCTATCTTTTAAAAGTACACATAGACATTGGACACGGGTGCCGACATTAAAGTCAGCATCCTAAAACAAACTGACGCGCGTTTCGCACAACGGCTTGATCCATTCTTTTGGATTCGGAAATAGAAAAGGTGGAGTATAGATGGTGTGCTTAGAGTTATAGGGTGTCTTTTTCTTTCTCTTTGGATACTACTGGGTATTTTGCATAAACTGACAAATAAAGCTAAATATCTCAAACTGTAGTTTTAAATAAAGAATGGCTAACACAAGCTTTTTCAAATCCACCCATCATGAAATGTTAGTTCCTTACTAAAGGGTTAAAGGGATAGTAATGTTTCATAATAAAAGCAGCTCTAATTAATCATCATAGTATTTGGACTTTGGAGAGTGTTATTTCAATACTGTCAGAGTTGTAGTTCAAGAATAATTTACTCCCCCTCCCACCCCTTTTACTGATGTAACACTGCTCAGCCAGAGCAGAAGGGAGGTGCCCAGGTAGACTGCAGAGAGGGACCATCTTCAATTAAGATAAGGAAAAACCTGAAAAACTTGTAAAGGGGGGGCAGGGCTTCCATTATTTTCACAGGAAGAAGATTGTTCCCTTCTGTTATCTGTCTGGTCTATGGACTGGATTCCACATCTGAGAAGAGATGGCTTACACTAGGTAAAAGAGGCAGGAGGGGAAACTGCTTGTAAATATCTCTTAAACCATAAAGGTTTCAGAGATAAGACTTATATCGTTCATGTTTTTTTAATGCCTACAAAATAAAATAAAGATAAAACAAAGTATTACTATCCCTTTAAGTGTGTGAATCTGACTGGACGTTTCTCTTTCCTCCCCAGTCGCTCGGCTGTGTGCTCTTTTCCATGATGTTCGGGGAAGGGCCTTTTGATATGATTTTCCAGAAGGGAGATAGTGTGGCACTGGCTGTTCAGAACAACCTCACCATCCCTTCAAATAACAGGTGACATATTTCTTGCATTACTGGACTCTTCACAGCGTACTGAGATAACAAACATGTAATGGATCAAGAAAGGAACGTGACAGTCACCTCCTTTTTACCTTTACATATTCTACGTGAGCGTAATAGGTACAGTGAAATTGCCTATATATATTTTATTTATTTTTGTCTTCACCTAGGTACTCGCAAGGACTGGAGTCACTACTGTCTTCAATGATGGTGGTGAATCATCTGGAGCGGCCGCACATCTCCGCTATTCTAAGCCAGCTAGAGGTGCTGCAGCCCATTGTAGATGGACAGGCCACCACTAGGATATGATGTCACTGAAAGGAAGAATGCAAGAGTGCTGCCTTTGCATTCCGTATCCCCCCTCACCCCCTTCTTTCTACTGGGCACATGAACTGCAACAGTATAAAACATATTAACATCTGCGGGAATTGACCTGAGCATGTGACTGATTACTTCAAATTAATATGTAGCTTTTTAGGAGAGGGGAGGATTTATCTCTGTTTTAGCTCACTTTTGCATGTTTTTATAATGGAATATGGTTAAAACATATCCAAAAAACATTCCTGTGCTGCACGTGGGCTACTACTGCTGGACAATACCTGTTGCCTTTACTGGACAAGTCCTGATATTTGAAGGAACACCCTTGTTTGTTGCCCAACCAGTATCCCCAGAGGCTGTTTATCTCAGGCCAGTACCCCCCACCCCCTATCTTTGGCCTCTGGATCCCATTCCCTGTTATCTGTGTGATCAGTTTTGAAGTTCACGTTACCTCCATGTCTCCCTTTCCTCTTTAAAACAGAACTTGGAACAGATCTGGTGATTCCATCTTCCTGTCAGACTGAAGTTTATTCCTAACTGCAAGGCGTTTTGGGAAATTGGACAGTTCTCCATTTTTCATCTGGAATCATTTAAAAGACGGGAGGACAAAGAACTTTTTTTTTTTTTTTACTAGCTAGGTAGGCATTTTAGAAGCCACAGAAGGGGGTGCATGTTGAAGGATGTATAAAAAAACGGTTTAAATTTTAAGAGACAAAAGTAAAATTATAGGAAATTGGGTTCCCAGACTGACTTTTTTTTTTTTTTTTCACAAACTATAGTTCTGCTTTAAATTTATGGTTTTAACCCCTTGAATGCTACAGAGGTCTCCCAATGCATGGGGGCCCCTCTAGCATTCAAGGAGTTAACAACAACAAAAACAAATTTTAAAATCAATGGTCATTTCAGGAATGTATTTGTCCCCTAAAGCGCAGTCAGTTTGCCCCATAATTGCTCCCCTTGTATTTATACAGAAGACCATTGACTGTACTTACCAGAGAAGGAGGGGACTGATGAAACACTTAGCGTGCTAGATGGATATCCAACGCATTGCACAGAAATGCGTTGTACAACCCTGTGGCACTCAGAGGGTTAATACTGTCATTATTAATACAAATGCTATATTCTCCTTTAGATCTGGAAATGCAATCACCGAGACCATGAGGCTGATGTACTATGGTCCAATTCTGGAGCAAACCAATTGCATTATAGGGAAAAATTAAAAATTTGAGACTTTTAACCCATTCAGTTGTAGAAGTCTTCACGATATGTGGGAGACCTCTCTGCTATTCAGCGGCTAAAAGCCCCATTTTAATAAGGAGGAATGTGTATTTTCTTCCTGTACTGCAGTTGGTTTACTCCAGATTTTTGCCATTAATTCTTTGTTCAACAGCCTCCGTGAATCTGAATAACTTAAAGGGATAGTAATACTTCATTTTATCTTTATTTTATTTTGTAGGCATTAAAAGAACATTAAGAACGATATGTCTTATCTCTCAAACCTTTATGGTCTGAGAGATATTCACAAGCAAAGTTTCCCCTCCTGTTGTAGTTCAAGAGTAATTCAATGACAAAGTATCCCCCTCCCTCCTCTTTTACTGATGTAACACTGCTCAGCCAAAGCAGAAGGGAGGTACCCAGGTAGACTGCAGAGAGGGACAATCTTCAATTAAGATAAGGGAAAAACCTGAAAAAATTGTCACGGGGGGCAGGGCTTTCATTGTTCTCATAGGAAGAAGATTGTCCCCTGCTGTTATCTGTCTGGTCTATGGACTGGATTCCACATCTGAGAAGAGATGGCTTACACTAGGTAAAAGGGGCGGGAGGGGAGACTTTGCTTGTGAATATCTCTCAAACCATAAAGGTTTGAGAGAAAAGACATATCGTTCTTCATGTTGTTTTAATGCCTACAAAATAAAATAAAGATAAAACTAAGTATTACTATCCCTTTAAGGTCAGCATTGTAAAGTATAAATCATTTTATAATTTGCTTTTGCTAATAGAACATGAACACCTAATAGTAGTAATCTCAAACTTACCTTATTCAGATCTGAAAATCCTTACGGCTATTAAGAATCAATTCTGCATGGATTGGTTTCCCAAAACTACAGGCTATTATGTCGACTTCAGTGGGAGCCATTTGTGGGAACCTGGAGTCCAACAACAACAGAATCATGTTCTCCATTGAAATGCTACCCAGTACTAATTAAAGAAGAATTTTATGAAACCGGCCTATCCAGTATTAATACATAGTGACCATTGGGATTATATGCATAGATTAAGATAAATGTGGGTTTATTATGGGGAGGTGTTGGAGTTTTGTGATGACCAGAGGTGTGCAACATATTGCAATGATTTGTACACCCCTCTGGTCCTCAGGGGGGATAGGGACAATAAGATTAGTGACCGAGACAGAGCCCCTGATATCTACCATTCAGATGCGGATCTCTTTATAACTGGACCTGCGGGTGTTTCCTGAAGACCAGAGCTTTGTGTTCCAAAGAACAGTGAAGGACGCCTCGGGCAAACCAGCAGGTAAACTAAACATTCCTATTGATTTTTAAATGGGGATTTTTAACCTCTCAAATGCTAGCAAGGACTTCCATGCATTCAGGGCCAGACTTACATCTCAGGAGCCTGTAGGCACGGAAATCTGAAGCGCCCCCCATTGGCCATCTCCGCTGGACACCTCCACAGTACTCCTAACCTCCACATTACCCCCCATCTTCATATTGCCATCACACTGCCCCCATCTGCTCCATATTGCCCCCATCAGCTCCAACTTGCCCTCACATTACCCCCATCAGCTCCAACTTGCCCCCACATTACTCTCATCAGCTCCAACTTGCCCTCACATTGCCCCATCATCTCCAACTTGCCCCCATCATCTCCAGCTTGCCCTCACATTGCCCCCATCAGCTCCACATTGCCCCCACTTTGCCCCCTGTACCCATTTCCTACCTCCCTGGTGGTCCAGCGGCAGGAGAGATCTGTGCTTCTGCACAGGCCTGTAGCTGTTGGAGCTTCCACACCATCTTCTCTTTAGTAATCAGAGCACTGGGAGATGATGTCATAGAGATGATGTCATCTCCCATCGCTCTGCATTACTAAAGAGCCAGAGGAGCTCAGCAGCTACAGGTCTCTCAGCACAAACCTTACCATGCGGGCAGCGGGTTTCGCCACTTAAAAAAAAAAAAATAAATAAATAAATATATATATATATATATATATATATATATATATATATAGATCGATAGATAGATTCCAATGACAGGCGCCCCTCTGTGTCTGAGCTAATCCAGTGCTCTGCTATCCACTGCTGCTGCCTTCTGAGTTTCTGGCTCAGGCTGATCAGCTGACCTCTCTGATTGCTCACCTGACTGTTCTCAGCCAACGCTCCCAGGGTATTTAAAGCAGCTTGGCTTACTTCCCCATTGTCCTTGTGTTTGTTTGCTGTCCACTGCGAATTCTACTGAGCTCCTGATTATCCGTGTATGACCTGGCTTCCGCTGACGACCATTCTGGCTCTTGACCCACTGTCTTGTTCCTGACTTCTGTGCTCCTGACTCTGGCTTGGCTGAATACCTGCCCTGGTTCCTGACTCTGGCTTGTCTATTGGTTTATGCTCCTGGATCACAATTCTGTTTGTTTATTTCTTTAATAAAGGTGTTTTGCATTTTACCTTTGTGTGTCCTGTCTGGTTCCTGGTCCATAACTACGATGTGATCATTAAGTTTTTGATGTGCCAGGACCATCACCCCAAATAAAGTCTCCCCCAACAATTACCCATCTAGTGATATGATTAACAATAGTGCTATTAGCCAGAAAAATTACCGTGTTACTCAGAAATCCTACTTCTGCCGAGACTGACAGCAAGGCAACAGTGCAGACATTTTTTGCTTACAGACATCTGCATCCCTGCGCTGTTAGTCCCGGTCTCCTCTAGGAGGCAGAAGGCACTGACGGCGCAGATGCCTCTAAAGAGTAACGCAGTAATTTTTATGGCTAATAGTACTATTATCAAGCTTATCGTTAGATGGCTAATTGTTGGGGAGAGACTTTACTTGGGGTGATAGTTTCCCCTTTAAAGGACAAATTCCTTCGACGGTCCTGGCACGTCATCCTCATTAAGGGGTTAACCCATTCAGTGTCATAGGGATGTTCATTGCACTCCCCTGTGGCACTGATGGGGTTACAACATTAACAGATTTTGCTAGCATAATATTATCATTGAGAATGGCAGAGAAGCTATAACATATCACAGCTTCTCTGCCATTCTCTAAATGAAAAAGTTAATGCTGGAGACGTCTGTTAATGTTTTAACACTTTCAGTGCTACAGGGGTGTGCAATGAACATGCCTATGCCATTGAAAGGGTTACAGGAGTACAGCTTCTGTCTCTGCTCTTTAATAGAGACAGTAATTTGTCCTCTGGCTCCCTAGAGAGCAACAGGGAGATCCCAACATCGCCAACCTGATGTTGGGATTTTGAACTCCAACAGCAAAAACTGCTATCGCATTAACATATAAACACAGACATGAATATATCAATGCCTCATTAACCTGCATTTCCATATGGAAATAACCCACTGTTAAACTAAATAGGAAACCTGTTGAAGGTGTGGTGGATTCATTGCGATGTTGGAGGTTTGTATCAGAATGGTGGTGGATTCACAGGGATATGATGACGAAGACATCTTAGTGCATGTGGAAGACACCTCTTCACCACCATATCATCTCTAAGTGCATCCCCCTGGGTCCCTCTTTTTTTTTTTTTTTAAGAGATCAGACTGTGTAGTGTGTATACATGTGTATCATTATTTCACAGCAATAAAACTCACATTAAAGGGATAGTAATGTCTTAAAATAAAAGCAGCTCCAATTAATCTTAATAGTGCATGGAGTGTGTTATCTCAATACTGTCAGAGTTGTAGTACAAGAGTAATTGAATGATAAAGTATCCCCCTCCTGCCCCTTTTACCTAATGTAAGCCACCTCCCCTCAGATGTGGAATCTGGTCTCTTGGTCGGACAGCTCACAGCAAGGGACAATCTTCTTACTGTGAGAACAATGGAAATCCTGCCCCCCTTGACAGGTTTTCAGGTTTTTTCCTTATGATCACTGAAGATTGTCCCTCTCTGTGATCCATCCAGACAGTCTTGCTGCTCTGAGGTGAGCAGTGTTACACTAGGTAAAAGGGGCGGGAGGGGGATACTTTATCATTCAATTACTCTTGAACTACAACTCTGACAGTATTGAAATAACACTCTCCATGGCCCAAATACTATGAAGATTAATTGAAGCTGCTTTTATTTTGAAACATTACTATCCCTTTAAAGGGATAGTAATACTTCTATTAAAGTTTAGCTCCGAGTCTTCTTTATATTTTTTTTTTACATTTAGACATATTTAATTACTTACAGTGTTGTAGATTAAACGCTGTGCAAGTTGAAAGGATCCCCCTCCAGATAGAGAGCGGAGAGGGACAATCGTCTGTAAGCAAAAGGAAAATCCTGCCCTCCTTCGTCAAGGGGGTCAGGGTTTTCCATGTATTTACTTAAAGTGATAGTAATGTTTCACAAAAACAGCAGGTCCAATTAATCATCATAATATTTGGGCCGTGGAGAGTGTTATTTCATTACTGTCAGAGTTGTAGTTCAAGAGTAATTGAATGATAAAGTATCCCCCTCCCGTCCCTTTTACCTAGTGTAAGTCACCTCCCCTCAGATGTGGATTCTGATCCACAGACCAGACAGATCACAGCAAGGGACAATCTTCTTACTGTGAACATAAGGAAAACCCTGCCCCTCTTGACAGGTTTTTCCTTGTGATCACTGAAGACTGGCCCTCGCTGTGATCCATCCGGACAGTCTTGCTGCTCTGAGGTGACCAGTGTTACATCAGTAAAAGGGCGGGAGGGGATACTTTATCATTCAATTACTCTTGAACTACAACTCTGACAGTACTGAAATAACACTCTTCATGGCCCAAATACTATAAAGATTAATTAAAGCTGCCTTTTATTGTGAAACATTACTATCTCTTTAAGGACCCATGATGGGCTAGGACCATCACGCCAGTCCCAGACTTAAGGACCAGTGACAGGCCTGGCATGCCAAGGAATTCTGGGATGTCAACATGGCTGCGTGCCTCTCTGCCTTCCCAGAAGAAAAGAAAAAAAGCTCAGTGGTGTTTAACTGCCGACCACTCTCTGGATCAGGTGGCCATTAAGGGGTTAAAAGCCCTATTTGATTTCTCCCCTCGCTCCAGAAATGAAGCTCTTTATATTACTGAATACAGCCCAATATATTCAATCATTCTTGGATGTCACATCCAAGGAGGTAGACATGACATTTGTTGATAAGACTCCTGGACTCCAAGCTCCACCTACTCCAGTACTGCAACATTCAAGGAGTTGAAAGCTCTATTTAACATTGCTAGGAATTAATTTCTCCCCAACTGTACAGTTGGTTTGCTCCAAAAAAGGACATCTTATTAATCACACTCTGCCCCAAATCTTCTACAGGATCTTGAGCTTCTCCTGCTTCTGTTGAGAAGAAAAAAAAAATATATATATATATATATATATATATATATATATATATATATATATATATATATATCTGGAAGCTCCAGTGGACAGAGCAAGGGGTCCTGGAGTCTTTCCAGAAAGAAGTCATGGACATGACACTTGCTGCCAGGACTAATGACCCTCACACTCTGCCCCAAATCTTCTGTAGGATCTTGCGCTTGGCCTGCTTCTGTCTGAAAAGCATAAATAAAAAACACAACTAGTGGAAGGGTGAGGGTGAAGGTGTGGGTGTCCTGGACTCCTACCAGCAAAAGACTCATACAATCCTCCATGAACATGATTTTCAGGACAGACTGAAGTTTTTTTTTTTTTCAGTCTTAAACCAATGAGAAAGTGCAAAATTCAAAGGGCCCACTAGGATTTTCAGGCCATAGTGAGGTAAGTAGAGGAGTTATCATTAGAAGGCAACAGTGTTCATTTGAAGCGATAGTAATGTCACAAGATAAAGTTATTTCTGATTATCGAAAATACATTTTTATAATGCACGGTACGATTGTAAACATTCCTATCATTTTAGTCTTATTGTAATTTTTTTTTTTTTAAGTTTACAGGGATAAAGAAAAGTACAGTTAGAAAGAAGTACAGGTAGAATGCAGACACTGTGGTAGGCTAATCGTACAGACAGACGTTCTCCACAGGGGAATTAGGAACATAGTGAGAGTATCACCTGAGAGGCAATGGATACAGCCAATATCATACATAGAGCCGACTATAGCAAAACCAGTGTGGTTTAAGAAGAGGGGAAAGAAACAAGTAAAGAAAAGAAAATACAGAGATAGGAAGGGGGGGGGGGGGTGATGAAAGTCTCTGATTCACACCCCTGAGGGCCGTGGGCAAATGTGCTACTGGCTCAGCGGTAACACGCAGTTGAGAGGGACAGCAAGCACTACAGAGGGGGTACGAGATATACGGGTCCATTGATGCCTATTGAGTAGTAGAGACAGCAGTCTCCCCAGGTATAGGGTAGTTAAATCAGGGTCCCCATACGTCAAGGAACAGTGCCATGCTTCCAGAATGCAAATAAGCGAGCGTCTCATATCACAGTATATCGTGCACCATGGACTGTTACATCTGAATGGGGGGGGGGGCGAGCTCCTGCAGCACAGTGGAATGCACATCCTAGCTGCATTTAAAAAGGATCTTCTCAGCCTTGGATTTAGTCAGGGTGCCAAGTCCCATAGAGAATAAGAGGAAAGTCAGATCCAAGGGCAGAGTCAGTGACAGGACAAAGCTAATCTCAGAATATGTCCCCAGTATTCCGAGAGCAAGAGCAGACCAACAAATATGGGCCATATTACCAATACCTGTTCCACATCTCCAACATGTAGCTGGAGTATTTGGGTAGAAATCATGAAGGACCACCGGGGTCCTATACCAGCGCAGAAGAAGCTTGTAATTGGTTTCCACTGCTCTCAAATTCCGGGAAGAGCTCTTGACCCCAATACCAGGCTTCTTCTGAGACGGAGGTACCAAGCTCCCTCTCCCAAGAAAGGTGGTGTTGTGAGAAAGAGGCCTCCTTCTCTCCCAACACCATGTACAGTTTAGAGATGGATTGGGATAAAGGGTGGAGGAAGGGTTGGTGGGGTGACAGAGTCTTTCAAAAGGGGTGAGATCCCTGGTGAGTAAATGTTTTGAAGGGTGAGAGGAAAGGAAATGGGAAATCTGAAGGTAACCCTAATAGTCTGGGGATTGTAGGGGGAGTCAGTCTTGTAAGGTGGAAAAAGTAATCAGGGACGCGTACTTCGTCAGGTCAGCTACTAGCAGGTGATCGCCTGTGCACCAGTGTAGGAAAGCAGAAGAGGGCCGACAAGGGTGGAAAATCAGGATGGGAAAGTAAAGACAGGAGGGGAGAAGGAACACTGGAAAAGGAGGGGAGAAGGAACACTGGAGGAGAAGGAACACTGGAGGAGAAGGAACACTGGAGGAGAAGGAACACTGGAGAAGGAGGGGAGAAGGAACACTGGAGAAGGAACACTGGAGAAGGAACACTGGAGAAGAAGGGGAGAAGGAACACTGGAGAAGGAGGGGAGAAGGAACACTGGAGAAGGAGGGAGAGGCCGAGTCCCAGGCAGTGAGAATGGGTCTCAATAAAGAGGACATTAGGAGCGAACCAGGTATAGAGGACAGAGGAAAGCATAACCAATTAGTTAGTGGGGTTCCCGGGGAAAAGGATTGGAAGATGGTAACCCATGGTGTATCCGAAGAAGAGTGGAACCAGTGTAAAATCCTATATAATAATTCGCCAAGTTGTGTGTAACGCCCGACATGCGCAGTAGACACTGCTGTGCGTGCGGCAGTCACGCGCAGCAGAGACTGCCCGCGCCGCAGCTGATACAGAGCTGGGCGCTCTGAAGGAGCGTCCAGCTCTGTATCAGCAGCGGCGCGGGCAGTCTCTGCTGCGCGTGACTGCCCCACGACCGGCTGCCACAGGCACTGTGACCCGTGTAACAGGCTGTTCAACTACTTCTAGAGGATAAATGGATAGCTAGATAGTATCTCAACAGGTCTGGAGCACCTAGGCCCCCATCTCTACAAGATCTTGTCAACATAGAGAACCTAATCCTAGCAGGTTTGTAGTTCCAAGAGAACACAGATAAGGTGCTTTGGAGGGATTTCAAGTAAGATTTAGAAAGGGCAATAGGGACAGCCTTAAAAAAAAAAAAAAGATACAAAACTTTCAGCAAAAAGATTTCACCACATTTATGCGGCCATTCCATGAAAGGTAGCAAGTTTCTAGGTTTCTGAGATCTTTGTCTAGATGGGACAGTAGGAGGAGGTAGTTGGCACGGAACAGAGAAGACACTAAGGGGGTAAGACGAATCCCCAAGTAAGGGATAGAAGAACTTGCTACAAAATAGCTAGCGCGAGGTCAGGGACGCGTGCCCGCAGACAGCTCAGGCAAGCCGCAAGTAGTGCACTCAGGTCACTGGACTGACAAAACAGGCAAGTAATCATGGCACCGTGATACTCTGTCTCCGAGGCAGCGGGAGGCTGCACGGAGGGGCAAGATGAAGTTCTGGAACCGGAGAGAAGTTCAGCAGTTTGAAAAGTCCTGCACGTCCTCCGCCCTTTGGATGTTGTAGGTGCATCTCTCATATGAATAATCATAGCAAAAGGAAATATCCAGCGGTAGGAAATGTGGTGGTTGGGAAGCTCATCTGCCAGGGGTTTCAGCTGTCGGCACTGCTGGAAAGATCGCGGGGATAGATCTTGGTACAGGGTGACTTGAGCATCTCTAACTGAGACAGATATTAACTCTGTCAGGATTAGCTCCTTCTGAGTGAAGGAATGCAGGCAGAAGACCAAATCCCTGGGACAATCACCCATCTGACTCCGGGGATGTAGAGCTCTGTGGGCCTGCTCCAGTCTGATGGTGTCCCTTGGTGCATCAAGAAGTTTACCAGTCCTGTAGGGTCTGGAAAAGGGAGGACTGAGTGATAGTCTCTGGTAGGCCCCTCACCCTTATATTGGATCTCTGACTCAGATTTTCCAGGTTGTCGATTTGGGAGCGAAGGAGGTCAATAGTATCATTCTTGTACATAAGGCATTGCTGCATGCAGTCATAAGCAGTGCAAATAGTCTCTTGGTCCTCCTCCAATTCCTTGACCCTCTATCCCAGACTATTAGGTCAGCACGGGCATCAGCATTATCTGTTTTTATTGAGTCTCTGACCAAGTGTAGCAAACACTCCATGGCATCCCTAGACAGGAGGTCGCTCCATGGAGCTGCCCCGGTAGGGCGAACAGGAGAATCCGAGTCTTCTGCGATGTCCATTGTGCGTAAAGGTGAGGCATCTTGAGAGGTTTTTGCTCCTTTCTTCTGCTGCGATGATTCAGTCCCAAAATAAGCGTCTACAGGCAGCAATTTCTTCTTTTTGCCTGGCATCAAGGAGACCAGAGAGAAGGGGTACTTTAGGGAGTAGTAAACTCACTTGCCGCAGTGAGAAAGCTAGAAAGAAGCTAAGAAATAAAGGTAGGGCTCTGGAGCTCAGGAATCACATGTCCACCATCTTGAACATCCAGACATGCCACCCCATCTTCTTGTAATTTTAGTTAAAAGTTTCCCACTTCCACCCCTTTTCACTATGTTACTTGTTCCCTCAGATCTGAAAGCTGGTCGCTTGACCGGGCGGATCACAACGAAGGACAATAGTGTTTATGTCTGTATAAGAAAAACCCTGCCCCCCTTGACAAAGGAGAAGAGGGTTTCCTTTATACTGACACAATATTGTCCATCATTGTGATCCGTCTGGACCGGCTTTCAGATGATAAGACTATGAGTGATGTAGGGAAAAGGGGTAGGAGGGTGAAACTTTAAACAAAATTTACAAGAAGACTACAATGATACAGACATTTACAACATTACCGTGCATTATAAAATAAAAAGTTTAAAGGGTTAGTAATGCTGTATTTAAGTTTATGCAATATGGTAGATTTAAAAAAATAAAGTATCCAAAGTCCTATCTCTCAAACATTTAAGGTTTGAGAGACATTCGCCGCTAAAGTTGCCCGTGTCCCCCTTCTCCTGACGTCAGCGCTCTACTGACAGCAGGAGATCCCGGTCCTAGGACCAGCCGACGGCTCTTCAGCAGAGCAGAAATAGCAATCTTTTAAAAGAATTACTTAATTGGAACGGTGTACAAAGTGTGCCTGGTTTGCAAGCACACTGTCGACTTTTCCAATGAAGTATTTCTTTACAGCTGAAAAGAGGGAGGGGGGAATTTAGCAGCTAATATCTCTCAAACCATAAAGGTTTGAGAGATAGGACTTTCTCCAGACACTATTTTTTTTTTAAATCTATCATATTCCATCAACTTAAATTCAGGCATTACTCGAAAATAACTTTCTCTCATCACATTACTGTCCCTTTAAATTATCTTCAGAGTCGTTTTATGAAAAATTCCAGAATCTTTTTTTTTTTTTTTATTTGCAACAAAACCTTTTTATTGATGTAACATTGCCATTATTTTGAATGTATTCTCTTATGTGCAACAAATGAAGCGTAACGGCTGAAAGTTCTTTCACATACTGTACACGAAAATGGCCCCGGTTTCGTGTGAACTCTTTCATGTTTTATGAGATGTGACTTAGTAACACAACCTTTCCAACATATGGCGCACACATATGGTTTCTCTCCTGTGTGAATTCGCTCATGCACAGTAAGTATTGACTTCCGACTGAAGCATTTGCCACATTCAGAACATGAAAATGGTCGCTCTCCTGTATGAATCCTTTGATGTTTGACAAGATATGATTTCTGATGGAAAGATTTCCCACATTCAAGGCATCCATAAGGCCTCTCTCCTGTATGAAACTTTTGATGTGTAACAAGCACAGATTTACATTTGAACGATTTGCCGCATTCAGAACAATGATAAGGCCTTTCGCCCGGACAGATGGCATGATGTGAAAATAGTAATGATTTCTGACCAAACATTTTATCTTGTTCTAAATCTGTTAGAAGTATCTCTTCTGTATGGTACTGTTGATGTTGCATAAAGTAAAACATCGAGGTAAAGCATTTCCCACAACTGAGGCAAATAAATTGATTCTTTCCTGAAAAAAACAAACAAAAAAAAACGCTTAAAATTACATTTCAGAATACCTAAACCATTTTATGACAAGAAGGATGGACTACATGTTGTGAAGCAATTCACTGCACATGCAAAGGGGTAAAGAGTCAGTAACATTTAAAGGGATAGTAATACTTCGTTTTATCTTTATTTTATTTTGTAGGCATTAAAAAAAAACATGAAGAATGATATAAGTCTCATCTCTCAAACCTTTATGGTTTGAGAGATATTCACAAGCAAAGTTTCCCCTCCCGCCCCTTTTACCTAGTGTAAGCCATCTCTTCTCAGATGTGGAATCCAGTCCATAGACCAGACAGATAACAGCAGGGGACAATCTTCTTCCTATGAGAACAATGAAAGCCCTGCCCCCTTGACAAGTTTTTCAGCTTTTTCCCTTATCTTAATTGAAGATTGTCCCTCTCTGCAGTCTACCTGGGCACCTCCCTTCTGATCTGGCTGAGAAGTGTTACATCAGTAAAAGGGGTGGGAGGGGGTTACTTTGTCATTGAATTACTCTTGAACTATAACTCTGACAGTATTGAAATAACACTCTCCAAGGTCCAAATACTATGATGATTAATTAGAGCTGCTTTTATTATGAAACATTACTATCCCTTTAAACAGTTGGCAATGTAAGAGTGTGACTGATCTCAGTCTTGCTATTAAAAACACTATATTTGGCCACTTTTATTATTTCCTCTCCTCTTTATGTGACATCAGCCCCTCCTCCTTTGTAGGGGCTGAAAGGAGGAATGATCACCAAAGCAGGAGTTTCCAATGGCAACCCTACACCACAATCTGCTGATTAAGACATTTCACTATTTCTGAATCCAGAACACACACCCTCCGCACTAGCTAGAACACAGTCGGTGCTCAGGACTCTTCACATTACTCAAACAGGAAACCTCCCCCCCACCCAGTACCACAGGCATACCTGGCACTGTCAGATAGGTGACCAGCCATGCCCCTTCACCTTGGAAGTGGTTTACCTTGGAACTGGCTAAGTCTGTTAAAGGTGAGAAGAAATAATAAACTTAAAGGGATAGTAATACTTAGTTTTAACTTTATTTTATGTTGTAGGCATTAAAAAAATATGAAGAACGATATAAGTCTTATCTCTCAAACCTTTATGGTTTGAGAGATATTCACAAGCAAAGTTTCCCCCTCCCGCCCCTTTTACCTAGTGTAAGCCATCTCTTCTCAGATGGGCAGACAGATAACAGCAGGGGACAATCTTCTTACAATGAAAACAATGAAAGCCCTGCCCCCCTTGACAAGCTATTCAGGTTTTTCCCTTATCTTAATTGAAGATTGTCCCACTCTGCAATCTACCTGGGCACCTCCCTTCTGATATGGCTGAGCAGTGTTACATCAGTAAAAGGGGCGGGAGGGGGACACTTTGTCATTGAATTACTCTTGAACTACAACTCTGACAAAATTGAAATAACACTCTCCAAAGTCCAAATACTATGATGATTAATTAGAGCTGCTTTTATTATGAAACATTACTATCCCTTTAAAGTTTTTTTTTTATATGAAAACATGCTTGTTAATGTGCTTTCGCTACCGAGTAAACCAATGGTACGCCCACTGCTGGCAGTTGCTTTATTCAAAAGTTATAATATCTCAAACTGTCAGGACATGAGTAACAGCTTCTTACTTCCTAAAAGTTCAAATCGGACAGGATGTTATAAAGAGGTTACTATAACATGCTTTGGAGAACTGTTTGTCAGTGACTCACCTCTCCCATAGAATGCAAAAAAATAACTATCTGAAATCTGGCTACTGTGTAAAAATAAAACAAAGAAACAAACAAAAAACAGCTGAAACTGTAATAACCATACCTGGGAACTTCCAGTTGAGGGCTACCCGGAGGGTAGTCCTCTGTTCAGCAGGGGGTAACAAAAATGACGCTAATCGCGTCAAAAAGGGGCGGGGCTTAACGCGAGTGTTGGGGGGATTTAACCCTTTGAGTGCCAGAGTGGTACGGAATGCATTGCAAAGCAATGCATTCCGTACCACTCTGGCACTCAGAGGGTTAAATGTGTCACACAGAAGGCTGGGGACAGAGGAACAGCGGGAGAAAAAGCAGATGTGGCACAGTTTCAATAGAAACTCTCCACATCCGGAGGAATCTGCCTCTGCCCCGGAGACCCGGTAAAGCTCTGTCAGAACCGGAGTCTCCGGGGCAAATCCGGAGAGTTCCCAGGTATGGTAGTAACCCACGAGCAACATCTCCCAACAGCGCAGATACCCTTGTTTCATTAAACAGGAAAATCCCTACTATACATATTTCTTTTTCATAAATATGTTTACTGCTCCTACTCAATAACTGAACAAATAAGAGTATTGTGCATGAGATCAGTCACATTCTTAAAGTGCAAATGACAGTATTAACCCCTTAAGGACTGTCCGCGTGGCTGGCATTTAAGGACCAAGAGGCATTTTTTTACAAATTGATTCAGGGCTCCCCAAGGGCGTGTAGCCGCGGGGAACCCTGAATTCCACAATGTGCCAGGGCCATTGTGGGTCCTTATGGCAAGTTTATCCATGACGGTCCTGGCACGGTATGGGTTCTTAAGGGGTTAAGCAAACATTTATTTACCACTAGTTGAACAGCCCATGTACACGGGCCACAGTGCCAGGTAGCAATGGCCGCGGTACAGTCATGCGCAGTAGAGACTGCCAGCGCCGGGGCTGATAACGGAGCAGGGTGCTCCGAATTCAGACCGTAATCCTCTCTGCGCACCGAAGAAGGTCTGAATTTCGGAGCACCCCTCTCCGTTATCAGGCGCGGGCAGTCTGTACTGTGCATGACAGCTTCTGACAAACATACATTAGCGAATTATTATATAGGAGTAGTAAAATCACCCCAAATACTACTAACTCGCCTACCTACCCATCGTTCCCCTATGCTATCTGTTTTAAACTTTGCTGCACAAATCACCACACTCTCCCCATAAACTTTCTTAGACATATGGCACGTCTATACTGCAACGCGTCACTTACAAAGTCCTTCTTCTCACCTTTAATGCTCTCCACACTGCTTCCCCTCTTTACATCTCTTCCCTCATCTCCTCTTATATTCCTGTCCACCTCCTTCACTCAGCACACAGCTCCCTTCTTGTTGCACCATCCACACCCACTGCCCTCTCCAGTCTTAAACCTTTTTCACATTCCGCTCCCTACCTATGGAACTCCATACCTCTCTCCCTAAGTCTTAATCAATCCCCCTCTGTCTGTAAGTCTACTCTGAAATCTTATCTTCTGGAGCACTAGGACAATGCACTACCTTTATGTAAATGGCGCACTTGTGATCTCACCACTTGACATCCTCATACCCTGTTACCTGTCTCCTATTACCCATTTAGACTGTAAGCTCCTTGGGGCAGGGAAGAGAAGAAAAACAGGTGGCGCTCCTAGTGTAAAATCTTCCAAAGACCAGAAAAAACACCAACCACCACCAAAAGGACACTACTCACAAAGGAAGAAGCTGAATAAGACACATGTGTAATTCAGCAATAAAGCTTGGAGAATGTGTAGACTGTTCCCCCTAAAACAGTATTGACAGGCGGCCAGATTGGTTGAGAAAGCAGTCGGCTGCACTGCGAAATGCGTACCTTGAGCCTTCCAGCCATTGGGCATTTTTTGTTTTTAAACAAATACATTTATTTTTTTTGGATTAGTACGGCTACATGTTTTATATTTTTTATGCTATCGCTTTGGATATTTAACCCCGTAACGACGGGCCGCGCACGCACCTTGCGGTCCGATAAGGACCACGGAGCATTTTTTATTTTTTTTTGCGGCTGCGTTCCGGACTCCCCGTACGGCGTGCAGCCGTGAGGGGAGCCCGGAATTCCATGGCGGTCCAGTTCCGTCATGGGTCGTTAAGGGTATAACAACTCATGACGGAACAGGACCGTCATGGGTCCTTAAGGTGTTAATCAAGTTCCAAGACATGTATCAAATCGGAATATCTGAAGTGAAGTACCTCCACATGTCCCAGCGGCTCGGAGACCCAAACAGGGACGGGTAAAGTACTCTGTGTGCCAATATTGTTGATTACGGACATATGACTGTTAGTCAACTACTTTGAAATGTGAGTTGATTTTACATACATACATACATACATACATACATACATACATACATATTTGGTGTATCAAGGATAATACACTATTGGCGCCCCTCTCTTTTTTTTTTTTTTTCTCCTTTCCTTGGGTAGGGACCTCTCTCCTATTGTTTCTATGAATGTGACACTTATTTTATCCCTTTTTATTTACTGTAACATACGTCTGTTTTAAGGCGCTGCGTACACTGTGTGTCTCTATATAAATAAAGATATACATACATACAAATTTCTAATTTAAAATGTGGTTGGTGAATAAGAAGAATACACAGAGAGGAAAGGAAAAAGGAATTAGCCAAAGGGTGGAAGTAGTAAGAAGGGAAGGTGGAAGAAAGATGTGCCATGTGGACGAGGGTAAAGATAATGTGTATGATACAATGGGTCGCATGTATAAAAGAAAAGTAGAGCAACAGCAACAAAGGGGATGGATAAACATTCCCATTGATTTAAAGGGATAGTTATGTTTCATAATAAAAGCAGCTCCGATTAATCTTCATAGTATTTGGGCCATGGATAGTGTTATTTCAATTCTGTCAGAGTTGTAGTTCAAGAGTAATTGAATGATAAAGTATCTCCCTCCCGTCCCTTTTACGGATGTAACACTGCTCACTTCAGAGCATCAAGACTGTCCGGATGGATCACAGAGAGGGACAATCTTCAGTGATCATAAGGGAAAACCTGAAAACCTGTAAAGGGAGCAGGGTTTTCCTTATGATCACAGTAAGAAGATTGTCCCTTGCTGTGATCTGTCCGGTCAAGAGACCAGATTCCACATCTGAGGGGAGGCGTATTACACTAGGTAAAAGGGGCGGGAGGGGGATACTTTATCATTCAGTTACTCTTGAACTACAACTCTGACAGTAATGAAATAACACTCTCCATGGCCCAAATACTATGAAGATTAATTGGAGCTGCTATGTTTGTGAAACATTACTATCCCTTTAACTCTGAGTACCAGAAGGGTGCACGATGCAATTAGTTGTGTACTCCTCTGGCACTCAAAGTGTTAAATGGGGTTTTTAAACCCCCCTCCCCCCAGAATAAGAGCGATTTCTCCAACCTATTCCTTTCAATGTGCTGGAGATCTCTGTACTATTCAGAGGGTTGAAAGGATATAAACCAGAAGTCCTGCTGTAAAGAAGGAGGAAGGCTGGTTCCATGAAGCAGCCTACCAGCAGCTGGGATGGGTGGTCTTGCCAAGTAGTGTTAATACTCACTTGTTCTCATATTTATAGGAGTTCTCTCAGCCTGCAGGTGGCGCCATAGGTATGGCTCTTCTCCTTGCTCTATTTGCCTTACAATTGCAGGCTTCACATCGACAAGACCTGTACATGGACATTTAAAGGGTATTAAAAACAATATTTTTTAAACTTCGCTTTTATGGGATAGTATCGCTTTGTATACAGTAAAATTTATATTGTAAGTTTTAGCCTCCTGAGTACAACAAAAGTACTTCAACAAAGAAAAACAGTTCAGCAGCTCTAACTTCCAACATAAATTTATCAGACAGCTGTAATATCATCAAACACAAATATATTCATCCAGATAATATTTTGCAGTGTAAATGTGGGCGAAAAAAGAGCATCTCCATGTGCTCTATTATCAACCATAGAACATACAAACAAAGCCGCTCACAAAAAATACACTTGCAGTGTAAAAGTAAAAACGTTGTTTCCTTTATTGCGATACAATGTATAATTCCAAATACCTTCACAACTCGATATCCCGAAGAAAAGGAGGAGAGACTTTTGGAGATATTCAAATATACCCAGCAATAGGTGCTATACACAACCCTTGACAGATCAACGCGTTTCGCGCTACATGCGCTTAATCATGACCATAAACTACAATGTTGTTCGTTAGGAGTTTTAAATCCGTTCCAGCCAATCAAACCATTCAATCCATTAACCCAACACCAATCCCGCTGCGATCCAAATGCAGGTAATCAACAGACATGAAAGTCATGTCAAAAGAGGATTCAAATAAAAGTTTTAACCTCTTCAATGCCCGAGGCGAAACCTCCTAACATCACACTCAAATGGCGACTATAAGAGGCCACTCCGGACAACAATAATCTTCACTTAAAGAAAATTTCCAACATACTGCATCGCAGACAGTCCGGTGCAAATGACAATATATTAACGCTTGGTTTGAAATAAATAAGTATGTGCTAGAACTCAAAAAAGTCCCAACCCAACAACACACTGCTTTGTATAAATGAATATGAATAAAATTCAAATAAAAACAATGTAGGTCGGGGAGATGTTAACCCTGCGAGCTGTGTTAAAATATTCAACAAGCAAAATCCATAAGAAATATTTAACCCATTTATGCCTCTATAAACCAAAATACGCAAAATATATACCCACTGCAAACATGTTTGTACTAGGTATAACAAGTAACATCATATTCTTTATTAAGACCATGTGGATGCCTAGTTCCTAATTCAAAAATCCAGAAGACTTCCCTTCTGGACAGTTTATCATCAAGGCAACCTCCACGTAAACCCAGACTAACACGTTCAATACCCTGCACAGTGAAACCAGAGTTACTGCACGAACCTATTTTGAAATGAGAGGATATTCCAGAACGAAACTCTTTACTTCTTATATCACTTTGATGCTCATTCATTCTTTCTCTCATTGATCGTATTGTTTTACCCACATATTGTATGTGACAGGTGGAGCAAGTTATTAGATATACTACTCCTCTAGTCACGCAATTGGTATATCCTCTCATTTCATAAATTTTACTCATGACAGATGAAGAAAAGGTCTTAGTAACATTAATTAATCTACAGCAACCACACCTTGAGCTACCACATTTGTAGGTACCCATAACATCAAGCCAAGTTGATTTTTTGGGCTTTGATGAAAACAAGCTAGGTGATATTCGAGAAGATATTGTTGGAGCTTTACGTGGTACAAATTTGAACCCTTGTTCTAAAGTCTTATGTAATCCAAAATCCGCATACAGAGTGGGTAAATGTCGTCTAATTATTTTAGTAATCTCATTAAATTCCACACTGTATGCAGTGGAAAAAAATAACTTTTTCAAAAGATGATACCACTTCTTTTCCAACAACATCTCCAACCAAATTCTTAGACTGAGATTTATAATTCAAAAGATCAGTCCTATTTTGTTGTCTCGCACGCATCAAAGCTTTGTCCAGTACCCAAGCTGGATAACCTCTTAGGATAAACCTGTGATACAGCTCCTCCGCTCGTTCTTCAAAAAGCGCATCCGTAGAACAGATGCGCCATAAGCGGAGGAATTGACCCACAGGAATGCCTCTTACAGTATGTCCAGGGTGGCAACTGTCAGCCCTCAACAAACTATTTCCTGCAGTGGGTTTCCGAAAGATATCAAATGATATCACTCCTGTGTGTGAATTACCTTTCAAACTAAGATCTAAAAAAGAAATAGTATCTATTGAAACATCTGAGGTAAAGACTAAATTCAAATCATTATGATTTAGATATGTTACAAAGGTATGTGCCTCTTCAATGGGACCCTGCCAGATAAATAAAAGGTCATCTATAAAGCGACCAAACCAAACAACTTCATTCCTGTGCAGGTTTACATCTCCAAAGACGCGGGACTCCTCCCACCAACCCATATAAAGATTAGCATATGTGGGGGCAAATTTTGCCCCCATCGAAGTCCCGCGCCTCTGGAGATAAAATGAACCATCAAACATAAAGAAGTTGTGCGTAAGAAGATACTCTATAACCAACAGAATAAATTCAATCAAAACCCCAGAAAAACTGCTGTACTTGATCAAGTGATATTCCACAGCTCTCAAGCCTAACTTATGTGGAATGCATGAATATAGTGATTTAACATCACAACTAATCCAAGTATAACATTCCAACCATTTAACATCATTCAACTGTTGTATGACCTGAGTGCTGTCCTTCAGATAACTATTCAGTCGTAAAACAAAAGGTTGCAATATGAGGTCAACCCATTCTCCAAGTGATTCATTTAGGGATCCAATACCAGAGACTATAGGTCGGCCCTCTGGGTTCTCCAAAGACTTGTGGATCTTAGGTAAATGGTGAAAGATTGGGATAATGGGATGAGGATTAAATAAAATATCTGCCTCTGCATTGGTAATAAGTCCCAATTTTACACCTCGATCCACAAGAGAGCCCAGAAGGCCAAGATAGTCCCGGGTAGGATCCCCAGGCAATGGAATATATGCCTCTTTATCACTCAATTGTCTCAAAGCTTCTTCCTTATAATAACCAGTATTGAGAACAACTACCGCCCCTCCCTTGTCTGCTGTTTTCACCACAATATTGGAGTTATTACTCAAGGTATGTAAAGCATCATATTCCGGTTTACTCATATTATATTTGGAATATTTCTCTCTTTTACTAAGCACAACAAGATCCCGTTCCACCAGACTCTGAAAGGAGTCTAAAACACTCCCTCTCGCAGCCACCGGGTAGAAGGAGGCTTTCTTCCGTGTGAGTTTAACCGGAACATGATGCAAATCCATAACTCTCTCCTGTATGTTGCTTTCTAAACCCAATGTGGCTAAATCATGAAGCACACAAACATCCCCAAAATCTGTTATTTGGGGCGAAGCACTTGAATTTATCCTATCACATATCAAAACATCATCGGTGGGGGTAGGAATAAGAGGAGTAACAATGGTTTCATTTATACTTTCATCCTGTTCACCATCAAACTCGACAGCACCAAAGTGTTTCCTCAAAGTAAGCTTACGAATAAATCTATTTAAATCAACTATGGTGCTGAAGAGATTAAAATGGACCACAGGGGAAAAATTGAGCCCTTTTTTAAGAACTGACTCTTCTATAGACGATAGTGTATAGGAAGAGTCCGATTTTATTTCTTGTTTCCATTCCTTATATCTCCTCCTTCCGCTCCTCCTTGTTTTGTTTTTTCCACTTTGTTCTTCTTTGGTCTTATTCTTGAAGATGACCTCCTTGGTTGCTGTACAGTTAAAGTTTCTTCCTCTGGTTCGTTGACAAAAATTTGGTTGACTTTGTCTCTCGAATATCACCTAGCTTGTTTTCATCAAAGCCCAAAAAATCAACTTGGCTTGATGTTATGGGTACCTACAAATGTGGTAGCTCAAGGTGTGGTTGCTGTAGATTAATTAATGTTACTAAGACCTTTTCTTCATCTGTCACGAGTAAAATTTATGAAATGAGAGGATATACCAATTGCGTGACTAGAGGAGTAGTATATCTAATAACTTGCTCCACCTGTCACATACAATATGTGGGTAAAACAATACGATCAATGAGAGAAAGAATGAATGAGCATCAAAGTGATATAAGAAGTAAAGAGTTTCGTTCTGGAATATCCTCTCATTTCAAATTAGGTTCGTGCAGTAACTCTGGTTTCACTGTGCAGGGTATTGAACGTGTTAGTCTGGGTTTACGTGGAGGTTGCCTTGATGATAAACTGTCCAGAAGGGAAGTCTTCTGGATTTTTGAATTAGGAACTAGGCATCCACATGGTCTTAATAAAGAATATGATGTTACTTGTTATACCTAGTACAAACATGTTCGCAGTGGGTATATATTTTGCGTATTTTGGTTTATAGAGGCATAAATGGGTTAAATATTTCTTATGGATTTTGCTTGTTGAATATTTTAACACAGCTCGCAGGGTTAACATCTCCCCGACCTACATTGTTTTTATTTGAATTTTATTTATATTCATTTATACAAAGCAGTGTGTTGTTGGGTTGGGACTTTTTTGAGTTCTAGCACATACTTATTTATTTCAAACCAAGCGTTAATATATTGTCATTTGCACCGGACTGTCTGCGATGCAGTATTTTGGAAATTTTCTTTAAGTGAAGATTATTGTTGTCCGGAGTGGCCTCTTATAGTCGCCATTTGAGTGTGATGTTAGGAGGTTTCGCCTCGGGCATTGAAGAGGTTAAAACTTTTATTTGAATCCTCTTTTGACATGACTTTCATGTCTGTTGATTACCTGCATTTGGATCGCAGCGGGATTGGTGTTGGGTTAATGGATTGAATGGTTTGATTGGCTGGAACGGATTTAAAACTCCTAACGAACAACATTGTAGTTTATGGTCATGATTAAGCGCATGTAGCGCGAAACGCGTTGATCTGTCAAGGGTTGTGTATAGCACCTATTGCTGGGTATATTTGAATATCTCCAAAAGTCTCTCCTCCTTTTCTTCGGGATATCGAGTTGTGAAGGTATTTGGAATTATACATTGTATCGCAATAAAGGAAACAACGTTTTTACTTTTACACTGCAAATGTATTTTTTGTGAGCGGCTTTGTTTGTATGTTCTACAACAAAAGTACTCCCACTGCTGAGAGGTGTTTTATTAAAAAGTTATAGCAGCTCAAATTTTTTTAGGTGCAATATCACAATGGCCTGAAATGATACAGTGGCGCTGTTGCTACACCATCCTATGGAAGTTTATGGTTAATTGACCAGAACATTCCATAATATAAATTTTATTAGATATTAAGTGTTACAATTCCTTTAAATCTATAGCATTTTGTCTGGTTTTTGTACAATTACGTTAATATCTTCTTACCTAGAAAGTGAACCATCTGGTAATTGTCCATCATCACCTCCCTGTAAAGATCCTTCTGTTCATCTTGTAGACAATCCCACTCATCCTTGGAGAAGTAAACTGCAACTTCATCAAACTCACATTGTTCCTAAAAATAAGAATTAAACCTTAAAACGTATGAAATTGGGTTATCAAACTGATTAGATACCGGGTGTAGCTCAACAGTTTTGAAATTTAGTCAAAGGCCACAAACAGGCCACAATTTAAGGATTTTCCGGCTCGATCCTAGGTGGTACCGTCAAAATGAATGAGAGACTGATTAACCCCTTAGATGCTACACATTTCACGTGTAGGAGATGTCTGTAGTACCCAATTGGTTAAATTGGATGTGCTTAATTTGGGATATACTTAAATCCAGGCCTTTTTGTCGCTGTTCAGGACTGAGCTTCAAATACCCCTCGAGCAGCTGCTTGGCCCAAGTATTTTTCCCATAGGAAAATTCTTAAGTACAGCCCTCCACACTTAAAGGGGAACTTTATAATTCAATTACTCTTGAGCTACAAATCTGACAGAATTGAAATAACACTCTCCATGGCCCAAATACTATGATAATTAAATAGAGCTGCTTTTATTGTGAAACATTACTATCCTTTTAAGGAGCATGGTTTTATTTATTTATTTATTTCCCCCACGAGAGAACCAGAACCATTTAATTGTCTGAACCGGCACTTGTGAGAGATCATATGTAACGGCTCGTCCGTGGAAAGACTGAAACTGACTGCTCCAGTTTTGGTCTTGATCATTTAACCCATGAAGTGCCAGGACAGTCATTGGTCCTTAAAGGACAGAAATCTGTGACAGTCCTGGAATGTTCACAGACATTAAAGGGATAGTAATACTTAAGGGATAGTAATACTTCGTTTTATCTTTATTTTATTTTGTAGGCATTAAAAAAACATGAAGAATGATATAAGTCTTATCTCTGAAACCTTTATGGTTTAAGAGATATTCACAAACAAAGTATCCCCCCCCTGTTCAACCAGATCAGAAGGGAGATGCCCAGGTAGACTGCAGAGAGGGACAATCTTCAATTAAGATAATGGAAAAAGCTGAAAAACTTGTCAAGGGGGGAAGGGCTTTCATTGTTTTCATACAAAGAAAATTGTCCCCTTCTGTTATCTGTACTGTCATACAACCAGACTCACATCTGAGAAGAGATTGTTTACACTAGGTAAAAGGGGCGGGGAGGGGAACTTTGCTTGTGAATATCTCATAAACCATAAAGGTTTGAGAGATAAGACTTATATCATTCTTCATGTTTTTTTAATGCCTACAAAATAAAATAAAGTTAAAATGAAGTATTACTATCCCTTTAAGTATTACAAATCCCTATATTAAAGCCCTAGTAAAAAAAAAAACATATTGCCCCCAGTGTCATCTCTCAGACCTTTATGGTTTGAGAGATAATCGCTCCTAAAGTTGCCCTCTCCCTCCCCCTTCCCCATAGTCAGCGTTCTAGCTGATTGAAGGGAAATCCGGTCATAGATCATCAGGCGGCTCTGCAGCAGAGCCGCGATCGCGTTAACTAAAAAAAACTTTCGCTAAAACGGTGAAAGTTTTCTTTTTAGTTAACGCGATCAGGCTGTGCTGGAGAGCCACCTGAAAGTCGTACAACTCTCTTCCCTGCAGTCAGCTAAAATGCTGACTACGGGGAAGTGGGAGGGAGAGGGCAACTTTAGGAGCGATCATCTCTCAAACCATAAAGGTCTGAGAGATGACACCGGGGGCAATACGTTTTTTTTTTACTAGGGCTTTAATATAGGGATTTGTAATACTTAAGTATTACTATCCCTTTAAGGGGTTAATCTTATCAGAATATCCCAATGTACACTAGGAATCGTTTCTGTGTAGATTGGTTCTCTAAAACTAATCTTTAATTTGGTTTGAATATCATGTCCACTGAAGCAGACTTAATTCTTTCTTCAGGATTCCTGGACTCCAAACCCCTCCCACTGAGTTTTTCTTAGGATTCCTTGAGTAGGAGGAGCTTTTTCATGAGTCCTGCAACAAAGAATCATGTCTGCCTCTGTGGAGATGATATTCAGTGCTAATTAAAGATTCACTTTGTCTAACCGATCTAAGAAGAATGAATATATAGCGGCCAATAGGATCTTCTTTCAGGATTAAGGTAAGTGAGGGTCTGTTATCTGGAGGTGTTACTGTTTCTTAAAATGAAAAATTAATCATAAAACCCTAATCCAAGTAAGAGATGGGCCATCTGTCCCTGACTAATGCTGCATTGCTCCTATAGTTTGTGGGATAACCCCTTAAGGACCGGCCGCACACGGTGGTCACTTAAGGACCAAGGAGCGTTTTTTTTTGTTTTTTTTTTGGCAGTACTGAAATAACACTCTGTATGGCTCAAATACTATGAAGATTAATTGGAGCTGCTGTTTTTGTGAAACATTACTGTCCCTTTAAGGGGTTAAGGTAAGTGGGGGGTTTATTATTAGGAGGTGTCAGGGTTACGACCTGCTCCGTCCTGTTGCGGGTACCACACAGCACAGCTGCGGCCTGTTGCGGGTACCACAGCACAGCTGCGGCCTGTTGCGGGTACCACAGCACAGCTGCGGCCTGTTGCGGGTACCACAGCACAGCTGCGGCCTGTTGCGGGTACCACAGCACAGCTGCGGCCTGTTGCGGGTACCACAGCACAGCTGCGGCCTGTTGCGGGTACCACAGCACAGCTGCGGCCTGTTGCGGGTACCACAGCACAGGTCTGGCAACCAGTGATCTTTGCATCATAAAATACTATTAGTCTAATCCAGATTTTTGCTAATCTTTTGTCTTGAGTCAAATGTCCTTAGACCAGGGGTAGACAATCATTGGGGATTATGCACTAAAGGTGTGATAAGGAGGTGATAAAGTGGAGATGATGTCTCCAATTCCTATGTTATTCTATGGAGTCAATGTACCAAGATCTCCAAAATGGGAGAAATTTTATTGCACTGACTCCATAGAATAACATAGGAACTGGAGAAGTGATATCACTGAAGAAGCCATCTATACTTTATCACCTCCACTTTATCACACCTTAGTCCATCTCTCCCCTGGGCTCTCCATCTGTTAAGGACTACAACATCCATTATCCCTATCAGCTGGTGGCTAGTTGTGGATGATGGGAGTTGCAATGTCCTACAGCTGAAGAGTCAAAGCTTGCCTACCCCCCACATAGACAGAAACATAGCTAAACACAAAGCAAATTCCAAAACAGTCATACCAGTTCATCGTCAATAGGTTCCTGTTTTAATGTGGAATTGTTGCCTGTATCTGCTGTGCAATCTGGCTGGTTCTCCAAGTCATTGCTCATGGATTTCTGCTGCTTTAAGGTGGACTTAAGTTCCTGGGACTTTCCATCATGTCCACGTGTGGATTTCTGGGTACACAGAGCCGGAGACAGGGAAAAGTGATCATGTTCTTCTATGCAGGACCCTCCTTCTCCGATAATCTCATACTCAGTCCACTGTATACATTTGTCTGCTGTGGTCAGCTGTAGGTCCATGGATGTGCCAACATCAACCATGTGCACAGATGTGCCCGTGCTGGCATTTGTCACTTTATAACAGTAGATTGTCTGTGTGATTCCATTCCTCACTTGATGGTACAAATCACTTTGTGTACACGTGTCATTTGTGACTGGAACTGATGAAGAGAAAATATCTGGCTCTCCTACAGCCTGGCCTGTGGAATGGAGTCCTACTAAAGGATCGGATTGAGGCGGAGGGATATTGTTCTCTTTAGCAGCAGATGGCAATTCCCTGCCCAGAAAAAATGTTGGCAGAACATGAGTTAAGCTTATCCTACTGCCTTGAGTGTTACAATTTTGTGGAGGTAAATGGGCAGAGCAGAGGAGATAAACATTAGTTCTCTTGTCATCCAAGATTTGCTGTGCAAATGAGTCAGGGTCATGAAATTCCTGCCCGATCTGCTTCAGCCATTGATTTATCTTGTCCAGATTGTGAGGGAAGAACTGCATTGTCCCTGCTGTAGAACCAGCTGCCTCCTCAGTGATATCCTGGCAGCCGGTTCCAATACACGATGGGATGGCTTCAACCTGCAAAATACAAACAGATAACTGAAAACCCAAGTGACAATGTTCTCAACATCCTAACCTCCTGCTTTTTAATTTATGTATTCAATCCTTCCTGACTGTCATTTTGTCATTAAAGGTCTATGTAAAAACTAGAGTAAAAGCCCATGTACAAGGGTCAAAGTGCACAGTAGAGACTGCCCGATGCAGTCGTGCACAGTAGAGACTGCCCGATGCAGTCGTGCACAGTAGAGACTGCCCGATGCAGTCGTGCACAGTAGAGACTGCCCGATGCAGTCATGCACAGTAGAGACTGCCCGATGCAGTCATGCACAGTAGAGACTGCCCGATGCAGTCATGCACAGTAGAGACTGCCCAAATGCACAGAATGCTGGGAGGTGTAGTTCTGCGGTAGTACACCTGCCCAGTAGCGTTCTGTGCTTTCGGGCAGCCTCTACTGTATCGGACAAACATACATCTGGTCTTTTATATTATAGGATAATCAGGATTTGTGACCATTAGGGTTCTCTCACACAGGTGACAGCAATGTTGTAGCCCCTCGATACATTTCCATTGCTTGTGTATTCAGTTAACCTTTCTCTTGCCTTTCCCCACCAATTCTGGTATGGGATGAGACTGGCTAACAGCCGACCCACATTAACATCAGCCAAATATTATTGGAGGACACTCATATGAGCCAACTATTCACCAGATGTTTCAATGAGCATTTCAATTTCCTGTGAAAATCCCCTCCCCCAGGAATTATCCAATGGGAGCAGCAGTGTGGAGGGGATATGAATAACTGCTCATTACTGCCACCCTTTGGTGTGTTTGCCAGGCACACTGAAGTCTTCTTTTATATATTACTAGTTTTAAAGCCCGTGTGCACGGGCCAACACTGGAGGCCCTGCAGTCATGTGCAGTACTGACTGACCAAACTCACCAAAGCTGATACGGAGCGGGGTGCTCCAAATTCAGACCATGGTCTGAATTCGGAGTGCCCAACTACGTATCAGCCGTGGAGAGGGCAGTCTCTACTACGTATGGCAGCTTCTGAAAACATCCTTAGTGAATTATAATATAGTATATACACACATACATACATTGGCCATCCCATTGAGTGAAGAATGGGGAGTTTTGCAAAACTCTTCCTTTTTCCCCACTCTAGAGTCTGTCTAGACTAGAAATTGGCTAGATTTATATGTATCCATGTTAAAAAAAAAAAGAAGGCTGGCACTTGACCAAAATCCTCCATGCCAGCCACACCCTGGAGCGACAGTAAGGAGGAGACATTCTAATCTCCTCCACACTGCTTTCCTGCACATATAAGGGAGTGATTTTGGCCACTCCTATCAAAATTAATGCAGGGACTTTTTCCTGCATCACCTCTCACCTCCTCTTCACTCTTGCTATTCCCCCTGAGTGACTTTTGTGCCTCCCAGCTTCCCCTCCCATTTTCTGGTCCCCACTCCCCTCCACTAAGTCTACCTCATTTCCCAGTGCCTCCCCATCACCTCTCTCTTCTCTCCCTATTTCCATATCCAACAAAATGATCCTGCCATCTCTGCCCTATTGCCCCTGCCACACTCCACATCCCCTCCATCTCCTTCTCTATCATCCCTGCCACCCTCAACCTCCAACACGACGCTCCCTACCATCTCCGTGTTCCTGTCCCTGCCACCCTCCACATCCTCTCCATCTGCAAAAAGATGCTACCCATCATCTCTGTCCTATCGTCCCTGCCACCCACCACCCAGATGCTCCTTGCCATATGCTCCCTGCCATTCCTGTCCCTGCCACACTTAAGTTTAAAAAAATCCACAAACTCACAAGTGTATCTGTGGTTTGTCCAGAACCATTCTGTAAGCCAGTGGCAGCAGCACTCCCTCTCTAACCCCACCCCAGCAGCACTCCCTCCCTTTCTAACTGCACCCCAGCAGCACCTCCCTCCCACTCTAACCTTGCCCCAGCAGCACCCCCTCCCACTCTAACCCCACCCCAGCTCTCCTGCTGCTCCAGAGTGTTAGTGCAGTATTCCCCTCCCACATCAACCTGCCTCTTTGCTCCTCCCACCTACCAGATCCTCATCCCACCCACATTCTCGGGACCCAACATTATGTAAGTGTGTGTATGTGCAGGCGCATGTGTGCAACATCAAGTTTCATTTACACACACTTACACGATGTTGGGTCTGAGGAATGTGGGCGGAATAAAGTAAGTGTGTGTGTGTATGTATGTATGTATCATCAAGTAAGTGTGTGTGTGTGTCACAGAGGTGCAGACACATTAACCCTTTCTGTGAGAGAGGTATGCAAAGCATTGCAATCTGTTGGATCCCCTTTTTACACTCAAACTCTTAAAGGTTTAGGAATAAATAATTTAGTGGTAAGCTACGATCTGTCCTTATACAGTATACTATTGCTCCCTGTAGTTGGTAATAGTATACAGTATACTATTGCTCCCCGTAGTTGGTAATGCTTAAATCGTTATATCTTCTGTGAAATATTATAAATTGTCCCTCTCCCGTCCCTTAAAGGGATAGTAATGTTTCACAAAAACAGCAGCTCCAATCTTCATAGTATTTGAGCCATAGAGAGTGCTATTTCAATACTGTCAGAGTTGTGGTTCAAGAGTAATTGAAGGATAAAGTTTCCCCTCCCACCCCTTTTACCTAGTGTAAGCCACCTCTTCTCAGATGTGGAATGCAGTCCATAGACCAGACAGATAACAGCAGGGGACAATCTTCTTCCTATGAGAACAATGAAAGCCCTGCCCCCCTTGACAAGTTTTTCCCTTATCTTAATTGAAGATTGTCCCTCTCTGCAGTCTACCTGGACACCTCCCTTCTGCGCTGGCTGAGCAGTGTTACATCAGTAAAAGGGGCGGGAGGGGGATACTTTGTCATTGAATTACTCTTGAACTACATCTCTGACAGAATTGAAATAACACTCGCCAGGGTCCAAATACTATGATGATTAATTAGAGCTGCTTTTACTATGAAACATTACTATCCCTTTAAGGACCACATAGATGTAATTTCGGTGAGCCATCGCACGTGAGTGATCACATGTATCATATTGCCTCAAACCATAAAGGTTTGAGAGATAAGAGTTATATCATTCTTCATGTTTTTTTAATGCCTACAAAATAAAATAAAGTTAAAAATGAAGTATTACTATCCCTTTAAGGTATTCTGCAGTGGAGTCCAGTTTGTGTGCAGATTCCTGTGTACATACTGGAGGGATTGGATACATGTGATCATGGAGGACTTTCCAAGACTCTCCTTCCCAGTTCATCCCATATTCAGGCCACTGAACAGACTTGTGTTTGCTTCTATGCTGCAGGTCCATGGAAGTGCCGTCATCAATCCTATATTCTGGTTTAGATCTACAAAAATCAGTGTTCGTGCTGGCATTTTTCACTCTGTAACAGGAATTGATTTGTGGAGGTCTATTTCGTAATTGATAGTAGGGATCAGTGCTTGTAGACGCGTCCTTTGTGACAGTGACCAGAGCTGATGAACACACAGTATTTGTGTGCGGATCTCCTGTGGCCTGGGCAGTGCAATGGTGTCCTACTAAAGGATCCGACTGAGGTCTCCTGTGTGGAGAGGGGATATTGTTCTCTTCAGTGGTAGAAGGCGTTTCTTGGTCCAGGAAAATTGTTGGCAGAGTCTGTGTTGTTAGACCTATTCTACTGCCTTGAGTGTCGCAACTTTGTGAAGTTAAATGGATAGAGCAGAGGAGATAAACATCTCTTCTCTTTCCATCCCAGATTTGCTGTTCAAACGAGTCTAGGTCATGAAATTCCTGCCCGATCTGCTTCAGCCATTGATTTATCTTGTCTAGATTGTGGGGGAAGAAATGCATTATCACTGCTCTAGAACCATCTGCCTCCTCAGTGATATCCTGGCAGCCGGCTCCAATACACTATTGGTTGGTGTCAACCTGCAAAATACAAGGACGATTTTATGGTCAGTAATTAAAACATCTTAATTTCCTTCAGTTTGCTGCAGATATTCAATATTTCAGTCAGATATAATTATAATATGGAGGTTGACGTATTACACAGTTACATAATAATTTAGGTTGAAAAAAAGACTTGCGTCCATCAAGTTCAACCCTTTTCCTATTCCTGTTTACCATCGTTGATCAAAAAGAAGGCGAAAAAAAAAACCCTCAAGTGGTATTAACCCTTTAAGGACTGGCACGTCATGTACTTTTTACTTACAGTGTGCCTGCAGCAGAGTTGGAAGTAAAAATGGGGTCTGAAATTCACCAATCCAAGCCCAGACTCGTCTGTCTCAGAACCCCGCTTGGCGGGCCGGTATATGTAACAGGTCACATGTGTCTGAGCGTCGGCATGGATCAAAGTGATCCTTAAGGGAAGGTAACTTCCCTGAACAGCTGGTCCTTAACCCCTTAAGGACCCATGACGGTCCAGAATAGTCATGGGTTGTTTTCCCTTAAGGACCAATTATGGTTCTGGATCGTCATTGCAGGGCTTAAAATGTGAAGTCCTTTGCTACTAGCCAGACCTGAAAAGTTACTCACCACTGCAAGCCATAACATACCCACCAGGGCTGAATTTCTTCTCGCCAGGGCTGAATTTTCACTCACCATTGGCGAGTGGAAATTTTGAGCCCTGGGTCATTGGTTAAACTCTCCCATCGTCGCCGCATGGAGCGATGGGAGAGCGCTGCACAGCTGTAACTAAGCGCTCCAGTACCGGGACACTTAGTTACAGCCAGTAGCAACATTGTTGCAACGTGATTCGCGAATCACATGTTGCAAAAGCTGAATGACAGGGACAGTATTTACAAATACTGTCCCTGTCACATCTCTCTGCCTCCCTCCATCTTACACACTGCTGAGGAGGAGAGAGACAGAGAGACATCTTGTTCCAGAGTTCAGATTGTGTTCCAGCGTTCCTGCTCCTGTTAAAAGTTTAAAAAAAGAAAAAAAAAAAAAAAAATCAATTTCAACCCCACTGATAATGGTTATTGCAGTGATCAATACATCCCCCCCCCTCTGATCACTCTAATACTGATCAGTTTCCTGCAGATCAGCTTTAGCTGATCTGTGGTACTTACCCCCTCCCCTTGTATTTTTTTCTAATTTTTTATTTTTTTTTAAATAAAAAAATCCTATATAATAATTCGCTAAGTTGTGTGTAACGCCGGACATGCGCAGTAGACACTGCTGCGCGTGCGGCAGTCATGCACAGTACAGACTGCCCGCGCCGCGGCTGATACAGAGCTGGGCGCTCCGAAGGAGCGTCCAGCTCTGTATCAGCAGTGGCGCGGCCAGTCTTCTGCGCGTGACTGTCCCGCGACCGGCTGCCAGAGGCACTGTGGCCCGTGTAACGGGCTCTTCAACTAGTATATATATATATACTAGTTGAAGAGCCCGTTACACGGGCCACGGTGCCGCTGCCAGACGGTCGTGGGGCAGTCATGCGCAACAGAGACTGCCCGCGCCACGGCTGATTCAGAGATGGACACTCTAAAGGAGTGACCAGCTCTGTATCAGCCGTTGCGCGGGCAGTCTGTACTGTGCATGACTGCAGCATGTGCAGCAGTGTCTACTGCACATGACTTTGTCGTTACACACGTTTTGGCGAATTATTATATAGGATATTATTTAGCATATTTTAGAGTTAGGTAGGTAGTTTAGCTAGGTAGTTGGGTAGGTTTAGTCGTCGTGCGTCAGGGAAAGTTTTAGAGTTAGATGTAGGTTTAGCAGTAGAGTAGGAAAAAAAGAAATATATATATATAATTATAGTTTATAACAGTAAAGAATTTGGGCACTCCTATTGAAGAAAAATGTAACAACTGCCTGGGTGCTACTAGTTTAAATAGATGCATAAAGGAAGAAATGGTATCATACCATGGGACTAGTGCACACACAGGACTTGTAAAAAAATGGACATTTTATTCTGTCAACGTTTCGACCCCCTGGAGGGCCTTTATCAAGACCTTGATAAAGGCCCTCCAGGTGGTCGAAACGTTGACACTAGTCCCATACCATAGGACCTTGATAAAGGCCCTCCAGGGGGTCGAAACGTTGACACTAGTCCCATACCATAGGACTAGTGCACACACAGGACTTGTAAAAAAAATGGAAATTTTATTCTGTCGACGTTTCGACCCCCTGGAGGGCCTTTATCAAGACCTTGATAAAGGCCCTCCAGGGGGTCGAAACATTGACACTAGTCCCATACCATAGGACCTTGATAAAGGCCCTCCAGGGGGTCGAAACGTTGACACTAGTCCCATACCATAGGACTAGTGCACACACAGGACTTGTAAAAAAATGGAAATTTTATTCTGTCAACGTTTCGACCCCCTGGAGGACCTTTATCAAGACCTTGATAAAGGCCCTCCAGGGGGTCGAAACGCTGACAGAATAAAATGTCCATTTTTTTACAAGTCCTGTGTGTGCACTAGTCCCATGGTATGATACCATTTCTTCCTTTATAATTATAGTTTAGATAGGTAGTTGACTTGGGTTAGGTAGGTTCAGGGTATACGTGGGTTAGGGTAAGGTTTAGGGTTTAGGCAAAGCAATGCATTCCGTACCCCTCTGGCACTCAAAGGGTTAAAAAAAAGTATAATGACTAATCGATCTTAATTTTATATCCTGACATTACTATCTCTTTACGTTTCCTGGAGGGCTGTGTGTGCGCCAGATGGCTTCTCCTATTGGAACCCCCTCTACTACTCAAATCAGCACTCATTTCTCTTGACTGGTTTAAGATGAAGCATGGTGGGCTTCTGCCTGACCTATACTGCTGTATGGACGTGCTCCTATAAGTAGCTTCAGGTGCAGAAGCACTACACTTTTTTCCAGATAGGAAAGAGTCGGCCAGAGGCGTAACTAGAAGCCTCCGGGCCCTGGTGCAAGAAGTGCCCCCCCCACACACACACACACATTGGACCCCCTCAACCACATTGACCCCCTCCACAATGCCCCTCAATCTCCACAATGTCCCCATATCCTGCCTCCTACCTGGAGCTCCCGCACGGTCCTCTAAGAAATGCAGACTGCTGGCAGATGATGTCATCTAGCAGCGCTCTGCATTACTAGAGCGCCAGAGGGAGATTGCGAGCGCCAATCGGAGGGGTTGCAGGGGGCATCCGGGGCCCTGGAGTGCACGGGCCTGGTCGCAAGTGCGACCCCTATAGTTACGCCACTGGAGTCGGCCTTTCCAACGGCTGCCTCATCTCTCAGCGAAGCAGTGGTTGTGCTGTTCCAGTAGGGGTCCCCATCTGTCTCACAGAAAACTTTATCAAGATGCACAATGTATATTTCCTTGAATACAAGTAATAGGGACACCTTTATCTTTTGGTGTTAGTGTCCCTTTAGCAAAGCATAGTCAACCAATTCTGTAATGGGGTGTGGTAGTGAGTTGAATACAAGTTACGAAATTATGGAGTAAACCAACTGCATCATAGGCAACAAATAAAAATTCTCATTGATTTAAATGGGGTTTTTAACACCTCAAATGCTAGAAAGGACTGCATTGGAGACTTCCCTAGCATTCAAGGGGTTAAACATCCTATTTAAATCAATGGGGATTTAAGGAATATTTGTCACCTATGGTGCAGTTAGTTTGCCCAAAAATGCATCCAGTTTGCTTTTATACATAAGGCCCAATGGATTGTATGGTGACCAAATATTCCTTTAACCCCTTAAGGACCGGTACGCACAGCCAGCACTTATGAACCACAGAGGAGGGAGACCTGAATTTCATGACGTGCCAGGATCATCACTGATCCTTAAGTGCAGGACAGCCGTGACAGTCCTGGCACAGCATTGGACGTTAAGGGATTAATTTCATGTAAAAATAAAACATTCCAAATCAGTCCATACCTTGCTACAGCCACTCAGATGTTTGTGTATAAAGGAGGATGCTCTACACCCACACTTTCTCAGATTGGTTGAACACTATACCAATCATAAGCTTTGTCTTACAGCATGCTGGGATTTGTGGTTCTTCTTGTGTACCTGAGATATGGGAGGAATTTCCTCAGAACCACAATTCCCAGAATCCCCAACAGAGAAGTGTGATAACATAGTAAATCAGCCAATCAATGCATATCTCTGTTACCCATCCCTCTGTATGAACCAGAGGGCTGATCAGATCTATGTTTTATTATTATCATCAGGTTATTTATTTTACATTGAGTTAAAACACTTCTAGGAATATTTCTGCTTTAAAAGAAATACCTACATAAGTAGATGTGCACAACTAATTACTTTTTTTCTGCATACCTCCCACCATTTGGATGGGGCAAAGAGGGACACTTGTCTTTTAGGCAATGTTGATGAGAGGAGTGGCTGGTGGGCGGGGCTTTATTGAGAATTTTCAGGTTATTTCACGACCTAGTGATACCTTTTTGTGTAACCACATTAATGGTTTATAACAAGACCAAATTATTTTCTTTACACACAGACTAATTTATAAACACATCTATTTAAGTTTATACAAACATTAATGCGAGTTTTATTGCTGTGGGTCAATGTGATACACTTACACACCACGCAGTCTGATCTCCTAAACACAGCAACAACAGGGTGGGAAAGGAACAGAGGGATTTGGGCATACCTCCCAACATTTCAAATTGCCAAAGGGGGACACGTGTTTTAAGGGGTGTTGCTGTGGACGGGGCATTACCAATAATTTTTAAGCTATTTCATGAACTATTGATACCTCCTTGTGTAACCTAATAAATGACTTATAACAAAACCATAGGTTTTCTATTTACACAGACTAATTTATAATAGGGTGACCAGACCTCACCTTTAACCGGGGACGCATATGAAAAATGCATACTGCAGGGCTGCTTTGATTTTGGTGCACTCCTGAAATATGCCTATTTCCTATGTGTCCCCTGTTAAAGTTGAGGTCTGGTCAGCCTAATTTATAAACACATGTAATGACGATTAATATGAGTTTTATTTCATTGGAGCAGTGTGATACACTTATATACACACACCACACAGTCTGACTTCCTAAAAAGAGGGACACCAGGGTGGGAAAGAGGGACTTGGGTCTAAAAGAGAGTCTATCCCTCCTAAAGAGGTACACTTGGGAGGTATGTGAGTCTCAAAGAGGGACACTTATGAGTTACCCAAACCTTAATACCTACTTCTTACAGTACAGATAATAAGAAGAGTCCACAGATAATAACAGGCAGATTTCCACCTCCCAAAAGCCTCCAGCCCAAAGCGTGTCTCTGTTCTCTAGTCGGCCCGAAGATGTTGCTAAACTGCTTATTACCCACTGCCCTGAGGAACATTTACTAACCTCCACACCTATCAGCGCCTTTACTGCTACAGCTCCACATGTAACTGTGTCAAATCGCCCTGATCCAGTCTCAAAACTCTTACTTATACGTCACGGCGTCGATGAGTGATGAAGTCATCAGCGTCCCATCTCCATAGTGACGGAAACCCGCTGCTCCGCTTCAGACACTTCTCCGTCTGTCATCTCACTCCGGTTCATCTCCATCACTTTCCCTTCAACACCTGTTTACCATCCAATGTCCAGTTCAAACGGGAAGGGAAATCAGCGGATAATTTTAACTTTCTGATTACTTCGAAAGAGGCAGCCCCGGGCTATGACATCATAGCTTTCAGTGGGATGGCGCCCCCACCAGTCTAGTGGAATGTTTAACCCCTGAAGGACGTCCTTAACCCTTTGAGTGCCATAAAGGTATCCAAAGCATGGCTGGAAACCTCTCTGGCATTTAAAGGGTAAAGAGGTGGTTTTTAGTCATTTATTGCTCAAGACACCCGTAACACGCAGTCTTATTTTTGAGAAAACCCATGCCTCCCAAGTGTCCCTCTTTAGGAGGGACAGTCCCTCTTTGAAACCCAAATCCCCCTGTCCCTCTTTCCCACCCTGATGTCCCTCTTTTTAGGAGGTAATATTGCATGGTGTGTATATATGTGTATCATATTGCTCTACAGCAATAAAATTCACATTATTGTTTTTTAAACATCAGTATATGTGTTTATAAACCAGTCTGTGTAAATAAAATACTTTGGTGTTGTTATAAGTCATTTATTAGGTTACACAAGGAGGTATCAGTAGGTCATGAAATAGCCTAAAAATTCTCCTTAATGCCCCTCCCACCAGCCACTCACCCCAGCAACACCCCCTAAAACATAAGTGTCCCTCTTTGGCAATTTGAAATGTTGGGAGGTATGGAAAACCCATAACATTTTTTTAGACCAATTGCATACCTGGAAACTCTTAGGGTTTGTCCCTGATACTTAGGGTTTGGATGCAAATCTCGGGGTGAAATGCCAAATTCTCAGGGTGACCCCATACCTCCCAACATTTCAAATGGCCAAAGGGTGACATTTTTGTTTTAGGCGGTGTTTCCTGGGCCATATCTGGTGACTGTGGCATTACCAAGAAATATTACATTCATTTCATGACGTATTGACACCACTTATGTAAATGATTTAGAGCAAGAACAAAGCCTAATTTATAAACACAGGTAGTGATGTTTACAGTAACATCATTGGAAGTTTGATTGCTGTGGAGCAATGTAATACACTTATATACACAACACACAGTCTGATCTCCTAAAAAGAGGGACATAAGAGTGGAAAAGAGGGACAGAGGGATTTGGGTCTAAAAGAGGGACTGTCCCTCCTAAAGAGGGACACTTGGGAGATATGCATCAGAGGAGGTTGTAACGAGGCAATACTTGGGGGAGGGAACAGATGAAGATCATCAGGCTGCAGTACAGAGTTATACCCGCAGTCTGTCCTGAAGTGACATCACCAGCTCATTTTTAAAATGTTGAATTTGCCATAGCCTGCATTATATTTAAACCCCCCCCCCCCACACACACACACAGATTACATCATGATAGGAACATTACACAGAGGCAAACTTGTATAGAGGTGAGAGTTCCCCTTTAACGCAATTAAACAAGACCTAGAAGAACAGTGTGACGTCATTTCCCTGCTCGCGCTATGCGCCTGACATACCGGGCTTGCTGGCATTACAGTTCTAATGATGACAGAGACTGTATGCTGGTATGTACTACAGAGATCATACATTAAAAGGATACTAATACTTTGTTTTATCTTTATTTTATTTTGTAGGCAATAAAAAAACATGAAGAACGGGAAGTCTTATCTCTCAAACCTTTATGGTTTGAGAGATATTCACAAGAAAAGTTTCCCCTCCTGCCCCTTTTACCTAGTGTAAGCCATCTCTTCTCAGATGTGGAACCAGTCCATAGACCAGACAGATAACAGAAGGGGACAATCTTCTTCCTATGAGAACAATGAAAGCCCTGTCCCCTTGACAAGTTTTTCAGGTTTTTCCCTTATCTTAATTGAAGATTGTCCCTCTCTGCAATCTACCTGGGCACCTCCCTTCTGATCTGGCTGAGCAGTGTTACATCAGTAAAAGGGGCTGGAGGGGGATACTTTGTCATTGAATTACTCTTGTACTACAACTCTGACACAATTGAAATAACACTCTCCATGGCCCCAATGCTATGAAGATTAATTAGAGCTGATTTTATTATGAAACATTACTATCCCTTTAAGGTGCTTACCCCACAGTGCACCCTGATCTCCTAAATACAGGGACACCAGGGTGGGATAGAGGAATTTGGGTGACGGGTCGTCCTTCCTACAGAGGGACAGAGGGATTCCGGACTGTCTTTCCTAAAGAGGGACAGAGGGAGGTATAGGTTAAAGGGATAGTAGTGTTTCATAATAAAAGCAGCTCCAATTAATCTTTATAGTATTTGGGCCATGGAGAGTTTTATTTCAATACTGTCAGAGTTGTAGTTCAAGAGTAATTCAATGACAAAGTATCCCCCTCCCACCCCTTTTACTGATTCCATATCTGAACTGAGCAGTGTTACACTAGGTAAAAGGGGGGGGGGTATACTTTATCATTCAATTACTCTTGAACTACAACTCTGACAGTATTGAAATAACACTCTCTACTGCTCAAATACTATGAAGATTAATTGGAGCTGCTGTTTTTGTGAAACATTACTATCCCTTTAATGCACCAGGACATATGTATGATGAAAAAGTTGAGCATTTCTGAAGACAACCAACCTTATTAGGCAACATATAAATATTCCCATTTATTTACATTTTGCTTTTAACATTTGCAACAAAAATAATTTTCTGTGGGCGTATTGTGATATTTTATTTGCTCCCTGTGGTGCAACTGGGTTGTACCCAGGTTCGCTCAGCTCCCCCTTTATGCATACAGTAGATCCAACTTAGGGTTCCTACCCAGTATGTCTCTGAAACTTTGTTGGTCACATGCGGACTTGTCCGGTTTGGACTCTGTGCGGTATCTGATGTTACAAGGCAGCCCTCGAGTCACTGCAGCTTCTGCCTCCCATATCCACAGTATTCAAGTGCCTGATTTCCCACCTCCCCCCTTCCCAGTCCTCCAGGATCTGCATTGCCGGGGATCAGGGTTTATTTTACCTGTATTTCAGCTGGAAGCAGGAGTTGTTATATAGATCCATAGTTAGAACTTTTGACTTCCTATTGCATGGAGAGTAACGATCCATTATTGCTCCAAAAGAAACAGGTTTTAATATTTTAATCACTGTAGAAATGTGTTGGAGAAACCTTGGCCAGGATTCATGCGCACTAGTACCAAGGAGAGGATAGAGGTTGTTGAGGTTTTTTTGGGAGTGAATACAGGGGTACGCTTTGGAAACACAGTATGTGAATTTCATAGAGTATTTAAATTGCCTGTAATTGTGTTTTAGATTATATACTGGAACCGGGACATCACGGACACATAATAGTGTCTGTTGAGGCCATTTAAATTTCCAACATCTATAGAAGGATTGTATAATTGGGACATCATTGATACCAATAGATATTGTATGATGTTGTAATTATTTTTTAGATCTAGAATATGAGTCAATATAGATTTCTCAATTGGTTGCAGAAGTAAATTTATATTTGTATGAATGTCATTAGGCATCTGAATAAATATTTTATAGAAAGAAATAAGAATACATTGGCATTATTGGAAATCACTGGTTGAAGTGCAGGATAATGTTTCAATTATTTTCGACTTGAATAGTGTTTAAACTACAACACTGCAAGTAATTAAAGGGATAATAATGTTTCATGATAAAAGCAGCTCCAATTAATCTTCATATTTGGGCCATGGAGAGTGTTATTTCAATACTGTCCAAGTTGTAGTTCAAGAGTAATTGAAAGATAAAGTGTCCCCCTCCCGCCCCTTTTACTGATGTAACACTGCTCACCTCAGAGCAGCAAGACTGCCCGGATGGATTGCAGAGAGGGACAATCTTCAGTGGGCATAAGGAAAAAACTGTCAGGGGGGCAGGGTTTTCCTTACACTCACAGTAAGAAGATTGTCCCTTGCTGTGACCTGTCCAGTCCCAAGGTCAGATTCCACATCTGAGGGGAGGTGGCTTACACTAGGTAAAAGGGGCGGGAGGGGGATATTTTATCATTCAATTACTCATGAACTACAACTCTGACAGTATTGACATAACACTCTCCATAGCCCAAATACTATGAAGATTAATTGGAGCTGCTGTTTGTGTTACATTACTATCACTTTAAATATAGCTCTACATGTTAAAAAAAATATATATAAAGCAGACTGAGCTGAACTTTAATAGAAGTATTACTATCCCTTTAAGGTTTACATAAACATCAGTATATGTGTATATAAATTAGTCTGTGTAAATAAAATACTTTTGGTCCTGTTCTAAATGAACCTCTTAGTGACCGGCCGTGCGCACACGCGGGCGTCACTTAACGCCCGGCTACGAATTTTTTAAAAAAAAAATTATTACGGAGTCCACGAACGGATTGCAGCCTCATGGGGACCTGGACTTCCAGGATGTACATGTACGTCAATGTACGTCCATTGTCAGGAAGGGGTTAAATGAGCCACTGTTGAAGTGGTCACTGTAAAACTGTACATTTAGAGATGTCATGGAGGATTCATGGTGATGCCCACGTGTTGGTCCTTTGGACAGGTTACCAAGTAGAGGAAAGCAGAACTCCATGTCTAACCCTTTGAGTGCCAGAGGGGTAGCAATGAATTGTGTACCCCTCTGGCACTCAAAGAGTTAACCTTTATGCCCACTCCCTACAGCGGTTTATACCAGAACATCTCTCTTTCCCCAGACACACAAAAATTTCCATTGACTTAAAAAGATATTTCATGGTTTCCTTTCTAGAGAGGTCTCATTAGAATGCATTGGAGATCGCTCTAGAATTCAAGAGGTTAACCCCTTTAAGGACCCACGATGGGCTAGGACTGTCACGCCTATCCCAGGACTTAAGGTCCTGGCATGTCATGGAATTCTGGGATGGCGGCATCTCTGCGTGCTGCACTGCCATCTCAGAATTCAATGGAGAAAAAACAAAAACATCGAAACTCTGTGGTGTTTAATGGCTGACCGCTCCCCGAATCGGGCAGTCGTTAAAGGGCTAAAAGACCCATTTGATTTCTCCCCTTCACTCCAGAAATGAAGCTCTTTACATTACTGAATACAGCCCAATATATTCAATCATTCTTGGATATCATGTCCAAGGAGGTAAACATGACATTTGTGGACTCCGAGCTCCACCTACTCCGGTATTTCAACATGCAAGGAGTTGAAAGCTCTATTTAACATAATTGGAAATTGATTTCTCCCCAACTATACAGTTGGTTTCCTCCAAAAAAGGACATTTTTAGCTTATTACTCATATCCTAACATCACAGCTAGGGTGACCACATTTCCTTTCTGCCATTCCGGGGCATGTGGTCACACTAGTCCCGCAGCTGAGGCTTCCGCCGGCGCTGACCATCTTTCTGAGGCTGACACAGTAAGAGTTCCCACTGGGAACTCTTACTCTGTGTCAACTCAGAAAGATGGTCAGCGCCAGTGGGAGCCTCAGCCGCAGGTCTCACTTGCAGCACCACCATACCTGCTCCATCCCAGCTGTCTCACATGCACCAGTCCAGCCAGCTAATGAAATGTATTTGCTATATGGTCTTCATTGGCTGGCTCGAGCAGCCGTGGGTGCTGTGAAACGCGTTCCTTAGAGCCTTGTTTTTTGCCTAATCAGGCATTTACTTTGTCTTTTAAATAAAGAATTTTATTGAAGGATTCGGCTACAAGTTTATTGTTTTAAACAAGACTGTTTTGAAGATACGTTCGCTTCTCATTTGGATCATTTGATCGGAGTGTGGAACCCAAGCAGGGACGGGTAAAGTACCCTGCAAGTGTGTATGTTGATCACTGACATATGTCTTTGGGTCAACCTATTGTTAATGTGAGTGAATTTCTGTGTACTATTTAAAATCATTATACTGGGATAACGCACTATTGTCGCTCTTTTTTTTCTCCCTTTTTTTTTTTCTTTTGCTTGTATATAACAAATACATTTCATTGGCTGGCTGGACTGGTGCGTGTTGCTACATTTCGGGACTCTTTGTTGTCCCAGTGGGGGTTGACCCGGGACACAGACCCCCAATAAGGGACGGTCCCGGGCATTCCGGGACGTGTGGTCACCCTAATCACAGCCCAAAATCTTCAATCAGTCTTGGAAGTCATGGACATGACACTTGCCCCTCAGGACTACAGGCCCTCACACTGTGCCCCAAATCTTCTGCAGGATCTTGCACTTGGCCTGCTTATGTCTGAAAAGCAAAAAAAAAAAAAAAAAAACAACAACAAAAAAAAAAACATCTGGAAGCTCCAGTGGACTGATCGAGGGGTCCTGGAGTCTTTCCAAAAAGAGACTCATACAATCCTCCATGGACATGATTTTCAGGACAGACTGAAGATGACAAAGTGCAAAATTCAAAGGGCCCATTAGGATTTTCAGGCCATAGTGAGGTAAGCAGAGGAATTATCATTAGAAGGCAACAGTGTTCATTTAAACAGACAGTAATGCCACAAGATAAAGTTATTTCCGATTATTCATTATATGTTTTTATAATGCACCGGTACCATTGTAAACGTCCATATCTTTGTAGTCCTCTTGTGATTTTAGTTAAACGTTTCCCCCTAACGCCCCTTTTCACTACGTTACTTGTTCCCTCAGATCTGAAAGCCGGTCGCTTGATCAGACGATCGCAACGAGGGACAATATTGGGTTGTCTGTATAAGGAAAACCCTGCTCCCCTGTACTGACACAATATTGTCCCTCGCTGCATCCATCCCGGCTGTCTTTCAGATAAGAAGACTACGAGTGACGCAGAGAAAAGGGGTGGGAGGGGGAAACTTTAAACTAAAATTATAAGACTACAGCAATATAGACATTTACAACATTACCTTGCATTATAAAAAAAAAAAGGTTTAATGAATACTCGAAAATAACTTTATCTCGTCACATTACTGTCCGTTTAACTTCTCTTCAGAATCATTTTATAAAAAAAAATTCCATAATTTTTTTATTTTTACTTGCAACAAAACCTTTTTATTGATGTAACATTGCCATTATGTTCCTCCTGAATGTATTCTCTTATGTGCAGCAAATGAAGAGTCACGTCTGAAAGTTTTTCCACATACTGTGCATAAAAACGGCCCCGGTCTCGTGTGAACTCTTTCATGTTTTATGAGATCTGACTTAGTAATGCAACCTTTCCAACATATAGCGCATTTATATGGTTTCTCTCCTGTGTGAATTCGCGCATGCACGGTAAGCACTGACTTCCGATTGAAGCATTTGCCACATTCAGAACATGAAAATGGTCTCTCTCCTGTATGAATTCTTTGATGTTTTACAAGGTCTGATTTCCGCTGGAAATATTTCCCACAGTCAAGACAACCATAAGGCCTCTCTCCTGTATGAATCTTTTGATGTGTAACAAGCACAGATTTACATTTGAACGCTCTGCCGCATTCAGAACAATGAAAAGGCCTTTCTCCCGGATGGATGACATGATGTGTAAAGAGTAATGATTTCTGACCGAAGATTTTATCTTGTTCCGTGTGTGACACAAGTATCTCTTCTGTATGGTACTGTTGATGTCGCGTAAAGTTCGACATCGAGGTAAAGCATTTCCCACAACTGAGGCAAATAAATCGATTCTTTCCTGTAAAAAACATAATTTAAATTACATTTCTGAATATTTAAACCATTTTATGACAAGAAGGATTGACTAAATATTGTGAAGAAATTCACTTCATATGCAAAGGGTGGCTGATCTCAGTCTTGCTGTTAAAAACACTACATTTGGCCACTTTTATTATTTCTTCTTTATGTGACATCAGCCCCTCCTCTTTTGTAGGGGCTAACAGGATGAATGATCACCAGAGCTGGAGGTGCCAATGGCAACCCTATACTGCGATCTGCCAATTAAGACATTTGCCTATTTCTGAATCCAGAACACACACCCTGGGCACTAGCTAGAACACAGTTGGTGCTCAGGACTCTTCACATTACTCAAACAGGAAACCACACACAAAATCTGTAGATCTACAATAAGAGTGCAAAGAAGACGATCTAAAAGTAGGGTTTATTCTATAACAATACACTTGCGCAATATCTTAAACACACGTACAAGATAAAAACAAAACAAGGGCTTATCTGTCCTATGATGATGCCTCCAATACTATATCCGTCTCATTCGCTCTCCTATATGCGATAATTCCCCAGCGAGGATATGAATGGACCACTTGGTGTTCTTATACCTTCAGCACTCCTATTGTGCCGGTATGTGTACTAGTCCCGGCACAATAGGAGTGCTGAAGGTATAAGAACGCCAAGTGGTCCATTCACACCCTCCCTGGGGAATCATCTCATATAGGACAGCGAATGAGACAGATATAGTATCGGAGGCTTCATCATAGGACAGATAAGCCCTTGTTTTGTTTTTATCTTGTACGTGTTTTTAAGATATTGCGCAAGTGTATTGTTATAGAATAAACCCTACTTTTAGATCGTCTTCTTTGCGCTCTTACTGTAGATCTACAGATTTTGTGTGTGGTGTGGATGGAAAAGGCCACCTAAGGAGCAGCATGTGGAAGATCCGATAGAGGGTGGGAGAGCCAATTTATGGACTGATGTTACGAGAAGTTACTTTCTTCGTCTATTGAAATCCATCATCATCATACATTTGGTGTTTATAATTTGGTATTTCGTCCAAGTGTTTTGTTTTTTTTCCTGTCTCATTTAGACATTGAGGGAAGTTACCTTCATGTAGATATAGATTTATTTCTGGTGTATTTTTGTTGCCGTTGTTACTGACTCCTTCCCACAATCCCTGAGCACTACTTAGAGTGTGTTTTTACTATAGGAAACCACACACAACCACCCCGTACCATAGGCATCCCCGGTACTGTCAATCAGATAACCAGCCATGCCCCTTCACCTTGGAAGCGGCTACGTCAGTTGAAGTTGAGAAGAAATAAAGTTGTTTTTTTTGTATGAAAATCTGCATGATAAAGTGCTGAGTAAACCAGTGGCACTCCCACTGATGGCAGTTGCCTTATTCAAAAGTTATAATATCTCAAACTGTCAGGACGTGAGTAACAGCTTCTTACTTCCTAAAAGTTCAAAGGGACAGGAAATTGTAAAGATGTTACTATAATGTGATTTGCAGAACTGTTTCTCTGTGACTCAACTCTCCCACATAACGCAAAAGAGTAACTATCTGAAATCTGGCTAATAGAGGGCCATGTTAATGTTAAACAAAAAACAACCTAAAACTAATAACAAACGAGAAATATCTTCCATTAGTGCGGATACCCTTGTTTCACTCAACAGGAAAATCCCTACGATATACAGGTTTCTTTTTCATTAACATGTTTACTGCTCCTATTCAATAACTGAACAAATAGAGTACTGTGTATGATATCAGTCACATTCCTAAACTGCACACTACAGTATTACTCAGTAGAGCCGAAACAGAGCAATCTACAAATAAATACTTCACTGGAACGGTCTACAAAGTGTGCCTGGTTTGCAAGCACACTTTGTAGACCTTTCCAATTAAGTATTTATTTGTAAATCTCGCTATTTCAGCTCTGCTGAAGAGCTGCCGACCAGTCAAATGACCGGAATCTGCTGCTGTCCCGTAGAGTACAATGCCTTGCGTACCCCTCTGGCACTCAAAGAGTTTAATTGGGTTTTTAATCCCCCCCCCCAGAATAAGAGAAATTTCTCCAACCTATTCCTTTGCAATGTGCTGGAGAGCTCTGTACTATTCAGGGGGTTCAAAGGATATAAACCAGAAGTCCTGCTCTAAAGAATGAGGAAGGCTGGATCCATGAAGCAGCCTACCAGCAACCAGGAGGGGTGGGGAGGTGTCACTAATTAGTGTTTACTACTCACTTTTTCTCGTATTTATAGCAGTTTCCTCAGCCTGCAGGTGGCGCCATACGTATGGCTCTTCTCCTTGTTCTATTTGTCTTACAATTGCAGGCTTCACATCGACAAGACCTGTACGTGGACATTTAAAGGGCATTAAAAACAATATTTTTTTAAACAGAAACTTTGCCACAAATTTTAAGCTTTTTTTTTTTTTTTTTTTTTAATATACATCAGAATTAAATCTATAGCATTTTTCTTTAGTTTCTGTACAATTACGTTAATATCTTCTTACCTAGAAAGTGAACCATCTGGTAATTGTCCATCATCACCTCCCTGTAAAGATCCTTCTGTTCCTCTTGTAGACAATCCCACTCGTCCTTGGAGAAGTAAACTGCAACTTCATCAAACTCACATTGTTCCTAAAAATAAGAATTAAACCTTCAACCTTATGAAAACTGATTAGATACCGGGATTAGCTCAAGAGTGTTGAAGTTTAGTCAAAGGCCACAAATAGGCCAGAATTTAAACTATCACCTCTATAAAAGTTTGCCTAATAATGAACTAAATATAGCGAATAGCTTGAATACTTGTGTACTTTTTATTTTATTTTTTTTTTTTATTCATGGTATTGCTAAAATTAAAGGTTTAAAGATGATCTTTTGCCTTACTTCCAGACAGACTGCAGGTACAGCTCTGCCCTGCAGTATGTCACACTTCCTCTGCTCCCCTCCCACGTAGAATCTCAATCCAGCCTTCTTATTGGCTAGAAAGCACTCCAGCTCACAAGGAGAAATCCTCCATCATCAGGGGAGGCTGGATCGAGACTCTACATGGGAGGGGAGCAGGGGAAGAGTGACAGACTGCGGGTACAGCTCTGCACCGCAGTCTGTCTGGAAGTAAGGCAACTCATTTTTAAACCTTTCATTTTAGCCATACTATGAATTTTATAAAAAAAATAAAACATGTTTTCTTGCCAATTGATATATTTAGTTCATTATTAGGCAAACTTGTATAGGGGTGATGGTTCCCCTTTAAGGATTTCCTGGCTTGATCATAGGTGGTACCGTCATAGTTAATGAGACACCGATTAACCCTTAGAAGCTACACATTTTACAATGTGTAGGAGATGTCTGTAAAACCCAATGGATTAACTTAGATGTGCGTAATTAGGGGGTATACTTAAAGGGATAGTAATACTTAAAATTTAAAAAAATATATGTTGTAGGGTTTATCCCCCTGAGTAAAACAAGAGTACTCCCACTGCTGAAAGGTGTTTTATTCAAAAGTTATTAATTTTCAAAGTTGAATTTTTTTAGGTGCAGTATCACAGTGGCCTGAAATTGTACAGTGGTGCTATTGCTACACCATCCTATGGAGATTTATGGTCCCGGGACCAGAGCTGTCCATAGGATCGTGTAGCAACAGCGCCACTGTACAATTAGCTGTGCATCTCCGACTACCTCTAAGCTGCATTGGTAGCTCAGGGGTTAATGCTCAACCTGTTGCAATTCTGATCCCACACTCTATCCTGCAGACTAGGGGAATTAAGTCTCCAATATCTGCCTTTGATAGGAAACTGGAACTATGGGAGCTGGATCCGACATGTTGAGCCCCCATAGAACCAATGTGCTTGCTCAGAGCCATAATCTGACCAAAACCACATTGGTTCTATGGAGGCCTGACATGTCAGCCCCAGCTCCCGTTGCAAATCAACAGCAGACGGAGGCTTCTTTCCCATGGCCTACTCAATGCAGTTTGGGATCGCCATGCATTGGAGTATTAACCCCCAAACTACAGGAGCAATGCAGCATTAGTCAGGTACTCATGGCCCATCTCTTACTTGGATTAGGGTTTTATGGTTTGTTTTTTCATTTAAAGAAACAGTAACACCTCCAAATAAAAGATCCTCACTTACCTTAAAGTGATAATAACGTTTTAGAAAAAAAAGCAGCTCCAATTAATCTTCAAAGTATTTGGGCCACGGAGAGTGTTACTTCAATACTGTCAGAGTTGTAGTTAAAGAGTAATTGAATGATAAAGTATCCCCCTCCCGCCCCTTTTACCTAGTGTAAGCCGCCTCCCATCAGATGTGGAATCTTGTCTCTTGACCAGACAGGTCTCAGCAAGGGACAATCTTTTTACTGTGATCACAAGAAAACCCCGACCCCCTTGCCAGGTTTTGCTTTATGCTCACTAAAAATTGTCCCTCTCTGTGATCCATCCGGACAGTCTTGCTGCTCTGAGGTGAGCAGTGTTACATCAGTAAAAGGGGCAGGGGGGGGGATACATTATCATTCAATTACTCTTGAACTACAACTCTGACAGTAGTGAAATAACATTCTCTGTGGCCCAAATACTATGAAGATTAATAGGAGCTGCTTCTTTTCTGTGAAACACTACTATCCCTTTAATCTGGAAAGAAAATCCTAATGCCCCTGTATATCCATTATTCTTAGATTGTTTAAACAAAATTAGTCTTTAATTATCACTGAATATCATGTCCAGAGGCAGACATGATTCCTTGTGGTAGGACTCCTGGAAAAGCTCCTCCAACTGAAGGAATCCTAAGAAAATTTCAGTGGGAGGGGTTTGGAGCCCAGGGATCCTGCAGAAATAATCAAGTCTGCTTCAGTGGACACAATATACAAACCAAATTAAAGATTAGATTTAAGGAACCAATCTACACAGAAATGATTCCTAGTGTACATTTGGATATTCTGATAAGATTAACCCCTTAAGGTCTGTGAACGTTTAAGGACTGTCACAGATTTCTGTCCTTTAAGGACCAGTGACGGTCCTGGCACTTCATGTGTTAAATTAACAAGATCAAGACCAGAACAGTCAGTTTCAACCTTTCCACCAATTAGCCAGTACATACGATTGCTCCGATGTACTGGTTCAGCCAACGAAATGTCTCTGATCCTCCAGATTATATATTAAAAAAACCCAAAAACAAATGGCCTTAAGGGGTTAAAGGGATAGTAATGGTTAATTTTAAGTTCATTTAATATTGTAGACATTAAAAAAAAAAAAGATTAACATCAATGTAAGTCTTATCTCTCAAACCTTTATGGTTTGAGAGATATAACTTGCTAAAGTTACCTTTTCCTGACTGTTTTACTCAAGTCTGCCATCTAGCTGACAGCTGCAGATTCCAGTCATTTGACAAGACAGAGGCTCTTCAGCAGAGCTGAAATCACGTTATTTAGAAATGAATACTTCATTGGAATGGTTTACAAAGTGTGCTTACAAGCCAGGCACACTTTGTAGACCGTTCCAAATTAAGTATTTATCTTTAGATATCGTTATATTTGCGCTGCTGAAGAGCCACATCTGGTCAAGCAACCAGAATCTGTTTCTGACAGCTTTACAGCACGTCAAGCAGAAAGGGGAGGGACCAGAGAACTTTATTTTCCCATTTTACCGTTATGGTTTGAGAGATACAAATAAGTGCAAGTACTCTCTTTTAATCGTATCTACCATATAGTTAATACTTTTTTTCTGACATTACTATCCCTTTAAGGTAAGTGGGGGTTTATTATTAGGAGGTGTCGGTATTTCTTCCAGCTACAGGACAGCTCCGGCCCGTTGCGGGTACCTCAGGACAGCTCCGGCCCGTTGCGGGTTCCTCAGGACAGCTCCGGCCCGTTGCGGGTTCCTCAGGACAGCTCCGGCCCGTTGCGGGTACCTCAGGACAGCTCCGGCCCGTTGCGGGTACCTCAGGACAGCTCCGGCAGCCAGTGATCTTTGTGTTATAAGATACAATTAGTCTAATCCATATTTTTGCCTTAAGACAAATGTCCTTAGACCAGGGGCAGACAATCACTGGGGGTTATGCACTAAGGTGTGATAAAGGAGATGCACTAAGTGGTAATAAAGAGGTGATAAAGTGGAGATGACTTCTCCGTTAATATCAGTTCTCCAATTCCTATGTTATTCTATGGAGTCAATGAACTAAGAACTCCAAAATGGGAGTTGTCTTAGTGTAATGGCTCCATAGAGTAACATAGGAACTAGAGAAGTGATATCACTGGAGAAGTCACCTCCACTTTATCACACCTTAGTGCATCTCTCCCCTGGGCTCTCCAACTGCTGAGAACTACAACATCCATTATCCCTATCAGCTGGTGGCTAGTTGTGGATGATGGGAGTTGCAATGTCCTACAGCTGAAGAGTCAAAGCTTGCCTACCCCCCACATAGACAGAAACATAGCTAAACACAAAGCAAATTCCAAAACAATCATACCAGTTCATTGTCAATAGGTTCCTCTTTTAATGTGGAATTGTTGCCTGTATCTGCTGTACAATCTGGCTGGTTCTCCAAGTCATTGCTCATGGATTTCTGCTGCATTGAGGAGGTGTTCAGTTCCTGGGACTTTCCACCATGTCCACTTGTGGATTTCTGGGTACACAACATAGGAGTGAGGGAAAAGTGACCATGTTCTTCTGTGCAGGACCCTACGTCACAGTTCATCTCATACTCAGGCCACTGCACACACTTATCTGCTGTGGTCAGCTGCAGGTCCATAGATGTGCCAACATCAACCATATGTACAGATGAGCTGTAATCAGTGCCCGTGCTGGCTTTTGCCACTTTGTAACAGGAGCTGGTTTGTGTGCTTCCATTTCTCACTCGATAGTGGAGATCAGTGCATGTACAGATGTCATTTGTGACAGTGACCGGAACTGATGAATAGAACACATGCGTGTGCGGATATACTGTGGCCTGGGCTGTGGAATGGAATCCTACAAAAGGATCTGATTGAGGTCTCCTGCATGGTGGAGGGATATTGTATTCTGTAATGGTAGAAGGTGCTTCCCTTTCCAGGAAAATTGTTGGTACAGCCTGTGTTATTAGACCTGTAGTACTGCCATGAGTGTTACAAGTGTGTGATGTTAAATGGGCAGAGCAGAGGAGATAAACCTCAGTTCTCCTTCCATCCAACACTCCCTGTGAAAGTGAGTCTGTGTCATGAAATTCCTGCCCGATCTGCTTCATCCATTGATTTATCTTGTCCAGATTGTGAGGGAAGAAATGCATTGTTCCTGCTCTAGAACCAGCTGCATCCGCAATGATATTCTGGCAGCCGGTTTCACTACACGATGGGATGGATTCAACCTGTAAAATACAAACAGATAACTGAAAACCCAAGTGATAATGCTCTCAACATCCTAACCTCCTGCTTTATGTATTCAATCCTTCCTGACTGTCATATTATTATTACAGGTCTATGTAAAAACTAGTGTAAAAGCCCATGTTCAAGGCACAAAGTGCACAGTAGAGACTGCCCGATGCAGTCATGCACAGTAGAGACTGCCCGATGCAGTCATGCACAGTAGAGACTGCCCGATGCAGTCATGCACAGTAGAGACTGCCCGATGCAGTCATGCACAGTAGAGACTGCCCGATGCAGTCATGCACAGTAGAGACTGCCCGATGCAGTCATGCACAGTAGAGACTGCCCGATGCAGTCATGCACAGTAGAGACTGCCCGATGCAGTCATGCACAGTAGAGACTGCCCGATGCAGTCATGCACAGTAGAGACTACCCGATGCAGTCATGCACAGTAGAGACTGCCCAAATGCACAGAATGCTGGGAGGTGTAGTTCTGCGGTAGTACACCTGCCGTGTAGCTTTCTGTGCTTTCGGGCAGATTCTACTGCATCGGACAAACATACATCTGGCCTTTTAGATTATAGGATAATCAGGATTTGTGACCATTAGGGTTCTCTCACACAGGTGACAGCAATGTTGTAGCCCCTCTATACATTTCCATTGCTTGTGTATTCAGTTAACCTCTCTCTTGCCTTTCCCCACCAATTCTGGGATGGGATGAGACTGGCTAACAGCCGACCCACATAAACATCATCCAAATATTATTGGAGGACACTCATATGAGCCAACTATTCACCAGATGTTGCAATGAGCATTTCACTTTCCTGTGAAAATCAACCATCCCCCAGGAATTATCCAATAGGAGCAGCAGTGTGGAGGAGATATGAATAACTGCTCCTTACTGCCACCCCTTGGTGTGTTTGCCAGCACACTGAAGTCTTCTTTTATATATTATATACACATACATACATTGGCCACCCCATTGAGTGAAGAATGGGGAGTTTTGCACAACTCTTCCTTTTTCCTCACTCTAGAGTTTGTCTAGATCAGAAACTGGCTAGATTTATATGTATCTATGTTAATAAAAGAAGGCTGGTACATGACCAAAATTCTCCATGCCAGCCGCACCCTGGTGCGACAGTAAGGAGGAGACATTCTAATCTCCTCCACACTGCTTCCCTGCACATATAAGGGAGTGATTTTGGCCACTCACCTCCCCTTCACTCTTGCTATCCCCCCGAGTGACTTTTGTGTCTCCCAGCTTCCCCTCCCAGGGTTGCTCCCGTGCCTCTCCATCACCTCTCTCTTCTCTCCCCATTCCCATCTTCAACAAAATGATCCTGCCATCTCTGCCCTATTGCCCCTGCCACACTCCACATCCCCTCCATCTCCTCCCTATTGTCCCTGCCACCCTCAGCCTACAACAAGATGCTCCCTACCATTTCTGAGTTCCTATCCCTGCAACCCTTAAATAAAAAACAAAACCCACAAACTCACACGAGTCTCTGTGGTATGTCCGGATCCATTCTGTAAGCCAGTGGCAGCAGCACTCCCTCCCTCTCTAAACCCACCCCAGCAGCACCCTTACCCACTGTAACCCCACCCCAGCAGCACCCCCTCCCACTCTAACCCAACCCCAGCTTTCCTGCTGCTCCAGAGTGTTAGTGCAGTATTCCCCTCCCACATCAACCTGCCTCTTTGCTCCTCCCACCTACCAGATCCTCATCCCACCCACATTCTCAGGACCCAACATTATGTAAGTGTGTGTATGTGCACTCACACACACTTACATGATGATGGGTCTGAGGAATCTAGGCGGAATAAAGTAAGTGTGTGTGTGTGTAACATCAAGTAAGTGTGTGTGTCTCTCACAGAGGTGCAGGCACATTAACCCTGTGCCAGAGAGGTATGCAAACCATTACAATCTGTTAGATCCCAATTTGACACTCAAATTCTTAAAGGGTTAGTAATGCTTCATTTAGTGGTATGCGACAATGTGTCCTTATACCGTATACTATTGCTGCCCGTTGTTGGTTACGCTTATATCGCTATATCTTCTGTGAAATTAAATTATAATGTGTCCCCCTCCCACCCCTTATACTTACTCCATTTTCCTTGCCTCAGACCTAAAAGCGGATAGCGATGAGGGACAATGTTCCTTCAATATAAGGAAAAACCTGCCCTCCTTCGTCGAGGGGAGGGAAAGGGTTTTCCTTATACTGACAGAAGGAAGATTGACCCTTGTTGTGATCTGTCAGGTTTGATGACCAGATTTCAGATCTGAGGGGGAGTGGCTTACCAGATTGCAAAGGGGCGAGAGGGGGACAATTTATAATATACATACCTGGGAACTCTCTGGTTTTTCCCTGGAGACTCCGGATTTCAGACTGAATTACTGGGTCTCCGGGGAAGTGTGTGAATCACCGGGTGGGCAGAGTTTAAATAGAGACTCTGCCCACTTGTGCTCAGTCCCGCCTGGTTCCTCCCACTCCCCGCCCTCTTAGATACATTTTTGCAGGGTTTTTTTGTCTTTTTTTTGTCCCGCCCCCCTCCGCAACTAAGCCCTGTCCCTTTTATGACGCAAATAGCGTCATTTTCCTCCCAGGTCGGCACTGACAGGGTTACCCTCCGGGTAACCCTGTTTCAAAAGTTCCCAGGTATGATAAAATAATTTCACAGACATATAGTGATTTCAGCATTATGAATGAAGGGGGAACAATAATATACAGTGTAATGACAGATCGTAGCTTACCAGTAAATAAAACATTACTATCCCTTTAACACAAAAGAGAAAACAAACGTGTGGAGGTCTGCACTTTGGATAGACGCACACACATTAACTCTGAGTGACAGAGATGTACCCAACACATTGCAATATATTGAATGCCTCTCTGGCATTCAAAGGGTTTCAAAACAACATCTCATGTTGAACCATAGGATGTGCGTGTGTATCTTTTTTTAGCCACATACCCAAAGCCTTATGTCCATTTCCCTACACACACATTATATATATTAACCCCTTATCAACCTTCCGTTCTAGGGAGTGGGTGGCCATTAAAGACTACAGAACTTTTTTTTTTCCTCCAATGAATTCTGGGATGGCAGAGCAGCATGCAGCCGAGCTACCATCCCAGAATTCCATAACATGCCAGGACCCTCACCGGTCCATAAGTGCCGGGACCAGCGTAACGGTCCTGGCATGTCATATGTCACTAAGGGATTAACCCCTTAAGGTCCGGCCGCACGTGCATGTGGCTGGCACTTAAGGACCATTTTTTTTCCCCGCAATCCGATTCAGGGCTCCCCAAACAGCTTGAAGCCACACGGGGAGCCCTGAATTCCATGACATACATGTACGTCCTTGGTCCTTTAGGGACATTCACCTCATGACGTACATGTACCACATGGGTCGCTAAGGGGTTAAGAACATTACTAGTTACCTGTTTATGTTCAGTGTGTGGGGAGGTGGGAGTCAGATAACCATGGTGACAGTTCCAGGTGAGTTAGAAATTACCATAAACAGTGCAGTGTCCCATCCCCTGTCCTGTCCTACTGCACTACATACAAGTTCATGCCGTAGGAAATAACCCCTTGGTGACCAGGGCTTCTTTTTATACTAGAGGACAAGAGTAATTTTGGCTTTTTTAGCATGCCTTTGTTCAACCACATTTTCCCTCTAATTAATTTAGTACTCTCACACAAATTATATACCGTTTTTTAAGGATAAGTAGGGCTTTCTTTTGATGGCACATTCATATGTATAACCAATTATTTTATTTGATGATAATATTACAAAAATGGAAAAACATTTTTATTGGTTTTCCTGGGATATTTGGTGCTCAATTTATTAATTTTTAACAAGGATTAAAAAAAGATTTGAACCGAAGTGTCCCTTTTTTAGTTGGTTCTGTCTCTGTTTCCCACCCTGGTGTCCCTGTCTTAGACGGTCTGGTGTGTATAGAAGTGCATTACATTGTTCCACAGCAGTAAACAGGTTGGGTTTGAGTTAAAGCGGAACTAACACCGCTAACAAACCTTGTCTTTAATAATTCCCTATCTGGCGACTAGCTGCTTAGTAGCGCTAGTCGCCAGAATTATTACCTCTTCATGGAGAAATTTGAAGTGATCCTCGGCTGACAGGCAGGACGGAGCGCGGACATCTTGCCCCAGTGACGTCCATGCGCCTGCTCTGTCCGTCCCTTCCAGAGCCGAATGGCTCCTAGCAACACCTCCTACAGCCATCTGGGACTGACAGCGCAGGCGCGCGGACGTCACTAGGGCAAGATGTCCGCGCTCCGTCCTGCCTGTCAGCCGAGGATCACTTCAAATTTCTCCATGAAGAGATAATTATTCTGGCGACTAGCGCTACTAAGCAGCTAGTCGCCAGATAGGGAATTATTAAAGACAACGTTTGTTAGCAGTGTTAGTTCCGCTTTAAATCAAGTTGATTTAAATCACTAGTCCAGTGGTTCTCAATCTGTTTTTGCTCAGGGCACCCCTAACAGATAATCTAGAACATTTGGGGCACCCCTAACATATTTAATGTACTTTATCAAAGGCACAACGAAGGGTACAATACATAAATATACAGTTATTATTAGGTCTTACAATCATAGCAACAAAACTAAACATATTGTGCAGAACAATTTCTATTAATCTTTATTTAAAAGCCCATTTTTGTCAGTCTTCATAGAAAAATGTGGGACACCCTAAGATGACATACGTGGCACACCAAAGTGCCATGGCGCACTGGTTGAGAATTAATGCACTAGTCAGTAAGACTCAATTTAAATCATGATTTTTAAATGCAAAAACTCATTCTTGCTGGTAATTAAAACCATCAATATTTGCAACCAGGTGAAAAAGTCATATTTAGAATATAACCTGTCAGATTAGTAAAACAGCACTATCAGAACTGATTTTAGTTTAATAGATCACTCATATTTGGAACATATAATAAAATATAATTGCATGACTATCCCCTTACCGCCCGAGGACGTAAATGTACGTCCCGAGCGGATGTCCCAGGTGGACAGAGGATGTACATGTAAGCCCCGGAAACAGTTTTAAAAAAAAATGAAAAAAGTGCTCGGCGGGCATTAAGTGCCAGCCGCGTGAGCGAGCGGCCAGTCACTAAGGGGTTATACAGCCTCAGGTACATAACTAAGCTCTATTTCATGCTGAACAACCTTTATACTATAATGTATTTTAAACAGAAAACTATCTTTACGTAGATTTTTCCTTCAAAAGCATTTCATTAAAATAAATTTGATTTAAATTAAAAAAAATCCGATTTAATAAAAAAAAAAAAAATCATAGATTTTTATCTACCCTGAGTAACACTCATATTATTGTTTAAGCTTAAGTATTTGTGTTGATAAATTATTCCCCAGTCTCTATCTATCCCCAGTCCAAACCTGCTCTATCCCCAGTCTTTCCCCCAGCACCACATACATTAGAGCAGTATTTCTCAACTCCTGTCCTCAGGACCCACTAACAGGCCAGGACTTAGGGATTTCTCTGCTAGAGCACAGGTGTGGTGATCAGAGGCTCATTCACACTGATTAACTCACCTGTGCTCTAACAAGGAAATCATGTGATCAGAGGCTCATTCACATTGATTAACTCACCTGTGCTCTAACAAGGAAATTATGTGATCAGAGGCTCATTCACACTGATTAACTCACCTGTGCTCTAACAAGGAAATCCTCAAATCCTGGCCTGTTAGTGGGTCCTGAGGACAGGGAGTTGAGAAACACTGCATTAGAGTAAAGTGCCTCCTCCTTGCCCATTTTACCTATTGGGAGGTGTGTTCTCTGTTTTTCTTTTCCTCACAATCAGAGAAAGAGAGATGCAGAGAACACTGACAATGTATATTTACATTGCCTTTGTCATGTGGCTCAATTTGTGCATGTGTTCTCTGTAGCAGTGATCACATGTGCAGTGTCCAGTTCAGAAGCAATCAGTTACAACCTCGCCGCAAAGATCACAGCACACCCAGAGGCATACTACGATCATTAACCCTTGATGTGCCAGGACTGCCATCCACCAAGATTCCTGTGATGGTCCTGGCAAGTCAAGCAACCATAGCAGGTTAATACAGGTCAGTGCTGTGTTTACTGACAGTTCCTTCTCACAGCAGTGTTGCCATGTTGAGAGGCCCTCCCCACACTGGAGTTAACCCTGTGAGTGTCAGAGAGGTATGCAATGTAATTCTAAACATTATGTTGGATACTTCTCTAGCACTAAGGTGCAGCTCTATGATCACGAATGGTGCCCTTACTTACGCTCCCCATACATGTTTAACCCTTTGGGCGCCATAGAGGTAACCAACACATTGCAGAGCAATGCATTGGGCACTCCTCTGACACTCAAAGAATTAGCATTTAAGTGCCACAGAACTGTCCAATGGCCACTTCTCTGGCACTCGAAGAGTTGCAGACTGTATATATTCATGCTGGATTGACAGACAGCACTGCATTGTGCTTCAGTGGCTACCAGTGGGACATGGCTGGGGTACCGGTCACTATACTGTGCTTCTATTGCTACCAGTGGGACATGGCTGGGGTACCGGTCACTATACTGTGCTTCTGTGGCTACCAGTGGGACATGGCTGGGGTATCGGTCACTATCCCGTGCTTCTATTGCTACCAGTGGGACATGGCTGGGGTACCGGTCACTATACTGTGCTTCTGTGGCTACCAGTGTGACATGGCTGGGGTACCGGTCACTATACTGTGCTTCAGTGGCTACCAGTGTGACATGGCTGGGGTACCGGTCACTATACTGTGCTTCTGTGGCTACCAGTGTGACATGGCTGGGGTACCGGTCACTATACCGTGCTTCTGTGGCTACCAGTGGGACATGGCTGGGGTACTGGTCACTATACGGTGCTTCTGTGGCTACCAGTGGGACATGGCTGGGGTACCGGTCACTATACCGTGCTTCTGTGGCTACCAGTGGGACATAGCTGGGGTACTGGTCACTATACTGTGCTTCTGTGGCTACCAGTGGGACATGGATGGGGTACTGGTCACTATACTGTGCTTCTGTGGCTACCAGTGGGACGTGGCTTGGGTACCGGTCACTATACCGTGCTTCTGTGGCTACCAGTGGGACATGGCTGGGGTACCGGTCACTATACCGTGCTTCTGTGGCTACCAGTGGGACATGGATGGGGTACTGGTCACTATACTGTGCTTCTGTGGCTACTAGTGGGACATGGCTGGGGTACTGGTCACTATACTGTGCTTCTGTGGCTACCAGTGGGACATGGCTGGGGTACCGGTCACTATACTGTGCTTCTGTGGCTACTAGTGTGACATGGCTGGGGTACCAGTCACTATACCGTGCTTCTGTGGCTACCAGTGGGACATGGCTGGGGTACTGGTCACTATACCGTGTTTCTGTGGCTACTAGTGGGACATGGCTGGGGTACCGGTCACTATACCGTGCTTCTGTGGCTACTAGTGAGACATGGCTGGGGTACTGGTCACTATACTGTGCTTCTGTGGCTACCAGTGGGACACGGATGGTGTACAGGTCACTATACTGTGCTTCTGTGGCTACTAGTGGGACGTGGCTGGGGTACTGGTCACTATACTGTGCTTCTGTGGCTACCAGTGGGACACGGATGGGGTACCGGTCACTATACCGTGCTTCTGTGGCTACCAGTGGGACACGGCTGGGGTACCGGTCACTATACCGTGATTCTGTGGCTACCAGTGGGACAAGGCTGGGGTACCGGTCACTATATCGTGCTTCTGTGGCTACCAGTGGGACATGGCTGGGGTACTGGTCACTATACTGTGCTTCTGTGGCTACCAGTGGGACATGGCTGGGGTACCGGTCACTATCCCGTGCTTCTGTGGCTACCAGTGGGACATGGATGGGGTACTGGTCACTATACTGTGCTTCTGTGGCTACCAGTGGGACATGGTTGGGATACCGGTCACTATACCGTGCTTCTGTGGCTACTAGTGGGACATGGCTGGGGTACCGGTCACTATACCGTGCTTCTGTGGCTACCAGTGGGACATGGATGGGGTACTGGTCACTATACTGTGCTTCTGTGGCTACCAGTGGGGCATGGATGGGGTACTGGTCACTATACTGTGCTTCTGTGGCTACCAGTGGGACATGGTTGGGATACCGGTCCCTATACTGTGCTTCTGTGGCTACTAGTGGGACATGGCTGGGGTACCGATCACTATACTGTGCTTCTGTGGCTACCAGTGGGACATGGCTGGGGTACTTGTCACTATACCGTGTTTCTGTGGCTACTAGTGGGACATGGCTGGGATACCGATCACTATACCATGCTTCTGTGGCTACTAGTGGGACATGGCTGGGATACCGATCACTATACCATGCTTCTGTGGCTACCAGTGGAACAAAGCCGGGGTATCAGCTACTACATTGTAGTTCTGTGACTACCAGTGGAACAAGGCTGTGGTGTCACACAAGTGTATGTGTTGTTCAGTCACTACCACTGGAACATGGCTGGGATGTCAGGAAATGTGGGTCTGTGGTTACCTGTAGAACTTGTCTGTGGTGTCTCAAAGTTCTCAGACTAACATTGGCCAATGGAATAACTCTCCCCTCCCTCTTGCATGGGCAAACGCTGCATGTATGTATGTATGTATGTATGTATGTTACACACACACTCTCTCTCTATCTCTATTATTGTGATCTAGATTCACTCTTTGATTGGGAAGATAGGTATCTAAAGCATTGCTTGGCACTTCGATGTTTAACAGAGAGACAAAAAAGATAATTCAATATTGTACACACAATATGTATCTCCCACCCACCTAGTTTATCCACTCAGAAACATATAGTGTCATCCAGCTGTTAAAAACATGAATCCCAGCTTTTTTGAGTTACATACAATGAACAGAATTCTTTTTTTATACCCTGGATAAAAGCTGATATGACACATTGGAAACCATCTTATTAATCCTACATGACATAAACCATAATATCTACTTACAGTACAGAAACTAAAAGGAGTCCACAGATGAAATCAAGCACATTTAATCCTCCCAGCAGCCCTCACCCAGGATGGCAGCTAGCAGCTACTTCCTAGTCTGCCGATGAACCTGGTGACGCCATCAAGTCATGTGACTCATCTGGTCACATGGTACAGGCAGCTATAACAACTAGTAGAGTGAGTGTTACGGGAGGTTTAGACTTCTCTCTTCAGGTCTGACTGTGTGGATCCTAGATGTGAGGAAAATGAGGTGGGGGATAAACCATAAAAAGCAGGCACGTTTTTTTTTCCTTTCAGTAATTAAAGGAGAAAAGCCTGGAGTGCTGTATGTGAAGTGACACTGGGAAGGAAACCTCAATATAGCATACCCACACTCATACCTCCCAGCATTTCAAATGGCCAGAGAGGGATACTTTTATTTTACCTGGTTTACATAGGGGTGTGGCTGGTGGGCAGGGCATTACTGAGAGGTTTTAGGCTGTTTAGTGACTTATTTACACATATGCATACCTCCCAACATTTCAAATTGCCAAAGAGGGACACTAGTGTTTTAGGGGGTGTTGCTGTGGGCGTGGCTGGTGGGAGGGGCATTACCAAGAATTTTTAGGCTATTTCATGACCTATTAATACCTCCTCGTGTAAGCTAATAAATGACTTATAACAAAACCAAAGTATTTTATTTACACAGGCTAATTTATAAACACATATACTGACGTTTGAACAAACATTAATGTGAGTTTTATTGCTCTGGATCAATTTGATACATTTATATACACACCACACAATCTGATCTCCTGAAAAGAGGGACATCAGGGTGGGAAAGAGGGACAGAGGGATTTGGGTTTAAAAGAGGGACTGTCCCTCCTAAAGAGGGACACTTGGGAGGTATGCATATGTGTGTGACCTAATAAATGATTTATAACAAGACCAAAGTATTTTATTTACACAAGGTAATTTATAAACATATCTACTGAAGTTTAAACAAATATTAATGTGAGTTTTATTGCTGTAAAGCAGCATCATACACATATATGCATAACAAAGTCTGCTCTCTTAAAAAGAGGGACATCAGGGTGGGAAAGAGGGACAGAGGGATTTAGGTCTAAAAGAGGGACACTTGGGAGGTCTGCATACTTCCCAATTACCCCTCTTTAGGAGATATTAGGGGTCCATACCTCCTAAGTGTCCCTCTTTAGGCGATATTAGGGCTCATGCCTCCCAAGTGTCCCTCTTTAGGAGATATTAGGGTCCGTACCTCCCAGGAGTCTGTCTTTAATAGATATTAGGGTCCATACCTCTAATATACTGTTTGAAACTGTGCAGTGTTATACCTTGTAAATGTGTGAATACAAAGTATAATTTATCTTTTACCTGTAATTCTCTTCATTTAATTTTTTTTTTTTTTTTTTGCTCTTACCACATGTGGTTTATCAAATATGTTTGCGTGTCTGTGTGTGTTCAGTCTTTAAGAATAGATAGGGTTGCCACCCAGCCGGTATTTTACCGGCAGGCCGGTAAAAAAATTGGCTTCTGTCCAATGTTAAGTCTATGGAGGGAATGCCATGGCTGGTATTTTTTTGAAGAAAAGGTGGCAACCCTGAGAATAGAGTGTGATCTTGTTGTCCAGCTAACTAGGACATCTCTGGGCATGTTGAGCTGAACAAACGACAAGGAAGTAGCGTGGTGGTAATTCTACAGTAAAAAGAGATGTGACATCACAAACCAGGAACAGGATGTACAGGGAAGTGACATCATAGACACAAGATCTAGGAAGTGGAGGGGATATTACATCACAGGAAGGGGCAGGAAATACCTAGGTGGGGCAAAGTATGTTAGGGAAGGAGGTGTGGGAGGAGTATTTCTATATATGGGTGGAGCACCTGCCAAAAAGGTGTTTTATGAGTAGTAATACTGAGGGTCTTCTCATACAGCCTCTACGGCCACTGGAAGCTGAACTACAGAACAATAATTGCCACTCTGCCTGTCTCCTCCTTGCTCTGGCATTCAATGCCAACTGGTCTTTCATGACAAAGGAGTGGAAATGTACAGTCAAACTGTTCATACCTCTTACCATACGCTACTGTATTCTATCTGTTACCCGGATGGTACCAGTGACATATCATCATACTTGGGAACTCTCCGGATTTGCCCCGGAGACTCCGGTTTTGGAACTGCTTTACTGGGTCTCCGGGGCAGAGGCTGAGTCCTCCGGATGTGGGGCGTTTATATTGAAACTCTACCCATTTCCACTTTTTCCCCCGGTGTAGCTCCTTCACGCCAGCCTTTTTTTAAGCCCTCCCCTGGCACTCGTATTAAGACCCCCCCTTTTTGACACAATACGTGTCATTCTTCACACGACCCATGGCAGCAGAGAACTCCCCTCCGGAGAGACAACAATAAAAATTTCCCAGATATGCATATCATATGCCACTTAAAGGGATAGTAATACTTGAAAATAATTGTATTTTATATTGTAGCCCTTAAAAAAACATGAAAAATTATACAAGTCTTATCTCCCAAACCTTTATGGTTTGGGAGATACTCACATGTAAAATATAGTAAAATTCACTTTTCCTGGCTGTTTCAGCCAAGTCTGCCATCTAATGGACAGATTTGGAATTCGGTCCACAGAGCAACCTGCAGCTCTTAAGCAGTGCCGAGATCACGATCTTTGAAAAGAACTACTTAATTGGAACTATCTACAAAGTGTGCCTGGCTTGAAAGCACACTTTGTAGACCATTCCAATTAAGAAATTCTTTTTAAAGATGGTGATCTCAGCACTTCTGGAGAGGCACAGCCGTCCCGGGACGGATTCCAAATCTGAAGGGTGGAGCAATGACATCACTCCAGGGGAAACTTTACTTCTGAATGTCTCCCAAACCATAAAGGTTTGGGAGATAAGACTTATATCATTTTTCATGTTTTTTTAAGGGCTACAATATAAAATAAACTTATTTTCAAGTATTACTATCCCTTTAAGCTTTTCAGAGATGATTCATATATTAATGAAGCCTTTCCAGTCACATTTCACATGCTAATGAAGGTTTTAAGTGGCATTTTGTATGCTAATTAAAGGGGATGTTTACCCCCTTCACAACTTTGGCTAAATCGTTTCAGTACCAATAATAACTAATGGAAAGTGTGTTTTTTTTTTTTATCTGCCCGTTTCAAGACATTCTAAGTTAAAATGTACCTCTTTTCCTACTTCTGGCAGACAGTGCTGACCGGATCTGTACCGTAGTCTCAGCTTCTATTCAGCCTCCTCCAATGACGGAGGCTGTCTGTCTCTAAGCTGGAGGACTTTCATTGGCAGAAATCGATCTCTGCCAATGAAAGTCCTCCAGCTTAGAGATAGCCAAAGTTGTGAAGGGGGTAAACATCCCCTTTAAGATTTAAAAAATATCAACTCCTGTCCTCAGGACACACTAACAGGCAGGACTTAGGGATTTCTCTGCTAGAGCACAGGTGTAGTGATCAGAGGCTCATTCACATTGATTAACTCACCTGTGCTCTAACAAGGAAATCATGTGATCAGAGGCTCATTCACATTGATTAACTCACCTGTGATCTAACAAGGAAATCATCAAATCCTGACCTGTTAGTGGGTCCCGAGGACCGGAGTTGAGAAACACTGCATTAGAGTAAAGTGCCTCCTCCTTGGCCATTTTACCTATCGGGAGGTGTGTTCTCTGTTTCTCTTTTCCTCACAATCAGAGAAGAGGAGATGCAGAGAATACTGACAATGTATATTTACATTGCCTTTGTCACGTGGCTCCATTTGTGCATGTGTTCTCTGTAGCAGTGATCGCATGTGCAGTGTCCAGTCCTGAAGCAGTCAGTTACAACCTCGCCGCAAAGATCACAGCACCCCCAGAGGCATGCTACGATCATTAACCCTCGATGTGCCAGGACTGCCATCCACCAAGATTCCTGTGATGGTCCTGGCAACTCATGCAACCATAGCACGTTAATACAGGTCAGTGCTGTGTTTACTACTGTGTTTAAGATAATAATATATGTTGTTTTATTAATCCCCCTGAGTAAAACAAGTGTACTCCCACTGCTGAGAGATATTTCATTAAAAAATTATAACAGCTCCAAATTTTTTAGGTGCAATATCACAATGGCCTGAAAATTTACAGTGGCGCTGTTGCTACACCATCCTATGGAGATTTATGGTCTACAGATCAGAGCAGTCCATAAGATGGTGTAGCAATAGCGCCACTGTAAATTTTCAGGCCACTGTGATATTGCACCTTAAAAAAAAAAAAAAAAATTCAACTTTGAGCGGTTATAATTTTTTAATGAAATATCTCTCGGCAGTGGGAGTACCCTTGTTTTACTCAGGGGGATAAACCCTACAACATCTATTTTTTTTACATTTTAAGTATTAATATCCCTTTAAGTAGATCACAGAGTCTTCTTTTTGGTAAATATAACAGTTTGAGCTATATTTAGTAACGTACTTTTACATAGTTCTGAAGATATTCCATGTAGAAGGATCCCCCGCCCGCCCCTTCTGCAGCTCTGTCTTTTCCGGAAGGATACGTCGAGGGACAAACTTCAGTAAGCAAAGGATGGGCAGGGTTTTCCTTCTATTTACTCACTGAAGTTTGTCCCTTGCTGCATCCGTCCGGTCCCGGGACCAGATTGCCGCTACTAGGGGAGGTGGCCAGAAGGGGCGGGAGGGGGATACTTTTACATGTAATATCTTGAGAACTATGTAAAAGTTACTAAATATAGCACAAACTGTTATATTTACAATAAAGAAGACTGGACGATCTACTTAATTTAAAACAATACTACCCCTTTAAATGCTGTGCTAGGAGACTTTCACTCTACCCAGAAATAAGTGTGTGAATATTTTCTAAACTATACACGTTCTGTACTTTTGCTTGCTTTAAAGGGATCGTAATACTTTGTTTTGTCTTTATTTTGTTTTGTAGGCATTAAAAAAAACACGAAGAACGATATAAGTCTTATCTCTCAAACCTTTATGGTTTAAGAGATATTCACAAGCAAAGTTTCCCCTCCTGCCCCTTTTACCTAGTGTAAGCCATCTCTTCTCAGATGTGGAATCCAGTCCATAGACCAGACAGATAACAGCAGGGGACAATCTTCTTCATATGAGAACAATGGAAGCCCTGCCCCCCTTGACAAGCTTTTCAGGTTTTTCCCTTATCTTAATTGAAGATTGTCCCTCTCTGCAGTCTACCTGGGCACCTCCCTAGTGCTCTAAGCTGAGCAGTGTTACATCAGTAAAAGGGGCGGGAGGGGGATACTTTGTCATTGAATTACTCTTGAACTACAACTCTGACAGAATTCAAATAACACTCTCCAAAGTCCAAATACTATGATGATTAATTAGAGCTGCTTTTATTATGAAACATTACTATCACTTTAATCCTGAGATGGACCAGTCAGTCCCACAGGAACCAATGACATGCAATACTTAGAGATATCACTGATTAAACACACAAGAACAAGATGAGGACGTTTTCCTCTGTATTCATATTAAAATGGCTCTAATTTAGAGCAGTTAATTGGTGCACCTCATATAGTAGGTAACATTGGACTGTATCACCTTGAGAATTTGGCCATTTACCATATATGAAAAGGGAGGTGAGACACTTGAATCATTGGCTTATATGATAGGATTAATGCCGGCACTATTAGATAGGGTGAGTTGAGACAATGTGTGTGCTCAGACTTCCATAACATGACCACCAACATTTCTCACACAATTTTTTCAGTGCTATGGGGACATGAATTGCACGTTAATATTCACTGACAGTTGATTCATAGATTGAGAGAACAGTCGCAGAAACGGTTACATATAACAGTTTCTCTGGGGACCTGTACTTACTGAAACAGCAGATAAGCAGCTATCCACTGATCAGCTGATTCCTGTAAACAAAGGACTTACAAAGCCCTCCATTGCCTTGAGTCTTTGTTTATATGAATCAGCTGCTCAGTGGATAATCATCCAATCAGCTGTTTTAGTAAGTACAGAAAGGCAGAGAATCTACAGTATGTAACATGTATAAGAAAATAAGGAAAGCGTAGTGTAATATTCAGAAAAATGTCTATGCAAACACTTTATTAAAACAATCACAAAAAAAGAATAAAACATCTAAAATATTGCACCCAGTGAAGGCACACAATACCAGTGTCAGACAGTAATACTAACATATATGGCTGTTACTAACCAGTGTACACACACACATATTAGATATATATCACACCTCCAGATAGCCTACATGAGGTGCGGTAACCAAGACTTGGTCGAAGTAAGGGCACATCTTGCTCATGTGTCAGATGCTGTTTGTGTTACTAATTGATGAACACAATGTTTCTTCTCAGTGTTACATTTATATTTTCTTATTCTTTGTTTTAATTATTCACTTCTATATCTGGGATGTATGTTTGCACTTAGCATTCATATAGCAATCGCTGTTAGTTGCATTAATGCCCAGGACTATTAGTTAGACTCAGGTGTGACACGGGTGAACAAGAGGAATCTATGGTAGTATTACAGTGTCTGACACTGGTATAGTGTGCCTTTGCTGGATGCAATATTTTAGATGTTTTTATTATTTTTTTTGTGATTGTTTTAATAAAGTGATTGTATAGAACTTTTTCTATTACACTACTCTTTCCTTTTTTTTTTTCCTATGCATGTTATATAGATCTGCCTTTCTGTACTTACTAAAACAGCTGATTGGAGGATTATCCACTGAGCAGCTGTTTCATGTAAACAAAGACTCAAAGCAATGGAGGTCCTTGCAAGTCCTTTGTTTACAGGAATCACAATATTGTAGATGTTTTTATTTTTCTGTTTTTATTTATTTTGGGTGATTTTTAATAAAGTGCTTATATAGACATTCTTCTGAATATTACATTTATGGAGTTTGCTTTCTTTGGAGAAGGCGCTGATCAACAATATATTTGTTCAAATGTCTCTTCTAATGAGCGTTTAGTACGATAAGAGTCCGAGTACAGATATTTCCATGGAAATTCACTGGCGCCTTTAACTCCCAGGGTGTTGTGACCACTAGATTTCCACCCCACAACATGAGAAAAGATCTTGTCACTTGAAAATTAGAGTTTGGCGCTCGTGGAATCCACGCAGCCCTTGGAGGAAGGCAATGGTAGTTGCTCCAAATATACTGCAATTCATCAGATGTGAAAGAGTCCCACGTCTTTAATGCAACATGCACACACAAACTGTAATTTTCAAGTGACAAGAATTTATAGAGTTTGGTTTTGCTCTTTCCTTTTTCTCTGTGCATGTGCCCTTGGGGATCGGGGTTCTATCTTGGAGAGCGGCAAACTGAGAGAACTTCATTATTTATTTGGAGGGACAGATCATATACTAACATTTGTGTTTAAAGCTGATCATTTTTTAAAATTTATTTATACATCTCCATTCCATCAAGCCCGCTGCTGTGAGGGTGGGGCTTCTTTGTTTGTTTGTTTTTTTTTTTTAATCTATGTAACAGCATCTCTGCTGTTTCTCTCAATTTATGACTCAGCTGTGTAAATGAGTTGTAAATATGACAAGAGCTCATTAACCCATTATCAACATAGTTACTGCAAAACTGTAAACCTGGAGCCAATTTCACTAAGATGTTGATGTAGTTACTGAGGATTTGCAGTGAAGTGATGGCACAGACTTCATAACGCATCTGTCGAGATGTAATCAAAGTAAAGGCCACCATTTATTCATCCCTGTCCCGTATCAACCCTTAGTGCATTTGCACACAGGAGTCCAGACAGTTTTTATATTACACAGAAAAGCTCCATCTCTGTCACCACTGAAATTCTCAGATTTTTGTTATTTAGGGTAAAACCGTTAAAATAAGTAATACTACCCTAATGTAACTTGCTCTCCCACCTTGCAAGAAGGTGGAGCTTAATTCGTTATGGAACAGCTTTGATTAAGGCAAATGTTCATAAATAACCACCATGACATCTTTTATTCTCTTTATGTTCAATTAATATACTTTTTCACTCCTCTTATCGGTCTACTACTGTGAGTTTTCATGTACTGCTGATATAACAGAATCCTGGCTGAAACATTTTTCCAAATTCATAAAATGCAAATCTCTCCCATGTGCTGGATAGTATTCATAACTACCGGTGAGTCTGGGGTAAATCCTCATCCATGTGCAGAACACAGGCCATATTTATAAAGAAGGAATGTGGAGTTATACCACAGTAATCCAGCTGCATTGTGGGAGACAAATAAAAACTTCCTGTTAAATTCAATTGGGCGTTTAACCCTTTGCATGCTAGAGAGGTCTCCAATGTATTGCAAAGCAATGCATTGGAGTTCTCTCTAGCATTCAATGAGTTAAAAAGTTATATGCAAACGCATGGGAATTTAGCAATTTTTATTTGTCCCCTATAGTGCAGTTTACACCCAAATTACTCCACCTTGCTTTTAGATAAATGTAGACAACTGGGACAAAATCAGCTACAGCATAGATGGCAAATAACAATCCCAATTACTTAACCCTTTGAGTGCCAGAGGGATAAGGAACGCATTACTTTGCAATGCGTTCCGTACCCCTCTGGCACTGAAAGGGTTAAATATGCTTTTAAAACCCTTGAATGCGAAAAGGTCTTCACTGCGCAGTATTGTGTTTGAGACATCTAGTATTTAAAGTGTTAAATGTTCAATTTAAAATCAATCTGAATTTATTTTTTTCTCCCTTCTGTGAAACTGGTTTGCTGCAGCACTGTGCTAATTTGCCTTTATACATCGGGCTCATTGAGTCGTGTTCAACAAGCTAAAGAGGTACATTTCTGCAGAAACGCAAGTGTAGACTAGAGGACAAACATTTCTACTATGGAGGCACCTCTGAAACATGGAATCCTGTTGTGGATTCTTTCAACCTGCAGTCACATACAAAGAAATTGTATTTTTTTCAGGTCCATAGTGAATGCGAGGTAAGAACGTGGCCAGAGACCTGTGTCTGCCCTACAATACCAGAATAATCTGGTACATGTCTTCCCCACACCCCTGAACCTCTCTCTTAGCCCATCTCAGGTCTCCCAACGTGTCTGGTGACTAAATAGGTGGCGATCTGGGAGATCCAAAGCAGCGGATATGGACTCCACCGCAGGATCTGACAGCCATCCAATAGGAGTCCTGCAGACAACCTCTATCTTCCTGTGTGTATTACAGGAAATCCCCCAGCACTAATGACCCCTGGGGTGAAAGCCATTGTCCTGTGGGCTGGTACAGTGCTCAGAGGTAATGTTATCTCTACTTACATCCACAATGTCAGCTAAAGTCCCAGGCATACAAATCTCCAAACCCAGCCCTGTCCATTGGTACTAAGGAACTTAGACCTGGAAGCACCCAGTTATTGCCAGCTACAGCTGTGTTAGTTCTTTGGGCAGATTACCCAGAAGAGGAGAGCAGAGGTCAAGGTTAACCTTTATCAAACAGAAGCTCTTACTCCCTGCTGCAGCATGCCCCAGGACTTTACAAAACTCTTGCCTTATGCACACAACCATTTCCAGTGATTTATATGGGTATGTAATGTTTTGAATGTTAGAAAGGTCTCTTAAATGTGTAGGAGACTTTTCTATCATCTAAATAGTTAAACACCCTTTTTAAAGGGATAGTAATAGTTCGTTTTATCTTCGTTTCATTTTGCAGGCATTAAAAAACATGAAGAACGGTAAGTCTTATCTCTCAAACCTTTATGGTTTGAGAGATATTCATAAGCAAAGTTCCCCTCACTGACCAAAACAGTCAAGTCTGCCATCTAGCTGTCAGATTTGGAATCTGGTCTGCAGATCAAATGCTGGCTCTACATCAGAACCGAGATCGCGAGATATAAGAAGAACGACTTCATTCGAATAGTCTACAAAGTGTGCCTGGTTTGCAAGCACACCTTTTAGACCCTTCCAATGAAATAGTTATTTTTATATCTTGCAATCTTGGCTCTGCTGAAGAGCCAGCGGTTGATCTGCGGACCAGATTCCAAATCTGACAGCTAGATGGCAGACTTGACCGTTTTGGTCAGTGAGGGGAACTTTGCTTGTGAACATCTCTCAAACCATAAAGGTTTGGGCGATAAGACTTATATCGTTCTTCGTGTTTTTTTAATGCCTACAAAATAAAACAAACTATTACTATCCCTTTAAGTCACTGAGAATTCTCACCTCTAGTGCTGGTACCTTGCGCCAGAAATGCCACCTCTTTACCTTACTGAATACAGTCCAACATGTTCAATCTTTATTGGATTTCACAGCCACACAGGTAGGTAAGATACTTGCTGGAAAGACTCCTGGGCCCCAAACTCCACCCCCTGCAGTACTGCAACATTGTCTTAACCTCTTGAGTGCCAGAATGCATTGAATACCCCTCTGGCACGCAAAGGGTTAAACCAATGCTAAGCAAAATTGAAAGGGTCCACTAGGATTTTCTGGCCACAGACAGGTTAACCGGAGGAGTTATTAGAAGGCAATGCTGTACATTTAAAGGGATAGTAATGTTTCACAATAAAAGCAGCTCCAATTAATCTTCTCCAATTAATCTTCATAGTATATAGGCCATGGAGAGTGTTATTTCAGTACTGTCAGAGTTGTAGTTCAAGAGTAACTGAATGATAAAGTGTACCCCTCCCGCCCCCTTTACTGATGTAACACTGCTCAGATGGATCACAGAGAGGGACAATCTTCACTGATCATAGGAAAAACCTGTCAAGGGGGGCAGGGTTTTACTTATAATCACAGTAAGAAAATGGTCCCTTGCTGTGATCAGTCCTGTCAAGAGACCAGATTCCACATCTGAGGTGAGCAGTGTTACACTAGGTAAAAGGGGCGGGAGGGGAGACTTTATCATTTAATTACTCTTGAACTAAAACTCTGACAGTATTGAAATATCACTCTCCATGGCCCAAATACGATGAAGATTATTTGGAGATGGTGTTTTAGTTTAACATTACTATCCCTTTAATGTCTCTCCAGAATCCTTTAATGAGCAATTCCTGAGATTTTTTTTTTTATTGATGTAACATTGCCATTATTTTCCTCTTGAATGTAATCTTCTATGTGCAGCAAGTGAAGAGTCACTCCTGAACGTTTTCCCACATACTGAACATAAATATGGTTTCGGTCTTGTGTGAACTCTTTCATGTTTTATGAGATCGGACTTAGTAATGCAACCTTTCCAACATATTGAGCATACATATGGTTTCTCTGCCATGTGGCTTCTCTGATGTCTAGTAAGATTAGTGCTGTGGCTAAAACATTTGCCACATTCAGGACATACAAATGGTTTCTCTCCTGTGTGAATTCGTGCATGCACGGTAAGCACCGACTTCCGATTGAAGCATTTGCCACACTCGAAACATGAAAATGGTCTCTCTCCTGTATGAATCCTTTGATGTAATACAAGATCTGATTTCTGATGGAAAAATTTCCCACATTCAAGACAACCAAAAGGCCTCTCTCCTGTATGAATCTTTCGGTGTTTAACAAGCACAGATTTACATTTGAAGCATTTGCCGCATTCAGAACATTGAAAAGGCCTTTCTCCTATTTGGATGACTTGATGTGTAAGGAGCACTGATTTCTGATTGGCGCTTTTATCATGGTCTGACTGTGGTAGGAGTTTCTCTTCTGTGTGGTACTCTTGATGTAGTGCAAGGTACGACATTGAGGTAAAGCATTTCCCACAACTGAGGCAAAGAAATGGATTCTGTCCTGTAAAAAACATATTTTAAGTTATTCATCTGAGTATTTAAACCCTTTAATGAACAAACGGGTGTGCAACATATTGCACGTGCTATAGTCTTTAAAAGGTTAAAGGGATAGTAATGATTATAATAAACACTGCTTAATTTAATGGTTTCTAATTTAAAAGTGTGATTTGTCTCAGTCACACAGTTAAAAATGTTATATTTGACCACTTTTATTCCCCCCTCCCCTTTATGCAACATCAGCTCCTTCTTGGAAGGAGCTGACTGGAAAAATGACCGTTGGAGTTGAACGTGACATCAGCTCCTTCTTGGAAAGGGCTGACTGGATGAACGACCGCTGGAGTTGAATGTGACATTAGCTTCTTCTTCTTGGAAGGCGCTGACTGGATGAATGACCGCTGGAGTTGAATGTGACATTAGCTCCTTCTTCTTGGAAGGGGCTGGCTGGAAGAATGACCACTGGAGATGGAGTTGACCATGGCAGCCCTACACTGCAATCTGCCGATTGAGGCATTTCTCTATATCCAAGTCTTGTAAATGAAAACTGAGCACTAGCCTCAAGCACAGCTGGTGCTCAGGACTCATTTATAATACTCAAACAAGGAAGCGTCTCAATCAGGAGATTTCCCCTTGTGTCATAGGCATCCCGAGCACTGTCAGTCAGATGACTGGCCGGTCCATTTCAAGATGAAGGGGGCGTAAGTCATTACTAATTTTAATAACAAATGGTTTGTTATAGGGATTTTCCTAGCAAGTAAATTAATGGTACCCCCACTGCAGTCAGTTACTTTATTCAAAAGTTATAATAGTTCAGACTGTCAGGAAGTGATACAAATGTTACTGCAATATACTTTGGAGAACTGTTGTCAGTGACTCAACTATCCAAGAGAATGCAGCAAACTATCTGAAATCTGGCTACTAAAGGCCATCATTAATGTAAAACCACAAAAAAAACTTTTAAAACTGTAAATAATCAGGAAAGACATTCCCAGCAGTGTGGGTAACCTCATTTTTCTCAACAGGGAAAGCCCTTTAATGGGATAGTAATACTTAAAATGTAAAAACATATGTTGTAAGGTTTATCCCCTGAGTAAAACAAGGATACTCTCCCACTGCTGATAATTATTTTATTAAAAAATTTGAACAGCTCAGACTTGAATTTTTTAGGTGCAATATCACAGTGACCTGAAAATTTACAGTGGCGCTGCTGCTACACCATCCAATGGACTGCTCTGGCCTGTAGACCATAAATCTCCATAGGGTGGTGTAGAATAGCATCACTGTAAATGTTCAGGCCACTGTGATATTGCACCTAAAAAAATCAAGTTTGAGCTGTTATAATTTTTAATAAAATATCTATCAGCAGTAAGAGTACCCTTGTTTTATTCAGGGACAAACCCTACAACAACTATTTTTTTTTACAATTTAAGTATTACTCTCCCTTTAATATTTGTTTCTTTTTCATGAAAAAAGTTACTGCTCCTTTAAATAAATGGACAAATATAAGGGTTTGAATGAGAGGTCAGTCAAATTCTTAAAGTGCAAGCTACAGTATTAAGAAAAAGTTTTATAGTAAGCATTATTATATCTTTAGTTAAAGCACCCCAAGTGTCTAATTTAAAGGCAAACTATCACCCCTATACAAGTCTGTCTCATAATTAACTTAATATAACAATTAGTTTTAACAGTTGTTTTAATTTCTTATAAAATTTGCAGTATGGATACATTTAAAGATTTACAAATGATCCGGGTCCTTGCTTCTGGACAGACTGTGGGTACAACTGTGCCCCGCAACCTGTCAGTCTTCGTCTGCTCCCTCCCCACGTAGAGCCTAGTTCCAGCCTCCTACAATGACGGAGGATTTCTGCATGTAAGCTGGAGTACTCTCTGTCCAATGACAGAGCTCCAGCTTACATGGAGAAATCCTCCATCATCACAGGATGTTGTATCAAGACGCTAGGCAGAGGAAGATTGACAGACTGCGGTGCAGAGATGTACGGTAACCGCAGTCTATCAGGAAGGACCCGGATCATTTTTAAAACATTTAATTTAGCCATACCACAAATGTTATAAGAAATTAAAACAACTGTTCAAGCGAATAGCTATATTAAAGTTAATTATGACACAGACTTGTATAGTGGTGATCGATCCCATTTAAATAATTTTTGTGGTGAAACATGAAGAGTAGAAGACAGAGAGGAGTTAGGAAGCATCTGAATGGCAAAAGTAGTAATGTGTGAAGGTGGAAACGGTTAAAGAAAAGGTGTATGACACACTGCGTCTAATGTTTAACCCTTTGAGTGCCATTGAGGTACATGCCTCTGATACTGAGATGGTTAAATGGATTTTTTTAACCTACTGAATGATAAAGAGGTCTCCAACACATTTGCATCGTGATGCACTTGAGACCTCTGCAGAATTCAAGGGGTTAAAAGATTATAACCAGTGGTAATGATTTCAAGATGGAGGAAGCCTCTTACATCCAGATGCTGGATCCATGAAGTAGCCTTCCAGCTGCCATGGGTGACTAATTAATGTTTATTACTCAGCAGTACTGTTCTTTTTAAGCATTTCCTCCTTCTTAGCCTGCAGGTGGCGCTGTACAGGTGGCTCTTCTCCTTGAGGTGTGTGTTATAATTGCAGGCGTCATATTAACAAAACCTGTATATGGACGTCTGAAGGTTTTTTTTTGTATACATAAGATATATATGTATAGAATGTTTCACTACCATTATGCAGACCAAACAAGATCAAAAAAAGAACCCAAAAAACTGTTTCTTACTCACCTCTACTGATATGTATAGGGGTTTCCTCCTCCTCGACCAGCAGATGGCACCATACATAGGGCTCTTCTCCTTGCTCAATCCGTTTCACAACTGAAGGCTTCACATTGACCAAACCTGCACAAATACATTTAAACGGCTTCAACGATCAACATCTTCTGCCAAGAGGAACTCTGATGTTTTAAAAAAACAATTCTTTAAAATACTGAAAAATATAAAATACTTTTAAAATTTGACTAATTTACGATATATATATATTTCTTTTTATTTACAATTATGGTAATATCGTCTTACCTAGACATGTAACCATCTGGTAATTGTCCATCATCACCTCCCTGTAAAGATCCTTCTGTTCTTCTTGTAGACAATCCCACTCGTCCTTGGAGAAGTAAACTGCAACTTCATCAAACTCACATTGTTTCTAAAAATAAGAAATAAAACCTTCAATCTTATGAAACTGGGGTATCAAACTGATTAGATTCAGAGAGTAGCTCAAGAGTGTTGAAGTTTAGTCAAAGGCTACAAACAGGTCAGAATGAATTTCCCTGCTTGATCACAGGCGGCACAGTCAAAATGAACGAGATGTCTCTAGCACCCACTGGGTTAACTTAGACTTAAAGGTGAACTATCACCCTTATACAAGTTTGGCACATAATTATCTTCATATACGGATATGCTGTAATAGTTGTTTTATGTTCTTATAGTATGCATGCTATGGCGAAATTTAACGTTATAAAAAGAAGCCTGGGACTTAGTTCCGGACAGACTGTGGGTACAACACTGCACTGCAGCCTGTCAATCTATGTCTGTTCCCCTCCCCACGTAGAGCCTCGTTCCAACCTCCTCCTATGACGGAGGATTTCTCCATGTAAGCTGGCGTACTCTCTAGCCAATGAGACTGCTCCAGCTTACATGGAGAAATCCTCTATCATTGGAGGAGGTTGGAACAGGAGCTACACGGGGAGGGGGTAGACAAAGACTGACAGGCTGCGGGGCAGAGTTGTAACCACAGTCTGTCCGGAAGTAAGGCCCAGGCTCCTTTTTATAACTTTAAATTACACCATAGCATGCATACTATAAGAACATAAAGCACCTATCATAGCTTATCGCTACATGAAGATAATTATGCGCCAAACTTGTATAGTGGTGATAGTTTAAATCCAGGCCTTTTGTGGGCATTTAGGACTTAACTCTAGGTGCTGCTTGGCCCGAGTATATTCCCCTTAGCAAAAGTCCTAAGCACAACCCTCCAGCCTTTAGGAGGTTATAGACAGACATGCATAACCAATATCTACTAGTCCCTGACCATTCCAGGCAAGTGGAAGAAACATTCACAATGACTAATTAGATCAGCGATGAATCTCAATCATTCAGTCAAGAGACCAATGCTGTTTTTATTGGGAAATCAAATAATAGAATAAAAATTGCCCAATATAATATAAAATAGACACTATCTAGAAATCTCACGAGTGAAACACAACATTTTCATATATTATCTTGGAGAGCCATTTTGTGTTCCTGACTTCTGGAGATACTTTTGAAGTACCTGAGTGGAGACAGGGTATATTTTCATCTGCGCTTTTGTCAGCATTACCTACAGCTGAACATTTGGTTTGCAAGTACCAATTTGACATTTTATCTTCACTTTTGAAATTTGCTTAATATACTACACTATTTGGAGCCTCCTTCTTGTAGTTATTTCATGGTGTGATGTTTTGGAGAGAGCGGTTCTAGAGGTGCGGCCCATAAGTACTTACTGAAGATAGTAGAGATTGAGGGCAGCTCAGAATTTCCCTTGATTGCCTGATTTTCTGTCCGGCATATAAGTGTACAGACAGCGTATTTGTTTGGAAGTATAACTCTCTGTGGGTGTTAATGGTGACGGCCTGAAAACCAGTGATTCAACACAGGGGGCGCCTCTTGTCTCTCTTTCTTGTATCTTTTTAGAGAATCATTCTACACAGAAATTATTCCTAGTGGTCGTTGGGATTTTCTGATAAGTTTAAGGTAATTGGGGGTTTATTATTAGGATATGTCCAAGTTACTTCCAGCTCTGACCTGTTGCTATTACCACAGGACAGCTCCGGCCTGTTGCTGTTACCACAGGACAGCTCCGGCCTGTTGCTGTTACCACAGGACAGCTCCGGCCTGTTGGGGGCACTGTAGTACAGAGCTGACAACCTGTGATCTTTGTGTCATAAAATACAATTATTCTAATCCAGGTTTTTACTAATCTTTTGCCTTGAGACATCCTTAGACCAGAAGTAGGCAATCATTGGCTCTCCATCTGTTGAGGACTACAACACTCATCACCACCATCAGCTGGTGGATAGTTGTGGATGATGGGAGTTGTAGTGTCCAACAGCTGAAGAGTCAAAGTTTGCCTACCCCTGATGTAGACAAACACATTGATAAATGCAAGGCAAATTCCAAAATGAATGTACACAAAAACATACCAGGTCACTGTCATTAGGCTCCTTTTTTAATGATGAATTTTTGACTGCATCTGTTGTGCAGTCTGGCTGGTTCTCCAAGTTATTGATCATGGATTTCTGCTGCATTGAGGTGGAGTCCAGTTCCTGGGACTTTACATCATGTCCAAGTGTGGATTCATGGGTACATAGTGCAGGAGTCAGGGACAAGTGATCATGTTCTTCTGTGCAAGACCCTCCTTCCCAATCCATCTCATACTCAGGCCACTGTATACACTTGTCTGCTGTGGTAAGCTGTAGGTCCATTGATGTGCCAACATCAACCATGTGTACAGATGTGCTGTAATCAGTGCCCGTGCTGGCATTTGTCACACTATAACAGGAGCTGGTCTGTGTGGTTCCATTCCTCACTCGATGGTAGAGATCAGTGTGTGTACATAAGTCCTTTGTGACTGGAGCTGATGAACAGGAAACATTTGGCTCTCCAACAACCTGGGCTGGGGAATGGTGTCCTACTAAAGGATCTGACTGAGGTCTCCTGCATTGTGGATGGATATTGTTCACTTTAGTAGCAGATGGCAATTCCTTGCCCAGGGAAATTGTTGGCACAACATGAGTTAAGCTTATTCTACTGCCTTGAGTGTTACAGGTTTGTGAGGCTAAATGGGCAGAGCAGAGGAGAAAAACCTCAGTTCTCTTTTCATCCAAGATTTGCTGCATAAATGAGTTAGGGTCTTGATATTCCTGCCCGATCTGCTTCAGCCACTGATTTATTTTGTCCAGATTATGGGGGAAGAAATGCATTGTCCCTGCTCTAGAACCAGCCGCCTCATCTAGGATATCCTGACAGGCGGTTCCAATACACTATATGATGGCTTCATTCTGTAAAACACAAGCATATATCTTAAAAATGAAGACCTAATAATGTTCTCAACATCTCCTGCTTGTTGCTTCATTTACTGAATACTTTCCGCTATTATTAAATATCTCTGTAAAAAAAAAACAGAATTTGTGACTATTGGTGTTCTTTCCAGTATTATGTCTTCAGCATGGGTGACATAACTAAAACAAGATCTCTGAGCTGATGCCACCTATGTGAAAGGGCTCCAACACTAGCTGCTTATTCTTAGAACCCCTTAAGGTCCAATTAGTTGAACTCCACTCTGGTCCTTAATGTGTGAACGAGACAGAGCAATCCTCAATCAAAAACATATCATAGTGTATAATGAAGTATACACATTATGTATGTATATATATATATTTATATATATATAAGACAGTCTGGTGGGGGTTGGAAGCACTCGCTCTTAAGAGATCTACTGCCCAGGTGCACGACCCTCAAGTGAATAGCAACAGAAAACAGAGAGGGAGGCAGCACCAGTGGATCTTCATGAAAAATATTTAATGATGCTTGAAATGCAAAACAAAAAGTCAGGTCAACGTTTCAGTCCTGCCGAAACCGATACGTTGACCTGACTTTTTGTTTTGCATTTCAAGCATCATTAAATATTTTTCATGAGGACCCACTGGTGCTGCCTTCCTCTCTGTATATATATATATATATATATATATATATATATATATATATATATATATATATATATATATATATATAGGTAAGAAGGAGGCAGCACCAGTGGGTCTTCTTAATTATATTTATTTTTAGGCACAAAGGTAATAAATATGGTCGATGTTTCAGTACGATAAATAGGACCTTTATCAAGACAATGTGTGTATATATATATATATATATATATATATATATATATATATATGTATGTATGTAAGTCCAATACAAAAATAAACAAAAGGATTATTACATACTGCTATGCTCATTTGGCATATACAGAACTGGACTTCCACGACTATACTAACTAAATGTTATATATAATACACATACATACAAAAGGTTTCCTTGAGGTCTGAAAATCGTTTGGCTTTGAGTAATAACCCGATATTTTTACCATAACTCTTGAGTGCTGAACCTACTTTTCTTCTTGGGTCCCAGGGTGAAGGTATTTGTGCGTGTGTATTATGTATACATACATACGTAGATAGATACATACACGCATGCATAATACCTGTTTTGTTATGGTGATCTAGAGTAAAGGAGAATCATAAATGTAATGCAGTACTGTATATGCGACATATGCATTCACAATCATACTGTCATCCAACTTTTGAGAATATGAAACCTTATCTTCTTTGGGTTCCCATATAATTCCTTTTATCACCTGGATCAAAGCTTATATAAGATAGTTAAATGCATCTTATGACTCAGACATCATAACATTCTTCCTTATACCCGCGTCGATGAGTGATGAAGTCATCAGCGTCCTATCTCCATAGAGACGGAAATCTGTCACTTTGCTTCAAACACTTCCCCCACTGTCATCTCAATCTGCGTTCAGCTGGATCACTTTCCCTTACACACACTAATAATTTTAACATGCAGTGTCGTCACTTCCGGTTCAAACAGGAAGCGAAATCGCTGGAGCCTTAACTTTCCAGTTTCTTCAAAAGAGGAGTATTACAGTGATGTTATAGCTGTCAGTGTGACTGCGCCCCCTAGGGTCTAGTTGATTGTTTAACCCCTTAAGGACAAGAGGAGAGTTCTTTACCCTTTGAGTGCTAGACAAGTATCCAACGTATGGTTGGACACCTCTCTGGCACATAATGGTTAAGGAATGCTTATTAACCCCTTAGCGACAATGAACTTACCAGGTAAGTCATGAAAAAATGTCACTTAGTGACAGACGACTTACATGGTAAGTCCAGGAAGTCATTCGCTATAATGGAAAAAAAAACCCTTGTCATTAACCCCTTCACGACAATGGACGTACATGTACGTCCTCTGTGACTGTCACTTAGTGACAGAGGACGTACATCTACGTCCAGGAAATCCGGATCCCCGCGCGGCTGCACGCCGTTCGGGGACTCCGGATTCTTCTGAGGAAAAAAAAAAAAAAAGTTAGACGGGCGTTAAGTGACGGCCGCGTCTGCACGTGGCCGTCACTAAGGGGTTAAGTGTCGGCCATGTGCGCGCACGGCCGGTCACTAAGGGGTTAATCTTTTATTGCTCAAGGCACCTGTAACTCACAGTACTTCTTTTCGGGTCACCCCTAACATTTTTCAAGCCAATTGCATGCCTGGAAACTCTTAGGGCTTTACGTAAATCTCAGGGTGAAGGACCTAATTCTCAGGGTGACAATATACCAACCAACCAGTGTTCCTCTTTAGGAGATATTAGGGGTCCATTCCTCCCAAGTGTTCCTCTTTTGGAGAGACGGTCCATCTTTGAGACCCCAATCCCTCTTTCCCACGCTGGGGTCCCTCTTTTTAGGAGATCAGACTGTGTGGCAGGTATTTAAAGGGATAGTATTAGTTAAAAATGACTAATCCCTATGTTAAAGCCCTTCAATAAAGATGAAAAATGCCCCCAGCGGCATCTCTCAAACCGCTTAAAAAGTTCGCCCCTGGCTGACGTCAGCATTCTAGCTGAGAGCAGCCGGCAGCTCTGCACCAGAGCCGAGATCGTGTTAAAAAAGAAGAAATCCATCACTAAAAAGGTCTTATACATGTTCTTGGTTTGCAAGTGAAGGATTTATTTTTTATTAATGCGATCTCGGCTCTGCTGCAGAGCCGCAGACGGTCCCGGGACCAGATTCCCAGGCTGTAAGCTAGAATGCGGACGGCAGCCAGGGGCGAACTTTGAAAGCGGTTATCCCTCAAACCATAAGGGTTTGAGAGATGCCGCTGGGGGCATTTTTCATCTTTATCGAAGGGCTTTAACATAGGGATTAGTCTTTTTTAAGTAATACTATCCCTTTAAATGGACCACAGCAATAAAATTCACATTAAAGTTCATTTAAACTGCTGTATATGTGTTTATTAATTAGTCTGCATAAATAAGATACTGTGGTCTTGCTCTAAATTATTTATTAACCCCTTAAGGACCGGGAAAATCTGAGGTGGATTTCACTTAAGGACCGGGGCAATTCTGACCTTTTTGACTATGTCTTTGTTCAACAGTGTTTTCCCTCTAAGTCTTTTATCCCACCCCCATAAATTATATACTGTTTTTTAAGCACAGATAGGGCTTTCATTTGATACCCTCCTTATATGGATAACCCACCATTTACTTTATTAAAATTTTAAAAAAATGTAAAAAAACACACCATTTTTATTTTTTCCCTTGGGATCAGTTGGGCACAAAGGGTTACATTTTTATGGCGACTGCATGAAAGGTATGACCAGTCAGTCATACCTACAAAATGTGCAGTTTAAAGTGGCCACTGTCCCCCCCTTGGGTGAAAATCCCCATGTCCCTTTTTCCCCACCCTATTTTGACACTTTTTTTATCCGTGATATTTGGCGGTGTGTATAAGTGTATTACATGGCTCCACAACAATCACACTTCCAATATGGTTTAATGAGATGAGTTTTTTTTTTTAATAAAATATTTTTGTAAAAAAAAAAGGTGTTACTTTTTTTTTTTTTTTTTTATTTAAAAAACACATCATTGTAGGTCAGAAATTGACCTGCATTTAGCAAGCATCTGACACCAGCAGTGAAGGGGTTAATACCCCCAGCTGTTATATTTTCGTTTGCCACTAGGTGTCTCCTGTCTACTTCTGTCTCCCTTACTTTGATAGCAAGGGAGACAGAGGCAAACGAGACACGCACAGACAGCATGCTTTCTGTGCTGCCTCTGTCTGTCACTATGCCGGCACATGTGATTGCTGCTACGGCGATCACATGAACCGGCACAAGCAAGAAGGGCTGAGACTGAACGCCCCAGTCTCGGAGCGCTCAGTCTCAGCCTGGTATTAATGATAGCAGCGTGCACGGAGGCACGCTGCTATCATTTAAGCCATGATGGTCCTGGTACGTCATTGGTCCTTAACTCAAATCCAGGCATGACGTGCCAGGACCGTCAAGGGTCCTTAAGGGGTTAAGCTACACAAACAAATGTCAATAGCTCATGAAATAACCTAAAAAATATTGTCAACGCCCCGGCATCACCAAACAAAAGTGTTCTTCTCTGGCCATTTGAAATGTTAGGAGGTATGGGGTGAGAGCTCTCAGTGTTACCAAATATATGATGAGCTGCACTATTTTTTAGTCTCTAAATTGGTGAAACTTATACCAGAGAGGTAAATGGAGAAGTCCTGCTTGTCTTGTGTGTGTGTTTGAGCAGTGAGATCTCTGAGTTGCAGTGTGTTGGAGGTTCCTTGAGGACTGATTGATGCACCCCTCAGAGCAAGCAGGTAAATATCAACTAGAATGCATGTTTCTGGGAGATTTAAAGGGATAGTAATACTTCAATTTAAACTGCAGCTTCAAGTCTTCTTTATATATTTTTAAATATATAATTCTATATTTGATTGCTTACAGTGTTGTAGTTCAAACGCTATTCCTGCAGAAAGGTTCCCCCTTCTGGCCGCCTCCCCTAAGATCTTGAATCGGTTGTGGGACCAAACAGATGCAGCCAGGGACAGTCTTCACACAGTAAGTATAAGGAAAACCCTGAGCCCCTTGACGAAGGAGGCAGGATTTTCCTTTTGCATACTGAAGATTGTCTCTCGACGCGTTTCCTCCGGACCAGACTGAGAGTATCAGTGACGTGGCCAGAAAGGGGGGCCTTCCTGCAAGAATAGTGTTTGAACTACAGTATTGTAAGTAACTAAATATACCGCGGCAGAAATCGTACCTGGGCAGGGCATCACCAACCACATTTACATCATTTCATGAAATATTAACACCTCTTTGTGTAACTGAAAAAATGATTTAGAGCAAGACCATTTTATTTACACAGAAACTAATTTATAAATACAGATATTGAAGTTTAAACAAACAGCAGTTTGAGTTTTATTGTTATGGAGCAAAGTGATACACTTCTATACACACACCACACAGTCTGATCTACTAAACACAGGGACACCAGGGTGATACACTTCTATACACACCACACAGTCTGATCTCCTAAACACAGGGACACCAGGGTGATACACTTATATACACACCACACAGTCTGATCTCCTAAATACAGGGACACCAGGGTGATACACTTCTATACACACCACACAGTCTGATCTCCTAAACACAGGGACACCAGGGTGATACACTTCTATACACACCACACAGTCTGATCTCCTAAACACAGGAACACCAGGGTAATACACATCTATACACACCACACAGTCTGATCTCCTAAACACAGGGACACCAGGGTGATACACTTCTATACACACCACACAGTCTGATCTCCTAAATACAGGGACACCAGGGTGATACACTTCTATACACACCACACAGTCTGATCTCCTAAACACAGGGACACCAGGGTGATACACTTATATACACACCACACAGTCTGATCTCCTAAATACAGGGACACCAGGGTGATACACTTCTATACACACCACACAGTCTGATCTCCTAAACACAGGGACACCAGGGTGATACACTTCTATACACACCACACAGTCTGATCTCCTAAACACAGGAACACCAGGGTAATACACATCTATACACACCACACAGTCTGATCTCCTAAACACAGGGACACCAGGGTGATACACTTCTATACACACACCACACAGTCTGATCTACTAAACACAGGGACACCAGGGGGATACACTTCTATACACACACCACACAGTCTGATCTACTAAACACAGGGACACCAGGGGGATACACTTCTATACACACACCACACAGTCTGATCTACTAAACACAGGGACACCAGGGTGATACACTTCTATACACACCACATAGTCTGATCTCCTAAACACAGGGACACCAGGGTGATACACTTATATACATATCACACAGTCTGATCTCCTAAATACAGGGACACCAGGGTGATACACTTATATACACACCACATAGTCTGATCTCCTAAACACAGGGACACCAGGGTGATACACTTCTATACACACCACACAGTCTGATCTCCTAAACACAGGAACACCAGGGTAATACACATCTATACACACCACACAGTCTGATCTCCTAAACACAGGGACACCAGGGTGATACACTTCTATACACACACCACACAGTCTGATCTTCTAAACACAGGGACACCAGGGTGATACACTTCTATACATACCACATAGTCTGATCTCCTAAACACAGGGACACCAGGGTGATACACTTATATATACACCACACAGTCTGATCTCCTAAACACGGGGACACCAGGGTGATACACTTATATACACACCACACAGTCTGATCTCCTAAACACAGGAACACCAGGGTGATACACTTCTATACACACCACACAGTCTGATCTCCTAAACACAGGGACACCAGGGTGATACACTTATATACACCACACAGTCTGATCTTCTAAACACAGGGACACCAGGGTGATACACTTATATACACACCACACAGTCTGATCTCCTAAACACAGGGACACCAGGGTGATACACATATACACACACCACACAGTCTGATCTTCTAAACACAGGGACACCAGGGTGATACACTTCTATACACACCACACAGTCTGATCTCCTAAACACAGGGACACCAGGGTGATACACTTATATACACACCACACAGTCTGATCTCCTAAACACAGGAACACCAGGGTGATACACTTATATACACACCACACAGTCTGATCTTCTAAACACAGGGACACCAGGGTGATACACTTATATACACCACACAGTCTGGTCTTCTAAACACAGGGACACCAGGGTGATACACTTATATACACACACCACACAGTCTGATCTTCTAAACACAGGGACACCAGGGTGATACACTTATATACGCACCACACAGTCTGATCTCCTAAACACAGGAACACCAGGGTGATACACTTATATACACACACCACACAGTCTGATCTTCTAAACACAGGGACACCAGGGTAATACACTTATATACACACCACACAGTCTGATCACCTAAACACAGGGACACCAGGGTGATACACTTATATACGCACCACACAGTCTGATCTCCTAAACACAGGGACACCAGGGTGATACACTTCTATATACACCACACAGTCTGATCTCCTAAACACAGGGACACCAGGGTGATACACTTATATACACACCACACAGTCTGATCTCCTAAACACAGGGACACCAGGGTGATACACTTATATACACACCACACAGTCTGATCTCCTAAACACAGGGACACCAGGGTGATACACTTATATACACACAGTCTGATCTCCTAAACACAGGGACACCAGGGTGATACACTTATATACACACCACACAGTCTGATCTCCTAAACACAGGGACACCAGGGTGATACACTTATATACGCACCACACAGTCTGATCTCCTAAACACAGGGACACCAGGGTGATACACTTCTATACACACACCACACAGTCTGATCTTCTAAACACAGCGACACCAGGGTGATACACTTATATACGCACCACACAGTCTGATCTCCTAAACACAGGGACACCAGGGTGATACACTTCTATATACACCACACAGTCTGATCTCCTAAACACAGGGACACCAGGGTGATACACTTATATACACACCACACAGTCTGATCTCCTAAACACAGGGACACCAGGGTGATACACTTATATACACACCACACAGTCTGATCTTCTAAACACAAGGACACCAGGGTGATACACTTACATACACACCACACAGTCTGATCTCCTAAACACAGGGACACCAGGGTGATACACTTATATACGCACCACACAGTCTGATCTTCTAAACACAGAGACACCAGGGTGATACACTTACATACACACCACACAGTCTGATCTCCTAAACACGGGGATACCAGGGTGATACACTTACATACACACCACACAGTCTGATCTCCTAAACACAGGGACAGCAGGGTGATGCACGTATATGCACACCACACAGTCTGATCTCCTAAACACAGGGACACCAGGGTGATACACTTATATACACACCACACAGTCTGATCTCCTAAACACAGGGACACTAGGGTTATACACTTATATACACACCACACAGTCTGATCTCCTAAACACAGGGACACCAGGGTGATACACTTATATACACACACCACACAGTCTGATCTCCTAAACACAGGGACACTAGGGTTATACACTTATATACACACCACACACCAGGGAATGAGGGACAGAGGTATTTAAGCCTCAAATAGGCACTGTCCCTCCTAAAGGAGGACACCTGGTAGGTATGCAGAATAAACAAAGTATATTCTGCAGAACACATTCCATAAATATATACTTGAGACTTAAAATTCACGTTTCCTCTAAGTATTCATAGACAAACTGGGCACCATAAGCTGGAATTCAGGACACACCAAAGCATACCAAATCTCAGTCTACGAGAACCAGATCATTCTGTCCCACAGTTATGTCCCTCTCTTTAGAGATCAAACTGCATGGTGTGTGTATATAAGTGTATCCCATTGTCCACAGCAATAAAACTCACATTATTTTTTGTTTAAACTTCAGTATACATTTAAAAATTAGTCTGTGTAAATACAATAGTGTAGACTTTCTCTAAATCATTCACTTAGACAGGAAGGTGTAACTATCCAAACATTTATCAGTATTAGACACTAATCTCCAATTCATTGCATAGAATCCATGATAGGATGCTTCTTTTGTATGGACATGACTTTTAATGTGGACCAGGCAGTCACAGAAGCTGCATAGGAAATTTCTACAAGTGGGGCCATCTTGCATCATTGAGTTAATTCACTCATCAGTCATTTCCATCATCCAGTTTCTTCCATCTGTCATCATAAATTTCCATTTCATTTCGGACATATTCCATACATCAGATAAGTAGTTTATTTTATATGCATCAACTGAGAATTATTCCGTAAGTGGGATTACATGTTATAGCCATCTGCAGGCAAGGACTTTTAGAGACATATTTGTGGACTATATTTGCAATTTAGCATAGTTTCATGCATTGGTTTTTATTAGTCTTTGCACTGATATGTTCACACATAGATTTCATTTTTTCATATACATATATTCTTTATTACACTTGTTGTTGGCTGTGTTTTTAGTTTGCTTGGGATTCTAGTGGTCCAATCCCGAATATCTTGAGCATACTGCTTCAGTGCAACTGTCTTTATCTGAGTCCCATTTGTTACAGATAGGGCCCTGTCTTAATGATCCTTTATCTGAAACCACCTGTTATACACCCAGCTTGTCATTATTATTTATCCAAGTGTTTTGAGGATTCTTTTAGATTCCAAAGAAAATAAACAGAGACATGCACATTATTATATTTAATCACATATTTTATTAGCACTAATCATAGCAATAAGCATGATACTTATCAGCGCATGATCTCAGCACGTATGGAAGAGCAATGCTCATTGTCTTTAGGACACTATATAATGCCTGTCGGAGAGTCTCTCTCCATTAATGAGTAAAGCTGACAAAAATTCAGCTCTCAGGATAAAGTAAATTAAGGTTAGTAATTGCCTAAAGTGGGAAATAGTCAGCTCATAAGACAAAGCATATTAAGGTTAGGTACGTGCCAAAAATGAGGGACCTAGGCATTGGTGGCAAGCTTAGCATTCTATGGCCATATGATGTGACTAAATCCTCATCCTATATAATAATTCGCTAAGTTGTGTGTATCGCCCGACATGCGCAGTAGACACTGCTGCACGTGCGGCAGTCATGCGTGTAACGGGCTGTTCAACTAGTCTTTAATATAGCAGTGATATGCAGACACAATGCCGCACTAAAGGGTTAATGGTAATGAAAATATGGATGTGTACCAATATTTTGTGTATTTGCTTTTACGTATGGGAGAGCCCCTGATAATTCTGACCACTACTCATACAATTCCCAAGTTCATGTACACGGCAAACAGCGTTCCAGTTGAAACTCTGAAAAAGCCCCTACAGCACCTAGCAATTTATACCCTCTATATCCATATCCTGATCAGGATGCTTTAACCGATCAGGTTTCATGGTTGATGTCAACAACCTACATCACAATTACATGCCCAGCTTGTGCTCTGCTGCGAGGTTTAAAGTGAACACCTATGTCACCACCATCATGTTCTGCAGGCTGCAAACTCAGCGAATCTTATTATTGCTGCATGGCCTTGAAGCTGTTACAACTGTAACATAATGAAGGCCATGCACAGAACGCTTCTAATAAACATATGCACAGGTTTGTAAGAAATACATTAAACCCTGATTATGAAACACAAGAACCCCTGATTAACCACTTCTTGCTTGGGATGGGACCATATTTTGTACATCCACATACACCAAGATTACAGTTTGCTGGCAAAGATTGCAGTGGCTTCCCAATTGCTCTGATTCCTGCTGCATGTTAAAGTGGATCTATCACATATAGATATCTACTGCTCATTAGATAGAGCATTTAGCGAAAAAGTTTAATATGTTAGTCATTTTTGAAGAAGAAAAAAAAACAAAAAACGTTATCTGGGCAAAAATTCAAGTTTGAAATGTGCCCATCAGCCTACTTCCTGCTTGCAGCATTACCTCTGCTCCTGTCCCGCTACCCAGCATCCTCCATTGACGGAGGCTTTCTTTCTCTAAGCTGGAACGATCTCATTGGCAGAGATCGATATCTAGCCAATGAGATTGCTCCAGCTTAGAGACAGACATCCTCCATCATCATAGCAGCCTCTGTGCGGCAAGCAGCTTGCCGCAGAGGCAAGCAGCAGTAGGCTGCTGGGCACCCTTTTAAACTTTAATTTTTGTGTAGATAACGGGTCTTTTTAAAAAATGACTAACATATTAAACTTTTTTGCCAAATGCTCTATCTAATGAGCATTAGATATCTATATGTGACAGATCCACCTTAAGTCCCTCCTTTGACTTCAGCTTCAAACAAAATAATCCCTGTGCTTCTACAGACTTTAAAGGGATAGTAATGTTTCATAATAAAAGCAGCTCTAATTAATCATCATAGTATTTGGATTTTGGAGAGTGTTATTTCAATTCTGTCAGAGTTGTAGTTCAAGAGTAATTAAATGACAAAGTATCCCTCTCCCGCCCCTTTTACTGATGTAACACTGTTCAGCCAGATCAGAAGGGAGGTGCCCGGGTAGACTGCAGAGAGGGACAATCTTCAATTAAGATAAGGGAAAAACCTGAAAAACTTGTCAAGGGGGGCAGGGCTTTCATCGTTCTCATAGGAAGAAGATTGTCCCCTGCTGTTATCTGTCTGGTCTATGGACTGCATTCCACATCTGAGAAGAGATGGCTTACACTAGGTAAAAGGGGCGGGAGGGGAAACTTTGCTGGTGAATATCTCTCAACCCTTAAAGGTTTGAGAAATAAGACTTATATCGTTCTTCATGTTTTTTTAATGCCTACAAAATAAAATAAAGAAAAATCGAAGTATTACTATCCCTTTAACTAGGCTCGCCTGCAGTACCTGGAGCCAATACGATAGAGTTTAGCACTCTTCCCTCCCAATGTACTCCTAATCTGGTAGTTGGAAATCCTGCACTCCTAAACCAAGTTCCAACAAGGTGCAACTTCAGCACCCTTTCACTGTCTACAACTCTGAATCAGTTTGGGAATTATACCAAAGTATAAGACCTGAAGGTTACATGAACCATGGATTTTTATAGTCATAGAATATTAGTTGTTATGTGCAGACGATTCCGATCAGGTACTTCCCTGTACAATGTCTTTATACTTAGTGAGAAAATATTCCTCATATTCATAGAATTACAGATGGTTTCCCTGCTCTGTGCATTTTCTGAGGCTGGTGTAACATGAAGATCTGGGGCAACAAACTGAGTCATGTGGGTTAAATAATTCATATAGATTTAAACAGATATTTTAACCCCTTGAATGCTGCTGAGGTCTCCAATGGATTGTTTTGTAACATCCTGGAATTGTCTTTAGCATTCAACCAGTTAAAAGCTCCATTTATATCAATGGGAACTTTTTAAAGTGATAGTAATGTTTCACAAAAACAGCAGCTCCAATTAATCTTCATAGCAACTCAGCCATAGAGAGTGTTATTTCATTACTGTCAGAGTTGTAGTACAAGAGTAATTGAATGATAAAGTATCCCCCTCCCGCCCCTTTTACCTAGGGTAAGCTGCCCCCCCCCCTCAGATGGGGGATGTGGTCCGCAGCAAGGGACAATCTTTTTACTGTGAGCATAAGGAAAACGCTGCCTCCCTTGACAGGTTTTTCCTTATGATCACTGAAGATTGTCCCTCTCTGCAATCCATCCGGACAGTCTTGCTGCTCTGAGGTGAGCAGTGTTACATCAGTAAAAGGGGCGGGAGGAGAATATTTTATCATTCAATTACTCTTGAACTACAAATCTGACAGAATTGACTCTCCAAATCCCAAATACTATGATGATTCATTAGAGCTGCTTTTATTAAGAAACATTACTATCCCTTTAAATCTGAAGTGCAAATGGTTTTCCCCAGAATTGCTTTCATTCTTCATCATACTTTAGCCTCTCTGAGCCTAGCGAGATATCTCATTTACAAAGTGCACTTATTTTTTATCAGCGTCAGTATTTTGAAGCATAATTCCCAAATGAGTTTTTTGATGCGCAATAAGATTTTGTTTACGGTCATAACTTTTTTCCACAATCTGGACATGGGAATCATTTCTTTTTTACTAAGTGAGTCCTTTTATGTTTAGATAACGTTGAACTACTGCTAAACGATTTGTCACATATCGAACATACAAAAGGTCTCTCTCCTGTATGGATTCTTTGATGAGTCACAAGATCAGACTTTGTAAGAAATCCTTTCCCACATTCGGCACAAGGGAATGGTCTCACTGCTGCATGATCTCCCTGATGTCTAGTAAGATATGAACGTTGGGCAAAACTTTTCCCACAATCAGAACAAGTATATGGTCGCTCTCCCTTGTGATTTCTCTCGTGTACAACAAGAAGTGGTTTAGAAGTAAAAGATTTTTCACAATAAGTACATGCAAATGGTTTCTCTCCTGTGTGAATACGTAGGTGTTTTTCAAACGCTGCCTTTACGATAAAACTCTTTCCGCATTCAGAGCACAGATAAGGTTTATCTGCAGTGTGAAACCTCTGATGACTGACAAGATATGGTTTACTGACAAAACACTTTCCACAAACAGAACATTCAAATGGTTTCTTTTCACTGTGGATTTTCTGGTGATTGAGAAGGTATGATCTATAAGCAAAATGCATCCCACATTCAGAACATGTAAATGTTCTCTCACCGGCGTGAATTCTCTGATGTACAAGGAGATGTGATTTTTGTTTATAACAGTTTCCACATTCATGACATGCAAATGTTCTGTCTTGGGTATGAGTTCCTTGATGTGTAATAAGCTGTGCATTCTTTTTAAAGCATTGCCCACATTCAGAACATACAAATGGTTTCTCTCCTGTGTGAATTCTTGCATGCAACGTAAGCAATGACTTCCGATTGAAGCATTTGCCACATTCAGAACATGAAAATGGTCTCTCCCCTGTATGAGTCCTGTGATGTAAGACAAGATCTGATTTTTGATAGAAACCTTTCCCACATTCTGGGCATGCAAAAGTCCTCTCCCCTGTATGAATCTTTTGATGTTTACGAAGCACTGATTTCCATTTGAAGCATTTTCCACATTCAGAACATTCATAAGGCCTTTCTCCTGTATGGACGACTTGATGTTTAAGGAGCATTGATTTCTGTCTGGAACTTTTCTCACGTTCAGAACATGATAAGAGTTTCTCTCCTGTATGGTGTTGTTGATGTAGTGAAATATGTGACACTGAGGTGAAGCTTGAATGTTTTCCTGTAAGAAAAATCCCAAAAACTTAAAGGGGCAATAAACATTAATTAGACTATATCTGTGCATTGTTCTGATAGCTTGAGATGAAAATGTTTTGCTGTCATGTGACTCTACTGATATTGACATCTAAGGAAATTTTGTGGCTGTGACACCCATCTATTCACAGTCAGGAATAGCAACAGCTCTACCTGGCTGCAAATAATCTTGAATAAAATGTTTCCTCTGCAATACCATTTGACCAAAACATCTCCCAATTTTGGAAGCATCCTTATTTACTTACTCAGCAGAAAAAAAATATATAAATATTTTTATAATAAGGGTTTACTCCATTATTTTTAAAAGAACACCCAAGCATATACTGTAACCCTTTAAATGCCAGAGGGGCCCTCTGGCATTCAAAGGGTTACATCTTTTTGTGTTGAACTGAGAAAAGCACAAAAAAAGGGAGAAGATGACAGGGAGTAGCTGAAAGGGATAGTAATGTCTTAAAGATATAAAAAGTAATATTGTAGTGCAGAAAATAAGAAATCCATTGATGCTATTCCTATCTCTCAAACCTTTATGGTTTATGATAGAGCGTTCTAAAGCCCCCCCCCCCTTTCTCCTGACATCAGCTGTAAGCTGACAGCAGGAGAACCTGGTCTGGGGATTGACAGACGGCTCTTCGGCAGAGCCGAAATAACATAAATTAAAAATAAATACTTCATTGGAACGGTCTACAAAGTGTGCCTGGTTGAAGTATGAAAGGGGAACTACCACTCCGCAATAACTTTACATTAATTAATTCTTCATCTGGCGACTAGCTGCTTAGTAGCGCTAGTCGCCAGAAATATTACCTAGTTTCAAAGATTTTCCAGTTATTCGGAGGCTGACAGTAGCAGAAAGCACGGACATCTTGCCGGCTCCAAAAGGGACTGACAGCGCAGGCGCACGGACGTCACTATGAAGAGATGTCCGTGCTTCCTGCTACTGTGAGCCTCTGAAAAACTGGAAAATCTTTGAAACTACATAATATTTCTGGTGACTAGCGCTACTAAGCAGCTAGTCGCCAGATGAAGAATTAATTAATGTAAAGTTATTGCAGGGTGGTAGTTCCCCTTTAAGTATTTCTTTTTCATTCGTGCTATTTCGGCTCTGCTGAAGAGCATCCTTGAGTCAGCCGACTTGGATCTCCGTCTGTCAGCTTTACAGCTGACATCAGGGAGGGGGAAACTTTAGAACGTTCTATCTTAAGAAATCCATCGGTGCTATTCCTATTTTCTGCACTATAATATTACCTTTTTATTTAATTAAGTCATTACTATCCCTTGAAGTGTGTAAGATGAATGTGAAGAAGAAAAAAAAAAAAAGTGTTGGAGTGGAAGATGGTAAAGATGAGGTGTATGGTTTCATTTTGATTTTTGTATAAAGAAAAGTGCAGCAATTCTGGAGCAAGCAAAGAGCACCATGGGGCATAAACAGTCCACAAGTATCCACCGATTTAAATTAGGGTTTTAATCTGTTTACACTCTGGGGGAGATTCACAAAGCGGTGATAAAGTGGAGATAACTTCTCCAGTTCCTATGTTATTCTATGGAGCCTATTCACTAAGATCTCCAAAGTTGAAGGAATCTTATTGCATTGGCTCCATAGAATAACATAGGAACTGGAGATGTGACATCACTGGAGAAGTCATCACCTCTTTATCACACCTTAGTGCATCTCCCACTCTGAGTTCCAGAGAGGCATTCAATGCATTTCTTTGTGTTGAATGGGTTGGTCTCCAACAGATTTAGAAGAAATGCACCAGCTATCTTTACAGCATTCGAGGAGTTAAAAGATCATAAGAAATGGTCATGCTTTAAAGATGGAAAGAGGAGCCATAATGTGTACTCCCAGCAGTTGTGGGTTATTACAATTACTATTTTATCACTCGCCTGTACTGTTAATTATAGGCGTTTTCTTCTTCTCAGTCTGATGGTGGCGCCATACACGCAACTCTTTTTGTTGCTCAATCTGTGTGATAACCTGAGGCTTCCTACTGATACACCCTATATTTAAAGTTCATAACAAAACAATATTTACTTCAAAAGCTGTCAAACATTTTCAGACAACAAAATTAAATGTATAGCATGTTTGAATTTTTATTTTGTACATCTCTAATATACAGTATTTATACCTAGAAATGTAACCATCTGGTAATTGTCCATCATCACCTCCCTGTAAAGATCCTTCTGTTCATCTTGTAGACAATCCCACTCGTCCTTGGAGAAGTAAACTGCAACTTCATCAAACTCACATTGTTCCTAAAAACAGGAAAAACAAAGAAAAAATAAAAATAACCCTCCAATTTTTTACTTGAAAAAAACAAAAACAAACAAATATAAAGGCCCCATAAATGATTAGATATTGAAATCTGGTCATCAAAGGCTGCAAACTGGCCATGATTAAAAGGGATAATAATACATAATATGTACAAAAATGTATTTTGTATGGTTTATCCTCCTGAGTAAAACAACGGTACTCCCACTCCTGAAAGGTGCTTTATTCAAAGGTTATTGCAGCCTAGACTTGAGGTTTTTTTAGGCGCAGTAACTCAACAAACTGAAATTTCCCAGTGGCGCTGTTGCTACACCATCATATGGACAGCTCTGGTCAATTGTCCATAAATTTCTATAGGATGGTGTGTTTAAATCCTGCAACAAAGAATAGTATCCTTATGGCTACTATGAATTCAATATCTTTAATTACTTCTGATAATCATCTCCACAGAGGCAGACATGATTCTTTGTTGCATGACTCCTGGACAAGCTCCTCCTACTGAAGGAATCCTAAGAAAACTTCAGTGGGAGGGGTTTGGAGTCCAGGAACCGTTCAGAAAGAATTACGTCTGCCTCACTGGACATGATATTCAGAACAAGTTAAAGATTAGTTTTAGAGAACCAGTCTACACAGAAATGATTCCTAGCGGCCATTGCAATTTTCTGATAAGATTAAGGTAATTGGGGGTTTAGTATTAGGATGTGTCATGTTACTTCCAGCTATGTCCTGCTGGGGGCACTGCAGTACAGAGCTGACAACAAGGGATCTTTCTTTCTGTCATAAAATACAATTATTCTAATCTGTGTTTACCAATTTTTTTCCTTGAGACAAATGTCCTTAGACCAGAGATAGACATTCATTGGCTCTCCATCTGTTGAGGACTACAACACTCATCATCACCATCAGCTGGGGATAGTTGTAGATGATGGGAGTTGTAGTGTCCAACAGCTGAAGAGTCAAAGCTTGACTACCCCTGAGGTAGACAGACACATTGATAAATGCAAGGCAAATTACAAAATAAATGTACACACAATCATACCAGGTCACTGTCATTAGGCTCCTTTTTTAATGAGGAATCTTTGCCTGCATCTGTTATGCAGTCTGGCTGCTTCACCAAGTCATTGATCATGGATTTCTGCTGCATTGAGGTGGAGTCCAGTTCCTGGGACTTTACATCATGTCCACGTGTGGATTCCTGGGTATATAGTGCAGGAGTCAGGGACAAGTGATCATGTTCTTCTGTGCAGGACCCTCCTTCCCAATCCATCTCATACTCAGGCCACTGTACACTCTTGTCTACTGTGGTCAGCTGCAGGTCCATGGATGTTCCAACATCAGCCATATGTACAGATGTGCTGTAATCAGTGCCCGTGCTGGCATGTGACACACAATAACAGGAGCTGGTCTGTGTGGTTCCATTCCTCACTCGATGGTAGAGATCAGTGTGTGTACATAAGTCCTTTGTGACTGGAGCTGATGAACAGAAAACATTTGGCTCTCCAACAACATGGGCTGGGGAATGGTGTCCTACTAAAGGATCTGACTGAGGTCTCCTGCATTGTGGAGAGATATTGTTCACTTTAGTAGCAGATGGCAATTCCCTGACAAGGGAAATTGTTGGCACAACATGAGTTAAGCTTATCCTTCTGCCTTGAGCGTTACAGGTTTGTGAGGCTAAATGGGCAGAGCAGAGGAGATAAACCTCAGTTCTCTTTTCATCCAAGATTTGCTGTGCAAATGAGTTAGGGTCATGATATTCCTGCCCGATCTGCTTCAGCCATTGATTTATTTTGTCCAGATTGTGAGGGAAGAAATGCATTGTCACTGCTCTAGAACCATCTAGGATACCCTGACAGCTGGTTCCAATACACTTGATGATGGCTACAACCTGCAAAACACAAGCAGATATCTTAAAACTGAAGACATAATAATACTCTCAACATCTCCTGCTTGTTCCTTCATATATTGAATACTTCCCACCAGTCATTATTACTAAATGCCTCTGTAAAATAATCAGAATTTGTGACTATTGCGGTTCTTTCCTGTATTATATCTTTCAGAAAGGGTGACATAACTAATGCAGAATCGCTGAGCTGATGCCACCTATGTGAAAGGACTCTAACACACGCAGCTTATTCTTAGAACCCCTTAAGGGCCAGTTAGTTGCACAACACTCTGGTCCTTAATGGGTTAACTGGACACAGCAAACCTCAAATATCTATCATAGTGTACAATTAAGTATATATATATATTAAACTTTGACATTATTAAACTTTTCCGTCCCAGAGGGATGACATTCAGAGTGCTATGGTGCAAAAATACGTAGAACATGAAAAAAGTTCAAAGGGTGCTAGAAAAATTCCTTTGCATAAAACATGTAAAATAAACCACTCAAAAAACCTTTAATAACATTTAGGACAATATTATTAACCTGTGTAGCACAATGTTATCACTTCACTCATTTTATAGAACACAAATGTTGTGCAACTTAAATTTTTAAGTGCATTATAAACACACACACACACCAAATTTGTCTAACATTCAATTTTTAAGATAAGCATGCACTTGACTTGGTAAAGTGACCCGTTGTACTCAAAAGCTTGTTTTATTTATTAAATGTTAGTCCAATAAAAAAAATAAATAAAAAGGATTATTACTGCTATACTCATTCGTCATCTACAGTACTGGACTACCATGGCTATCCTAAATTTTATATATAATACATACAAAAATGTTCCCTAAGGCCTGAAATGCTTGGCTTAGAGTAATAAACCAATATTTTCACCATAACTTTTTGAGCTGTGAATCTACATTTCTTCTTGGGTGCCAGGTTGAAAGTATTTGTGTGTATAATACATACAGAATACCTATTATGTTACCATGATTTAGATTAAGGGAGAGTAAAAAAAATGTAATTCAGTATTGTATGCATGCCACATGTACCCGCAAAGCATCCACTCCCAAGCATAGTGTCATCCAGCCTTTGAGAATATGAACTCCAATGTCTTCGAGCTCACATATAATTCCTTTTTATCACATGGATCAAAGATTATATGAGACAGTTAAGAGCATCTTATGAATCAGGCATCACAAACCCATCTTCCCAACATCTGGATTGGGTAAAGAGAGACACTTGTCTTTTAGGTGGTGTTGCTGGGGGCATGGCTTTATTGAGAATTTTCAGGTTATTTCATGACCTAGTGACACCTTTTTGTGTGACTGAATAAATGATTTAGTACAAGACCAAATGATTTTATTTACACAGACTAATGTATAAGCACATATACATACTTTTATACAAACATTAATGTGAGTTTTATTGCTGTGGAGCAAAGTGATACACATATATGCACAACACAGTCTGATCTCCTAAACACAGGGACACCAGGGTAATACACTTATATACACACCACACAGTCTGATCTCCTAAACACAGGGACACCAGGGTAATACACTTATATACACACCACACAGTCTGATCTCCTAAACACAGGGACACCAGGGTAATACACTTATATACACACCACACAGTCTGATCTCCTAAACACAGGGTCACCAGGGTGATATACTTATATACACACCACACAGTCTTATCTCCTAAACACAGGGATACCAGGGTGATACACTTATATATACACCACATAGTCTGATCTAAACACAGTGACACCAGGTTGGGAAAGAGAGATAGAGGGATTTGGGTCTTAAAAAGGGACAGTCGTGACTAAAGATTGACACTTGGGAGATATGCAAACATTATTACCCACTACTTACAGTACATATAATATGAAGACATACCTCCCAACATTTTCAAATTATCAAAGAGGGACACTTGTGTTTTAGGGGGTGTGGCTGGTGGGCAGGGCATTACCAATACTTTTTTGGCTATTTCACGACCTATTGACACCTCCTTGTGTAACCTAATAAATGATTTATATCAAGACCAAAGTGTTTTATTTACACACCAATTTATAAACACATATACTGATGTTTAATAATGCGAGTGTTATTGCTGTAGAGCAGTATGATACACGTATATAAACACCACACAGTCTGATCTCCTAAAAAGAGGAACATCAGGGTGGGAAAGAGGGACAGTGGGATTTGGGTCTTAAAGAGGGACGCTTGGGAGGCATGTGAAGAGTCCACAGGTAGCAGGCAGGTTTCCACCTCCCAGCAGCATACCTCCCAAGTGTCCCTCTTTAGGAGGGACAGTCCCTCTTTTAGACCTAAATCCCCCTGTCCCTCTTTCCCACCCTGATGTCCCTCTTTTTAGGAAATCACACTGTGTGGTGTATATATATGTGTATCATACTGCTCTACAGCAATAAAACTCACATTAATGTTTGTTTAAATGTCAGTATATGTGTTTATAAATTAGTCTGTGTAAATAAAATACTTTGATCTTGTTCTAAATCATTTATTAGGTTACACAAGGAGGTGTCAATAGGTCATGAAATAGCCTAAAAAATCCTGGTAATGCCCCACCACCAGAAACACCCCCTAAAACACAAGTGTCCCTCTTTGGCAATTTGAAATGTTGGGAGCTATGCAGCAGCCTCCTGTCTCTGCTCTAGTCTTTAGTCCCTAACTTCTTACTACCTGCACCTGCTGCCCTGAGGAACATTTACTGACCTCTCACATATATCCGCACTTTTACTACTACTCCACAGACACTATGCCGAGTCTCCCTGATCCGGTCGCAAAATTCTTTCTTAAATGTAACCACGTCGATGAGTGATGAAGTCATCAGCGTCCAATCTCCATAGAGACGGAAACCCGCTGCTCTGCTTCAGGCACTTCTCCCTCTGACATCTCACTCCGTGTTCAGCTCAATCACTTTCCCTTCAACACATGTTTACTACCCGGTGTCGTCACTTCCGGTTCAAACAGGAAGGAAAATCTCTGGAGATTTACATTTCCGACTTTTTCGGAAGAGGAGGCTCAGGTTTGTGACGTCATAGCTGTCAACCTGATGGCACTCCCACCTAAAGTCTAGTGAATTGTTTAACCCCTGAGTGCCAGAAAGGTATCCAAAGCATGTTTTGGAATTGGAAACCTCTATGGTACTTAAAGGGTTAACGGGAGGTTATTAATCTTTTATTGCCCCAGGCATCCATAACACGGTCTTATTTGTCTGGACGCTCCTAACATTTTTTTAAACCAATTGCATACCTGGAAACTATTAGGATTTGACCCTGATACCACACCTCCCAGCAGTTCAAATGGCCAAAGAGGCACACTGGTATTGGTGGCGTTGTTGGTGGTGTGGTCAGTGGACGGGACACAACTGAGAATTTTTAGGTTATTTCTTGACCTACAGACACCTCTTTGAGTGACTAAATAAATTATTAAGGACAAGATGAAATTACTTTATTTACACATGCTAAATTATAAACGCAGATACTGAAGTTTTTACAAACATTAATGAGTGCTATTGCTGTGGAGCAATGTGATATACTTATGTACACCCCACACAGTCTGATCTCCTAAACACAAGGACACCAGGGTGATACACTTATATACACACCACACAGTCTGATCTCCTAAACACAGGGACACCAGGGTGGAAAAGAGGGACAGAGGGATTTGGGTCTCAAAGAGGGACACTTGGGAGGTATGTCATACCTCCCAACATTTCAAATGGCCAAAGAGGGACACTTTTGTTTTACGGGGTGTGGAATCACTGAACATTTGTAGGTTATTTCATGACTTATTAGTGTCTCTTTTTTAACTGAATAAATAATTTAGAGCAAGACAAAAGTATTTTATTTTAACAGAAAATAATTTATAAACAAATATACTGTTGTTGCAATGTGATACACTTATATACACAAAACACAGTCTGATGTCCTAAAAAGAGGCACATCAGAAGTGAATGAGAGATAGAGGAATTTAAGCCTCAAATAGGGACTGTCCCTTCTAAAGAGGGACACCTGGGAGGTATGCAGAATGACACAACTATATTGTGCAGAACAAAGTCCATAAATTTACATTTGAAACTTAAAATTCACATTTTTCCTTTAAGTATACATAGAAAAATTGGGCATCTTAAGCTGGTGTTCAGGACACACTAAAGGATACCAAATCTCAGTTTTCGAGAACCAAATCCTTCTGTCCTACCATTATGTCTCTCTTTTTAGGAGGTCAGATTGTGTAGTGCGTATGTAAGTGTATCACATTGGCCACAAAAATAAAACTCACATTATAGTTTGTTTAAACTTAATTATACGTTTATAAATTAGTCTGTGTAAACAAAATACTGTAGTCTTGCTCTAAATTATTCAGTTATACAAGGAGGTATCAATGTATTAGACACTAATCTCCAACTCACTGCATAGCAATACACTCAAGACCTCTTTAGCATCCATGGGTTAAATAGATATTAATTAAGCAGTTCTTTTAACTATTTTTGGTATGCTGGGACTTGCGATTCTTATTGGCTGGAAAAAAAAGTGATTTTTGTGCAGTTCCCATATAAATCAATAAATTATTTCTTGAACAACATGTTTTGGTTTCTTAAAACTTTATGTGAAAAATCCTAATGTACCCATAATTCTTAGAGAGAAAATGAGAGGATTTATAAAACGGAAATGTACCCATAGTTCTTAGAAAGAAAATTAGAGGTTTTAATATTCAAGATGTTTATTTTTGTTTGTAAACAACAGCTACACTCAACAACTAGTTTTTTTACATATTTCACATACTATAATACAAAACTGGTTTTAAGAAAGCATAACAAAAAATGTATATCTTTACTTAGAGTTCTGTGCTTCATTAACCTAATTTTAATAGCATGATTTCACAAGTTAAACATGTCAACGAATCAGATGATTAGATGATTCATAGTTAAAAAACACAAAACAAAAAAACCTTACAACACACTGTACATACTAATGTTTTCATTGGTTAATATTCAGATATTATGCATTAAATATAGACATCAGAAGATTGCTGGTAGATGTTTTCAGAATCAGAACATGCAATGTGATTAATTTTATTCATATCAACAGGAGTTTGCTGTGAAACATCCTCCCACATTCATCATGCAGTTCACTGACACACTGGATAATGTGAATTTAATTAAAAGTAAGAGGAGTGTGCAATGCTTTGCACATCCATGTGGCACTCAAAGGGTTAAGGCACATATGGCCATACGCACAATAATAAAAGTGGAGCATTTCTGGGACAAACCAATAGCACCATGGGGGGAGAATTAAAACTTTACTTTCAAACTGTGGTGCAAACTCCTTTGGCTTAGAAGACCTTAAGGAAGCAGTAAAGTTTTTTTTATAAAAACTTGTATGTTATAGAGTTTCTCCTGCTGAGTGAAACAAGGCGACTCCCACCTCTGTCTGTTGTTTCATTCACAATTTATAAGACAGTTAAAATAATCAGGAAGTGAATTTACTGTGTGTTTACTTCCTGATAGTTCTGACAGGAAGTGACTCAGCAGTTTCTATCACATTCTATAGAGAACCGTTTGTCAGTGACTTCCTCTCAAACAGAAAGTACCAGAATAACTTATTAAAATTTGACCACTAGAGTGCACTGTTAATATAAAAAAGCACACATTTAAAATGTAATCACTGGAAGTATGCATCTCTCAGCAGTGGGAGAACCCTTGTTTTACCCAACAGGAAAAGCCCTTAAATATATGTTTTTTAATAACAAGTTCACTGCACCTTTAAAAGTCCCTTTTAAATCAGTGCAAGCCTTATGACTGTTTTCTGTTGGTTTGCTGCAGAATTGCTCTACTTTGGACTGGCGCATACGGCCCTTAGTTCAAATAATTCCCAGCTCAGGCTTCTTCTGAGTAATCCATTTCCATTATTCTTTTTGCCTCAGACTTTCATTGGTTTCACGACCCCCGCTGACCTTAAATTGTTGTGTCTCTGATCACTGATAAAGCATACCTATCAGGAGTTTCAGTTACAGTCTTGGCTTGTCCTGACCATCCTTAATTTGAGACGTCCTTGTACGGACCCCTTGGCTTGTCCTAACTGTCCTCTATCTGTGACCATCTCCCTCAGACTCAGCTTGCCCTGATAATACCTTATCAGAGCTATACAAAAGAAGAGCAAAAGAAAAAAAATCTAAAAGCAGAGTTTATTTTAATAAATAGCTTCTCCCAAAGATACATATGTGCACTTACAGGCTTCCAGCTGATAGGTGTATGTCTCCCTCTTTGTTCTTACAGCCTGGGTAACTGTGCCCAATAGTCCTGAACCTGCTGCCACTCTGTCAGCACTGAGCTTATATAAGTTTTACTCCAATTAAACACTATTAAAGTGTATGTCTGATATTATGTAAAAGACTTACTGAAGACAGTGCAACAGATTACATCTTTCCTATTCCAGAGAAGCTTTATTCTTTCAGAGCAACCTGCCACATTGTTGTCCAGTTCACCAAGGTGGCTTCCTCAGGACATGGGATTTCCCACAGGAAGAAGAGACCTGTCTGTCAACAGGAGTCACTCAATAGCCCTACGCCTATCGTGGATGATACTGTCCACGTTCTCAAGGGATCCCCTGAGAAAGCCGACAGTAGCATCCGGTATACGTGAAGGGCTATTGAGACTCTTCCAGTAGCGGAGAGGTCCCTTCTGTTTATGCCTCCACTTGGGAAATCCTGCATCCTAAGGACACCACCTTGGTGAACATGACAGACAGAGCAGGTTGCTAAAAATGACAATGCTTCTTTGGAATAGTGAAGTTGTTATCTGCTACACAGTCTTCAGTAATTTTTATGTAATATCGGACATGTACTTTAATAGTGCTTGTTTGGAGTAAAAGCTCAAGTCTGACTTATTTGAGCTCCGGGACAGTGTGGTAGCAGAAGCAGGACTGCATGGCACAGCTACCAAGGCTAAAAAAGAACCAGAAAGGAGACGTGATAATAGCTGGAAATCTATAAGTGCACATCTGCATTTGTGTGAAAAGCTTTTTATTACAATATAAACCCTTCTTATAGATTTTTTTTATTCTACTCTTCTTTTGTATGGATGTGACTTTTACTGTGGAGAAGGCAGCAGAAGAAGCTGCATAGGAAATTTCTTCAAGTGGGTCCATCTTGCATCACTGAGTGGGTTTAATTCACTTATCAGTCATTTCCATCATCCAGTTTCTTCCATCCGTCATCATTCATTTCCTTTTTCATTTCGGACATATTCCATACAGCAGATTTTATATGCATCAACCGAGAATTATTAAAGGGATAGTAATGTTTCATAATAAAAGCAGCTCTAATTAATCTTCATAGTATTTGGACTTTGGAGAGTGTTATTTCAATTCTGTCAGAGTTGTAGTACAAGAGTAATTCAATGACAAAGTATCCCCCTCCCGCCCCTTTTACTGATGTAACACTGCTCAGCCAGAGCAGAAGGGAGGTGCCCAGGTAGACTGCAGAGAGGGACAATCTTCAATTAAGATAAGGGAAAAAGCTGAAAAACTTGTCAAGGGGGCAGGGCTTTCATTGTTCTGATAGGAAGAAGATTGTCCCCTGCTGTTATCTGTCTGGTCTATGGACTGGATTCCACATCTGAGAAGAGATGGCTTACACTAGGTAAAAGGGGCGGGAGGGGAAACTTTGCTTGTGAATATCTCTCAAACCATAAAGGTTTGGGAGATAAGACTTATATCGTTCTTCATGTTTTTTTAATGCCTACAAAATAAAATAAAGTTAAAATGAAGTATTACTATCCCTTTAAATGTTAGTCATCTACAGGCAAGGACTTCTAGAGACTTATTTATGGACCATATTTGCAATTTAGCATAGTTTGATGCATTCATTTTTATTAGTCATTGCACTGATATGTTCGCAGATATCATATTTAATTTTTTTCATATACATATATTCTTTATTACACTTGTTGTTGGCTGTGGTTTTCAGTTTGCTTGGGGTCCTGGTGGTCCAATCCTGAATATCTTGAGCATACTGCTTGAGCACCACTGTCTTTTTCTTTTATTGTACAAATACTTTATCTGAGTCCATTTTGTTACAGATATGGCCCTGTCTTAACGATCCATTATCTGAGACCACCTGTTATACACCCAGCTTGTCATTATTATTATTATTTATCCAAGATTATGGTTTGCTGCACAGATTGCAGTGGCTTCCCAATTGCTCTGATTCCTGCTGCAGTTTCTGCTATATTTTTAAGTCCCTCATCTGTGTGCTTCTACCTCAGTGGATCTCAAGCCTTTTTGGTCAAGGCACACCTAACACCCAGTCTGGCATTTTCAGGGCACCCCTATAATTTAATGTCATTTGGAAAGGGTGTAATGAAGGTTACAAACACATAAATATAGAGTTAATGTTAGACCTCACAACTAAAATAAACATATTGTGCATAGTAATATCCTTAAATATACAGTTGGAAGTCTACATTTCCATTTTTGTCAAAGCCTTATAGATACAATGGGGCACCCTAAGTGGATGTCCGGGGCACACCAAAGTGCCACGGCACCCTGGTTGAGAAACACTGTTGTACCTACTTAAAAGGACAGTAATACTTTGTTTTAACTTTATTTTATTTTGTAGGCATTAAAAAAAAAAGAAGAACGATATAAGTCTTATCTCTCAAACCTTTATGGTTTGAGAGATATTTGCAAGCAAAGTTTCCCCTCCAGTCCCTTTTACCTAGTGTAAGCCGTCTCTTCTCAGATGTGGAATCCAGTCCGAAGACCAGACAGATAACAGAAGGGGACAATCTTCTTCCTATGAGAACAATGAAAGCCCTGCCCCCCTCAACAAGTTTTTCAGGTTTTTCCCTTATCTTAATTGAAGATTGTCCCTCTTTGCAGTCTACCTGGGCACCTCCCTTCTGATCTGGCTGAACAGTGTTACATCAGTAAAAGGGGCAGGAGGGGGACACTTTGTCATTGAATTACTCTTGAACTACAACTCTGACAGAATTGAAATAACACTCTCCAAAGTCCAAATACTATGATGATTAATTAGAGCTGCTTTTATTATGAAACATTACTATCCCTTTAATTACTTCAACTAGGTTTGCCTGCAGTCCCTAGTGCCAATAAAGTGGAGTTCAGCACCCTTCCCTCCCAATGTACTCCTAATCTGGTTGTCAGAAATCCTGCACTCTTTCACTGCCCTACATCTCTGAATTGGGAATTATACCAAAGTATGAGACCTGCAGGTTACATGAACCAAGGAGTTTTACGGTCATAAAATATTAGATGTAATTTGCAGAACATTCCCATCAGGTACTTCCCAGTGAAATGTCTTTATACTTGGCGAGAAAATATTCCTCATATTCATAGAATTACAAATGGTTTCCCTGCTCTGTTCATTCTCTGAGGCTGGTGTAACATGAAGATCTGGGGCAATTCTGGCGCAAACAAGCTGAGCCACGTTGGTTAAATAATAATTAATACTCATTTAAACTGAGATTTTTACCCCTTGAATGCTGGTGAGGTCTCCAATGGATTGCTTTGTAATATTCTGGAAATGTCTCTAGCATTCAAGCAGTTAAAAGCTCCATTTATAGCAATGGGAACTTTTTAAATCTGAAGTGCAAATGGTTTTCCCCAGAATTGCTTTCATTCTTCATCATACTTTAGCCTCTCTGAGTCTAGCGAGATATCTCATTTACAAAGTGTACTTATTTTTTCTCAGCGTCAGTACTTTGAAGCATAATTCCCAAATGAGTTTTTTGATGTATAATAAGATTTTGTTTACGGTCATAACTTTTTCCACAATCTGGACACGGGAATCGTCTTTCCACTAAGTGAGTCCTTTTATGTGCAGATAATGTTGAACTACTGCTAAAAGATTTGTCACATAGCGAACATACAAAAGGTCTCTCTCCTGTATGGATTCTTTGATGAGTCACAAGATCCGACTTAGTAAGAAATCCTTTCCCACATTCGACACACAGGAATGGTCTCTCTGCTGCATGATCTTTCTGATGTCTAGTAAGATATGAACGATGGGCAAAACTTTTCCCACAATCAGGACAAGTATATGGTCGCTCTCCCTTGTGATTTCTCTCATGTACAACAAGAAGTGATTTAGAAGTAAAACATTTTTCACAATAAGTACATGCAAATGGTTTCTCTCCTGTGTGAATACGTTGGTGTTTTTCAAATGCTGCCTTTACGATAAAACTCTTTCCACATTCAGAACACAGATAAGGTTTATCTGCAGTATGAAACCTCTGATGACTGACAAGATATGGTTTACTGACAAAACATTTTCCACAAACTGAACATTCAAATGGTTTCTCTCCACTATGGATTTTCTGGTGATTGAGAAGGTATGATCTATAAGCAAAACATTTCCCACATTCAGAACATGTAAATGTTCTCTCACCAGTGTGAATTCTCTGATGCACAAGGAGATGTGATTTTTGTTTATAACAGTTTCCACATTCATGACATGCAAATGGCCTGTCTTGGGTATGAGTTCCTTGATGCGCAACAAGTTCTGCATTCTTTTTAAAGCATTTCCCACATTCAGAACATACAAATGGTTTCTCTCCTGTGTGAATTCTTGCATGCACAGTAAGCAGTGACTTACGATTGAAGCATTTGCCACATTCAGAACATGAAAACGGTCTCTCGCCTGTATGAGTCCTGTGATGTAAGATAAGATCTGATTTCTGATAGAAACATTTCCCACATTCAGGACATCCAAAAGGCCTCTCTCCTGTATGAATCTTTCGATGTTTACCAAGCACTGATTTCCATTTGAAGCATTTTCCACATTCAGAACATTCATAAGGCCTTTCTCCTGCATGGACGACTTGATGTTTAAGGAGCATTGATTTATCACTGGAACTTTTCCCACGTTCAGAACTTGATAAGATTTTTTCTCCTGTATGGTGGTGTTGCTGATGTAGTGAAATATGTGACATTGAGTTGAAGCTTGAATGTTTTCCTGTAAGAAACATCATAAACAACTTAAGGGGGCAGTAAACATTCATTAGAATACATCTGTGCATTGTTCTGATAGCTTGAGTTGAAGATGTTTTGCTGTCATTTGACACTACCACTATTGTTATCTATGGAAAATTTGTGTCTGTGACACCAAGCTCTTCACAGTCAGTAATAGCAGCAGCTTTACTTGTCTGCAAATAATATTGAATGAAAACGTTCATTAAAAAGTTTCCTCTGCAATACCATTTGACCAAAACACCTCCCGATTTTGGAAGCTTCAATACTTACTTACTTACTCAGCAGTTTTAAAAGTATGTAAATTAACCCTCTGCGTGCTAGAGGGGGTGCACAACAAGCTCTGGCATTCAGAAGGGTTAAATATTTTTTATCTTGAACTGAGAAAAGAACATAAAAGGGAGAAGATGAGAGGGAGTAGCTGAATTGTGGAAGAAATTTGTGAATGTGAAAAAAGAAAGGTGTGGGACTGGATGATGGTAAAGATGAGGTGTATGGTTCATTGGGCTTTCTGTATAAAGAAAAGAGCAGCAATTCTGCAGCAAATGAAGAGCACCAGGGGGTACAAACATTCCACACATATCCACGGATTTAAATTAGGCTTTTTAGCTAACACTTGGTTTTCTAGAGAGGCATTCAATGCATTTCTTTGTGTTGAAAGGGTTGGTCTCCAACAGGTTTAGAAGCAATGCACCAGTTACCTTTCCAGCATTCAAGGAGTTAAAAAATCATAAGAAATGGTCATGCTTTAAAGAGGAACTTTCCCCTGTAATAAACCCTGTCTCATATTATTAGTGTAGTGTAATTGTTTCTAGATCACATTTTTTTTTTTTTGAAGTCCATAGTTAATGAGAAATTCCCTGTCAAAATTAGATTCCTGTACCCACTTCCGCATTCTGTGGCACAGGGTAATGGCAGCATAGTGGCGCAGGACTTCCCAGTCCTGAAATTTTCCTCCCACCTCTATCAGGGAGTGAGTTCACGCTTCCCTTGGTACTGGTGTGCATCATGTCTATCGTTACAGCAAGCTCTGTTTATCATTCTACTGCTGTAACGATAGACATGATGCAGAAGTGGGTAAATGAATCTAATTTTACAGCAAATTTCTCATTAACTATGGACTTTAAAAAAAAGACCCAAAAAACTGTGATCTAGAAACAATTACACTACAGTAATAATATGAGACAGGGTTTATTACAGGTGAAAGGTCCGCTTTAAAGATGAGAGAGAGCCATGATGCGGCCTCAGAGCAGTTGTGGGTTACTATAATTACTGTTTTATTACTCACCTGTACTGTTAATTATAGGTGTTTCCTTCTTCTCTGCCTGAGGGTGGCGCCATACACATGACTCTTCTAGCTGCTCAATCTGTGTGATAAGATGAGGCTTCCTACTGATACACCCTGTAGGGGTATATTTAAAAGGCTTAAACAACATATTTTCATAACAAAAGCAATATTTACTTCAACAACTGTCAAACAACAAAATTAAATGTATAGCATGTTTTCATTTTTATTTTGTACATCTATAATATACAGTATTTATACCTAGAAATGTAACCATCTGGTAATTGTCCATCATCACCTCCCTGTAAAGATCCTTCTGTTCATCTTGTAGACAATCCCACTCGTCCTTGGAGAAGTAAACGGCAACTTCATCAAACTCACATTGTTCCTAAAAACAGGAAAAACATAAAAATAAAGAAAAAATAAAAATAACCCTCCAATTTTTTACTCGAACAAAACAAACAAAAGTCCCCAAAAATTATTAGATATTGATATCTGGTCATCAAAAGCTGCAAACTGGCCAAGATTTAAAGGAACAGTAACACTTAATATGTAAAAAATATAAATTGTACGGTTTATCCTCCTGAGTAAAACAAGGGTACTCCCACTGCTGAAAAGTGTTTTATTCAAAAGTTATTGCAGTCCAGACTTGAGTTTTTTCTAGGTGCTGTAACTTAATCTGACATTTTCCAGCGGCACTGTTGCTATGCCATCGTGTGACAGCTCTGTCCAATTGACCATAAATCTCTATAGGATGATGTAGCAACAGTGCCACTTCAACATTTCAGGCCATTGAGATATTGCACATAAAAAAGTTTGAGCTGCAAATATCCTATATAATAATTCGCTAATTTGTGTGTAACGCACGACATGCGCAGTAGACACTGCTGCGTGTGCTGCAGTCATGCTCAGAAGAGACTGCCCATGCCGCGGCTGATACAGAGCTGGGCGCTCCGAAGCAGCGTCCAGCTCTGTATCAGCCTCGGCGCGGGCAGTCTCACACGTGACTGCCCCGCGACCGGGTGACAGTGGCACTGTGGCCCGTGTAACGGGCTGTTCAACTAGTTTTTAAATAAAAGACCTCTCAGCAGTGGGAGTACCCTACAATAAGCACTACACTTTTTAACTATTGCCTTTAATGATTTCCTTGCTTGAGCACAGGATCTAACTGTGCCTTTAAGGATTTCCCTGCTTGAGCACAGGTAAGTCAGTCAGATTGAAGGAATCACTGAGTATATCAGCTGTGATTAATCAGGGATATACTTATAGTGGGCCTGTTGCTTACACAGCTTTTTAGTTTAATTAAATATATCTGTTGATACTGCCTATAATGTGCGCTTTTTGTTTTCCAAACAGGTCATGTTAATAGTTTTAGATATTTTTGGTTTAGCAGTTGGGGAATCTAATCTCAGCACATCTTTGTTCACTGACTCGGTCAGATAAAGCTTCATAATTAATTACACACACGTTCAGAAAATCCACACTCTCTTCCCCCTATTTAAAGTGGCTATACATAGGGTGATTTTGGTTGAAGCAGACCAGAGATCTGATCTCTGAACAATCAGACTGGTGGTTGTTTGTGTTCACACACACACACACACACACACACACACACACACACACACACACACACACACACACACACACACACACACACACACACACACACACACACACACACACACACACACACACACACACACACACACACACGAAATCCAGACAATCTGAAAACCGACTGCCTGTTTATCTGTGGGTGAATGGAGCTATGAAATTAGGTCACAATGACCTGATGACACAGCGCCATGCAAGATTGCTATGGTTGGTTCTGCTAAGGATGCACACAAACACAGACACACAGTGATCTGATTGACAGCTGATAAAACCTTTCAAGCCTGACTGGCTGACCAAAATCACTAATTTGGACAGCCCAATTTCATTTATGTAGCTCATACATAGTATGATAACCAGCCAATATGGTTAATTTAAACCAGATTGAATGGAATTAGCCAATGGAATTACTCTGTGTATGGGCATGTTTTGGCTACTAAAACCTAATCAGCATCCAACACAGAGGAATAATAATGCAAATCCTTATAATATGGAAGATCCCAGCTAGGGAAGGAATTGGAAAATTGATAAGTCCTCTAAAGAAAATAAAAATATAATGTAAAGTAAACGTAATTTTTAATTCATAAGCAAAACTGTTTTAAAAGAACCAGGTCCCCTTTAAATCCTTGCCTGTTTGCAGCCCCCAAGGATTGTACTCCAACACCCCAGAAGTAACTGCTTGTCTTAAATATTTTACCCCCCAAAAAAAACAAACCAAGCAAAAAATGGGCAACACAGAGCAAACTGAAATATAGTAATACAAAAAGAGTGCTGAAGAGTTAAAGGGTTAGTAATGTCATTGTAAAACAAAAGGAAATATTGTAGCTATTAAAAAATAAACTATCGCAGTTCTATTTCTCAAACCTTTATGGTTTGAGAGATACAAAGTTTTAAAGGGATAGTAATACCTAAAATGTAAAAAAAAATATGTTGTAGGGTTTATCCCCCTGAGTAAAACAAGAGTACTCCCACTGCTGAAAGATGTTTCATTCAAAAGTTATTAATTTTCAAAGTTGAATTTTTTAGGTGCAATATCACAGTGGCCTGAAATTTTACAGTGGCGCTGTTGCTACACCATCCTATGGAGATTTATGGTCCTGAGACCAGAGCTGTCCATAGGATCGTGTAGCAACAGCGCCACTGTACAATTTCAGGCCACTGTGATATTGCACCTAAAAAATTCAACTTTGAAAATTAATAACTTTTGAATGATACATCTTTCAGCAGTGGGAGTACTCTTGTTTTACTCAGGGGGATAAACCCTAGAACATATTTTTTTTACATTTTAGGTATTACTATCCCTTTAAATTACCCCCCTCCTTCCCCTTTCCCTGACGTCAACTGTAAGCTGACAGCGGGAGATCCTGATCCCGGGACAGGCAGGCGCTCTTCAGCAGAGCCGAAATCTAAAAAGAAATACTTAATTGGAACGGTCTAAAAGTGTAACTGTTTTGCAAGCACACTTTGTAGATCGTCCCAATAAAGTATTTATTTTTAAATTTGGTATTTCGGCTCTGCTGAAGAGCTGCCTCGAGTTGGCCGGCACAAATCTCCCGCTGTCAGCTTTGCAGCTGACATCAGGGAGAGGGGAACTTTAAAACGGTCTATCTCTCAAACTGTAAAGGTTTAAGAGACGGGACTGGGATAATTTAGTTTATTTTTTAATAGTTACAATATTTCCTTTTGTTTTACAAGGACATTACTATCCCTTCAACCTTTTGAGTGCCAGAAGGGTTAAATGTGTCCAAGGAAAAACATGGTGTGGACACACAGGCTTAACAGAACAATCTGTTTACCTAACTCAGGCCTGGGTTACATTGTAGTCGATATGTGCCAACTGTGATTTTTCCGAACACATTCGTATTATAAAGTCTACAGGGAAATTTGCAGAAAAAACTATTGATAAAGTTATCAACGCCAATGGAATCCAGTCCTCAATTTTACTGCCACTGGCAATATTTGTACAAAGCAAATGTAAATCGATGAAGTTCCAGTTTGGAAAGCAGTGATCAATTTTTAATTCTAATGAACAAAAATACTAATCTTCTAAATTGATATATATGCTCCTTTGAACAGGGGTAGGCCTTAGACACGTAAACTGATAAACACAAAATAAATCTCACATACAGCCATACCAATGCACCATCATTAGGCTCTTGTTTAAATGAGGAATTGTTGCCTGTATCCGCCGTGTAATCTGGCTGGTCCTCCAAGATACTGCTCCCAGATTTCTGGTGTGTTGAGGTGGAGTTCAGTTTCTGGGATAGACTATCATGTCCGTGTTCAGATTCCTGGGTATACAGTACAGGAGACAGGGACACGTAATCAAGACCTACTCTGCAGGATGCTCCTTCCCAGTTCATCTCATAATCAGGACACTGTACATACTTGTCTGCTGTGGTAACCTGCAGGTCCATGGATGTGCCAACATCAACCATATGTACAGATGTGTTGTAATCAGTGCCCATGCTGGCATTTGTCACTTTATAACAGGAACTGGTTTGTGTGGTTCCACTTCTCAGTCTATTGTAGAGATCAGTGTATGTACAGATGTCCTTTGTGACAGTGACTTGAGCTGATGAACATAGAGCATTTGTGTGCAGATCTCCAGTGGTCTGGGCTGTTGAATGATGTCTCTTCCATGTTGGAAGGATAAAGTTCTCTTTAGTGGCAGAACTTGATCCCCTTTCCAGGAAATTTGCTGATACAGCCTGTGTTGTTAGACCTATTCTACTGCCTTGAGTGTTACAACTTTGTGATGCTAAATGGGTAGAGCAGAGGAGTAAAACCTCAGTTCTCCTTCCATCCAACACTTGTTGTGCAGATGAATCAGGATCATTAAACTGCTGCCCGATCCGCTTCAGCCACTGATTTATTTTGTCCAGACTGTGAGGGAAGAAATGCATGGTCACTGCTCTAGAACCAGCTGCCTCCTCTAGGATACTCTGACAGCCCGTTCCAACACACAATAAGAAACCTGCAAAATACCAGCAGATAATTAAAAATCCAAGAAGTACTGCTCTCAATATCTCAGCCTCCTGCTTTTTGCTGCATGTATTTAATCGTTTCTGCCAGTCATGAAATCATCCTATATAAAAAAAAGGCCAGAAAGTTTGTCACAATGCAGTTATGAGCAGTAGAGACTGCCCTCGTTTGGCCAGTCTCTACAGCGCATGATTGCATCGCATGAGTGAGGTGGCGCAATCGCGTGGAGTAGCGAGGTAATGGTAGTACACAGAGCAGGTCCGGGTAACATTAGCCCTTTGAGTGCCAGATGGGTACGCAACACACTCAAAGGGTTAAGAGGCCAGTCCTGCTCTGTGTACTGCTGTTACCTTACTGCTCCACGGCCCGTGTACACGGGCTTTTACACTAGTTACGTCTACATAAAAATAATCAGGGTTTGTGACTAGCAATGCTTGTTTGAAGCTTTGTGTGTAAGGTATTATAGAGCAGTGTCAGTACTACACACACACAGAACTGAGATATAGAGAAAGATTCTCAGGCACATATTAAAGAGAAAGTATCACATAACATGGCAAAATATATATATATACTGCATGGTTTAACTTGCTTAATGAAAAAGGGCTCTCCCTCTGCTGAGAGGTGTTTTATTCAAAAGTTATTTCTGCTTAAACTTGCATTTGAGAATGTTCAGTACTTCCTTGATGTAAAATTATACAGTGGTGCTATTTCTATAGCAGCCTATGGTGAGTTATTGTCACCAACAATAACTTTATAGAGACAGCTGTAGCAACAGTGCCACCATAAAATTTCAAGCCATAGAAGTACTGCACCCAGAAAATGTAAGTTTGAGCTGTAATAACATTTAATTAAAACATCTCTCAGTAGCAGGAGTACCCTTGTTTACTCAGCAGGATAAAACCTGCAATGTTCATGTTTTTCCACATTACACAGTGCTGTCCCTTAATGTGATGTATATCAAGTGGATTAGTGAGGATATGAGGAGGGTGAGAGTATCTCTTCCAGTGCCCTATATGCCCATAGCGATTGGAACTTGTCATTGCCAGTTATTACTGCAGATCCAGGCTTGGGGCATATTCAGAATAAACCATGGATTAGTTTGAGTACTTGCATCAGCAAGGACAAAATGGAGCTCTCAAGGGGTTAACACAGAATATAATACATGACCTGTTTAAATGTCCGTAAGGCTGTTAGGAACACCCTCTGTGGTCCCTAAAGGTAACATGATTAGATAGCCTTTTAGGTGCAGAACAATTATGAAGAACACACACTGCAGGGTTACACGAATGCATGCGAAGTCTTGAGGAATTACATTTTCATAGGCTTCTTGCATTTAACCCTTTGCGTGTCAGATGGGTATCCAACGTATTGCAAATGCGCTGGATTTACCTTTGGCACTGAAAACGTTAAAGGGATACCTGGACATCTCACACAAAGGGGTGACAATGAACTGCTTCATTTCACCCTAACCTGTGACAAAACTGTCTTAGCACCTCGCTTCACCTGTATGGTTATATAGATTCTGCTGTATAAGAAAACAACGCGTCTAATCCTTTGAGTGCCAGAGGGGTAGCCAAGCAATGCGTTGGCCACCCGTCTGCCACTAAAGGAGTTAATGTGAAATCAATCAAAGTGAATCGATTCTAGCGAGTCGCACCATACCTCACAGCCACCAATGCACTACACAGCACTTACTTACAGCTAGGCCTGCTATGATTGGCTGATTAGCAGACCCAATCCTTAGCGTCTTCCCACGGGATTCTGGGATTTGTGGTTCTTTTGTGTCCACACACAGTTGGACAGGAAGAACACGAGAACTACGACTCCCAGAACCGCTGGGCAGAGAAGGACGGTCTAATACTAAACCAAACAAACCGGAGAAAACTAAAAGCATGATTAATGGTGGGAACAAGTTGGCAGTTATTGCTGATACACACGGTTAACTTTCTGTGTACCAATACACAGGGTAACGGCAAAAAGGAATAAGACAGACGACCAGTGGATAGATTCTATTTTGCTACAGGACCTTTGCTGACATCAACATTACCAGTCATGTGACCGCAACATGTATGAAGAGGAGAGGCTTAGACTAACTCAGGGCTGGAAGGTACAAAGTTGAACCTTGCCTCCAAAGTGTCTATGTTTCTCACCTTATTTAGGAGCTCAGACTGTGTGGTGTATATCTATGTCTACCTCTTAAGTGTCTGTCTTTAGGATGTACTAGGGATCCATATCTCCCATGTGTCCCTTTTTAAGAGATGTTAAGGGTCCATACCTCCCAAGTGTCCCTCTTGGAGATATTAGGGATCTGTACCTCCCAAGTGTCCCTCTTTAGGAGATATTAGGTGTCCATACCTCCACAAGTGTACCTTTTTAGGAAATATTAGGGGTCCATACCTCCCAAGTGTCCCTCTTTAGGAGATATTAGGGATCCATACCCATACCTGGGAACTCTCCGGATTTGCCCCGGAGACTCCGGTTCTGACAGAGATTTACCGGGTCTCCGGGGCAGAGGCTGAATCCTCCGGATGTGGAGAGTTTCTATTGAAACTCTACCACATCCGCTTTTTCTCCTGCTGTTCATCCGTCCCCAGCCTTTTGTGTGGCACCTTTAACCCTCTGAGTGCCAAAGTGGTAAGGAATGCATTGCTTTGCAATGCATTCCTACCACTCTGGCACTCAAAGGGTTAAGTCCCCCCCCACACACACACGGCAAGCCCCGCCCCTTTTTGACGCGATTAGCGTCATTTTTGTCACCCACTGCTGAATAGAGGGCTACCCTCCGGGTAGCCCTCAAATAGAAGTTCCCAGGTATGTCCATACCTCCCAAGTGTCCCTCTTTAAGAGATATTAAGGGTCCATACCTCCCAAGTGTCCCTCTTTAGGAGATATTAGGGGTCCATACCTCCCAAGTGTCCCTCTTTAGGGAATATTAGGGTCCATGCCTCTCAAATGTCCCTCTTTAGGGGATATTAGGGTCCATGCCTCTCAACTATCCCTCTTTAGGAGATTTTAGGGGTCCATACCTCCCAATAAAGTTGCCACCCGTCCGGCATTTTACTGGCGCAGCCGGTAATGAGCACTCTGGAGCCGGTATAACTACAATACTGGCAAATGAAAAGCCGGTATTGTGTGCGTCCAGGGAGGGGAGTGAGGTGACTGAGCGGGGAGAAGCAGAAAATATAGTTGTTGTCCACATTCCTGCACAGTGTTCCCGCAGCTTAGCCAGTAAATGAGTTAGAACAAGCGTGACTGAAGTTTGGTCCAGTCCAGTCAAGCTGCTATACTGAGCTCAGTCTCCCGCCACCCTGATGTAGGTTTAGATCTTAGTGACAGAAAGTTCCCTGCTCTGTACCGGAGGATTTACCACCATGGAGGCGGATCCCGGTCCCAAAATGGCTTCAATTATCCCAGCCTTAGGAGAACTTGTAAGGTAAATAGGACACAGTTGTTCTCAGACTATGCTCTAATCACTAAGCGGTGCACTTAGGACGATATGCACAGAATTAAAGTGGAGCAAATCTGGTAAACACCAACTGTAGCGGTTAATGTGTTCAATTGTCCCATACTGCGCAGGCTGCCTTCATGTCCCCTTTCTCACTTGGCACTAACTCTGCAGTCTGCAGTGACTACATGTTATGGTGCTTTCATATCCCCCATGCTAGCAGTGACACTTGAACGCATACTTAAATGACAGAAGAATGAATGGCATTTTCACGTTCAATTGATTAACCCTTTCAGCGGCAGAGGGGTACAGAACGTATTGCACCGTTCTGGAAGTTAGGTGATTAAAAAGAGCATTGCTAATAGAAATAAACATGAATAGGAAATAAATACATTTGGGATTTTTGCAATTCCATTATTTATCAGTGAGCAGTGGCCATACCTGAGAACTTTTGAGATTAGGTCACCGTATGTAGGTATGTGTGTGTGTGTGTGTGTATATATATATGTATATGTATGTGTGTGTGTTTGTTTGTCAGGGTCATGCAACATTGAGTGTTTCTGCCCCTTTTGTGGCTCCTCCCTTTTGCGACTCCGCCCTACCGACTCACAGCTATGGCCGGTATTTTTTTGAGGAAAAGGTGGCAACCCTACCTCCCAAGTGTCCTTCTATAGGAGATATTAAGGGTCCATACCTCCCAAGTAAGTGTCCCTCTTTAGGAGATACTAGGGATCCATATCTCCAAAGTGTCTCTCTTTAGGAGATATTAGCGCACCATACCTCCCAAGTGTGACAATCCCTGTCTGAGACCCAAATCCCTCTGTCCCTTTTTCCCAACCTGGTGTCCTTCATTTTAGGAGCTCAAACTGTGTGGTGTGTGTATATAAGTGTATCATTGCTCCAGAGCAATAAAACTCACATGAATGTGTGCATAAACTTCAGTATATGTATAAATTAAATACTCTGGTCTTGCTGTAAATCATTTATTACACACAAAAGAGGTGTCAGTAAGTCAGGTAACCTATATATTGTCTGTAATGCCCAGCCCACCAGCAACACCAACTAAATCAAAAGTGTCCCTCTGGCCATTTGAAATGTTGGGAAGAATGTTAAAATAAGTGTATTTGTTTTAAGTGAGTGGTTGATAGCAGTAACTATGTTTAAATAAATTTGTTAATTTCTTTAACCCCTTAATGACCACATGGGTATACTTAAGGGGTTAACATTTGCTTTGATAAACGTGTCCTATGTTAGATGAAACAGGCCATATATTTTTGCTGCAACTGTATGCGCTTTATCCTTTGGGGGTCCGGGGAGGGGGCGTAGGCAACACATCGATCCTCAAATGGTTAAAAAAATCTAACTAAGATTTGATTCCACCTCAGTGAAAATGGATTAGAATAGCTCTGTTTTCATTGGTTGGTCGGGTACTCATATAACCGCCCTTTAGTTCAGTGCGATTGTGGAAGTTGTAGTTTTTATAGGACTTCCTACTCGGTGACCTTTAGGCCCAAAACAACTACAATCCCCAGAAGCCTTGGGGAGGGACTTTAAGATTGAGCCGAGGCTCAGCCAATCAGTGCAGTAGCAGCCGTAGTACCGCCCACTTATAGAGAAGTGTCCTGAGGTTGTAGTAAGGTATGGTGTCGTGTTATTGGGAGTCTTTTATTTCACTTTAATTTATATATGTTCATTAACTAATATAATTATTTGTGTAACCTCACAGTTACATGAAAGGGGTATTAGAAACCTTTACTATATTTGGTGGGGGCGACAATGTTTTGCTGATCGTTTTAACCCTTTCAGTGTTTCATTGCACACTCATCTGACACTCCAAGGGTTAATCATTTAATTGTATACTATTTAGAGTACTTAATATGATACAATATGAACTGAGAAAAATAAGACAGAAGTTGAACTACAGATAGATATTTTTTAATTAGCCTCAGGTTCTCTATAGGGCAGAACCTGGGGTAGTTGAGTTGATGGAAGTGGCAGGCCTGTGAACTTCATTAACCCTTTCAGTGCCAGAGGGCGTTGCTTACACCCTGGCAATGAAAGGGTTAATGTGACCAGACCTCCTGTTTAATCTAGGACATTTATGAGAAACACTTTTATTGCTTGAAACTCTTTGGATACCAGACTGGTAGGCAAAGCTTTGAGAAGCAATGCGTTGCACATTCCCTCTGGCACAGAGAGGGTTACATCTCTGTAAATATTCTGAATGAGTAATGTGACCTGAGTGCCATTTCAATGCAGGCTGCTTATTAACCCTCTCCTGACATGTCACATGTTGTTAAGGGGTTAAACACCTGCACCATTACGGTACTTGAAAACTGTGGTTGAGGAGTTCTGTTCTAGGTGATGTCACTGCTAATTTTAACCCAGAGGTGTGCAAGTCGGCCTCAAGAAAGCCATAAAGAGTGGTTCTTAAACAGCACACGGTGGCACTTTGGTGTGCATTGGACCCCAGCTTGCAAAGATTTTCACAGAAATGTGAAACTTAGTTTCTAATATATATTTATATAACTTTTTATGCATAATATGTTCTTTGTTGTCATTCTGAGTGATACACCTGAGAGCTATATATTTATGTATAATGAATTTCATTAAGACTTTGCAAAATTACCCATAAAATACTAGGGGGTGCCCTAAAAATTCTAGATTGCATAGTTGGGGTTCCTTGAGCAGAAAAAAAAAATTGAGAACCACTGCCCTTAGTACTAAAAGCCTTTAAAGGTATAGTCATATTTAAAAAATAAAATATGTTGTAAGTTTTATCCCACTGAGTAAATCAAGGGTACTTCCAAGACTGAAAGGTGTTTATTCAAAAGTTATTACAACTGAAACTTGAATGTTTTAGGTACAGTAACAGTGGCCTGAAATTGTATAGTGACGCTGTTGCTACACCATCCTATGGACAGATTATTATTCTTTATTTATATAGCTCCAACTAATTCTGCAGCGCTGTACAATAGGGAATAGATATAGAGATATTAAAGGGACAGTAATGTCCCCAAAAAAATGTCCAGTTTTGTAGAGGTTAAACTATTAATCGATATGCTCCAAACCCTATCTCGCAAACCGATATGGTTTGAGAGATATAGGGATTCAAAGTTCCCCCCTCCCTCCCCTTCTCCTGATGTGAGCTGTAAAGCTGAAAGCAGGAGAATTGAGTCACACGACTCGAGAAGGCTCTGCAGCAGAGCCGTAATCGCGTTATTGCTAAAGAATTCATTCACTGGAAAGGTCTACAAAGTGTGCTTGCAAACCAGGCACACCTTTTAGACATTTCCAATGAATTAATTATTTAGCAATAATGCAATATCGGCTCTGCTGCAGAGCTGCCTGCTGGTCCACGGAACAGGATCTCCTGCTGTCTGCTAGACGCTGACGTCAGGAGAAGGGGAGGGAGGGGGGAACTTTGAATCCCTATATCTGTCAAACCATAGCGGTTGAGAGATAGGGTTTGGAGCATATTGATATTTTAACCTCTACAAAACTGGACTTTTTTTGGGGGGGAGGGACATTACTGTCCCTTTAAATAGTACATATGAAATGTGCAGAACAGAAGGATCGGAGGGCCCTGCTCGTGAGCGCTTACATTCTAGAGGGTCAGTTGACCATAAACTTCCATAGTATGGTGTAGCAACAGCTCCACTGTACAATTTCAGGCCACTGTGATACTGCACCTAAAAAAAATTCAAGTTTGAATAAAATATCTCAGCAGTGGGAGTTTTTTTTTACTCAGGAGAATAAATACTACAATCTATCTTTTTTTTTTTTTTACATATGAAGTATTACTATCCCTTTATTCTAAATCCCATGTTGTCGTGATGATAGTGACTGTAAGCAATACACTAGTGATCTTTCTATCCCTCAAGGGTTTAATCTCTTGAGTGCCAGAGGGGGTATTCAACTCATTGCTATAGCTGGGAACATTCAAAATGAGTTGACCCTGAGATCTTATAATTATTAACCCTTAAAGTTCCCATGATATAGATTCTCAAATATATTCCTGATGACTGTAAACGAGATTTGCTCCAATCAGTCCTCGAGCCATTAACATACCACAACTTAGATATCACTGCATGAGCACACAGATGACAAGCAGGACATCTCCCTCTGCCTTCACGGTAAAAGAGGCACCAATTTAAATTGGAACGTTCACCTTAATTCAAATATGCATATTTGAAAACTTCATTAAAAACTGCTTATGTGTCATGTTAAAGTGGAACTACCACCATAGTTAAAGTCTCCCTGCAATAATTAGGCAGGCGACTAGCTTAATAATAGTTCTCTTACCTCTCAGAATGAGCTAATTCTAAAGAAATCCTTAATCTTCGGAGACTGATGGCCAGGTTAGTGCAGTCTGTGCGCCTGCGCCGTCAGTCCCTCCGGGTGCCTATTTTATTTTATATTAAACTGTTCCCCTCCCACCCGTTTTCCATACTTCATGATGCATCCCCAAAGAGCAGCAAGCCGGTCCAAATGGATAGTGTCGAGGGACAAACTTCCTTCGCTGTAAGGAAAAACCTTCCCTCGTTCGTCAAGGGGGAAGAGCTTCCTTATAATGATAGACAGAAGATAGTCCCTTGTTGCGATCTGTCCAGTCCTCTGACCGGATTCCAGATCTGAGGGGATGCATCATGACGTATGGAAAAGGGGCAAGAATATAAACAACATTATGGTCTGTTACAAAGGTACACATTGTTATAAAAAATCATGTAGCATAATTGATCTTACCTTAAAGGGATAGTAATGATTCATAATAAAAGCAGCTCTAATTAATCATCATAGTATTTGGACCTTGGAGAGTGTTATTTCAATTCTGTCAGAGTTGTAGTTCAAGAGTAATTCAGTGACAAAGTATCCCCCTCCCGCCCCTTTTACTGATGTAACACTGCTCAGCCAGATCAGAAGGGAGGTGCCCAGGTAGACTGCAGAGAGGGACAATCTTCAATTAAGATAAGGGAAAAACCTGAAAAACTTGTCAAGGGGGGCAGGGCTTTCATTGTTCTCATAGGAAGAAGATTGTCCCCTGCTGTTATCTGTCTGGTCTATGGACTGCATTCCACATCTGAGAAGAGATGGCTTACACTAGGCAAAAGGGGCGGGAGGGGAAACTTTGCTTGTGAATATCTCTCAAACCATAAAAGTCTGAGAGATGAGACTTATATCGTTCTTCATGTTTTATTAATGCCTACAAAATAAAATAAAGATAAAACGAAGTATTAGTATCCCTTTAATATAGAATATGTACTATCCCTTTAAAGAGTAAAGAAGCAATAAACTGGAGCAGACTTTATAATAAGTAGAACTATACTCTCACCCTGAGATTTTGGGTCAAAACCCAGAGAGTTCCCTGCTATGCTGATTGCATAGTTATGGGTTGGATATCTCTCTGGTACTGAAATGGTTAAGAAGCCCCTTAATTTGTTCTCTATGGTGCAGTTGGTCTGCTGTTGAATTGAACCAAAACACGTGAGGTTGAGTTGTTGAGAGCGTACTGTTTGTTTGATTTTTAGTTATCTGCTTCTGTTTTGCAGCTTGAAGCCATCTTATTGAGTATAGGAGCCGGCTGCCAGGATATCACTGAGGAGGCAGCAGCTGGTTATAGAGCAGTGACCATGCATTTCTTCCCCCACAATCGGGACAAAGTAAATCAGTGGCTGAAGCAGATCGTACAGGAATTTCATGACACTGACTCATTTGCTCAGCAACTCTGGGATGAAAGCAGAACTGAGGTTTATCTCCTTTGCTCTGTCCACTTTGCTACAAAGAGTTGTAACAGTCAATGCAGCAGAATAGGTTTAACAGCATCGATTGTGCCAACAGTTTCCATGGGCAGGGACGGTACGTCTGCCACTAAAGAGAATAATATCCTTCCACCATGCAGGAGACCTATGTCAGATCATTTAGTAGGACACCATTCCACCGCCCAGGCTGAAGAAGATAAGCACACAAATGTTTTATGTTCATCAGCTCCAGTCTCTGTCACAAAGGACATCTGTACACCCACCGGTCTCTACTATCGAGTGAGAAATGGAAGCACTCAGACCAGCAACTGTTATAAAGTGACAAATGCCAGCACGGGCACTGATTACAGCAAATCTGTACATATGGTTGATGTTGGCACATCCATGGACCTGCAGCTGACCAGAGCAGACAAGTATGTACAGTGTCCTGAGTTTGAGGTGAACTCGGCAGAAGGATCCCTCAATGTAGAACATGATTGTTTGTCCCCGACGCCTCCACGGTGCACCCAAGAATCCACACGTGGACATGATGAACTGTCCAAGGAACTGGACTCCACCTCAATGCAGCAGAAATCCATCATCAATGACCTGACGAACCAGCCAGACTGCACAACAGATACAGGCAGCAATTCCTCATTAAGACAAGAACCTAGTGACCTTGAAGTGGTATGAGATTTTATTGTGCCATATGTATAAAACAAAACAGGAGCAAATCTGGGGGAAAACGGCCTCACCATGGGGGACAAATTAAAAATTACACACATCGCCTTTGGTTTTAGTGGGACAATTAACGTCATGAATGCTCGAGAGGTCTCCAACCCATTTCTGTGCAATGGGTTGGAGACCTCTCTGGCATTCAAAGGGTTAAATACCGAATTTAATATTGATGGTATGTTTATCTTCCATGGTACAATCGGCATGGTCTAGAATTGCTGAGCATATATTTCTGCTTATGGTCCTTTGTGATTTGATTAGATGCTGGGGACATTTCCAGTTTATGTTCCCAAAAACAGGACCAACACATACATAAAAGACAAAATAGGTAGCACTGAAGTCCAGTAATTCAAGACAGAAAGTTAAATAATACCCCCCCCCCACTTGCCTTACTGTGCTCAGAAAAAACTAATAGCTCTTATGATTTTTTTTTTCTTGTGTCTAAGTTCAAAGGTTAATGTCTTCAGTCAGTCCTGCATGTCAGGTGCATGTAGTCAGACATAACACCTGCTAGCAGGACCACCGGACACAGCCTCTGCCCATTGCACATGGTAACTGTAACCCTTTAAGGACCGGCGGCGTGGATCTATCAACCTTAATTAAAGTATGCATATTTGAAAACCACATTAAAAACTGTCTATTTATCTTGTTAAACAAAAGGCCAGCAAACATACAGTTCAGGAGATATTAACACTTCTTTCATAATGTATGCTAAATGAGGCACAGTGCAGAATGAGTGATGTTTTCATATGCTAATTAAAGGGATAGTAATACTTTATTATTACTATCCCCCGTATTGTAGATATTTGTAAAATTATTTAATAACCCCCAGGTTCATCTGTCAAACCTTTATGGTTTGAGAGAAAACCGAAGGCAAAGTTCCCCCCTCCCTTCACTTTCCCTGAAGTCAGTGTTGTGCTAACTGCATGGGAAGTCTGTTGTACGATAGGTTTGTGGCTCTGCAGCTGAGCCGAGATCCCGTTTGTGAAAAATAATTATTTCACTGAAACAGTCTTCTACATGTGCTTGGTTTGTGCTTGGTTTGCAAGCACATGTAGAAGACCGTTTCAGTGAAATAATTCTTTGTCACTAACGCGATTGTGGCTCTGCTGCAGAGCCGCATGATGAATGTCAGACCGGATATCCCTGCAGTCAGCACAACACTGACTTCAGGGAAGGGGGAGGGAGGGGGGACCTTCAGTTATCTCTCAGACCATAAAGGTTTGAGAGATGAACCTGGGGGCGATTACATTATTTTACAAATATGTACAATATGGGGGATAGTAATAATAAAGTATTACTATCCCTTTAAGAAAAATCACTTATGTTGCATATGCTAATGAAGCCTTTTCAGTGATGTGTCATGAGCTAATAGAGGTTTCAATAATGTTTCATATGCTAATACAGCTCTGTGCAGTATCAGGAAGTGTTTAGTGTCACTTTGTCCATATATAAAAGTGTGATCTCTCCTAAACGATACATCTGCTGGTCTTTTGGTTAACATGACATATAGATAGATTTTAATGCAATTTTCAATTGTGCAACCTTGAATTAAGGTGATAATTATTAAAAAAAATTTTTTTAAATTCCATGACATGCCAGGACCGTCATGGGTTCGTCCTCTGGTCAGTTAAAGCAGAACTACCACCCTGCCTAAACTTGCCCCCAAATAATTACCCATCTGGTGACTAGCTGCTCAATAGTACTAGTCGCCAGAATTATTACCCTGTTATAGAGAATTCCTACTGCTCCCGGGACTGACAGCCAGGAAACAGCACAGACATCTTTCCATAGTGAGGTCTGTGCGCCTGCGCTGTCAGTCCCAGTCTGCTCTAGGAGGCGTTGCTAGGAGCCTTATGGTACCGGACAGGACTAAGGCGCGCAGACATCACTATGCAAAGATGTCTGCGATGTTTCCTGGGTGTCAGTCCCGCGAACAGTAGGAATTCTCTAAAATGAGGTAATAATTCTGGTGACGAGCACTAATAAGCAGCTAGTTGCCAGATGGGTAATTAGTTTTAAGTTTAGAAGGGGTGGTAGTTCCGCTTTAAACCTCAATAGGATGGTGTAGAAACAGTGACATTGTAACATTTCAGGCCACTGTGATGCTGCACCAAAAAATATTTGCATATTAAGTGTTACTATCCCTCTAAAGGGTTAACACTTTGCGTGCCAGAGGGGTACGCAATGCGTTGCGTACCCCTCTGGCACTCAAAGGGTTAAGAATGTTCATGCAGTCTGCTTCAGTTTAAACCCACTTTCAAGGGATAGTAATGTCTTAATTACATAAAAAGTCATATTGTACAGCATAAAATAAAAAATCCATTGGTGCTATTCCTGTCTCTCAAACCTTTATGATTTGAGAGAGCATCTAAAGTTCCCCTTCTCCTGATGTCAGCTGTAAAGCTGACAGGAGGAGATTCGTGTCGGCCGACACGAAGAGGCTCTTCAGCAGAGCCGCAATAGCGCGATTTAAAAATAAATACTTCTTTGGAACAGGCTAAAAAGTGTGCTTGCAAACCTGGAACACTTTGTAGACCGTTCCAGTGAAGTATTTCTTATTAAATCGTGCTATTGTGGCTCTGCTGAAGAGCCGCCGGTCGGTCCCCAGACCGGGAACTCCTGCTGTCAGCTTTACAGCTGACATCAGGGGATGGAGGGGAAACTTTAGAACGCTCTAGGAATAGCACCGATGGATTTCTTAGTTTATGCTGTACAATATGACTTTTTATGTAATTAAGACATTACAATCCCTATCAGTAACTGTAATGCACATTTTTTTCACATGTTTTTCAAAGTAAAATACTGAAGTATGTTTTCGTTTTTAGAAACAATGTGAGTTTGATGAAGTTGCAGTTTACTTCTCCAAGGACGAGTGGGATTGTCTACAAGAGGAACAGAAGGATCTTTACAGGGAGGTGATGATGGACAATTACCAGATGGTTACATTTTTAGGTAAAATTATCTATCTGCCTCATGTCACCGACAAGAATTGTCTGAAGACAAACACACCCAGGGGAGGCAGTGAGAAGGAATTATGCAAACCTCCTCTATATGCCCCCGCCCACTCCTTTTGAACATCTCTGCAAGGAGTTGCATACACTCCAATCACATGGGGCCGAGATTTTCACAGCAGTGCCCAGGGTACCCCTCCCTTCAATTCCTTCTACTCTTCGCCATATCCTCTATTTGCCACATTAGCCCCTCAGTCCACCCTAGCTTTGTCATCCTCTCAACCACTTGCCTGACCCTCCCTTCCATTCTTTACCCTCCCTTCCATTCTTTACCCTCATTCACAGATGATCCCCCCCCTCACTCCAGCCTCTGTTTGTGCTCATTCCTAGCTCCTCCCACTCTACCAAAAACTAGTAAGGGGAATGGAAAGTTTTAGTTATGAATAGAGGCTAGAAAAATTAAACTTGTACACACTAGAGAAATGGCATCTTAGAGGGGATATGATAACACTATATAAGTATGTTCAAGGCCCATATAAAGGGCTCGCCAAAGACCTGTTCATTAACAGAACAGTACACAGGACAAGGGGCCACCCGCTTAGACTTGAGGAAAGGAGATTTAATCTACAACAGCAGAAGGGTTTCTTTACAGTAAGGACAATAAAGGTATAGAATTCACTTCCTGAGGAGGTGGTGCTATCAAATACATTAGATGCCTTTAAAAGGGGCCTGGATACTTATTTAAAAGAGCATAACATAGAGGGCTATGTACGTTAGTATTGGGATTAATATTTAGTTAGGGCTTGTTGATCCAGGGAGAAATCTCTTCTGTTGGATCAACGATGGTAAACGGGAATAGGAAAAGGGTTGAACTAGATGGACGCAAGTCTTTTTTCAACCTAAATTACTATGTTACTATGTTACCATTATCAATACATTCCTCACTCCAGCCTCCTCTTCACCTGCAGCTACTCCTTGCCAATACATAACACCCGCCTGTTCCCTGTCAACTCCTTACTCCACCATCATCTTCGCCTGTCCCTTACATTCACAGACTCCTCAATACCACAGTCCAGTACCCCTCCCTTAAGTTAGCCTCTTCACATCCGCCTCTCCTACATTGGCAGCTCGCTCTCTCTCTACCTATATTAGAGTCCTCACTCTACCGTCCTCTTACCTTACTCCTTCCATTGAAGAATTCCTAATTGCCACCACCTCCCTCCCATTCACTCTACACTACTCACTACACCCTTCACTATGGCTGCTCCTCCCTGCCAGTCAACAACTCTTCATTCAACTCTTTGAGTCCCCTTCGATTCCATCACCTCTGGTAGTGCCCTGTGAGGACCTCAAGGTCCTCAAACTGCAGGAATGTATGTTGATTGGAAGATGTCCTGCAAGGGTCACGATAGTGGGAGAAGCAACTGGCAATTCAAGCATGGCGCACAGTGCCTTCAGAAGGGGTGGTGGTGAGGGTCGTCCTCGAGTGTTCCACGTCTGAACAGGTCTCATATTTTTTCCTGTACATTCATTCATCGGTGGTATACATCTGAGTTCTGAGTAGGTCTTCCACTCGGAGGGTTAACGCACATGCAATGCCTTGCCAAGATGGTATTTTACAAAAAAAAATTTTTTTATATATTATACAAGTTAACCCTTTGAATGACAGTTACTGCATTGGGTACCTCTCTGGCACTCAAGGAGTTAAAATTTATATTTAAAAAATAAATACATTAAAATTGTAATTGTTTCTGATTGTAAAATCAGATGTGTTTTTATATAGAGTGTGCCAGTGGGAAGCCTGCAATTGTAACACAGATTGAGCGAGGAGTAGAGCCGTATGTATGGCGCCATCTACAGTCAGAAGAGGAGGAAGCACCTTTAAGTAACAGCACAGGTGAGTTATAGGACACTAATTCAGGACTCATGGCTGCTGGGAGGCTGCTTCAGGGATTTTGTGACTTCCCTACAGATACTTTGGATGCGCTTCTTACCTTACTCCCTTCAATGTCCACGCTTGTTTCTTTCATCCCATTAACCCCCCCTCTGCTCTTCAGTTTAATATTCCTCCTCCTACCAGAACTTCTATTTGTCCTTGAATTCCACCTTGTTCCTTTCCTCGTGTTATTGCATTATCTATCATTAACCCTTTCCCTCCTCTGCAATACATTGTGAAGGAGTCTTCACTTCCAGGTTTGATTGTCCAACTCAGTTTCCACAGAGGCAGTCTCCAAACAAACCTGAAAGTGAAAACTCCTTTGGCCTATTCTTCAATAGACATTGTGGGGTTGGCCATGTTATAGGAGTATTTTAGTGGAAAGAAAAATTAGAAGCAGTAATTCTTATTTTTTTTATGAGAAAAAAAATTGTAGGTCTTTTCTTGCTGAGAAATACAAGGGTACTCCTACTGCTGGTAGATGGCTTCAGAAAGTTATTAAAGGAACAGTAATGTCCCCAAAAACTTTTTTACAGTTATGCAGAGCATAACCCCTTAACGACGGATGACTTACCAGGTACATCCCGCAGAAACTGTCACTTAGTGACAGAGGGCGTACTTGGTAAGTCATGGAAGTCTGGGTCTCCGTGCGGCTGCACGCCGCTCGGAGACTCTGGACTTTAAAAAAAAAAAAAAAAAAAAAAAAAAAAAAATGTTCCTCGGGCGTTAAGGTGACAGCCGCGTATGAACGCGGCTGTCACTAAGGGGTTAAAATATTAACAAAATCGCTCCAAACCCTATCTCTCAAACCGCTATGGTTTGAGAGACATAGGGATTCAAATTTCCCCCCTAACTCCCCTTCTCCTGATGTCCGCGTCTAGCTGACAGCAGGAGATGCAGGTCTGGGGACCAGCAGGCGGCTCTGCAGGACTTAAAAAGAATTTATTCATTGGAAAGATCTACAAAGTGTGGAACACTTTTTTATACCGTTCCAATTAATTAATTCTTTTCATTCGGGCTCTGCTGCAGAGCCACCACGAGTCGTACAACTTGATTCTCCTACTGTCAGCTTTACAGCTGACATCAGGAGAAGTGGTGGGAGGGGGGAACTTTGAATCCCTATATCTCAAACCATAGCGGTTTGAGAGATAGGGTTTGGAGCGATTTGATTAATATTTTAAACTCTACATAACTGTATAAAAATTTTTGGAACATTAATGTTCCTTTAAAGATTAAAATGTTCGGTGTGTTTAAGTGCCCTCTATTGGCCATAAAGTTTGGCTGGTGTTCAGAGATTTATACGGTTGCATTCTATGGGAGAGGTGAGCCACTGACAACAGTTCTTCATAGAATGTGATTAGTAACAGCTTCATTACTTTCTGTCAGTTTGAACGTTTATAACTGTTGAATAGAACAGCTTCCGGAAGCGGGAGTGCTATTGTTTTAATCAGCAGGAAAAGCTCTATAACATAACTTTGCATTAAAATAAATAAATAAAATTCTTATTTAAATGCAAATGTCCCATTGATTTAAATTTTGCTATACCCCACTGGCACTCAAGGATTAACCCCCTAGAATATCTGAGAGGTCCCCAATGCAATGGAGTCCTTTCTGATATCCGAGGGACTAAAATCACATTTTATTTATTTCAGTTGTCCTGCACTTGTCTTTGCTATTACCCATATTGTTAAAGTGATAGCAATGTCTAGCTGACAACAGGAGATCCCAGTCCTAGGACCAGCCGTCGGCTCTTCAGCAGAGCTGAAATCGCCTTATTTAAAAAGAACTACTTCATTGGAACGGTCCACAAAGTCTGCTTGCAAACCAGGTACACTTTGTAGACCGTTCCAATAAAGTAATTCCTTTTAAATAACGCGATTTCGGCTCTGCTGAAGAGCCGGCGGCTGGTCCCCGGATCGGGATCTTCTGCTATCAGCTAGACTGCTGAAGTCAGGAGAAGGGGAGGGAGGGGGGTACTTTTTTAATGCGAATATCTCTGGATTTGCGGCAAATCATTTTTTTTCCATCTACAATACAAAACAATACTATTGTTTGACATTACTATCACTTTAAGATATTAATGATCAGTGTTTCCTCTATGGTGTTCACAGGTGAGCAACCCAGCCTGAAATAAGTAAAGAGGACTTCTTCTGCAGGGTTGCATTAGAGTAACAGATGAACCATGTAGTCCCAACCAATTTTAATTGGTCTTTTAACACTTTCAGTACTGGGTCTCTAACTCCAGCTCACCCTTGAGGGAATGCTATTAATGATGTGGTGTGTTTGTTTAAATCCACTGCTTTTCTTTGCAGTATCTGAACCAATAAGCATGATTTCTTCTGAAGGACTTTACATTACCCCTAGTTCACCAGGTTGCGAGATGGAAAATATCCACGTTACTCCAAATTTCGACGAACGGGAATACCCAACACCGAGGAAACCGTATGCGTGTTCTCAGTGTGGGAAATGTTTTAGCCAGAAATCCATACTCCTTAAACATCAAATCATTCACACTGGGGAAAGGCCATTTGAATGCCCTGAATGTGGCAAATGCTTCAATCGGAAATCCGTGCTTGTTAATCACCAAATTATTCATACAGAAGAGAAGCCTTTTGCTTGTTTCCAGTGTGGAAAGTGTTTCAAAAAGAAATCCCATGTCATTCAGCATCAAATAAGTCACACGGGAGAGAAACCATTTGAATGTCATGAATGTGGAAAATTGTACAAACACAAATCTGATCTTGTTGTGCATCAGAGAAATCACACAGGAGAGAAGCCATTTGCATGTCCCGAGTGCGGTAAATGTTTTGCCCGTAGTACGTACCTAACTCGGCATTTCAGAAGCCACACAGATGAGCGACCATTTCTATGCAAGGAATGTGGGAAATGTTTTATGACTAAGTCCCATCTTGTCACGCATCAAAAAATACACGCAAGAGACAGACAATCTGTAGGTGGAAATACTTTTAGTGGTAACTCATCGCTTCCTGCCCTTGAGGGGACTCCCGGAGGAGAAAAGCTGTTTGCTTGTTCTTTGTGTGGGAAATGTTATCTAAACCTGGATGACCTTGTTGCGCATCAGCAAATTCACACAGGAATTGTGCTTCAAAGAATTCACAATGTGTCTATGTTCTAATGACATCTTGTTAGAAACTGGCAAATTCACACAACTGTAGACTCTAAGAGCTCTTTCGCACAAGGGACAGAACTGTTGTAGCCTCTGGAAACAGGTGCCACCCGTTTTGTTTAATTCACTTTTTCCTATGTTCCACCTTTGATGTCAGACACTGTAGAGGAGTGCCAGCCAATATTATTAGCTGGCACTCACATGGGTAGGCCATTCCTTGAATTGAGATGACAATGACAGTCTCCATCAGTACTCATGTGATAGGTCTGCTGTAGGCCCCATAGGCTCCTATGCAGACTTTCCTTTCTGCAATTTCACGTGGACAGTGACTGAGATGTCCATATGTATCATTCTACTAAATAAACCTTTACGGTAATGTTTCACAAAAACAGCAGCTCCAATTAATCTTCATGGTATATGGGCCATGGAGAGTGTTATTTCAATACTGTCAGAGTTGTAGTTCAAGAGTAATTGAATGATAAAGTATCCCACTTCCTCCCCTTTTACCTAGTGTAAGCTGCCTCCCCTCAGATGTGGAATCTGGTCTCTTGACAGGACAGGTCACAGCAAGGGACAATCTTCTTACTGTGATCATAAGGAAAACCCTGCCCCCCTTGACAGGTTTTTCCTTATGATTACTGAAGATTGTCCCTCTCTGCGATCTATCCGGACAGTCTTGCTACTCTGAGGTGATCAGTGTTACATCAGTAAAAGGGGCGGAAGGGGGATACTTTATCATTCAATTACTCTTGAACTACAACTCTGACAGTATTGAAATAACACTCTCCATGGCCCAAATACTATGAAGATTAATTGGAGCTGCTGTTTTTGTGAAACATTATCATCCCTCTAAGTAGTCCAAATTTAATGCACATAGACCTACGTATCAACGTTTCACTATTCAGTAGATCATTGCGAAAGAAACTGCCTTGGCTGTCTTTCATTCTAGGTCCTAAACCTTTATGTTCTCTATGTTGTCTCTGTTTAGAGCAGTACTTTAATTACATATAACTCTAAGGGTCACAACTGCATTTATGTTACTATGTTGTTGATTTCACTAGGAGCAAATCAGTCACGTTTGGATTTGTAACCTGTTTTTTGAATCTTTGACACTTTTTGATACATCTATCCAATAGAGGCTTATGCACAAAAGAAAAGAGGAGCAATTCTGGCACACACCATCGCCACCATACAAATAATTCCCACTGATTAACCCTTTGAGTGTCAGAGGAGGTATCCACTCCTCTGGGACCCAAACGGTTAAATTGGGGATTCTTTCATGCTTTAAATGCTACAGAGGCCTTCACTCTATTGTGAATCAGTGCGATGAAGACATCTCTAGTATTTACTGGGCTAAAATGCCCTATTTAACCCCTTTAGAGTTATGCAAAGAGTTGCGCTACATACCCACCTGGCATTCAAAGGGTTAAATCACTGGGAATTTTGCAGATTTTTTTTATCCCCTTAATGACAGGGGTTTTGACTTCCTGGACTTACCAGGTAAGTCGTCTGTCACTAAGGGGTTATTTGTCCCCTATGGTGCAGTTGATTTGCTCCAGAATTTCTTCTATTTCTTTTGTGTATAAGTAATAATATATAGGAATATTTTTCAGTAAGGCAGATCACCCTGTACATCAGAAATGGAGAAATGTCTTATCTCAGAATGACATCTAATTATAAATAAAGCAAGTCAGAAAAAAAGAGGTCTAAGTGTTTGATTCAGAGGCCATGAAATGCCTTTTTGGTTGGTGAGGGCAAAACCATCGCCTTCTGCCCCATCACAAACAGCTTAGTGCAGGACTCAAAATCGCGGTCACCATGGCAACTAGAATTTGTGGAAACGATGTGACGAGCACCCATCGAGAATGAACCAGATAAAGTGTCTAGTTCCTAGGCATAGTGGCCCCTCAATGGTGCTACAAGTCACGTTTTTCACTCCCATGTGCCATTGCAAAGAGGAAATTTCCATATTCATATCAGACTGGTCCCCTCTTCATACAGTCCAGCTCCAAAATGTCAGGCAAATCCTCTCTGCGTGAGAGAATCAGCAAAACCACAGACGTACGTTTTGGCCTTTGTGGGCCTAGTCGGTGTGGTGCAGCTGAATCCCTCTAGGCACTTGGAGAGCAAGGGCCCTAGACACTTTATCTGGTTGTTTCTCGATGGGTGCTCGTCACATCATTTTGTTTCTTAGTATCCCTAAGTGGAAGGGGATCCCAGGCATGGGCCCTTGCTCTCCATGTGCCTAGAGGTAATCAGCTGCACCACACTGACGAGGTCCACATAGGCCGAAACGTACGTCTGTGGTTTTGCTGATTCTCTTGTGCAGAGAGGACTTGCCTGACATGTCAGAGCTGGACTGTCTGAGGGCAGGACCAGTCTGATATGAATATGGAAATGAAACATGAAGAACGATATGTCTTATCTCTCAAACCTTTATGGTTTGAGAGATATTCACACGCAAAGTTTCCCCTCCCGCCCCTTTTACCTAGTGTAAGCCATCTCTTCTCAGATGTGGAATCCAGTCCATAGACCAGACTGATAACAGTAGGGGACAATCTTCTTCCTATGAGAACAATTAAAGCCCTGCCCCCCTTGACAAGTTTTTCAGCTTTTTCCCTTATCTTAATTGAAGATTATCCCTCTCTGCAGTCTACCTGGGCACCTTCCTTCTGATCTGGCTGGGCAGTGTTACATCAGTAAAAGGGGCGGGAGGGGAATATTTTGTAATTGAATTACTCTTGAACTACAACTCTGACAGAACTGAAATAACTCTCTCCAAAGTCCAAATACTATGATGATTAATTAGAGCTGCTTTTATTATGAAACAATACTATCCCTTTAAATAACACACCCCGTGGCAGCCACAGATGCCCAACATACACTCTATGGAGTGACCTTCCGCACTAATAGCCACTGATCTCCATGTACACTGTCTGGACCACCCAGACTTGTTCCCTCTCCCACTGGTAGCCAAAGAGCCCCACTTACACTGTCTGACCCTCCCCAGCGTTGTTCTGTTGCCCACTGGTAGCCATAGTGCCCAACATACTTTGATCTGTTACACAGTGTATTCTCTCTCCTGTCGGTCTCCTCTGCTTATAACTTCTTTGTTTATAACTAAACATTGAAAGCAGAACTTTCATAAGATGAACATAGAGGCTTAAATCATAATTACATTAGCGATATGCCTAGACATAGTTGTCTTTTCACGTATAATCGCTGCATTAAAGAAAAATATAACCATTTATGCAGGCAGCCACCGGCAGGGATCTTGCAGTAGGCATTCTCTCTCCCTCCCGGAGCCTTTCGGGGACGGACAGCGCAGACTCTGAGATGCCGTCTCTGCAAAATATCTGCGCTGTTCCCTGCTACCTTTGCTGCCGAAAAGGTTCTATTTTTCTTTAATGCTGCGATTATTCTTGAAAAGACAAATACCGTAAAATCTCGGGTATAATACGCACAATTTTACTCCATTTCACCTTATGTGAAGTGGGGGGTGCATATTATACACGAGAGTTATTTAAAAAAAAAAAAAAAATTGTGCTGACAGATACCCTCCCGCGGCCCAGTTCCCTCTCACAATAATGCTTACTTGCCCCCACTGAAGTCTGCGCTGACCATGAGGCTTAGGGTACTTCCTTCCACTGAAGTACCCATCTTCCCAGCGGGTGGCAAGTTTGCATTTGCCGCCCGCTTCCCTCATGGGCTTTCAGGACCTTCCGCCTCCAGCCAATGGTAATAGAAGCGGAAGGTCCTGAAAGCCCATGAAGGAAGCGGGCGGCAAATGCAAGCTTGCCGCCCGTTGGGAAGATGGGTACTTCAGTGGAAGGAAGTACCCTAAGCCTCATTGTGAGCGCGGACTTCAGTGGGGACGTCAGTGGGGGCAAGTAAGCATTATTGTGAGAGGGAATTGGGCTGTGGGAGTGAGGGAAGGGTTCTGGCCGGCTTCTTTTTTTTTTTTTTCCCATAAGAGGGGCAAAACAAGGGTGCGTATTATACATAGGCACTCTTGTTTTCCCCTAAAATCTTAGGTATAATATACACCTGCGTATTATACACAGGTGCGTATTATACCTGAGATTTTACGGTATGTCTAGGCATATTGTTAATGTAATTATGATTTAGCCTCTATGTTCATCTTATGAAAGTTCCACTTTACGGTGACGTTTCGTGGCACAACATGATAATCTTGCTATTTTATGCAGAGCAAGATTCTCATGTCACCCTTTTCATTACGGCGACATGCTGAAGGCGGCGTGTAGCTGCACGCTATTATTCATGCAACGTTTTAAAAGTATGCCCTGGAAACGGAGCGGTGGGATATGTGAAGGAGTTTATACCAGCTGAATAACAACTAATGGATAATTCAAATATCTGACTGTTTAACATACTAACTCATTTTTGGCAACAAGTTTGTATTCTTTATAATACGTTATTATTAATTTACAAAGACTTCCATAAATTTATCAATAAAATTTTTTTTTATAAACTTCATCTTTCATAATCATCAATAACTTTTCCATGATCATCAATTCATCCAAGTCGTTTGTTTTTATTTTGTTATTAAACTTATGATTTTATATTTATTGCGTATGTGTGTAAAACACTGATCTGATCCTGAGGTATCATTGAGAGCAGGTTGGATAGTTAACAAACAGACAGAGATATAGAATTTTGATTGTCAAAGGTGTGACATTAAGTGTTAGCACCATCGTGTTAACTCAAACATTTTTCTAAATAAGAAATTAATACAAAATATAGGTGATTCTGAAAGCTCCATCAGATTCACCAATGTTGTTTTTAGGAGAGGGGGCCCTTTAGTTGAGCAGTAAAAATTGCTATATAAAATAAGACATAAAGGGGCCCATGGTAAGACTTTTTATTCAAAGAGGGTAAAATTCAAAAAGTTGTATTGTAATAAATACATCTAAAACTAAGGAACATACATATAGGACAAGGGCTACAGCTCAAAAATAACAAACTCTTGCCTTGCGCATTTCGCCTTGACTGTGTTGAAAAACTATTACGTGTATCTAATGATAGGACAATACAGTCTCTTGAAAGCAATAAAATCACCCTGTGAATATAAATATAATATGTTAGTGATACATATTGTAGTAGATTTAGGATACTGATTGGTTTCTTAACTGTCAATGGCTTTACTTAGACAGCAACTAACATGATGGGGTTGAAAAATTAATAGTTATTAAAGGGGAAAAAAAATATAAAAATCAGTATTTTACTATGTAAAACATTACCATTACCTACATCAGCCTCCCACCTCCTATATTTATAAAAGCGTGAAATAGTGGAAAACAGCCTGTTTATGTAAAATAAATGGTTTCCTATCATGAAGATTTACATTATTATTGTACCACATCATGACAGAGTTTGTGCTGTCTGGATCAAGGTAGAGTAGATTCTAGTTCATCTAGATGGATACCATTCTGTCACTGTGAGCCATGACCAGACAAGACAGAGACAAGGCCTTCATTCGTCTGTTCTAGGAGGAGTCACCAGCTGTGGAAGGACACACTGACAACGATCGGCTCCAGGGATGAGAATTGGGGACCTTTACTACAGTGGTACAAGGAGCAATATCACTTTCCATCAAGTAAGGGGTCATCCATAGTCTATATGTTGGACACATTTTGTTACTTTTCTATGGACTAATAGGTTTTAGCAAAGCAACATTGAAAAGGGGGAGAGAGAAAACTTTGCATTGCACCCTCCTCTGTCACTCAGAGGTTTAAGGATGAGAGAAGTGCACAGCAAATTGCAAGAGCAACATTCAACGGGTCAGCAGAATTTTCTGGCCACTGTAAGTGGTTAGTTATTCTAAACAGGTGGTAGCTCTCCTTTAGAGGCAGAACTATCCGGTAGATGGAACTGACCCCAAATGAACTGTTAGTATACTGGTAAATGTGGAAATTGTGTTAGAATGTTTAAGTGTCACCATTGTGTGCAATCATACATTTGTATGGGATTTAGATCAACAGCACAGACATCTTGGCGAAGTGGGATCTGTGTGCCTGCACTGTCCCTCCCTGTCTGTACCATGCAATACAATGCAACCCCCCTTTGGGGAATAGCCAATCAGTGAGGAGACAGGGATAGACCACTCAGGTGCACAGATCCCACTTCAGAAAGAGGTCTGCTCTGTTGCAAGTCCCATATAAACTTATGATTGCAAATAATGCCAGAACTCTAACACCATTTCCATGATTACGTATACCAACAATTAATTTGGGGTCATTTACATGTTATGTGGTAGTCCCACTTTAACATTAGTAAACCGAAAACAAACTTCTCATAGTGAGGAAACTATTTTTTTGTGGTTTTCTTTTATAGGAAGCTGCATTGAAGATTTTTTTTTTTTTTTTTTTTTTTTATAAAAGTCATAACAGAATACCGCTTCTAGATTAACCATGGCATAAGTGAGTGGTATTTATATTTTTGCATGGTTTTCTGTAGTTCAATTAACCTAAAGAGGAAACTAATGTTGTATTGAACACCAGAACTACACTGGACTATATCAGTAACCAACCTGTTCAGGTTATTTCACCATTTTGTTACCAAGTCCTATCTTTATTCAGGTTTGATAATTTTCTTCCCCCCCCAAATACATAACCTAGATGTAGGTGGTGTCTTTCTAGTACATTAACCCCCCCATAAGGGTTCACTTTTAAAATCTTGCATGCATAGGTGCAGTAACCAGGTTGCCAGCTTGAAAAGTGCCACATCAGTCTTGCCCAAATCAAAAAGGGCAAGATTGTTATGCCACACCATAACACATCACCTCAATACACTGCCCGCATACCTTAAGCTTTAATCCTGTGCCACTCAAACCTGTGCCCAGATAACCCAAGTCATCTCACCTGCCTACCATTGCTTCCACCAACAAAAAACCTGCATTAACCCTTTGAGTGCAAGAGGGGTAGGCAACACATTGCTTTGCAATGAGTTTCGTACTCCTCTGCCACTCAAGGTTAAACTTTGTCAGGAATCTGTATTCATTCAGCTGTTTTACATGCTGCTAACCCCCCCAAAGATTTGTTTTTATAAATATTGGCCTGAAACACTAAATACTTATTCTGTGCAAATAAGTGTTCCTAAAAGCTTTAACCCTTTGAAAGCTAGAGAACTCAAATGCTTTGCAATGCATTGGAGATCACTAGCATTCAAGGGGTTAAAAAGCCCAGTTTAGCAGTTTTTGTACACTGTTGGTTTGTTCTCTTTTATAGACATGGGTCAGAAAGCGCTACCTAGTGTCCAGCATTGGTCTACTCTACTACATTCTATGGGGGGGGGGGAGGGAGAAGAGACCCTGCCAACAGTTCTGTTGACTACGCCACCATTTCGTTGGAAGTGTGATAACTTTGGAACAAAAACACTCAGCAGTGAGTACACCATTGATATGGCTGACACCCAAACATAAGGATGCCTTCTTAAGTCAACCATTTGCCCAGATTTTGATTGTACCACTCACTAAACCAGAAATCTAAAGATGCGCTGCATAGTCACAGTATTCAGTTTGGTGGTCAACTAGCAGATCTCCCAGCCGAGAAGAAACATGGAGAAGTTCATTTTAGAATAATTGTTATATTGACAGCTTTTGGGTATAGCCCAAGGAGGCAAGCTTCATAGAATCCAACTCCTCAAGCAATAGCCAGAGACAGTGTTACCACCTTCCCCTGCTGTAGGGGAACACCACTACTTAGAAGAGTATGTATATTATCCGATAAGTGCTCTCAGCAACTCATTACTGAAGATGATTTGTCCAGCTAAGTTACACACTTGCTGCCAATGAATAAGTATTAATTCAGGATTATTTTGCTACCGTTATGTTCATCCTGTTGGTTCTGGCAGCAATTGGCAGGCACTTTTTTTTAGCCAATGGCAAAACGAGTGCTCACAAAAGTAGATTCTTGTACTACATTGTTTTACCTTTACAGAAGTAGGCTACAATATCGCAATGTAAAGTGATAGCAATATGTAAAGGATACATTAGGGTTGTTCTTCTGACTTAAACAAGGACACTCCCACTACTGAGGCGTTTAATGCAAGTTTGAGCTGCGCCCTCAGTGGCCTGAAAGGTTAACTGTGCTCTTGATACACCAGCTACAGACTGCAATAGTCAGTTGACAACCTCTATAGGCTGGTGTAGCAACAGCACCACTAAAGTATCAGGCCATGGAGTTCAAAAAAAGAAAAAAAAAAAAAAAAAAGCCATGCAACTTTGAGCTGTAATAACTTTCAAATAATTCAGCAGGTGAAGTACCATTGTTTTACTCAGGATTGATATGGATTTTTTGCATTGAAGTGTGTGTACTGTAGCTTATATAGCTGGGTTGACAGCTGTCAGACCTCCAGCTGTTTGACTACAAATATCATCTTTAGCCATTCATTGGCGAAAGGAGTTTTAGTACCACAATTACCACTGTCTTATAATAACTCCAGTGTTATCACTTTAAATGTCCTTTCTCCTCAATGTAAAAAGCATTTGCTTCTTGTCCCACTTCCTGCAAAGGCAAATGCCCGAAGCCTATAGCTGTGCAAGTGTGTGTGATCACAGTAGACAATTACCTTCAATATATCCTTCCATAGTCACAAACAAAGTACTCCACAGACTGATATAGTGCCAACAATAAATTCTGTACCAATCTAGTATCCAGTCATGTAAAATTTTATCATTGTATCACGCAATGCAACAGACAAACCACAATTACAGAACCAGTTGATTTTATTACTGCTGCAAAACATAACAGGACAAACTGTCAGAACAGCTTTGTAGCCTTTTTGGGGCCAGAACACATTTAGGAGGTGGCAGGAACAGCAGCAGCCTGGGTCCTTTGCACTGACACCCTGGTGTGAGTCTTGGCAAGATGATCTGTGTACTCCTAGAAAAGCAACAAGTCGAGGTTTAATAGAGGAATAGAAAGGATTCTTAATCATAACTATAAAGTGTACAACAGGGGTAGTCAACTCTGCAGTGGTGGTGCTACAATATAAGCAGCTGCTTAGGGCTCCCCACAGCTTACACAGTACCACTGCCACATGTAAACAGAAAGCAATGTTTTCACTAAATTGTTGCCTTTATGTGAATATTTTCCTTAGAAAGAAAAAAAAAAAAAAAATACAGCTGCCTGTCAGACCTCCAGATCTCACTACATAAATCCAAAGTAAAGAAAACAGACTATATAGCACCAGGCACCCCCCAATCTCATATTGAATGTAATCCACTCCCACTGATAATGCAGGCTTAGAGGCAAGAAATCAGAAAGTACAGGCAAGTTTGCTGTAGCACATCACTAGCATGTACATACCTGGTATGGAGACTTTGTGAACACGGTTTCCTTCCAGAGATCAGGTGTCAGATAGCTGTAGGTCTTTGAGATGGCGTCAAAGGTGGCTTTAGCTGTGGAAAGAAGGAGCTGGTCACATAGGATCTTAAAATAAGAACTTCCACTGCAGTAGCATTTCTCATTATAGAGCTTCAAACAGGAACAGGGAGACCATGAAGAGGCCAGTCTGCCGTGCATAGGTCAGCTCAAGTTGCTTTCTCTCTCTTGTAACGACAATTACACCACGCACACAAGTGTAACTGAGCAGAGCTGAGAGATTTCTAGCCTCCAGACCAAACCTTAACCCCTTAGTGACGGCCGCGTGCAGACGCAGCTGTCACTTAACGCCCGTCTAACTTTTTTTTTTTTTTAAAGAATCCGGAGTCCCCGAACGGCATGCAGCCGCACAGGGATCCGGATTTCCGGGACGTACATGTACGTCCTCTGTCACTAAGTGACAGCCACAGAGGACGTACATGTACGTCCATTGTCGCTAAGGGGTTAAAATACAACAGTCCACAATTGCTTGGAGTTTGTCAGTCTATTTAAAGGGTTAGTAATACTTCATTTTAGCTTTATTTCATATTGTAGCGATTAAAAAAAAAAAAAAATTATTAACTATACAAGTCTTCTCTCAAACACCTATATGGTTTGAGAGATATTTGCAAGTAAAGTTTCCCCCTCACTGGCTGTTTCAGTCAAGTCTGCCATCTAGCTGACAGACTTAGAATCTGATCCACAGATCAGCCTGCTGCTCTCCAGCAGAGCCAAGATCACAATCTTTAAAAAGAACCACTTCATTGGAAAGTTCTACAAAGTGTGCCTGGTTTTCAAGCATGCTTTTTTGTAGACTGTACAATTAAAATATACTTACTGCCCTCATTCCCATCTCTCAAACAGTCATGGTTTGAGAGCTGTAATAAAAAGGTATCCGCTCCCTCCCACACTTCTCATGCATCCGCCATGAATTCCTGCTTCGGGGACCAGAAGGCGGCTCTTCAGGAGAGCAGTCATCGAGATATACATCTAATTATTTCATCAGTATGGTCTACGTGTGCCTGGCTCGCAAGAACACAGACCATTCCGATGAAGTAATTATAGTTAGATAGCCCGATGTAAGCACCCCTGAAGAGCCGCCTAAAGTCAGTTGACCGGATTCTGCCTCTGACAGCTTTACAGCTCGTCAGGAAGAAAGGGGAGGGAACAGAGACCTTTATTTTCTTATATCTCTCAAACCATAACTGTTTGAGAGATGGGAATGAGGGCAGTATTTTTTACTTGTACTTCTAAATTCACTTTTTTAGGTTACTATCCCTTTAAGATTATCCCTTTAAGCCCTTTGAGGCATGGCACTTCACACTGCAAAGCAATGCATCACTATCATCCAAGGGGAAGAGTTAGAAATCCCTCCAAAAGGTTACTCAAAGGCAGGACACAGCCTGAGCCATCACAATGCAAACTGTCCAAAGAGACTTGTTTAAAGTCTCCAAAGCTTGATTAGTCAAGTCTCCTCAAGTCATCTTGTTACCTGTGCCAAGTCACTGAAATGTAGTAAAGAATATAAAAGCTGCAACACCAAACAGTTATTCCTTCAGGTTTGAATATAGTGCCATTTATTTTACCTTGCTAATAAAGACAGCCATATTCTAATGAGTAACATGCCGACAGCAGAGATCAAGGACAGCAAGTCTTTGAAAAGCAGGAGAATAAAGAGGAACCAAGATATCTGAAGAGTCGAAGAATAGTACTTACCAAAGTTACCCAGGGTGGCCGTGCAGCCCCTGGCTGATGTGTAGCAGTCATCAATACCAGCCATCATCAGCAGCTTCTTGGGGACAGGTGCAGACACAATACCAGTACCTCTAGGGGCTGGGATCAGACGCACCAGCACAGAGCCACAGCGGCCAGTCACCTAGAACAGAAGCCAGAGATTCCATTAGAGAATTAGGGTTACAAAGGAAGCAGTGGGAAATACCTGCCTTCCAGATGAAGTGACAAGAGGCATGACTGAGGAAAAATAAAAAATAAAATAAGCACTAATTAACCCCTCAGATGCTAGGCCCATCTTGAATGCATTGCAGAGCAATGCACTGGACAGGTCTAGCATACTAAAGCATTCAAGCAAACAGTTCAGCCCTACTCTATAAGCTAGGTTTTCGTTTGCAGAAATCCATATGTTGAGTCTCAAACAGGAACAGAAAGACCAGGTCATGAGGTCAGTCTGTCGTGCATAAGGAGCTCATTACTTTCTCTCTCCTGTAACGACAGTTACACTACCTTTACTGAGTGTACCTGAGCAGAGCTGAGAGATTCAAGATCAGAGTGTTCTTCAAAGTTGGGGGAGGAGCCACAAGACATTCCATGTCAAACGTCCATGTTGCTTTGCAATATGCAAGTACTGTCATGGTCAGGATTATAGGAAAGGCTGGCTCAAAGTACATTCAGCTGTGCATGTATCTGTAGTCTGTACATTTGGCTATGAGTCTATACATCTAGAGAAACCTATACTGCATATCAAGTTTAAGTTGTGTACCACCACTAAGTTGCGATGGGGAGAATATGGGCAGGTGTGCCAGTGTTCTTTTGAGACAAATAGCTTTACTCTAGTAAATTTCAGCCAGAACACCACACATTCTTATGTTTCATGTGTTCCTATCTGCATACCTTGCAGGGTACAGTGTGAGGTTTGCCGATCTTGTTACCCCAATAGCCTCTACGAACAGGTACGATTGACAGTTTAGCCAAGATGATTGCTCCACGGATAGCAGTGGCAACTTCTTTGGAGCACTTCACACCAAGTCCAACGTGGCCATTGTAGTCACCAATAGCCACAAAAGCCTGAAAAGAAAGTCATTAAAAAAGTTAATGAAGGCCACTCAAAGGCAAGACAGCCAGCAAGTGTTAGAACCTGTACAGGTGTCCAGGGAATGGTTGGCAACTTTTGATTTCCAGCAGTCACAGACAACTCCAACCAGGTTTTGGCTAACTGGGGATAACAGGAGTCCTAGTCAACAACTAGAGACCAAAAGCTTGTGCACCACTGGTCTGGGGTGACTGCCAACACACCTTGAACCTTGTTCGCTGTCCGGCACGGGTTTGTTTCTGCACGGGCATAATCTTCAGCACCTCATCCTTCAGAGAGGAGCCCAGGAAAAAGTCAATGATTTCAGACTCCTGAAACAGAGAAGGGAAGATATTTAGTGGAAAGATAAAGCAAAGTCATTAACCCTTTGACTTCCAGAGGGGTATGCAACAATTTGCATACCACTGACACTCAAAGGGGTTAAAAGCCCTTTTAGAGGGCAATCAAAGTTTACTAAAATTGCTACAGTAGGAACAGACTTAATGTCTGGGGCTGTAATGTGCAGGGGACCCCCCCCCCCATTTCATCGATTGCAGGAGAACTCTGAAAATGGACCAACTTTGCTATACTTTGCTCGTGTATGGTACAATAATCCCAGAGTTACACAGCCTCCACATATCCACTAGGTTGTGTTTCAAGCCTAATACAGGAAGGTTTGAGGACATGTGCCACATGTGACAGGAGACTTCAGTCTCCTCACAGGAGAGTCCTCTTCAGATTCCTGGTTCTGTGATGGCAAATCAGTTGCTGCATGCATGTTCTGCACCGTGGACTATGAACAGACCATGCAGATAGTTCACAATAGTGATACTGGAAGTTGGGATCGTCAACTCGGCTCAATTAACTGGCTGATGAACATTTGTATCAATGAAATATGGCTGATGCAAACACAGGCTGCATTTTACACCTCCACCAGCACCCCAACCCTTGTACATGAGCTACTGTGGGAATGGAGCTGATCGGTGGCAATTCAATCCAGACTGCTTGTCCTGCCCCAAAACACCAGTCAAGTTCACTTCAGAAGACAATGCAGATGCAATTAACCATGGCTTAATATTCACCTTGATTGGAAGGGAGAAGAGATAGATTTCTTCCAAGGACTTGATCTTCATGTCCTTGACCAGACGGCCAAGTTTGGTGACAGGCACCCACTGTGTGACAAGACAAAAATACGTCACAATTCAGCCTCTCCCCATCTTTGCATTTTACAACAGAAAATAAGTTTGGAAGTTAACCATATTGTGTAGGCCAGGGGTGGGCAACCTGAGACCCTCTAGCTGTTAAGTACTACAATTACCATCATCCTTTGCCAGCTGTTGGCTGGAAGAGTATAGGAACTGTAATCCTCAAGAGCTGGATAGCCTCAGGTTGCTGCCCCCATCAGGATGCCTATTTATCCAAGTGTAGTTTGTCATGCAATACATTTATGTCTGTTCAACATAGTGATCATGTTTGAAAACCTGCAAGAAACTTACACTCCGAAAACAAATCCAGACATTACTTCCTGAAGGATAGCAATACTTTGCAAAAAGATACATGTTGTAGGGTTTATCCACCTGAGTAAAACAAGGGTACTCCCAATGCTGAGATTTTATTAAAAAAGTTATAACCGCTCAAACTTGCATTTTTTTTTAGGTGCAATATCACAGTGGCCTGAAAATTTACAGTGGCGCTGTTGCTACACCATGCTATGGACTGCTTTGGTCTGTAGACCATAAATCTCCATAGGATGGTGTAGCAAAACCGCCACTGTAAATTTTCAGGCCACTGTGATATTGCACACGCACAAAAAAAGTTTGAGCTGTTATAGCTTTTTTTAATAAAATCTCTCAGCAGCAGGGGTACCTTTGTTTTATTCGGTGACAAACCCTACATTTTAAGTATTACTATCCCTATAAAGCAGCTTCCTAACTACTGTAACATTCTATTGAGAACTGCTGTCAGTGACTCCCCTCCTATAGAAATACCACTAAATGGCTATATTAATGTAAGAACTGAACTGTAATGACCTCTGGAAATACATCCCCCCCCCCCCCCCAACAGTGGGAGTACCTTTGTTATGTTTTTCCCCAGCCGAGTAAAACAAACCATTTAAAGTGCAGTAAATTTTAACCCTCTGAAGGCCAGAGGTATGGAATGCACTGCTTTGCAATGCGTGCCGTACCCCTCTGGCACTCAAAGGGTTAATAAGCATTTCTCTGCAGTGCAATTTGCTCACTCCAGGATTTCTCGTGGATCAGGCCGCAAGTGTGTTAACTGCCTGAAGACATGGCAATGCATGTAGTTTTTGAAGGTGAACTAATACATGAATGGAAACTTGTGGGTTTATATAGTGCTTAGGACAAAGTACTGTATTCAGCTTTTTAGCAAAGAATAGAACAAACTGTCAGGCATATTTATACATGAGAGTTTATACCACAGCTGATTTTAAGAAGATAAATTATGTGCTAGTTAGGTAGAGGACAAGTTCAGATAAGCTTTTGAACTTTAATGCAAAATACTTACTTCCTTGTCGTCTGCTTTCCCTCCACGGGCACCACGGCCTCTACCACGGCCCCTGCCTCTTCCACGACCACGGCCCCGGCCACCACTGCCGAAGCCTCCGCGGAAACCTCCCCTGTTAGCACCGGCGTCGTCCGCCATTTGCTGTAAAGGAAGGGTTCAAAAAGGTAAGACCTGAATTGCATGTTTCCACAATAGGAACATTCTCCCACACCACCTCCGTTTAGCAATTAACCTGCCAGAACGGGTAATAAAACATTACCACTGGCAAAACTGGATTAAGAGGGTCTAGTTTACATACCAACACTGAAACAAGTATGTGTGTGCCATATGTGCACCAGGTTGCCCTTTAGCTGTAAAGCTACACAAATTGTTAGGTTCTATTTTGCTTCCATCTATTAGACTGTAAAGTTGGCCCTTGAGGATTAGAGGCTGTATAGTGCACTGCACACATCTGCTCCTTCTGACATGAAAAATATGCAGAGACTAGATATTTTGCACCCAAGGGAGAGGTGGACACACATACAAACTAGAACATAGTAAGGAGTATTACCAGTGTACTGTTGTATTTAGTTGGGTGGAGACAGCCCTTAAACAAGCAGTTTATTGGTACAATTCAATAAACTAAAGAGGTGCTGTTCTGCAGCAAGCCAACTGCATCGGGGTGGGGAAAGAGCTCCAGAAGCTCCTTCATTAAAGAGTAACCTAGCATTTAAGATGTTAAGTCCCAGCACACTGTTAAGCAACTGCACAGGAGATTGAATAATCAAGGTGTTAAAACGTTAAGTCAGCTAGACTTTTAGTTTACCCCTGTGGTGCGGGTGGCTTGCTTCAGAATTACACCTCACTGGGTTCTTGGATTGCACCTTATAGCTGGAAAAGTTGTACAACTGCAGCTATGGGAGGCTGGTGTGGAGTGAAAGGGAGACTAGTAAGCTAACAATTGTGCAGCTATTTGGAGGGGGGGGACCATATATTGTAAACCCCACAGACTCCCAAAGAAGAAACACAATGCAGGGGGTTAAGAGGTAATGCTCCAGTCCTCATGACAACCCAACAGGACATGTTTTCAGGTGATCACTAATTAAACACAGGCATCTCAGTCAAAATGACAGAGCCACTGATTATTCACCTGTCATTAAGCTGGGATATTGAAAAGCTGACTCGGTGTGTCCAGGGCACCAACACTGAGAAACTGCTATAGAACCTCACACATGACGATAACTAGGTCAATTCCTGGGCAAGCTAGCTACAGGGGAATCATTGATCTAATGCAGGGACAGGCAACATGAAGCCCCATCACCCACATAGTTGTGTCCCTGAACAGCTATGTGTTTCTTGAATATCAGGGATCTCCAAAGCATTGCTTCACAAAGAGTTTAAGATCTTAGACTAAAGATTTTAAGAGACCCAGCTATATCGGTGGTAATTCTTACTCTCAGACATGTCAGTGTGATTACCCTACTGTACTTTGCACATAAAGGACCTTACTCCCCCAGAGCACATCTACAAACAGCGATCTGAAACCATCCAAGAAACCAAATACACAGCCACTTGTTTATTTTCCTTAATGATCTACATAAGAATTCCCCTGTAGCCTTTAACCCAGAGTGCTAAAGGAGTGACCGTTCATTCATCTAGCACTAAGGGCTCAATGAAGGATAATCTGCGACCCATAACCTGCTTTGAACTACAATGAGGACACCCCCTTAACACTTTGAGTGCCAGAGAGCTACGAAACATATTGCGAAGCAATGCGTTGTGTACCCCTCAGGCAATCAAGCTGTTATGGCTTAACTGCTCAAAGGCCAGGGGGAGTGCAAAGCGCACTGTTGCACAGCTCTGCGGTATTCAAGAGGTTAACTTGCCCTCAGCTAGAGAAGGATGATCGTATGCAGAGCACGTTTGCCAGCCAAAGATAAAATTGTAGCTAGGCCTCAGACTTAATACTAAACATCCCTCTTGCCTCTGTTAACCAACAACTCCCCACAGAGACAACCCCGATCTCCCCAAATACATAAATCCCCTTTGTCTTTTATAGGCTAAAGCTGTCCGGTCGTAGATGGACACGGATTGTTTAAAGCCTCTCATGCTCTATCAGCCGCCTTCACTTACGTGTTTATGATGTATCAGAAGGCCGAGGGCGGGCGGAAGAGAGTTGATATACTCTACAGAATCTCGCGAGAGTTCGCCCGGGAGAGACCATGATGTGGTCTGTGCGTGCTGTCCGGATCCCGGATGTTGTATGCTGTGTATGTATGTTGTATGCAGGGTCAGGGGCCCAGCACATATAAAGAGAGCTGACCCTGGCTTTGTTCTTCCTTTATGGTGGTGTTATATATGTGAGTAGCTCTCGTGAGTCTTGGGGGGGGAGAGATTTGTGACAATAATTTGTATCCGCATATAGCTTATTGAGAATCTATCATGAATTCATGGACTTAATAGCTCCGTTTAATTGGAGATTAATTTATATTTGTCTGCTGTAGTGCATTTGGTTTACTCTATAACCATACCTGGGAACTTTCAAGATGAGCTGACCCTGAGATCTTTGAAATATTAACCCTTAAAGCTTCCCATAATGTAGATTTTATGCGATATGTGCCTGCTTGCTCTAACACAGAGGTGCTTCGGTTCGTGTGCGAGGGACCTTTAACATGCTACAGTTTGGATAACTCACTGCCTGAACGCAAACTAGACCAGCAGGACATCTCCCGCTGTCTTTCTGGTACTAATGACATCAGTTTAGAGGCTAAGGAAACATTTAATTGGGGAAATTCATATAGTAGGTGACACAGACCTCTCTCACCCTGAGAATTTGGCCCAAAACCCTGAGAATTTGGCCCAAAACCCTGAGTCTCAGGGTCAAACCCTGAGAGTTCCCAGGTATGTCTATAACATCTCCTGTTTTTATAAATCTGGACGATCAGCGGGTTTGCTTGTGTCAAGAGCAGATAGGCCTATAAGAAAGTCTGATCAGAAAGCTCTGCAGTTTAGATTACAGCCCTATGTAGGAAAGACAAGTGAAATAATTCTGGGACTACTAAGCTCGCGCATAGGGGACACACTGCAATCTATTTACCCACCACACCTGTGATTGCAAGACTTTACATTGAGAGTCAGGGTTTTGACCAGTATCACACACACTTGGAAGCTCATTGAGGACTGATTGGGGTACCTCTCTGTTAGAGTAAGCAGATCTAAACTAGGATAGAGCATAGTCTGGTTGAGTTAGGGTTAACATTGCAAAGCTCTCAGAGCCAGCTTCTTTTAAAAGATCCCAGCTGATATTGTTTCACCTTCAGAACATCTGCACCAATGTATACTAGGTAACTAGCCAGACTTACTAATATAGTTGTTTTTTTTTTTTTTTTTTTTTTTCCTGCAGTTATATCTTGACCATATGGTGGTCTGTTACATACAGTACTGTGGCATGGGGAAGGCATTGTAATGCTTAACTCTTAAAATGCCAGAGGGGTGCACAACATATTACAAAGCTACGTGTTGTGCACCTGTCTGAACCTCTGCGGCTAAATCTTTATCTGCCAGCGGAGCAGTGTATTGTAAACCCCTCTGGCATTCAAAGGGTTAAACTATTAAAATGCATAATCTTGCTGATAATTATTGATACTAAACACTTGTATGCAGTATTCCCGTTGACTGAGGTTTTAGTGGCACTGTTTATTGCAGCCTGAGGGCTGTTATCAATGACATTAATGCTCTAGTGCCTACAAAAGTGCCACTATAAAATTTCATCCCATGGAAGTACTGAACCCAAAATGTCAATGTTTGTCTGACGAATCTCCAGCCTTTCTTTACTTATCTGGAAAACCCCTATGCTGTATTACTTTTGTTGTATAACTTTGTAGGCAATATCTCATGACCTATCCTCTTTATAGTTGGCTATTTAGGGTAGATGAGCATAGCAGATTGTATCATCACCCACCCAGGTACTTCACACAAGGCAGAATTTTTCTTCCATTGAATGGAGGGTCTAGTACTCTACAAGCTGGCTAAAAAAAATTTTTTTTTTTTTCTCCTCTCACTTAAATGCTTGGCACAGACTGAAAATTACCTTTGGCGTTCTATGTAGTCTCTGGTAAGATACCTGTGCCTATATGAAACCGGAGCATTAAGCTTATTATCCATAAACTTGTGTGTGCGTAATGAGACCCGTGCTCCTACAGTTTGGCTGTGCTGTAAAGTGTTCTGGTCAGTGTTACTTCCAGCCAGCGCAAGATTGCACAGATGCAAGGTGGAGGATGAACACTTCCTAACACCTGCCTAGCTTAGTATGGCCAGAAAAGCCTAATAGCGCCTATGAATTTTGTCTGTTTGAGACAACATCCTCTGTCAATCCTGGATGTCATGTCCATGGAGACTGACCTAACAATTGCTGTCTTTTTAAACCAATGCTAGCAGAGTGCATGTGTCTGCTCAACTCTTTGAGGACCAGAGGAGTATGAAACACACTTTAACACAATGTGCTGGATACTAGCCTAACCCTTAAAGGATTAAGATTACCTTGTGCAGGGCCTGAGGTCTTGTGGTTATGATAAAGCATGTCTGGCTCCAGGGACCTAACACTAGGACCAGCTGAACGTATTATCTTGGCACAAGGGGGGAAAAAAAACTCATATGTGGGGGGGGGGGCGGCGGCACTGATTTCCTGGGCAAGGTAAGAGATTGGTTGATGAGCAGGTTCCTTTATTAAATGGCTGCTTCTGAGTAACTTGTCAAACCAACCTCTTCATAATATATAAACACAAGTGCTCACTCATGGTTTAGGTATCAAAAAATATAAAGTGTATTAAAATTACATTGCAGCTTCTTCCATAACAAATAGCAGCACAGACTGGTATTGTGTAATACTTTCAATCTCAGGTTTAGAAATTTTTTTTTATCTGTAAAGCAGTTTATGTACTTAAATTGATTGTCTATTTTTTTTTCATAGGTATGAATGAAATGGAATACAATACTTAAGAACATGCATTGTGTTCGTGATGTTTGAAGCAAATTAACCAGACAAAACTACGTGGGCCTTTGTATTAAGAATCGTTCAAGCTGCATAGAAGTTTTAAGGGATGGAGAATGCTAAAGCTTCTTGGTATGAAAAGTGTAACATTCAGACAGTGCTGTGATAGTCTCTGCCCCCTGTCTGACTTCCTGCTTTGTTGCATATTTTTCACACTGAATTGTTCTATCATACTGTGTAATATAGACTGAATGGAAAATGACACAAGTTTGGTATTGGATTACCTAGTATGAGTATAGGTATGAGTTATTGCTCCACCCCCATTAACTGAATCTAAGATTAGGGTCAGGCGTATGAATACCTTTTATAATTAAAAAAATAAATACATTGGGCCTGCCCTTCGCATTATAAATTGAACTTAATCAGATTGAAGTTGCAAGGACACAAGTTTTTAAGTCACATCATACCATGGTCAAAAATTCTTGAACACCTCTGGAAAAGTTGTTTCACATTGGTCTGGAAAGTCATAAATCTAAGTTTTTCATTGAAGTGCTAACATTCAGTGGCAAAATATGCAACAATGCAGAAAATCAGATGGGGCAAATACTCTACATCACTGTAAGTAGCTAGTTTGGTAATGTGTGTATGTTTAAAGGGATAGTAATACTTCATTTTAACTTCATGTTTTTTTAATGCCTACAAAATAAAATAAAGAATGATATAAGTCTTATCTCTGAAACCTTTATGGTTTAAGAGATATTCACAAACAAAGTATCCCCCCCCCCCCCGTTCAACCAGATCAGAATGGAGGTGCCCAGGTAGACTGCAGAGAGGGACAATCTTCAATTAAGATAATTGAAAAAGCTGAAAAACTTGTTAAGGGGGGAAGGGCTTTCATTGTTTTAATACAAAGAAAATTGTCCCCTGCTGTTATCTGTCCTGTCATACAACCAGACTCATATTTGAGAAGAGATGGCTTACACTAGGTAAAAGGGGCGGGGAGGGAAACTTTGCTTGTGAATATCTCATAAACCATAAAGGTTTGAGAGAAGACTTATATCATTCTTCATGTTTTTTTAATGCCTACAAAATAAAATAAAGTTAAAACGAAGTATTACTATCCCTTTAAGGGTGGGGCTCAGCAGCAAAACCTAATGCGTAGGATGCTTTCATGGATGGGTTTTAGTTGTAGACAAAGCTCCCTGCCTGGTTAATAAAGCTGATTCACTACAGACAGAACAATCCAAATCTGGGGGAAAATGTTTTTCATAACTAGTCTTCCATTCACTTTAACATCTTGAGTGCCAGAAATGTATCCGTGCAGTAAATCCTATATACTTTTTTGTTATGTGCCAAAATCTTGTGCTCTGCAACTGTTGGGCTGCAACTCCTATCCCCCGATCTCATGGGAGTTGCAATCTTTAACAAAGCTTGGCTACCCCTGCTCTACTGCATGTATGTGAATACTTCCATACTTTAATTCAGGAGCAGCCACCACTGCTCCTCAAGAGCTACCAATAGTGCAGGTTATCAGGATATCCCAGCTGGTGCACATGTGGACTAATTAGTGGTGCAGTCACTTTAATTGGCCTACGTGTGCTCATTCAGGGGTATCATGATAACATGAACTCTTGGCAGCTGCTGACGATCGGGGTTGGCTACCCCTTCCTTATCCCTTTGAGTGCCAGAGGGGATCGCAACTTGTTGCTTTGCAGTGTTACATACCTCTGGCACTCAGTGGGTTAAAGGTGAGCAATCCAGTGTCTCCAGCTCTGGAATTAAAACTTCCAGTCTTCAGCTGGTTAATGACAAGCTGAGGATTATGGGAGTTAAAACAGGTGTAAGGTCAGGTTTCCTATCCCTGACTTTGGATGTCACAACCTGGAATTCCTGGCTGCAAGAGCATGGTTTACTGAGATTCTATATTAAAGTGGGTTTGGAGATTAAACCTACACATTTTGGAAAGAAATTCTGTAAATATATTTAACTCAACCCTCGTTGGAAACTTCTGGTCTCAAATATTGCAGAGCAATGTTTTGGACACTGCTCTGGTGCTCAATGGGTTATAAATTAAGTTTGGTTTAAAGCCTTTGTTTTGTATGATATGTATTTAATAAAGTTGCAATTGATGCTGAAACTGGCTCTTTTCTTTGACCACTTAATCATGAATTCCCTTAACTCAAACAGAATGTATGATTCATTCCAGTAGCCTCTTTGTAGCATTTCTTGAAAGCCTGTAAATGGCTGGACCCTTTTTCCTTTAACCCTTTGAGTGCCAGACGTACCCCTCTGGCACTCAAAGGGTTAAGAGCTATCCACCTGCACACTGGGCTGATGTACTGTGTTCTGGGGCAAGCCAACTGCACCACATGGGACAAATATAAACACCCTTTGAATTAAATGAATATTTTAACCCTTTGATGGGTCTCAATGACTCATGAAGAAATGTGCTGCTGCAGACCTGCATTCAGTAGGTTGGAAGTCTTGTCCTGAATAGCTCAATTGGCATAAGAATTGCACCAATTACAACAGCTGCATCAGAGAAGATAAGGACCTGAACTGATGTTTCCCTCCCTGTCTTAAAGCGGAAATTTCATCTGTTAACAATAGGGCCTCATGTGAGAACTACATTAGTGATACGCACATACTGAGCTTTATTTTCAAGAAGAACTGCAGCATTAAACAAACCTAGAACCTTCTATGTAGGCAGGAACTGGGGAACGGCGCAAACATCTTACAGAATCAGCATCTCTGTCTCTGCGCTGTCCGTCCCCTTCGACTCCATGATTAGCGAGTTGAATGCCTTTGTGCAGAAAGGCACCAGAAGAGACTGACGGTGTGGGTGCAGAGAACACCTAAACCTAGGTATGAGCAGATTGCTAATAAAATTATCATATGAGGCTCTATTGCTATTGGATGAAAGTTCTGCTTTAATCTTGTGGTGAAATATCACTGTAAGCACTTGTAATACCTTTTTTATTGGACTAACAGAATTTTGGATTGACAAGCTTTCGGGAGAACCTCCCTTTCTCAAGTCTAAAGCATTTCTGACTAAAAGGTCCTTTTAGTCAGAAATGCTTTAGACTTGAGAAAGGGAGGTTCTCCCGAAAGCTTGTCAATCCAAAATTCTGTTAGTCCAATAAAAAAGGTATTACAAGATACTTATTTTGTTTGTTATTTTACATCTGCATCACTGGACTAATACAGTTACAATCTCCACTCTACTGTAAGCACTTGTAGACAAGAGACCTAAAGAATCTTTCCAATGTGTTTGCTTCTCTAGAATCTAAAGGATTTAACCCTGAGTGCTGAGTTGTCCAGTTAATTGCAATGTGTTGGCATAATTATCGCAAAGGATTAAAAGCTGTATACCATAAGAATAATTGGTGCTTAATTCCTTGACCTGAACTTGCCTTTGGTAGGTGTCCTTAAAGGGATAGTAATACTTTGTTTCAACTTTATTTTATTTTGTAGGCATTAAAATAACCTGAAGAATGATGTCTTATCTCTCAAACCTTTATGGTTTGAGGTATTAACAAGCAAAATTTCCCTTCACTGACAAACGGTCAAGTCTGCCATCTAGCTGTCAGATTTGGAATCCGGTTCGCAGATCAACCAGTGGCTCTGAAGCAGAGCCGAGATCTCAAGATATAAAAAATAACTATTCCATTGGAAGGGTGTAACGTGTGCTTGCAAACCAGGCACACTTTGTAGGCTATTCGAATGAAGTAGTTCTTTTTAGATCTCTGCTCTGCTGTAGAGCCAAAGCCGGTCCATGGACCGGATTCCAAATCTGACAGCTAGGTGGCAGACTTGACTGTTTTGGTCATTGAGGGGAAACTTTGCTTGTGAATATCTCTCAAATCATAAAGTTTTGAGAGAAGACATCATTCTTCATATTCTTTTAATGCCTACAAAATAAAGAGGGAAACTAAGTATTACACTCGACTGGCTTGTTAAAGGGATAGTATCTGAGGTCTTCCTGTCCTGCCTACAAAAGGCATGTGTGTCTCCATGGATACGTTAGGACTGACTGTTGAAAAGCGCTTCTATATGGTCAAAATTCATCGGGGCCAAGGAGACAGTATGGCCATAACAAGTTATCTGGGATTTTATTTTTTTGTGTTTGGGTGGGGGGGGGGTTCTAAGCAGTAATGGATGGTCCATATCAGTCAACTGCTAATTTCAGTGTACACCTGCTGTTCAGATTTGGGGGGGGGGATGAAACTTCCACGTAATGGACTATTGTTAATGCATTAAACACTTATTGTGAAGAAATGGTCCATTTAAAGGAATGGTAACACTATATAGTACATCTTATAGTGTAAAAGCCTGTCTACGCAGGCCAAAGTGCCAATGGCTCTTTAAATGGCTATGTAATGTCAGGTGTACTTCTGCAGAACTACACCTCGCAGCATTCTGTGTGTTCGGGCAGTCTCTACTGCGCATGACTGCATCAGACAAACATACATCTGGCCTGCTGAGGTGTTTTAGTCAAATGTTAAAGCGGCTTAGACTTGAATTTTTCTTTAGGCGCAGTACCACAATGGCCTTCAATTTTATGATGGTGCTGTTGCTACACCATCCTATGGACAGCTCTGGTCAATTGAACTCCCATAGGATAGTGTAGCAACAGCACCACTGTAAAAATATCAGGCAGTGAGATACTCCCCCTAAAATATTCCAATTTGAGCTGATATATCCTGACTAAAACACCTCTTGTCAGTGGGAGTACTCTTGTCTTTCTCAGGAGGATAAACCTTACAAAATAAATCTTACTATATATTAAGTGTTCTCGTTAATTACCAGAAAGTATTGTTCAAAAAAAACCTAACAATCCCCACTCATGTTGCTGTGGGCAGGGAACACTAATGGCTGCATGAAATTGGTTCTGTAAAATCAATTTGTATTGGTTATCAGGTGCAAGGTGAATGGCAGAGGTGTAACTAGAAGCCTCTGGGCCCCGGTGCAAGAAGTGCCTGCCCCCCACCACCACATTGACCCCCTCCACAATGCCCCCATCTCCTGCCTCCTACCTGGAGCTCCTGCATGGTCCTTTTAGTAATGCAGAGCGCTGGGAGATGTCCTCTCCCAGTGCTCTGCGTTACTAGAGTGCCGGAGAGAGGCCGGGGCCCTATAGTTACAACACTGGTGAATGGGTTTCTTTGTGGCAGGCAGGGCTGGCTTTCCCCTTAGGCAGATTTGGCTCTCTAGGCAGTTATCTAATATTAAGGGGTGCCTCAGATGTGCTGGCCACACCCACATACTGAATTGTGGGTGTGGCCAGAGCAACCTCATTGTTTTTACCAGATTATATATGCCTTTAAAGGCTATTTAACCTTTTGGATGCTACAGTGATCTCCAATGCCTTTCAAAGCAACTAAGTGGTTAAATATCTTTTTCCTGTGCAAGAAAACAGTTTATGGGACTGAGGGTGGGGTCATATGAGATCTGGGGGATGTGGCCATGGTCAGGGCTAAGGGAGCCTAAAGTGTCATGCCTGGGGCAACTAAGATGTAAATCTGGCCCTGGATACAGGTCTCAGAGGCACCATAGCACTCCTACTGATAAGTTCTTAATTAGACTTGTGTGGATAGGTAGTTGGGATCTTGGAGTCTGGTCACAAAGAAACATATTCTCCTCCGTGGGCATTGTATCCGGTAGAACATATATTTTGTAGAGGCAGTCCAGACAGAAGTGCTTCATAGTGGTCATTAGGGTTTTAAACTAAATAGACGTGATGTCTGTTCTTTTGAGACCCTTACTCCTAGGGTAGAGTAACTCTGAGTACCTGAATGTTTCCTCACTTAGCCTTGTAATCTTGCTGTGGGAAACATGTACAATTAATCAGGTTCTGTATCCTGGCCTAATACAATATGCCCCCTCTTAACATTACAATGGTCATAAAATGCTATTGGCTCCAATTAATTTTGTCCTTGTACCTTTAACCCTTTGAGTGCCAGAGGGGTATTTGATTACCTCTCTGACAATCAAAGGGTTAATCAAGAAAAACCTCTTCAGTGGTGGGTGGGATTTCCATGGAGGTAGACATGACATTTGCTGACTGGTGTCTGACCTTAACTGAAGCAGGCTGAGTTAATGAGCCTATTTCACCCTTTAAGGACCAGAGAGATGTTCAGGAGTTTGTACTGTTGTCAGGGCTGGATGTACATCCCATGTGCCCCTAAACAAGGCATACTAGGCCCATGACCACACTCACTAGTCATATGACCCCAGTCCCATCTATTGTTTATCAGCATAGAAAATACCTTTGGCCTGTAACAAGCATGGACAAAAAAAAAAAGCCTTTAACCCCTTATCTGCTAGAGAGAGCTCCATCATGCATTGGAGATCTCTCTAGCATCCAAGGGGTTACATAATAGCCTTTAAAAGGATATAAAATGGGTGCTGGGACATTGAGATTGCTCTGGCCACACCCATAATTCAGAATGTAGGTGTGGCCAGCACAGCTGAGGCACCCCTCAAAATTTGGAGCTCTAGGCAGTTGCCTACTCTGCCTATTGGGAAATCTGTCCCTGCCTGTGGCCCTAACTACTGTCATATCTGCCTCCATGGACATAGAATCCAGGACCGATTTGAATACTCTGTTTAATAAAGGCACAAGGGCAAAATTCATAAGGGCCATTAGGATTTGCTCATCCGACATTACATATGGTTTTATTGCTTTATTTATATTTTTAATAAAAATTATATTAACAACAGCAAAAAAAAAAAAAAATCAAAATCCTGGGTTTTCCCCACCCTATATACCTGAGCAGTTTTTGTTTAGCCAGCCTCATTGTAATGTTGCTGCTGATCCTGTGGAAGAGTATAGAACACCAAACCTGATAGGTTAGAACACAGTAGAGCCCAGGAACACATGTGATCTGCACAGTGAGTGTTCTACATCTAGAATCAGTGTAACAGTAAATGGAAGAGGAAGAAGAGAACATGGTAAGTTCTGCTGTGTGACGTACCTGAAATGACTGTAAAGTGTGGCAGACTAACTACACCATAAGGAATAAATAATACCCACTGATTTTTAAGTTGGGATTTTAACCTCTTAACCAGTGCGTTGGATACCTTTCTGTAGCTACAATGGTTTAAGGGTAGTGAGGGGCTCATTGCTTCACAATGTGTTGGAGACCTCTAGCTTTCAATGGGTTAAATGAATATTAACATTGAAAAATATAATTGGGTGACATCACTTTAATGTACTGCTAGAAGATGTAAAATTGATTTATCTTCTATTCCTAAGAATGATTCTAAATTTGCGTTTTAAGGCATGTGCAAACTGTTATTTCACATCGAAGAAAGAAAATGTTAGCTCTGTCATTCGTGTTCTTTAATTGTGTGTGATTCACCACTGATCGGTACTCAGGAGAGGTGTGTCTGATGACTGGCCCATATGAGTGCCGATATTGCTGACTGATGTCCACTTATCAGCCATTCATTGGAGGTCGAGATGAGCATCACAGCCTCCACCAGCACCCATAAACGGTCTGCTGGTGGTTCCCATAGGCCTCTGCACAGACCTTCCTTACTGTAACTTTACTGCTTTCCCGAGGTAATACAGTAATAATACAGCCCCATAGGCCTCTGGCAGACCTTCCTTACTGTAACTTTACTGTGTTCCTGAGAGAATACAGTAATAATCATACCTGGGAACTCTCCGGATTTGCCCTGGAGACTCCGGTTCTGACAGAGCTTTACCGGGTCTCCGGGGCAAAGGCAGATTCCTCCGGATGTGGAGAGTTTCTATTGAAACTCTGCCCACATCTGCTGTTTCTCCCGTTGTGCCTCCCCCAGCCTTCTGTGTGACACATTTAACCCTCTGAGTGCCAGAGTGGTACGGAATGCATTGCTTTGCAATGCATTCCGTACCACTCTGGTACTCAAAGGGTTAAATCCCCCCACACTCGAGTTAAGCCCCGCCCCTTTTTGACGCGATTAGCGTCATTTTTGTTACCCCCTGCCGAACAGAGGACTACCCTCCGGGTAGCCCTCAACTGAAAGTTCCCAGGTATGGTAATAATACAGTCCTATAGGCCTCTGTACAGACCTTCCCTACTGTAACTTTACTGTGTTCCGGAGGGAATACAGTAATAATACAGCCCCATAGACCCCTGTACAGACCTTACTGTAACTTTATGTTCCTGAGGGAATACAGTAATAATACAGTCCCACTGGCCTCTGTACAGACCTTCCTTACAGTAACTTTACTGTGTTCCTGAGGGAATACAGCAATAATACAGCCCCAAAGGCCTCTGTACAGACCTTCCTTACAGTAACTTTACTGTGTTCCTGAGGGAATACGTAATAATACAGTCCCATAGGCCTCTGTACAGACCTTCCCTACTGTAACTTTACTGTGTTCCTGAGGGAATACGTAATAATACAGCCCCATAGGCCTCTGTACAGACCTTCCTTACTATAACTTTACTGTGTTCCTGAGGGAATACAGTAATAATACAGCCCCATAGGCCTCTGTACAGACCTTACTGTAACTTTACTGTGTACCTGAGGGAATACAGTAATAATACAGCCACACAGGCCTCTGTATACACCTTACCGTTCAGGATGAATACAGGCCCTGAGGTCTACAACTCCCGTTATCCTCATCCAGCCATTGAGTTGTAGTCCCCAGTAGCCAGAGGTCCAGCCCTGTTATAGGGCTTACGTTGAGAGCAATATTGGGCTTTATGTATAAAAGTAAACCTGAGTAATTTTGGAGCAAACCAATTGCACCATAGGGGAGAAATAACAATTCCAATTGAATTAATTGGGTATTTTAACCCCTTGGATGCTAGCAAGGTCTTCAACAAATTGCTTTTCAGTTGATTTGCTCCACATATTGTTAGTACATCAGCCCTGCACTGTATTAGTGGTAAAAGATCAAGCAGAAATAGTAGAGAGCCTGCACCCAATGCTGTAGGAACAGCTGAACTAAGGGATTGGATGAGAAACTAGGTAAGAACTGCAATCTGAACAACTGCAATCTGAACAACTGCAATAGTATTGCTATAATTAGATCATAAGGTCATTTAGGTTAAGGACATGGATGTAACTTCAGGTGGGGGGGACAGCTGTACCAGGGCCCTCAAATTACTAGTTACGGCACTGGTTAAAGGAATAGTAATACTTAATATGTAAAAAAATATATGTTATAGGGTTTATCCCCCTGAGTAAAACAAGGGATCTCCCACTGCTGAAAGGTGTTTTATTCAAAAGTTATTACAGCTAAAAGCTGAATTATTTAGGTGCAATATCACAGTGGCCTGAAATTGTACAGTGGCTCTGTTGCTACACCATCCTATGGAGATTTACGGTTCCAGGACCAGAGCTGTTCATAGAATGGTGTAGCAACAGTGCCACTGTACAATTTTAGGCCACTGTGATATTGCACCTAAAAAATTCAGCTTTGAGCTGTAATAACTTTTGAATAAAACACCTTTCAGCAGTGGGAGTTCCCTTGTTTTACTCAGGGGGATAAACCCTACAACATATTTTTTTTACATTTTAAGTATTACTATCCCTTTAAGGAGTTTAATTCTTGGTGTGTACTGCTCCTTTAAATTGAGTTGTATGCATTTTCTTGAAGCTAGTGCCTGTAAAAAGTATTTCATTATTTCAAGATCCTTGAAATGTAATTCTAAATTGTCATTTCTAACACATTTGTAGAAAGCTGAGCTCTTCTGTTTGTGTGCCTTTTAATATCATAGTTTCCAACATTCTCCAAAAAATCTGAAGGGAAACTACAGGTAAAAAAAAAAACAACCCTCTGCCCTGTGACATCACAAAATCCTGTGACATCATTAAGGCCCACCCCATGACATCACCAAGTAAAAAGAACCTGCTACACAACATATTTTAGAACAATAATGTTATTTTTGGGGGGGGGTTTATCTTAAAAATTCAGTTTATTTCAGAATACTAAAAGATTGACTTGAATCTAAGATTGCAGGATAGCAATGCATTATGCCACTCTTATTTAACATTTTTTAATAAACATGTCATCATGGCATAATCTTAAAGGGGAACTACCACCCCGCAATAACTTAAGCTTGATTGATTGCTCATCTGGCGACTAGCTGCTTAGTATCGCTAGTCGCCAGAAATATTACCTGGTTCTGCAGATATCGGCGTTTTACCGATGGTGACAGGAGCAGGAAGCTCGGACGTCTCTTCACAGTGACGTCCGTGCGCCTGCGCTGTCAGTCCCTTTTGAGCTGGTCGGCTCAAAAGGGACTGAAAGCGCAGGCGCACGGACGTCACTGTGAAGAGACGTCCGTGCTTCCTGCTCCTGTCACCATCGGTAAAACGCCGATATCTGCAGAACCGGGTAATATTTCTGGCGACTAGCGATACTAAGCAGCTAGTCGCCAGATGAGCAATCAATCAAGCTTAAGTTATTGCGGGGTGGTAGTTCCCCTTTAAATTCAGTGATTTTAAAGTTCCAGTCATAGGGAACAGCTGTTTGGACATTTTTTTTGGTCAGAACTAGGGGCTAAAAGTCAGGACTGTCACAGAATTGGGACAGTTGGCAAGTATAGAAGTACAAGACCAGATCTATGGCAGTTAATTTTTAGAGATTAGTACAAACACCTCATTTGACTCCTTCGATTATTGACATTACTGACATCAGGAGAAAGGGTGGGGGGAACTTTCAGTGTCTATATCTCTCAAACTATAGCGGTTTGAGAGATGGGATTTGTGGCAAATAGTTTCTTTTTTGAACCTCTGCCAAACTCTAAACATTTTTTATGGGACATTACTGTCCCTTTAACATTTATTTGTTGGTGGCACAGCCCGGCACGTTATGCTAATTCTTTTCTGTATTGGATCAATATTACCACACACTGCTGTGAATATACAATGGCGATTCTGTGCTAAACGTAAGCTGGAATCATTTTTATTTGTCCCTACTCGCTCCTAATGCCAATTTACTAAGCTACATACTCCAGACTTCCGCACCCTTCACCTCTCTTTTGCTAAGTGTAAAATAAGGGGGCAATCTGAGGCCATTTTGAAACACTGCTTTCCTGTTTGACTTGTTTAAGGCTATGTACTAAATATGGAGTAGAGGAAATGTTGTGAGTGTACGCCATTACCCATCGCCAGCGGCGTAACTATAGGGGTCGCACCTGCGACCGGGCCGTGCACTCCAGAGGCCAGGCCTTCCCCTGCAACCCCTCCGCCTGGTGCCTGCAATCTCCCGCCGGCGCTCTAGTAATGCAGAGCACTGGGAGATGACATAATCTCCCAGCGCTTTGCATTACTAAGAGGACTGCGCTGGAGCACCAGGTAGGAGATGGGGGCATTGTGGAGGGGGCCCGTGGCACTTCTTGTACCAGGGCCTGGAGGCTTCTAGTTACGCCTCTGCCCATCGCCTGCTATGGGGATGGTGTAAGGATCTTGCTGACGTTAAAGTCCTAACACTGGCTGAGTATGTGTGTTCTGGTATCTACTACAGTGCTAATACACTGTACTCAGTGGCGTAACAATAGGGGTCGCAGCGGTCGCACCTGCGACCAGGCCCGTCACTCAAGGGGCCCGGACGCCCCCTGCGACCCCCTCGCCCGCAGCAGTCCTCAGCTGATCTCCCACTGGCGCGCCGCTCTAGTAATACAGAGCGCTGGGAGATGACATCATCTCCCAGCCTCTTCATTACTACAGCGGCGCGCGGGAGCCCCAGTTACAGAGATCTGTGCCAAAGGAGGCACAGATCTGTAAAGACACACCGCTAGACCACCAGGGACTGGAGATAGGGGAAATGTGGAGATAAAGGGGAAATGTGAAGATGGGGGCATTGTGGAGATGAAGGGGGGCATTGTGAAAGGGGCATTGTGGAAGGGCAATGTGGAGATGGAGGGGGCATTGTGGAAGGGGCAATGTGGAGATGAAGGGGGCATTGTGGAAGGGGCAATGTGGAGATGAAGGGGGCAATGTGGAGATGGAGGGGGCATTGTGGAAGGGGCAATGTGTATGAGGGGGCCAATGTGGTCGGGGGGGCCCATGGCAATTCTTGCACCAGGACCCGGTGGCGTCTAGTTACACCTCTGACTGTGCTGCATATACTGATCTCAGCCAACAGCATACCTCCCAACATTTCAAATTGCCAAAGAGGGACACCTGTGAATTAGGGGGTGTTGCTGGAGGTGTGGCTGGTGGGCGGGGCATTACCAATAATTTTTAGGCTATTTCATGACCTATTGACACCTCCTTGTGTAACTGAATAAATGATTATAACAAGACCATAGTGTTTTATTTACACAGACTAATTTATAAATACATATACTGATGTTTAAACAAGCATTAATGTGAGTTTTATTGCTGTAGAGCAATTTGATACACTTATATATACACAACACAATCTGATCTCCTAAAAAGAGGGACAACAGGGTGGGAAAGAGGGACAGAGGGATTTGGGTCTAAAAGAGGGGCTGTCCTGACTCTAGAGGGACACTTGGGAGGTATGCAACAGTGTCTGTGGCTAACACATGGGATGATCTACTAGGTAATTCCCCACACTGTGCCATGACTGAGTCTAGGCAGAGCCCTAACATTGGGGGCATTTCTTAGAGAACAGCAAGCGATACGTTTGACCTTGAACAGTGCTAATTAGCATCCTCTGCAGGTACTTGGCATTTGTGCCACCAAAACAATTCTCAAAAACGATTTATTTTATGGGAAATGGCTAGCACAACTTATAGACAGATTTCAATTCCCTGTAAAATAAAATAAACTCGTATTAAGGGGTGTCGGTCCACTTTAAAGAAGTCCAGAGTTGGATATCTCTCTACCGGTTAAGCCACTTGAATTTACTAATAAATAAGTAATTGGTTCACTTTCTAATGGGAATGTCTACAACATATTAAAATAAATAAAAGAGCGACACAAGTAATTCTGGGGCAAACCAACTACATCATAGGGGACAAATACAACTTTACAAAACACCCATTAATTTTAAGGGGGATTTGAACCCCTTGAATGCTAGAGAGGTGTCCGATCAGACACCTCTCTAGCATTCAAGGGGTTAAAATTCCACTTTAAATCACTTTGAAATTGTATTTGTCCCCTATGGTACAGTTGGTTTGCCCTAAAATGCAGTTTTTCTTAGTACATCAACCTCTTTGTTCATATGACTCTAATTCTGTGTATAGGAAGCACAGAGGTTCCAGGTTTTTCAAAGATATTGTACTTGTTTAACCCTGGAAAAATAACAGTAAGAGAAGTGAAAAAGACCCCTTATTCTAGAACAGAATATTCCACAAAGAGCACTGTTTCCTGTTTGTTCAGGTCTTACAGATGTCACATGGAATTCCTCTGTGTGTTAAGGAGATCATGGGATGTGTTTCCAGGCTATACATGTGACACTTTGGTGTGAATAGGACATGAAATAATGTGTCATCCTATCCAGTAACATGTGTCTCCCTGATGAGATTTTTAAAGGGGTACTATTACCCCTATACAAATTTGCCTCAGTGTGATCTTCATATAGCGATAACCTTTAAAGGGATAGTAATGTTTCATGATAAAAACAGCTCTAATTAATCATCATAGTATTTGGACTTTGGAGAGTGTTATTTCAATTCTGTCAGAGTTGTAGTACAACAGTAATTCAATGATAAAGTATCCCCTCCCGCCCCTTTCACTGATGTAACACTGCTCAGCCAGATCAGAAGGGAGGTGCCCAGATAGACTGCAGAGAGGGACAATCTTCAATAAAGATAAGGGAAAAACCTGAAAAACTTGTCAAGGGGGGCGGGGCTTTCATTGTTCTCATAGGAAGAAGATTGTCCCCTGCTGTTATCTGTCTGGTCTATGGACTGCATTCCACATCTGAGAAGAGATGGCTTACACTAGGTAAAAGGTGCAGGAGGGGAAACTTTGCTTGTGAATATCTCTCAAACCATAAAGGTTTGAGAGATAAGGCTTATATCGTTCTTCATGTTTTTTTAATGCCTACAAAATATAATAAAGATAAAACGAAGTATTACTATCCCTTTAATCGTTGTTTTCTTTTTGTTATACTATTCATGCCATTGTGAAATTTACACTTTTAAAAATGAGCTTGTGACTTACTTCAAGACAGACTGCAGTTAGAGGTCTGTACCGCAGCCTGTCAGTCTTCTTCTGTTCCGTCCCCAAGTATTGTCGCATTCCAACCAGCTTACATGGAGAATTCCTCCGTCATCGGAGGAGGATGGAATGAGGCAATACTTGGGGAGGGATCAGAAGAAGATTAACAGGCTGCTCTACAGAGCTGTAATCACAGCATACCTCCCAAGTGTCCCTCTTTAGGAGGGACAGCCCACTTTCAGACCTAAATCCCTCTGTCCCTCTTTCCCACCCCGATGTCCCTCTTTTTAGGAGATCAGACTGTGTGGTGTGTATATAAGTGTGTAAAACTCACATTATTGTTTGATTAAACATCAGTATATGTGTTTATAAATTAGTGTGTGTAAATAAAATACTTTGGTCTTGTTCTAAGTCATTTATTAGGTTACACAAGGAGGTGACAATAGGTCATGAAACAGCTTAAAAATTCCTAGTATTGCCCCGCCCACCAGCCACGCCTCCAGAAACACCCCCTAAAACACAAGTGTCCCTCTTTGGCAATTTGAAATGTTGGGAGGTATGTCACAGTCTGTCCTGAAGTAAGGACCTGGCTCATTTTTAAAGGGACAGTAATGATCCATAAAAAATGCTTAGAGATTTGTAGAGGTTAAAAAAATAAACGATATGACACAAATCCTATTTCTCAAACCGCTATGGTTTGAGAGATATCCTCCGTTAAAGTTCCCTCTCCCTGATGTCGGCTCTAAAGCTGACAGAAGGAGATTTGTGTCGGCCGACACGAGGAGGCTCTTCAGCAGAGCCGCAATAGCGCAATTTAAAAAGAATTACTTCTTTGGAAAGGTCTAAAAAGTGTGATTGCAAACCAGGCACACTTTGTAGACCGTTCCAATGAAGTATTTCTTTTAAAATCGCGTTATTGCGGCTCTGCTGAAGAGATGCCTGTCTGTCCCCATACCAGGGACTCCTGCTGTCAGCTTACAGCTGACATCAGGGGAGGGAGGGGGACTTTAGCGGATGATATCTCTCGAACCATAGCAGTTTCAGAGAGATAGGATTTGTGGCATTTCGTTTATTTTTTTAACCTCTCCGAAACTGTAAGCATTTTTATGGGGCATTACTAACCCTTTAAAAATGTACATTTTGTCACAGTATGAACTGAATAACAAAAAAAAACCCAAAAACAAAACAAAGATAGGGCTGATAGTTCCCCTTTAAGGGATAGTAAAACTCCCACTGCTGCATGAGGTTTTATTCAAAAGTTTTTGCAGCTCACACTTGCATTATTTGGTCACAGTACTTCTATGGCCTGAAATGTTACGGTGGAGCTGTTGCTACCATCTCTGGTCAATTGACCATAAACCTCTACAGAACGCTGTGGCAACATTGTCAATGTACAGTTTAATGCCATGAAAGTACTGTACCCGAAACATGCAAGTTTGAGCTGCAATACGTTTTGAATAAAACATCTCTCAGCAGTGGATCATCCTTGTTCTACAAACACACAGGCCCAGATTTATATCCCAGGTGCCCCTAGGCAAGGCTTTCTAGGTGCCCTTAGCTCCGCCCATGACTACACATCCACTCCTCACATGCCTCAGCCCACAGACCCGTCCATTGTTTCCTGGCATAGAAAATACCCTTGGCTTATAGCAAACTAGGACAAAAAAAATAAATAAAAAACAATGGCTGCTAGAGAGATCTCCAAGTCCTTGGTCTCTAGCATCCAAGAGGATAAATAATAGCCTGTAAATGGTGCCAGGACATGGAGATAGCTCTGGACACACCCACAGTTTAGAATGTGGGTGTGATCAGAACAGCTGAGGCACCGCCCCTCAGTATTAGAGCTCCAGGCAGTTGCCTACTTTGCCTATTTGGAAATCTTGTCATGCGGATAACCATTCACACATACATAAATACACACGTACACATCTATGAAAAAAGTTTACTGCTCCATTGAAAGATCACTTTAATTCTATATGAATGTGTAACTGTCCCGTATGGTGCAGTTAATTAGCCCCAGAATTGTTCCACGTAAAGGGACAGTAATACTTAATATGTAAAAAAATATATATGTTGTGGAGTTTATTGTCCTGAGTAAAACAAGGGTACTCGCTCTGCCGAGAGGTGTTTTATTCGAAAGTTATTACAGCTTAAACATGACCTACTTTTAGATACAATATCTCAATGGCCTGAAACTGTGCAGTGGCGCTGTTGCTACACCATCCTATGGACAGCTCCGGTCAGTTAGCCATAAATCCCCATAGGATGGTGTAGCAGCAGCGCCACTGTACAATTTCAGGACATCGTGATGCTGCACCTGAAAATTTCAAGTATCAACTGTAATAACTTTTGAATAAATCACCTTTCAGCAGTGGGAGTACCCTTGTTTTACTCAGGGGGATAAACCCTACAACATGTATTTTTTAACATCTTAAGTATTACTATCCCTTTAACTTTATACATAAGCACCTTAACTTTCTTCTTTTTCCTCTTCCATCTGGTTCTTGTCTCAGAGCAGTGGATACGATCTAGACATTTTCACGGTGGTTCCAGACCATGATCTTCTGTGCGCTATCTGCCGTGGGGTGATGAGGTGTCCAGTCATGATTTCCTGCGGCCATATCTTCTGCCGTAAATGTATATTGCAGTGGCTGAAGAGGTAGGGGAGCTGACAGCTGGTGGTACTGAGTTAGATACACTGTGACCTTTAACATCTAAATTAAAATGGAGTATTACGCCTTTACTACCTAAAGATTAATTTGGGAGAGCCAATCCACAGAGTAACCATTAAAGGGATAGTAACGTTTCACAAAAACAGCAGCTCTAATTAATCTTCATAATTTTTGGGCTATGGAGAGTGTTATTTCAATACTGTCACAGTTGTAGATCAAGAGTAATTGAATGGTAAAGTATCTCCCTCCCACCCTTTTACCTAGTGTAACACTGCTCACCTCAGATGTGAAATCTGGTCTCTTGACCGGACAGGTCACAGCAAGAGACAATCTTCTTACTGTGATCATAAGGAAAACCCTGCCCCCCTTGATAGGTCTTTCAGGTTTTTCCTTATGATCACTGAAGATTGTCCCTCTCTGCAATCCATCCGGGCAGTCTTGCTGCTCTGAGGTGAGCAGTGTTACATCAATAAAAGGGGCGGGAGGAGGATACTTTATCGTTCAGTTACTCTTGAACTACAACTCTGACAGTACTAAAATAACACTCTCCATGATCCAAATACTATCAAGATTAATTGGAGCTGCTTTTATTGTGAAGCATTACTATCCCTTTAAGGTTTTCTGACTATAGTTAGAGACAATATTACTGTGAAGTGTTCTTGTTCAATAAATGGAGTAGCAAGCCTTTATTGTAGAAAAAATATATATTATAGGACTTTTCCTGATGAGTAAAACAATGACACTTCCACAGATAGGAAATTCTTTGTTACAAAGTTATTACAGTTTAAACTATGACGACACCAGAGGAGGTGCTTCAACGGATCCACAATCCATCCATAGCCCAAAGATGATTTCAAACAGTGCTTAAAATCAAACGATTTATTTAATTACTTGTTAAAAGCATCCAGCTTATTGTGCAACATATGTACACAACAAATTAAGAAAACCAAATTCACGAGACACGAGGTGTCTCGTGAATTTGGTTTTCTTAATTTGTTGTGTACATATGTTGCACAATAAGCTGGATGCTTTTAACAAGTAATTAAATAAATCGTTTGATTTTAAGCACTGTTTGAAATCATCTTTGGGCTATGGATGGATTGTGGATCCGTTGAAGCACCTCCTCCGGTGTCGTCTCGTTTGTCGAAGTCTGTGGCCAAGACTGTGGAGGTTGCTCCGGATCTGCAACGGCTTTTTGCCGTGGTGAGTTCAAAAAGATCATTATTGTTACATTGTTCATCATGTGATGATTAGAAGAGTTTTGAAGTAGCGATCTCATTATATGTGTATTTTGACAGTTTCAACTATGGATGTCCCAGTTCAGTAGTTAAGGGTCACCAACAGGCCAGGATGTAAGGATTTCCCTGATTAAGCACAGGTGAGTTAATCAGTGGCTCATTCATTTTAATTGGCCTATCTGTGCTCAAACAGCGAAATCCTTAACTCCTGCAGTAACTCTTCAGGACCAAACTTGGACACTCCTGGGTTTATTTTGCTTTGTCTTTTAACAATAACAGCTCCACATGGCAGAGGCGTAGCTAGAAGCCTCCAGGCCCTGGTGCAAGAAGTGCCACGGCCCCCCCCCATTGGCCCGCCTCAACCACATTGACCCAATCCACAATGCCCCCATCTCCTGCCTCCTTCCTGGAGCTCCCGCGTGGTCCTCTAAGTAATGCAGAGTACCCGGAGATGATGTCATCTCCCAGCGCTCTGCATTACTAGAGCGCCGGAGGGAGATTGGGGGCACCAGGCGGAGGGGTTGCAGGGGGCAGCCGGGCCCCTGGAGTGCACGGGCCCAGTAGCAAATGTGACCCCTGTGATCCCTATAGTTACGCCACTGCCACCTGTTGTCCTGACACTTTGCCTACAGTTTACTTGTGAGTTGATGCGTTAATGATTTTGGGTGGCAATACAGAAGCCGGCTTTATCATTTTATCCCTTTGGTTAAACCTCAAATGCACCCTTATCGCCATGATGTTTGTTCACTTAAGATGTCTGATGGCTTGCCAATGGCTTATTTTAGTATTTAATATCATTAAGTCATTAATTCTCTCATTTCATCAGGCAGCAGACGTGCCCTTGTTGCAGGACAGAAACAAAAGGGAAATTATATGTCCTGATGCACAAGCTGAAGAGGAAAATTAACCAGTTGGCAGTAAAGGTAAAGGAGCGCACAGAGATGTGAGACTGTGGTCTGAGTTTGTGTGTCAAGCTTAACCCCTTGAGTGCCAGAAGGATATGCAACTCATTGCAAACCAATGTGTTGCATACTCCCGTTGGCACGCAAATGGTTAATTACAATGCTATTCAAAACGCAGCATCAAGTTAGAGTCATAAATATTATCCAACAAGTACCATGGACTTCCCATTAGACACTGGTAAGATGCCCCAGATTTAAATACCATGGCTCCTCAAGGCAAATTTTGCCAGGAGCCCTTAGCCCCAGCCATGACCAGACCCCTACTCATATGACCCCACCCTCAGCTCCACCTTTAGTTGTCTGGCACAGAAAATACTCATCTTACAACAAAAAGTCTTCAGAGCGGGTTAAATAATAGCCAACAGAATGGTATATAATCTGGTAAATACCCCAGGGACATTGGCAGTGACCTAACCACACCCATGACTCAGAATGTGGGTGTGGCCAGGAGAGATGAGGAACCCCTCAGTGTTCTGAGCTCTAAGCAGTTTCCTGATCTAATCTCCACAGCTGCCCTCCAGTAAACCTTGTAGATCATGGTGATCTGCAGGGCTGGGAGAAGTCGGCATCTACTGAGGCACTCCTGGGAGATTGCTGTCCCCTGTATTCAGCTCAGTAGAAGTCCCTTAACCCCTTAGTGACACATGATGTGCTAGGACCATCACGCCAGTCTGGACGTTAAAGACAGCTGACAGTCCAGGCATGTCATGGAATTCTGGGATGGCAGTGTGGCTGCAAGCTGCTCAGCCATCCCAGAATTCATTGCACAAAAAAGAAAAAATCTCTGTGGTCCTTAACGGCCATCCACCACCATATCGGTCATTAAGGGGGTTAATAGACAGTTAGGCAGCAGTCAATGGCCTTCTATACAGAGGACAGCAATTTCTCATGAGTGCACCATGGCCAGATTTACATTCCAGGTGCCCACTAAGCTGCCCTTAGCTCTGTTCATGGCCACACCCCCAACTCATCACATGACCCCACTCCCAGTCCCATACGCTTTTTTCCTGGCACAGAAAATACATTTGGCCTATAACAAGCAAAAACGTAAAAAATCTTTAACACCTTGGTTGCTAGAGAGATTGGTCTGTAATGCACTGACGACCTCTATAGCATCCAAAGGAATAAATAATATGTACAGCTGGTGCAGGGTCATTGGCTCAGGCCACAGGCACAGTTCAGAATGTGGGTGTGGCCAGCACAGCTGATCCACCCCTCACAATGTGGAGCCCTAGGTAGTTGCCTACTCTGCCTGTTGGTAAATCCCGGCCCGAATGCTTTATTCAGAACTCCCCATAAGCTGCAAGTATTACCAGAGGGCTAGGTTAGATTACAGAGCTATGGAAACGCCTTTCCCATAGCCCTTGGGGCACAGCCTAGCATTTAAAATGGTCTTACATGGAAAAAAACCCAAAATACTCTTTTGCCTTTATCCATATTACCCGCAGTCTATAAAGGATCCTTTAGTCAATGCACATTTATCTGGTTGTATTGTATGATATGACCCTATGTATATTTTCGTTTCAACAGTGCCCTTATGAGCAGAATGGCTGCCCTGCACACTTTCCTCTGTTAAGCTACGATGATCATGCAAGCTCCTGTGCGTTTGAGATGTTGGAATGTTACAATGAAGGGTGTCCAGCAGAGGTGCTGCGCAAGGACATGTGCCAGCACAGTGAGAGCTGTGAGTACTGGAGGCAACGGTGCCATATGGGCTGCGGAACCATGCTCAGCCCAGAGAACCGGGAACAGCACAACTGCTACCGGGAGCTCAAGGAGGACTACACCAGACAGGTCCAGAAGCTGCGTCTGAAAGCCCGGAGCATGGCGAGAATCTCCTCCCAGATAAACCGGCAGATACAGCTGATCAGCGACAGGCTGGCGAGCACTCAGCCAACCACGGATAGCATGGCTATAGAATGATACCCTTCACACCTTAAAGGAGAAGTAACACCTTTTAGTAAGAACCCCCTACTTACAGTACTATGATCAGAAAATCCCAATGGCCCATAAGAATTTTGCCCTTGTTCCTTCGTTCAGTGGATAACATTTTCAGTCAGATCTGGATGTCATGTCTATGGGGCCAAACATGACAGTTGCTAGCAGTTTTTCCTTTAAATTAAAGCAGGCAGAATGCATGAGCCTACTTAACCCTTTAAGGACCAGAGGGGTGTGCAACGCATTGGTTCGCAATACGTTACACACCCCTCTGGTTCTTAACGTGTTAAGATTACCATGCACAGCAGGCAGAGTTTGTGTTCTGTGGTCCTGCTAGCAACTGTCATGTCCGCCTCCATGGACAGGATATCCAGGACTGGTTATAATATTATCTCCTGAACAAAGGCACAAGGACAAAATTAATTAAGTGCCATTAGGATTTTCATGCCCTAGTATAGTAAAGTTGGGGGTTATTATAAGGAGGCGATACTTTTGCCACTTTTGCTGGAAAAATACTATCATATGACTAATATATTAAAATCGGGGTTGGATTTGCCCCTTGGGCACCCTTAGGAAAAGTTTCCTAGGTTCCCTTAGCCCTACCCATGGCCACCCCCATACTTCTCACATGACCCCACCCCTAGCCTCAGCCATCCTTTAACCCTTTACGTGCCAGATAGGTATCCAACGCATTGCAGTTCTTTTGCTGCTGAGTAAAACAAGGGTGCTCGCACTGCTGATAGATTGTTCATTCAATGCAATGCATTCCGTACCACTCTGGCACTCAATGGGTTAACATTAAACTGCAATTGTCTATTGTGTCCACCAGGTGGAGCTGCTCCTGTCACTTTCTGTGACAAGCCGTAATCTTTAACAAGATCTCCCATTGAGGCGACGATAGAAAATGGGCTTTTTAGACACCAGTAGGCTAACAGTTTGATTAAAGAACGTCTGAGCTCTTATAAGAGTTGACTGAAGCTTCTACCCATCATAGGGAGTAACCTTGTGTTATTCAGCCGGAAAAAACACGCACATTTTTCATGAATAATATTTTGATGCACCTTTAACCTACAAATTCTCTAAACCTCTTGAATGCTTTACAATAGGTTGGAAACCTCTCTGGCATTCAACGGGTTAAGTAAGCAACTCAGTAAGTACAGTGGCCTATCAACTGGTATATTATTTGGGCATTATAAACAGGGTGTCTGGTGTACAGGCACTGGGACTGCACTGGCCACACCCACAACTCTGCACTGTGGGTGTGACCAGCACTACTGAAGCACCAATCACAATTTGGCTCCCTAGGTGTCTGCCTCCTCTGCCTTATGGGAATCCAGTAATAATTATTATAATTATTGACTTCAAGTCTGATTTTTACAGACTTGTTAGAAAAATGTATATACAAGGTGGCAACCCAATCTTCTAAATGTGAGCCTAGTTGGGGTTTCTGAAAGTTTAGTTTTTTTTAAATTACATTTGGAGTAAATTGCTGTAATTTCTAATAATCACATTTTTAATATAAAGGCAAAATTGCAAAAAAAAAAAAAAAAAATTGGAGCAATTTTTTGGCAAACCAACTGCAGCGTAGCGGCCAAACAGAAAATCCTGTTTCGACTGATTTCAGTGGGGCTTTTAACCCACTTGAATACGAGACAGGCCTCTTTCATGGTCAAGGAGTTAAAAACCTCACTCAAATTAATGGCAATTTTATGTGTCCCATAAGATGCAACTGGTTTACTCCAGAATTGTTCTCCTCTTGTATTTTTAAATCTGGCTCTAAGTATCTGAATTGTGAGTGTGATGCTGTTGTTCTTTATACAAAATAAATATTTATTTCTGCAAAAAAAAAGTGTTTTTTTTATGTATTCAAAGTACAGTTACATTAGAGCTGAAGAAGTTGAATATAGTCTTTGATATTAAATCCTATGCTAACTCAGTGCAGGGGTAAGTAACCTGTAACCTCCCAGGTGTTGTTGAAGAACAGCTCTCTGAAGTATCAGACAGCCATTGATGAACGTTCTGTAGTCCATCACAGGTGGAAGCCTGGAGGTTACATAGAAACATATAATTTGACCACAGATAAAAACCATTTCGGCCCATCTAGTCTGCCCATTTTCCTACTGTAAAAACCTCAAACTTTTTTGGTCCTTGGTCTTTTCTCATCTTAAGGACAACCTTATGCCTATCCCATAGGCTGACCAGATCTCATCTTTAACTGGGGACACATAGGAAATAGCCATTTTTCAGTACTTCACTGAAATCAAAGCAGTACTGCAGTATGCATTTTCCTATGCGTCCCCAGTTAAAGGTGAGGTCTGGTCAGCCTACTATCCCATGCATGCTTAAATTCTGTCACTGTATTACCTTCTACCACTTCTCCTCGTAGGCTACTCGACTTATCTGCTACCCTCTCAGTGAACTAAAATGTTCTTTACATTACATCTAAACCTGTGTCCCTCTAGTTTTAGACTTGGCCTCTTGTCCTAACACTTTTACTCCTTTCAAATGTACTTTCATCCTGCACTTTGTAGAATCCCTTTATAGAATCCCTTCGTGTATTTGAATGTTTCTGTCATATCCCCTCTGTCTCTTCTCTCCTCCAAGCTATACATGTTCAAATCCTTTAGTCTATCCTGATATGTCTATTCCGTAAACCAGTCACCATGTACCCATAACTGTGTAGCTTTTGGTTCAAACGGATCTTTGGGATAATCTGCACAGGAATGGTTATTTATACAATAACTAGTATGAAAGCCCGTATACAAGAGCTAAAGTGCACCCAGCAAGTCTTTACTATGTATGACTGCAGTCATGCGCAGTAGAGACTCGCCAAACGCGCTGATCCTTAGCGGGGAGCTCCAGACGGCTCACAGCGAAGCTCCCTGTGTGCGAAACCACACATGCACAGTACGGACTCTCTACTGAGCATATGCGGTTACGGCTCACAGTGAGCAACGCATTCTACCACTTCATGTAATAGGATGAGGTTTCTCTTTACATGACATGATATTTTTCTGTCCTGTAAATAAAATGTCATTACAGTGAATTCGTTAGCTGCGGAATAAACCCAGCAGAGCCCCCTCCTTGTGTGCTGAAAAAAGGCACATACTCATACTGTTTTATTAGGTACAAAAGCCCAGAAAAGGCACAGTAGCTGCTAGAAGGGTACAATTAGAGGGTATGTTATATTGGTGCTTAATTACAAAATGCCCAGTTATGACTACAGCCCCTATCTATGAAAAAAAAAATCTGTAGTTCAACAACCGTTAGAATGTCTCAGTAGTGTTCCGAACTCTACCACCAATGAGACTGGCCCTTTGGCAAAACGACATATTCATACCTGGGAACTTTCAAAATGAGCTGACCCTGAGATTGTGTAAATATTAACCCTTAAATCTCCCATAACATAGATTATCCGCGATATAGCCCTGATCGCTGTAATCAAGAGTCTCTCCAATCAGCATTCAAGGAGCCATTAATACACAACTTACAGGTATCACTGAATGAACACACACAAAGAAAGAAGGACTCCTTCCTCTGCCTTTCCTGTACAAGTGGCTACAATTTAGAGACTAAAGAAACATTTAACTGGAGCAGAATATATTTAACAGGTAGCACTGAACTCTCTCACCCTGAGATTTTGGCTCTTCACTCTGAGATTTGAGCCAAAACCCTGAGAGTTCCCAGGTATGGACATATTACGGATCATCCTATCACTTAGGGCAGCTGGAGAGCTTAAACTTTCACAGAACTGGGGGTAGTGGCGCATCATGGGTGTAGTAAGATGGCGGATCACATGTTATTCCCCCGTCTGCTACGTGACGTAGAATATTAGCGCCGGAAACGTGTTGTAGCTGAGACGCATGTGTTGCTGCTGTCCGCGTGTGTACTGATTGAATGGGACCGACAGGGAGGCGGACGGGATAATTTAACATGGCGGCCCCCACTCTAAAGTTTAAGTCAAAGTAAGGGAATGCTTAAGACCCATATACTGCCACATAAACACAACAAATACACCTAGATACCAATGTGCCAATGAAACACTTGAGCACACCAGCTGCATGGAAGCAAAAGTGTAGACATTTTCAGTTAAGTCAAGTGGGTCTTTTAACCTATTGAATGCTAGCGATATCAACACATTGCGTAGCGATGCTTTGAAAACTTATCTAGCATTCACAGGGTCAAATTCCCATTTGAATTAATGAGGATTTGTTGTTTATGAGTTTGCTCCAGAATTGTTCCGCTTCCTTTTCGTTTATCAGATTCATCATCCTAGTCTACACACAGTGAAGTGTTTTGTATATGCAGTTCAATACATTCCGTTAAGAAAACTGCTCCAAAATGCCAATGAATGAATTAGGAAATTAAAATCGATATTGACATCTAATGTATGACATATCTTCATTGATTTCTACCCTTGTGATGAATTAATTCTTCAGAAAGCTCCACACTGCATTACTACACATCTCTAGAATTATATGACAATAGGGATAAGCTGTCACCTGATGAGTGGCATGCGGCAGCATCACAATGTACTATGTAACACTATGCTCTTTGCATCATTTCAGCTATGCTGTTACCAGGAAAATTGAAGCTTTTTACAAAGGAGGAAAAGTCCAGGTAATATGATATTTGCATATGAAATTAAGTGTGTTCCAGGCCTACAACTCATGGGTTAATGGGCCAGAATATCAGAGTAATAAATAAGATTGCAGAACCTTAGGATTGATCAACTTGAGGTTCTTCAGCTGTTGATGAGTTCAGTTCCCATCAACCTTAGACATTTCTGCACCTGGAAAGTCATCTGCACAACTCCAGTTGCCAGCATGACCTTTGGCTCCACCGCTACCCTATTGTCCAACAGCTGTCTGGGGATGATGGAAACCATTTTTCTCAGCTGCTGGGGGTTCTCAAGTTGCCCATTCCTGCTCTAGCCCCTTGAATGCTAGAGGTCTCCAACTTTAAATCATAGATGCTGCGCAACTTATTTTATGTTGGCAAACACATAATAAATTGCCAAAACTATTTTAAAGGGATAGTAATACCCTTTAGTAATGGTGTTTATCCCCCTGAACAAAAGTTATCACAGCTCAGACCTGATTTTTTTTTTATTTTTTATTTTATTTTAAGTACAATATGTCAGTGGCCTGAAACTGCACGGTAGCGCTGTTGTTACACCATCCTATGGACAGCTCTGGTAAGTTGACCATAAATCTCCATAGAATGGTGTAGCAACAGTGCCACTGTAAACATTTCAGGCCTCTGTGATACTGCACCTAAAGAATTCAAGTTTGAGTCATAATAACTTTTGAATAAAACACATATCAGCTGTGTTTTATTCAGGGGAATAAACCCTACAACCTATATATATATATATATATAATATAATTTTTTTTTTTTTTTTTTTTTTTTTCATTTTAAGTAGTACTATCCCTTAAAAAACACATACACACCCTTGTGGACATTTGCATTTCTGAGTCTCCGCACTGGGATTGTTTCAGATCTATGGAAACCTATTGAGTTCCCGCTGTTTAGATATAGTTACAATTATATTCTGCATCAGTATACAATAAGACCATAGATGTGATATTTCCTCTCATGTAAGATGTCCTTTATTTTGTTTTTTGTTTTTTTTTCAGATAAATAAAGATGGGACATATCTCTTTTGCACATGTAGTAATAAACTTAATATATTGGATATTGCAACAGGAACTGTTAGTCATACCATCGAACAGGTAAAACATTGTCACCTCGTCAAAATAAATATCCAAAATAAACCAAGGATTGGGTGAAGTTTTATAATTTTTTAACAATTGTCTTTTCTCCTTAGGATGACCAAGAGGACATAACTTCTTTTGTGCTTAGTCCAGATGATGAGGTAAATATGTACATTTTGTGTGGTAGAATATGTTTATGGCTGCTAAAGTGGAGATAATGGATGAGATTTACTACGTGGTGAAAAAAATCTGTAAGCTCTTGTCACCCTGTAGTTAGGGCTTGCTTTTCCAAAAGTGAACAAAGGGTTTCCTAATTTAAAATTAGGGAATTGTTCTACTCCAGTTGTGCTGCTTGTATTCTCAGGGTAATATGTACATAACACCGTGGCATAAATGTGGTTAATTGGAGTCCTGCTCCTGCTGACAAAAATGCTAGGATAAGGGGATACGAGCTCTTAGGAGTGAAAATTTATCTTGTGATACAAAATAGTTTTAGTGAATCCTGCAAAAGATGAACATGAATAAGTGGCAGAGGTGTGTGCAAATTACTGAAATTGGATACAGCTGTATCTCTGTTGTTCACCTCTTACAGGTTTTGGTAACAAGTAGCCGTGCTTTGTTACTGAAGCAGTGGGATTGGAAAGAGGGAAAATGTTCACGAACATGGAAAGCCATCCACACAGCTCCAGTTGCCAGCATGAACTTTGACCCCACCTCTACCCTATTGGCCACAGGTAAAAAATAAATTACGTTTGTTTCTTGATTCCTTTACATGTTTCCCTTTGCTTGTGCTGCTATATTTTTTGGTGACAGGGATGGATATTTAGTGCACCCAGTTTTAGCCTAATAATAAATGAGAAATAATTGTCTTCTGTACATTTGTTTGTCAGGTGTCTCCCCTGCATGTTAATTTATCATGGCAAAACTTACCTTAAAGCAGAAGGTTCACCTAAAATCAAATTTTAAGCATGTGTTTTAACACATAAACTTAGATTAGCCCTGGGTTTTTTTTTTTTTTTGTTTGTTTGTTTGTTTTTTTTTTTTATTCTCCATCGTCTGCTAGTGGAGATATTTAGACTTTAAAATCGGGCATTTCCGCAGAACCCTGTATGTCCTGCATGATGCCTCAGGGCTTCTCATTTGCCCCAGGGAGAGCATTCCCGCTCCCCTTCGTAGCTGTATTTTTGTGGGCTAACGTTACACAGGCTCTGTTTACAATGCTACTGAGGTTGCAACCTCTGTAGCATTGTAAATGGAGCCTGCTGTAACATTAACCCACAGAAATACAGCTACGAAGGGAGCGGGAACGTGCTCCCTGGGGCAGCTGGGAAGTCCTGTGGCGTCATGCGGGACATACAGGGTCCCGCAGAACGTGGAAGTGCCCGATTTTAAAGTCTAAATATCTCCACTAGCAGACGATTGAGAATAAAAAAAAACCCCAGCGCTAACCTAAGTTTGTGTTAAAACACATGCTCAGAATTTGATTTTAGGTGACCCTTCCGCTTTAAGGATGACATGTCCACTTTGCTAACAGGAATGGTCTCTGTGTTTGTGTGCCCACAGGAGGATGCGACAGTACTATAAAGATCTGGGATGTAATCAAGCAGTACTGCACCCACAACCTGAAGGGATCCTCTGGTGTTGTCCAGTAAGAGAAATCATTTTGCTGTACTTTTATGGCGTAAATTATATCATCTAAAGCTGAGAAGAAAAAAAACACACAAATTTCAATGCAATATGATTGTATGACTATAATGGTGCTTGTAATGTGATTAACCCTATGAGTGCCCAGAGAGGTCTGCAACGCATTGCTTCACAATGCATTGCATACCTCTCTGGTGCTCAACGGGTTAAATGAGCACTAAAACAAAACTTGGTGATGCAGGGGCACCCACACTTAAGTGACATGGGATCTACTATTTTTCTATTCACTTTAAAATCATCTAGTAACTTACCAGCAGGCGACGTCAGTCCCTCTCCATCGCATCCTTTTTTCTAACATAAAGTCCTAGAATGCGTCGCTAACTGTGTGTGTAACAGCACATGCGCAGTGGGGACTCGCATAATGTGCTGATCCGGAGCGGAGAGCTCCGGAAGGCTGACAGCCTGTCTGTGCTCCCGGCTCAGGGGCAGCAGCGGAGGCGGCTGGGTGACAAACTGTCATCCAGCGCCTCCGCTGCTGCCCCGGAGCCAGGAGCACAGACAGGCTGTGTATACGGGCTTTGTAACTAGTTCACATATAACGTGCACACATCTGAACATATTGCCTGTCCGTATGGAATAAAACAGAACCAAAACAACATGCACAATATTGTAAAAAAAAATAATCTCTTAAAACAAGTAATTCTGGGCTAAACCAGCGGTATGAAAAGGGAACAAATAAAACCTTCCAAATTTCCTACGGACTCCTTGAATGCCAGGACGCATCCAGTGCAATATGAGGCAGTGTGTTGGAGACCGCTCTGGCATTCAGGTTAAAAGCCCCATTTATGTCAATGGGAATTTGTAGTTGTCCCCTGTTTTGAAACATTTAAATGACAAAACTGTGACCATATTAACTCCAATATAAAGCAGGATGAGCAGCACCGGTTCCTATACAAGAGTCTGAAATTGAAACGTATGACTCACCAATGTTCTCGAGTCCCATCAGGTGCCGATTCCCATAAACCTCCAAACGGTCTTCTCTGCAACAGGTAGCGAACAAAAAGGAATCGCACTCTAGATCACTCTCAGTTGTGAAATGACAAATAGAAGCAATTTATTGATAAACCAGGTAGCAAAAAGTTACACCAAACACTCACAAGAGAGCATCTAACGCATTTTGCACAACATGGTGCTTACTATGAGTAAGCACCACATTGTGCGAAACGCATAAGATGCTATCTTTTTTTGTGTTCGGTGTAACTGTTTGCTACCTGGTTTCTCAATAAATTGCTTATATTCATCATTTCATAACTGAGAGTGATCTAGAGTGCGGTTCCTTTTTGTTCGCTACCATATTAATGCCTTCAGTGTTGGTAGGATGTGACAGACATTGCTCAGTAGGAATCTATTTGTGGTGTGTCGTTAACCACTTACTGATCTGCCGGTAGATTGCAGTCTGCCAGTTGGGCACCACTGTACTAAAGAGAAATGAGATAAACCAACTGGACCATTGTTGGCTCATAACATTTTCTATTGGTGGGGCATTTGATCCCTTGAATGCTGGAGAGATCTCCAGTACACTGTATTGCAATGCGTTGGAGCTATCTCTAGCATTTAAGAGGTTAAAACCACCTTTAAATCCTTGGTAATTTTTATTCTTCCCATATGGTTTAGTTGGTTTGACCCATAATTCCTTTTAGTCTTTTTAATACATCAGACTTGGAATGATTAGACACATGCGAATGTCTCTGTAATAAATAAGGACCTGATTTTCGGCATGCGGGAGGAAATAATTGCCCCCACACTTCCTGTCCAAGAGGCGTGACTGTGATGCGTTGTACTGTACGGTGAAAGACCTAACAAGAAGTGACAAGTGCAAAAACAATTGTTTCCCTTGGTCTGATGGAGGAAAAACACACACACACACACACTTTCAGTTTAACCCCTTGATGGCTAGTGAGGTGCAGTGTTCCATCTAAGGTGAGCAGAGGTGAGCAATCAAGCACTGGAGCAGTTAAATAGGACTGTTTTTTGCAGGGCTGCATTGGAAAAACAGATTCACTATGCAGCCCCATGCAGTTTTAATGACTTTTAACTCTTTTAGTGCTCACCTGAGAGGGGACACTGGTGAGGTGTGCAATGCATTGCTTACAAAAGCATTGCACAGCCATCTAGTTCTCAAGCGCTTAAAGGGATAGTAATACTTCGTTTTATCTTTATTTTATTTTGTAGGCATTAAAAAAATATGAAGAACGATATATGTCTTATCTCTCAAACCTTTATGGCAGTGGTTCTCAACCTTTCTAGCGCCGCGACCCTTTAATAAAATTTCCCAAGTCGCGGGGACCCCTAACAGTAAAATTATTTTCGTTACTCCTTCATCGCTGTAGTTTTGCTACTGTTATGTTACAAAAAAACAATTTCTAATGGTTTTAGGCAGGGGTCAAGTCAAGATTGTCTCTATCTATACGTGTGTGTGTATATCATTGCATGTATGAGTGTGTCTATGTATGTCCGTGCATGTGTGTGGGAGTTTCTGTGTCTGTGTGTATGTGTGTTTAATGTGTCTTTGTAACTATTACTGTTGCATGCATGCACTCAAGTTGCCCCCCATCATCTCCACATTGCCCTCACATTTCCCCCCCATCAGCTCCACGTTGCCCCCATCATCTCCATATTGTCCTCACATTGCCCCCCGTCAGCACCAACTTGCCCTGATCAGCTCCAACTTGCCCTAATCAGCTCCATATTACCCTCACATTTCCCCCATCAGCTCCAACTTGCCCCCTCATCTCCACATCAGCTCCATATTGCCCTCACATTGCCCCCCATCAGCTCCAACTTGTCTCCATTAGTTCCAACTTGCCCCCATCATCTCCAACAACTCCATATTGCCCCATCAGCTCCAACTTGCCCTGATCTGCTCCAACTTGCCCCCTCATCTCCACATTGCCCCCCATCAGCTCCAACTTGCCACGATCAGCTCCATCTTGCCCTGATCTGCTCCATCTTGCCCCCATCAGCTCCAACTTGCCCTGGTCTGCTCCAACTTGCCACCATCAGCTCCAACTTGCCACCATCAGCTCCAACTTGCCCCCATCAGCTCCAACTTGCCACCATCAGCTCCATCTTGCCCTGATCTGCTCCATCTTGCCCTGATCTGCTCCATCTTGCCCTGATCTGCTCCATCTTGCCCCCATCAGCTCCATCTTGCCCCCATCAACTTGCCCCCATCAGCTCCAACTTGCCCCCATCAGCTCCATCTTGCCCTGATCTGCTCCATCTTGCCCTGATCTGCTCCATCTTGCCCCCATCAGCTCCAACTTGCCCTGGTCTGCTCCAACTTGCCCCCATCAGCTCCAACTTGCCCCCATCAGCTCCAACTTGCCCTGATCTGCTCCAACTTGCCACCATCAGCTCCAACTTGCCCTGATCTGCTCCAACTTGCCCTGATCTGCTTCAACTTACCCCAATCAGCTCCAACTTGCCCCCATCAGCTCCAACTTGCCCTGATCTGCTTCAACTTGCCCCCATCAGCTCCAACTTGCCCCCATCAGCTCCAACTTGCCCCCATCAGCTCCAACTTGCCACCATCAGCTCCAACTTGCCCTGATCTGCTCCAACTTGTCCTGTTCTGCTTCAACTTGCCCCGATCTGCTCCAGCTTGCCCTGATCTGCTTCAGCTTGCCCCCATCAGCTCCAACTTGCCCTGATCTGCTCCAACTTGCCCTGATCTGCTCCAACTTGCCCTGATCTGCTCCATATTGCCCCCCCATCAGCTCCAACTTGCCTGTCCAGTACAGTACAGCATATACAACAACCCGTCCCGATTCCCAGCATCATTGCCAGACTCACTCATTCACTTGCAGCGCTCTGTCTCTGCTCCCGCTCATGCTGCTCTCTCTGCATCTTCTGGCTGCGGTGCGCAGATAGGGTGCGTGTGCGCGCGCCTGATGTCATCAGTGAGTGGACTCCCTCTCTATAGGTCTCCTGCGCTGCTGCCTGTTTGTGCTTTAATAAGGTGTACCCTTTCGGCGACCCCTGGCAAATTGTCATTCGACCCCCGACGGGGTCGCGACCCACAGGTTGAGAACCGCTGCTTTATGGTTTAAGAGATATTCACAAGCAAACTATCCCCCCACCCCGGTCAGCCAGATCAGAAGGGAGGTGCCCAGGTAGACTGCAGAGAGGGACAATCTTCAATTAAGATAAGGGAAAAAGCTGAAAAACGTGTCAAGGGGGGAAGGGCTTTCATTGTTTTCATACAAAAAAAATTGTCCCCTTCTTTTATCTGTCTGGTCATACAACCTGATCCACATCTGAGAAGAGATGGCTTACACTAGGTAAAAGGGGCGGGAGGGGAACTTTGCTTGTGAATATCTCTCAAACCATAAATGTTTGAGAGATAAGACTTGTATCATTCTTCATGTTTTTTTAATGCCTACAAAATAAAATAAAGTTAAAACGAAGTATTACTATCCCTTTAACATATATTAAGTTCTATGAAGTTATGGATGCTTTTACATCAATATTTGTGGCTGTTCATATAATAGCAACATGTATGTACTGTTCCTTTAAGTCAGGGGTGGTTGGGTGTTGGACCTTCAGCTGCTATGAACTAAAATCCCAATCCATTAGCTGGTTCCCAACAGGTAAAGAGCCAACAATTGACTAGCCCTGCTGTAAATCATTTTCAGAAGTAATGTGTTCCTCTGTATCAAGTAGGAATGTACGCTGGACCTCCTCGCTGTCTCTAATGCCCGTCCTTGTTTTCTTATCCTTGCAGTTTGGTGCAGTTTCATCCTGACACGTCTCGACTACAGCTTTTCTCCTCCTCCATGGATTACAAGATCCGCATCTGGGACCTAAAATCCAGCAAGTGTCTGTGTGCACTGGAAACGCACTACAGTGCAGTGACCTCGCTCTGCTTCTCCTCTGATGGGGACACCATGATCAGGTGAGAGGCACCTTCTGGAAACTGGTTGTGACTCCTTGAGAACCACACTTAGGGACCTCTCTAGCCCCCCATTTAAATCGGTGGGAATTTGTATTTCTTCCCGGTGGTGGTGACCTTGGTTGACTCCAGAATTACTCTATTTTCTTAGTACATCTGCTCCAATGAGTCAAAAATGGACTTGTTATTGATGTATTTGGAATCTTTTGTCTCCGCTGATGAAGAATGTTAGGCACCTGGGTCCTGTATATAATGTAAGAGCCTTATACGGATACATTGTTTTTCTCTTTACTATAGTTCAGGTCGAGATAAAATCTGCGCAGTGTGGGATCTGAAGACGAAGAGTCCTAAGAGGACAGTGCCTGTGTATGAGGTTAGTGGGACATTTGTCTCTTTTCTCTTGGTGAATGTGAGGTTTCTGTTGAATTATTATTTTACAGAAGTGTTTGTTATTTCAAGAGGAACCACAGTGTTCCATACCTACGGTTTCCTTCCTCTTCCTTATACAGAGCGTTGAGGCCGTGGTTCTTCTCCCAGACTCTCCAGATGTTATTGGCAAGAAAAAGCATACAGAGTCTCTCCTCTTCCTTACTGCTGGCAGCAAAGGTGATGTTCATCTTCTTGACTAAAATACTGACAAATCCTTTCCTTAGCAAAATCATATCCTACATTAGTGCTGCCTGTTGTTTAGGAAGTGTGTTTATTTGCTGGTTTATTAGTAGGATGTATTAAAGGGATAGTAATGTTTCACAGAAAAAGCAGCTTCAATTAATCTTCATAGTATTTGGGCTGAAGAGTGTTATTTCAATACTGTCAGAGTTGTAATTCAAGAGTAATTGAATGATAAAGTATCCCCCTTCCGCCCCTTTTACCTAGTGTAAGCTGCCTCCCCTCAGATGTGGAATCTGGTCTCTTGACCGAACAGCTCACAGCAAGGGGCAATCTTCTTTCTGTAATCATAAGGAAAACCCTGCACCCTTGACAGGTTTTTCAGGTTTTTCCCTTATGCTCACTGAAGATTGTCCCTCTCTGCGATCCATCTGGACAGTCTTGCTGCTCTGAGGTGAGCAGTGCTACATCAGTAAAAGGGGCGGGAAGTGGATACTTTATCATTCAGTTACTCTTGTACTACAATTCTGACAGTATTGAAATAACACTCTCCATGGCCCAAATACTATGAAGATTAATAGATTAATTGGAACTGCTTTTATTGTTAAAGGGATAGTAATACTTTGTTTTAACTTTATTTTATTTTGTAGGCATTAAAAAAACATGAAGAATGATATAAGTCTTATCTCTCAAACCTTTATGGTTTGAGAGATATTCACAAGCAAAGTTTCCCCTCCCGCCCCTTTTACCTAGTGTAATCCATCTCTTCTGAGATGTGGAATGCAGTCCATAGACCAGACAGATAACAGAAGGGGACAATCTTCTTCCTATGAGAACAATGAAAGCCCTGCCCCCCTTGACAAGTTTTTCAGGTTTTTCCCTTATCTTAATTGAAGATTGTCCCTCTCTGCAGTCTACCCGGGCACCTCCCTTCTGATCTGACTGAGCAGTGTTACATCAGTAAAAGGGGCAGGAGGGGGACACTTTGTCATTGAATTACTCTGGAACTACAACTCTGACAGAATTGAAATAACACTCTCCAAAGTCCAAATACTATGATGATTAATTAGAGCTGCTTTTATTATGAAAAATTACTATCCCTTTAAATATTACTATCCTTTTAACATTATGAGCTTCAGACACATCACTGAGGAAGTTTTCCAGTGTTGTACTGGCAAAATTGATTAAAAGTGGTTTCCTATCTGTGAAGGTATATTGCGGGTATGGGACGCCGCCTCTGCCCAGTGTGTGTACACTCAGTCACTGCCTCACACCACGAATAGAGACTCTGATGAGGAGGCCAATGAGCACAGCCTAACCCACTGCCTGCTCCTCCCTGACCAGGGCGAGGTCGTCACCGTCACTGCAGAACATAACATCCTTATGTATGACCTAAAGGACCTTCAGCTGAAAAAGCAGGTATGTCTTTTAATTCCTTCCTCTATTACTTGCCCATCATGATTTGCACACCCCTCTGGTCCTCAAAGGGTTAACACTGACATTTATCCATACATTACCTGCGTAATATAGATAAAGCCAGACCTCCTCGCAGAGTACCTTGCTATAAATACATTGGGCCATATGCGTAAAGACCAACTGGAGCAATTCCCCAAAGCCACATTGAGGTTTTTTTTGTTTGTTTTTTTAATCCCTTGAATGCTAGAAAGGAGACTGGTAGTCAGTCAAGGGGTTAAGATCTCCCTTTAAATCGGTGGAGGATTTTCTTTGTGGACAGCTGGTCTGTTCTGAGTTGTCTCACTCTGCCTTTTTACATCCGGGTCATTGGGCACATTAGTCCTGAATACGCTTGAGAGAACTGGAGTCCTTTTGGCGCAAACTGCACATTAGGGGATCAATAAAACTTTCCAAAATCCCCATTGATTTCAATATAACGTTTAACCCCTTCAATTGATTGATTGTGATCAGTGTCCACTGCTGTTGTTTTCAGAAAACTTCATCTCTTATCTTAACCCATTTACTGATAATCCTGGATAATTAATGGGACCCCTGGAAAAGTCAGTATTGTGTGCTCTCTCAGTGCATATGTAAGACTAGATTTTAGGCCACGGAAGACAAATATATGCTGCATAGAGTACATGTATATAACTCCAGTTCATTTTTAGGTTTTATTTTTCCTGAAACCCTTTGAATGCCAGAACCCCTCTGGCCTTCATCATTGCCTTATCTGTTCCTCTTACAGTTTGCAGGCTATAACGACGAGGTTCTGGATGTGAAATTCCTGGGCCCATCTGATTCTCATATAGTGGTGGCAACCAACAGCTCCCAGCTGAAAGTGTTTGAGCTGGCAACTTCGAACTGCCAGATACTGTACGGGCACACGGGTAGGTTCTGTTCACGGGCAGCATTCCTTACATTGTACTTTTATCTGGATGTAGATCGCAGGTGTCGCTGGGTAAGGCAATTTAGGTGCCATTGTCCCTTCCCATGGCCACACCCACAAACCTCACATCTGCACCTCCAACCCCTTCCACAGCTGTCTAGATCAGGGATGTCCAAGTTTAGTCCTCAAGGGCCACCAACAGGCCAGGATGTAAGGATTTCCCTGATTAAGCACAGGTGAGTCAGTCACAATGAATGATCCACTGATAAACTGACAGCTTAATCATGATTAAGCTGTAACACGCGAAACGCGTTGATGTTTAAACCCTTCGGATAACTGAGGAGTTCATATAACTTGAGTCACGGATATGGATAAGTACTTGTTTTACTATTTGTAATAAAAAAAAATGTTTCATGATTTTAACTATCATGGGAGTGCTTTACATTGTGCGGTAGATTGTGTGGTTGTGTATCACAGTCTGTTAAAGGAACAGTAACATTTTAGTCAATTAACCCTTTGAGTGTCTAAACACAGAAAAAACAACTTGTTGGGCCCCATATTTCTAAATGTAAAACTGGATACATTCTGCAAAAAATAATTCCCGTTGAGTTCAGGTATACTATTAAATTCTTCACAGTGTTGAAGACCTCTATAGCATTCAATGAGTTAAAGGGATAGTAATACTTAATATGTAAAATCTATATATTCTTCCTGTATAAAAAAATGGTATTCCCACTGCTAAAAGGTGTTTTATTCAAGTTATTGTAGCTCAAACTTGAAATTTTTAGGTGCAATATCTCAACGACCTGAAATGTTACAGTGGCGCTGTTGTTACACCAGCCTGTGTACAGCACTTGTCAGTTTGACCATAATCCTCCATAGGATGATGTAGCAACAACGCCACTGTACAATTTCAGGCCGTTGAGATGTTGCACCTACAGGATTCAAGTTTGAGCTACGATAACTTTTTGATAACTTACCTCTCAGCAGCGGGAGTGCCCTTGTTGTACTCAGGAGGATCCACCCTGCAATATAAATTTTACTATATATTAAGTGTTGCTATCCCTATAAAACCACATTGAGAAGTTTTGTATGTTCCCTATTTTACAGTTACCTTTATACAAATTCCCCTTTGTTTAACCCTTTCATTGTCAGAGAGGCAGCCAACACATTGCATTGCGATCCCAGGATAATGCTCTAGCACCCAAATAGTTAAACACTCCTCTTCCTTACTGTATCTTGTAGAGACCGTTCTTGCCCTGGATGTGTTCAAGAAAGGCCTCCTGTTCGCCAGCTGTGCCAAGGTACGTGCCCTGCCCTGCTTAGTTAACCCACAGATTGCCTCTCACAATGCCAAGCCAACATGGCGATTTCAGACTGCTTGACTGCGCCATGTTTAACCCTCTGAATGTGACTGGGGATGAGCAACATGCCTGGGAACTCTCCGGTTTTGCCCCGGAGACTCCGGGTTTGACATTGAATTACCGGGTCTCCGGGGCAGAGGTGATTCTCCGGAAGTGGGGAAACTCTGGCCATTTGTGCTCAATCCCACCCTATTCCTCCCACGCCCTCTTCTACCCCTTCCCCAGTGTATTCTAATTTTTTGTTTTGAAGTCCCGCCCACGTGATTAAGCCCCACCCCTTTTATGAGGCAAATTGCGTCATTTCTCTCCCCTCATCGGCACCAGAGGGCTCTCCTCCGGGCAGCCCCAACCAAGAAGTTCCCAGGTATGGTGAGCAGTTCAGTTCAAAGTAATGTCTTGTCCACCCCACTGTCACATTAAGGGTTAATCTCGTTGAACCAGCCATTCATAAATCTATGCCACTTTATTTATCTCCCATCTCCATATTACCATACAAACCTTAAAGTTTGTTTTGACCAGTATCCTCAAACTATTTCCATAGACTGGGGGTGGGGTACATTTATCAAACCCAAATGGGACCAATGTGAAGCAAAAGAGCTGCACCATATTTATCACAGGAAACCGAAAAACTACCCCCAACAAAACGATATCTTTGGTAAATACTTTGTAGTTGGTCCAGAATTATTGTTGTTGTTTTGTTTGGTGACCCCAGGTTTGGTGTACTCAATTGGTAGGAATACAATTCCCATCATCCTCCAACCAGCTGTTCACTGCTTGGGGGGTGATAGGAGATGCAGTCCCCAACAGGTGGATGTCATTAACCTGGTGATATGTCACTGGAGGTCAAGAGGCAGCTCAATGGTCACACATGACCCCAAGAGGCTACTCCTGCAACCCCCAACCTGTCTTTTTATAAGAGACAGAAGGACATTTACCTTGTTTTCACCTCCTGCACATACGTAGTTCACTTCGCTCTCCGCATGTCTCCTATATCCAGTGTATTTTATTTCCGTTGTTAGTTTTAATTCTCTTGCTGCGGGTGAGTCCAGCATAACTTATGAGCCTTTAGAGAGCCTGATGACCACATAGCCGGAGTTTGGAGTTAAACTCGTTACCTGTTATTGGATAGGTTCATTGTTTTACATCCTGTTGGGAGACTGAGAACCTCTGGGGTAAATGTTCTTTCAATGGCAGGCAGATCATTTCATAGAAAATAAATCTTCTGCCTTAAACCAGTTCTGTTTAAAGGGATAGTACTGCCAAGTTGTATCAAAAGCTAATCTTGCAGGCATTAAAAAGTTAAACTAAATGCCCCCAGTCCCATCTCTCACACCTTTACGGTTTGAGAGATATATTCAGGACCAAAGTTACCCCTTCCTCCCCTTTCCCTGACGTCAGCGCTCAAGCCGACTGCAGGAGAATCCGGTCTCTGGGCTGGAGGAGGCTCTTCAGCAGAGCCGACATCGCGTTATTGAAACAGAAATCTTTCCCTGGAATTGTCCTTAGTGTGTTTGTAAACTAAGCACACTTTGTAGACCGTTCCAGTGAAGGATTTCTTCTTCAATAACGCGATCTGGGCTCTGCTGAAGAGCCTCCGCTGGTCCCAGGACCGGATTCTCCTGCAGTTGAAAAGGTCCCCCCCCCCCCGCCCCTTATGGCCGCCTCCCCTTAAATCTGGAATCTGGTAGTGGGACTGGACGGATGCAGCAATGGACAATCTTCACTCGGTAAGTATAAGGGAAACCCTGTCCCATTGACGAAGGAGGGCAGGATTCCCCTTATGCTTACTGAAGATTGTCCCTCACTGCTCTCCATTCAGACCAGACTGAGAGGTAAAGTGATGCAAGGGAAGGGGGCAGGAGGGGATCCTTTTGGATTCAATTGCGGTTAAAGGGATAGTAAGGTTTTATAATAAAAGCAGCTCTAATTAATCATCATAGTATTTGGACTTTGGAGAGTGTTATTTCAATTCTGTCAGAGTTGTAGTTCAAGAGTAATTCAATGACAAAGTATCCCCATCACGTCCCTTTTACTGATGTAACACTGCTCAGCCAGAGCAGAAGGGAGGTGCCCAGGTAGACTGCAGAGAGGGACAATCTTCAATTAATATACGGGAAAAACCTGTCAAGGGGGGCAGGGCTTTCATTGTTCTCAAAGTACAAAGATTGTCCCCTGCTGTTATTTGTCTCTTCTATGGACTGGATTCCACATCTGAGAAGAGATGGCTTACACTAGGTAAAAGGGGCGGGAGGGGAAACTTTGCTTGTGAATATCTCTGAAACCATAAAGGTTTGAGAGATAAGACTTATATCGGTCTTCGTGTTTTTTTTAATGCCTACAAAATAAAATAAAGATAAAACGAAGTATTACTATCACTTTAAATTACAAAACTGTTAGTATGGAAATATATTGCTACGTGCTACAGATATAATAAAGAAGACTTGGGTCTGCACTTTATAATAAGTATCACTATCCCTTTACTATACACCCACATCCTGAAGAGTATCTAGTCTGGCATCAGTAGGATTTCCGCAGTTTGTCCACTCTTGATGTAAAACATTGATAGCCAATCCTGGTCCTAGTGGGCTACCCAACAGAGCATGTTTGATGATATCTGTTTGATTACGTATCCATCTAATATGATAGGAAATCCATGGTGTTTCCTTGCAGTCTGCTGCACATACCTCAACAACTTTGTGCTGTTTGTAGCTCATCAGTCACCACCAGTAGAACCTGCAGGAGTCAGTAGGTTTCCAAAGACTAAAAATGGAGAATCTGCTTTACTGCATTGGGCAAAAATGCCAGTCCTTGTTCTTAATGGAGTACTGTAGGTTTCTTTGCCTTTTCTTCCATATAAACTTCAGGTTAGATACCAGTGTGGTATGAAGACTATAACTAGACATGTTCTCCATTATAAAACATAACAAGTAGTAATATACAAATCTGCAACTGCAGAACTACCACCCAACAAAATCTTTAGCTTAACTAAGTCCCCCGTCTGGTGACTAGCTGCTTAGTAGCGCTAGTTGCCAGAATTATTACCTGATTTAATAGATTTCTGCTCTTTTCTATGGCTGACAGCAGCACGGATCAAGGACATCTTGCCACTGTGACGTTTGCGCGCCTGCGCTGTCAGTCCCTCTTTGGAGCCGAACGGCTCCTAGCAACGCCTCCTAGACCCGGCTGAGACTGACAGCGCAGGCGTACAGACGTCACAATGGGAAGATGTCCGTGCTCCGTGCTACTGTCAGCCATAGAAGAGAGCAGAAATCTATTAAATAAGGTAATTATTCTGGAGACTAGCGCTACTAAGCAGCTAGTCGCCAGATGTGGACTTAGTTAAGCTAAAGATTTTGTCGGGTGGTAGTTCTGCTTTAATTTTTTGTGTATTAGCATAAAAATCCCCCACCTATAGATATATACAAATACTTAAGTGTGTACTGATGCACACACTCTGCCATCAGAAGCAAATGCCCATGCACTCCCCGATGCTGTCTCTTTGGCGCAAGCAGCATAAGATAATTTGGGTATTAATTAGCCTAATAACCAGGTGTAAGGCATTCACAGAATTAAAAAAAAATCTGTTCCTATACTTATTTTAGTTTGGAATCACATATGTACATTCAAGTGAACCTGTTTTGTGCCGGTGTTCCAGGACAAGACCATAAGAGTTTGGCGGATGGATAAGGTGACGAGGAAGGTGACGTGCGTGGGGCAGGGGTGCGGACACTCGAATGGCGTTGGGACCATTTCCTGCTCAAGGTAGGAGAGGACTTCAGCTGTGAAGACCTGCCCTTTTGTGCTGGAGCAGATTGGAACCTTTTTTGCCTGCTTATTGCCCCCATCTCACTGAACTGGTGCATATCTGGACCATACGAACTCAACCGTAAGGGGCTAATACAACACCCCATTGATTTATATGGGGCTTTTAAACCCATAAATGTTAGAGACCTCTTTAACTCATTGCAGAGTAGTGTGTTGAAGACACCTCTAGCATTCAAAGGGTTAACGGCCACGTTTAACCCTTTGAGTGCCAGAGGGGTATGCAACGCATTGCATACCCCTCTGGCACTCAACGGGTTAAATTATCACAACATTTTTCGTAATTGCTCCAGTTCATCTGCCTCGTAGTGCTCTGTAGATCTGGTGCAGGGTTCTTGGGCAATGTGTGACCCTCCAGCTACAACTCCTGTCTTCCCCTTTAGCAATTGGCTAGCAGGGGATGGTGGGAGTTGTAGTCTGGCAGTAGCTGGAAGGCCACCACTAATATATGCACTAACATGTCTCCATCTTGAGTGTTCTTTGTACATGAGCCCCTTAGAGCTGCATCAGAAGTTGTAAGTCCATTTTAAATTGATTTTTATTGTATTTGGGCCATGGAGAACGTTATTTCAATACTGTCAGAGTTGTAGTTCAAGAGTAATTGAATGATAAAGTATCCCCCCTCCTGCCCCTTTTACTGATGTAACACTGCTCACCTCAGAGCAGCAAGACTGTCCAGATGGATCACAGAGAGGGACAATCTTCAGTGAGCATAAGTGGGGCAGGGTTTTCCTTAGAGTCACAGTAAGAAGATTGTCCCTTGCTATGATCTGTCCGGTCAAGTGACCAGATTCCACATCTGAGGGGAGGTGGCTTACACTAGATAAAAGGGGTGGGAGGGGGATGCTTTATCATTCAATTACTCTTGTACTGCAACTCTGACAGTATTGAAATAACACTCTCCATGGGCCAAATACTATGAAGATTAATTGGCAATTCTGTTTTTGTGAAACATTACTATCCATTTAAGACCCCTTGTTCCTATAGCTGTCATTCATTCACACAGGTGAATTATCCATAGTCCCTAGTTGCTTATTCCTGATGTACTGCCCTGTCTGTGCTCCATTAATACAGGTCTGAGAACCTCTGCTGTGATGAGTAGATATGACCTGATTTTCTTCTTTGTCTGTTACCTCCTAACCTATAGAATGAAGCAGACTTTCTTAGTAAGTGGCAGTCAAGACTTAACCATTAAGATCTGGAGGCTCCCAGAGTCCATTTCTTCGAAGCGGAAGAGTGAGGATGTGTCTGGGCTTGAAGCTTTGCAAGCCTGTGTTACAGAGAAAGGACACGATAAGGTGAGGAATCCAACAAACCCCAATCAGGAAGCGGGAGGCTGAAGTCTGACTCCCTCAAGTGATTGGGGATAACTCATTTCATGCTTAAATTATAAGCCAAGTGTGGCTCCATTATTAAAATCTGACCTGTTAACTCAGAGTTGGGCAAAACACAGCCCCTTCACATACACCAGTACTGCTAAACATATCACTTCCAGCTTTCTCTGCAGAGGAGAGGAAGAGTGATACATTTTATCAACTAAGCACACTAACTAACATTTTTCCAGTGCAAAGACCCAGATATATACAGGGCTTATAATTTGAAGTCCTCTGCTACTAGCCAGACCTGAAAAGTTACTCACCACTGTAAGCCATAACATACCCACCAGGGCTAAATTTCTACTCACCAGGGCTAAATTTCTACTCACCAGGGCTAAATTTTCACTCACCATTGGCTAGTGGTGAGTGGAAATTTTGAAATATATATATATATTATAAAATATGTATTGTGTGTTTGTATATATACATGTATATATAATCCAATATAATAATTCGCTAGAAAGTGTGTAATGATGCAGTCATGCGCAGTAGAGACTTCCCGTGACGAGGCTGATACAGAGCAGGGTGCTCCGAAGGAGATTTCAGCTCTGTATCAGCAGTGGCGCGGGCAGTCTCTACTGTGCATGACTGCACCGCGACCAGCTGGACTAGCCAATGGCGAGTGAAAATTTAGCCCTGGCGGATATATTATGGCTTGCAGTGGAGAGTAACTTTTCAGGTCTGTCTATATATATATAATGTATAATTGTGTGTGTTAAAGCTTTAACAGACAGCACTCAGATGACTTTTCTAATGTGCACAAAGTCAAGGATATATTTAGAGAGTTGTTGCTATATCATGCACCTGTATTAAAACATTGAGCTTTTAAAGGGATAATTTTATCTATATGCTAACCGGCACCCAGGCATTACGTATGATTTTTGTGAGAGCGCCCACCACGTCTAAAAAGAAAATAAACTGAATATATATAATAGTAAATAGTGTACTTATGCATATGATAAAACTTGGGAACATTCAGATTAAAAAAATATGTTCTTACAAGAAAATGGAAACAAAAAATACACTATATAATATATATTTATACTTTTTTTTTTACTCCTGTACCTCCTGTCTTTTCTCAGGACATTAACAGTGTCACAGTGTCACCTAATGACAAGCTGATCGCCTCCGGGTCTCAAGACAAGACGGCCAAGCTGTGGTCATCGGTGGACTGCTCCCTGCTGGGCGTTTTCCGGGGGCACAAGAGGGGCGTTTGGTGTGTGCAGTTCTCTCCTGTAGACCAGGTTCTCGCCACTACGTCCGCTGACGGATCCCTCAAGCTGTGGGGTCTGCAGGATTTCAGCTGCCTGAAGGTGATTCATCAGGACCTATTAGGGGAGATTTTACCACATGAGACTTATATACACAGAGAAAATAATGGTGCAACTCTCGAGCAAATTTCCAAAATTCCCATTGACATTAATGTGACTTTTAACCCTTTGCGTGCCAGGGAGGTATCCAACGCATTGCACTGTGTTGGATACCCCTCAGGCACTCAGAGGTTTAACCCAATAAATGATACAGAAGTCTCCAGCACTTTACAAAGCAATGAGATGGAGGCCACGCTCCCTTGTTCTATGCACTATAAACCCCATTTAAATTCATGGGATATATGTAAACCCCTATTGTGTAGTTGGTATGCTCCAGAGTGACCCCACACTCCAAATCAACTGCACTATAGCTGAGAAATAAATATCCCATTGATTTAAACTGTGATTTTTAACCCCTTAAATGCTAGCAAGGTCTCTAAAGCATTGCAGAGCGATTCACTGGAAAGACCTTTCTGGCATTCAAGGGGTTAAGAGCCTCATTTAAATCAAAGGGAACTTGGGGGATTTTTATTTTTCAACATGACATACAGAATGTGAGAGGCTTCTGGGAATGAACAACAGCACAATGGCCTGTTCTATGTCTATGTTAGACTAGTCTAATATGTATGTGGAAATTTCTCCTCTGTAATGGCACTAGAGAGCTAATACGTGATGCTTCTGGGTGGTGACTAGCCGTAGAACAGGCCGTTGTGCTGTTGTTCATTCCCAGAAGCCTCTCACATTTTGTATGTTATTCTGAATACTCTTAGGGGGTCTCCCTAAGAGTGAAGGGTAATCCAGACGTGGACCCCTTGCTCTCAGTGCCTAGGGAATCCATCTGCACCCTCCTGACGAGGCCCAACTAGGCCCAAACGTACATCGGGGGTTAGCTGGTGTTCCCGTGCAGGGGGGACTTGCCAGTCATTTTGGAACTGGACTGCCCTTTTGGGCGGGATTAGTCTAATATGTACGTGGAAATTTCTCCTCTGTAATGGCACTAGAGAGCTGAAACGTGATGCTTCTGAGTGGTGACTAGCCGTAGAACAGGCCATCGTGCTGTTGTTCATTCCCAGAAGCCTTTCACATTCTGTATGTGATTTTTATTTTTCCCCTGAGGAGTAATTGGTATGCTCCAAAATTGCTCATATTTAGTATTCTGTTTTTGGCATTTTGGGCGTCATCCACAGAAGAAAAGTTGAGAAATTCCAGAGCATACCAACTACACAGTAGGGGACAAATAACACCTCAGATTTGATTTAAAGAGATAGCAATACTTCATTTTTTTCAGGCAATGATATTGTATGTATTAACCCTTTGAGTGCCAGAGGGGTACGCAACGCATTGCAAAGCAATGCGTTGCGTACCCCTCTGGTACTCAAAGGGTTAAAGAAATCAACAAATCCATCTATGAATTTTTCATGTAACTTTCATAGTTCAGGAGCAATTGCTCATGCAGGTTTCTGTTCTTGCAGACATTTGAAGGTCATGACGCCTCCGTACTGAAGGTGGTCTTTGTGAGCCGTGGCACCCAGCTTCTCACCAGGTAAATTTGGCGCCCCCTCCTGTTGCCCATTTCCCTGCCTTTCTGAGCCATGCACGTAACTCTGTTTCTCCTGGGTGTTTGTCCTCAGTGGCTCAGACGGGCTGCTGAAACTGTGGACTATCAAAACCAACGAGTGCATTAAGACACTGGACTCCCATGAAGACAAGGTGTGGGGCCTGCACTGTAACCGGGACGATGACTCTATGGTCACTGGATCCGCAGACTCCTGCATCATTCTGTGGAAGGTGAGAGCACAGACAGGAGACAAAGGCAATTTAAAGAGATAGTAATGTTTCACAATAAAAGCAGCTCCAATGGAGGCCATGGAGAGTGTTATTTCAATACTGTCTGAGATGTAGTTCAAGAGTAATTGAATGATAAAGAATCCCCCTCTCACCCCTTTTACGTATTGTAACACTGCTCACCTCAGAGCAGCAAGACTGTCCTGTTGGATAACAGAGAGGGACTATCTTCAGTGAGCATAAGGTAAAACCTATCAAGGGGGGCAGGGTTTTCCTTATGCTCACAGTAAGAAGATTGTCCCTTGCTGTGATCTGTCCGGTCAAGAGATCAGATTCCACATCTGAGGGGAGGTTGCTTACACTGGGTAAAAGGGGCGGGAGGGGGATACTTTATCATTCAATTATTTTTGAACTACATTGCTAGGCTTTAAGCATAGTATAAACTTGTATGCACTGTACAGTTCAAGAATAGCTGTCTGTTAAAATACAGCATTGTCACTGACTTGATCAATAAATCGGTCCATATTTTTGAAAAGCCGACAGGCTATAATTCACCATTGTTTTCAATAAAACATTAATGTGGCCCTCACACTTATGGCTTTCTGTTCATGTGACCCCTGACTGAAAAAGCCTTGTAGGCCCCTGACTTAAGGAAATACTTGTCTTGCTCTGTGCAGTGAAACGCAGGCCTTCAGCAGAGCCCTAAAGCAGACGTATGTAAGTGCTGATTGGTTTATTTGCAGGACGTCACAGAAACCGAGCTGGCGGAAGAGCAGGCAAAACAAGACAAAGAGATCCTGAAGTGAGTGACATTCTGGCTACAAACATGATGTCATATTCTGTTTAACTGTTTAACCCTTTGAGTGCTAGAAAGGTATCCAATGCATTGCATTGCAATGCATTGGATACCTCTCTGGCAATCAAAGGGTAATGGATTAGAGAGTAAGAGCATGCTTGTGTGTGCACACAAAATTAAACAAGCGTGCTATCACTGCTGAGAGATGCTACATTTAACCTTTTGAATGCCAGAGGAGGGGTGTGCAACGCATTGCTTCGTAATGGTTTGCTCACTTGTCTGGCAATCAAAGTGTTAAAGTTATTACTGTACAGATTGTTGCAATGAGGTTGAACTCCATTCTGCGGAGAGCCGTGCCCTAACCCCTTAAAGGAGCAGTAAACTTTTTTATGAAAAAAATATATATTGTAGGGTGTTTACTGCTGGGTAAAATAAGGGTACTCCCACTGCCGAGAGATGCATATTTCCAGCAGTATTACAGTTTAAACTTGTGTTTTTTTTTTGTTTTGTTTTTTTAAACATTAGTGATGCCCTCTAGTGGTTAAATTCCAATTAGTTATTCTGTTACAGTCTAATGGATTGGAAAGTCAGTGACATACAGTTCTCCATACAATGTGATAGAAACTGCTGAGTCACTTCCTGTCAGTTAAAACTGTCAGGAAGTAAACACACAGTAAATTCACTTCCTGATTATTGAACTGTTATAAATGTTAAATAAAACAACTGACAGCAGTTAGAGTGCCCTTGTTTTACTCAGCAGAAAAGGCTCTATAACATAAATCTTTTCATAAAAGAAAAGTTTACTGCTCCTTTAAGAACCCTTGACGTGCCAGGACCATCACTCCTTGTCTGGCACTTAAGGACCAGTGATGGTCCTGGCACATCATGGATTTCTGGGGTCGCTGCATGCCACTCAGGGACCCCACAATCCATTGCACAAAAATGCCAGATGGTCTTTAACAGCCAGCCGCTCTCTGCGTTGGCCACTTGTTAACTCTTTGAGTGCCAGAGGGGTACACAGCACATTGCAGAGCAATGACAACGGGAAAATTGCTCTCTGGATCCCAGTTGATGCGGATACAACCAGATGACAAATTTTTTTCCTGATCTTTAACCTGTTGGATGTTACATAAAAAATTGCTCTCTGGATCCCGGTTGGTGTGGATGCAACCAGGTCACAATTTTTTTTCCCTGATCATTTCTCTGTAACCCCTTGGATGTTAGAGATGTCTTTAACTCATTGATTTGCAATACATTAGAGATGTCTTGTGTCCTGGGGGGTTTGGCCGAACTGGGTTATAAAATGTATCTTAATTTCCCTTTAACCACCTGTTTATGTATTTGAATTTAAAGGCAGCAAGAGCTTTCCAACCTTCTACATGAGAAGAGATTCCTGAAGGCGCTGGGACTGGCCATTTCCTTAGACCAACCTCACACCGTACTTACTGTTGTAAAAGGTAACATAGTAATTTACGTTGAAAAAAGACTTGCGTCCATCTAGTTCAACCGTTTACCATCGTTGAACCAAAAGAAGGCAAAACCCCGCCCCTCAATATAGCAATTTCAAATTCTGCCTTGAATGGGGGGAAAAAATTCCTTCTTGATTCCAAATGGCAATCAGATTTCTCCCTGGATCAACAAGCCCCAACTAAATATTAATCCCAATACTAACGTACATAGCCCTCTATGTTATGCTCTTTTAAATAAGTATCCAGGCCCTTTTTAAAGGCGTCTAATGTATTTGATAGCACCACCTCCTCAGGCAGTGAATTCCATAGCTTTATTGTCCTTACTGTAAAGAATCCCTTCCGCTGTTGTAGATTAAATCTCCTTTCCTCAAGTCTAAGCGGGTGGCCCCTTGTCCTGTGTACTGTTCTGTTAATGTGCTCAGAGCACTGAGAGTGATACTTAATCCTTTGCCAGTCCCTGTCTGATTGTTCCTTACTATTGGAAATGCCCTTGTCTTCCGTTTTTTTAGCCTCCTCTTATTATCCTTTGTTTGATTTTTGATTTGTTTTTGTATGAATGCTCTAAGTGTTCTGGTACCGTAATATCTCGGGTATAATACACACCTGTGTATAATATGCAGGTGTACATTATACCCAAGATGTTAGGGGAAAACAAGAGTGCCCATGTATAATACACACCCTTGTTTTCCCCGTCACAAAAAATAAAATTGCCACACTGCTTCCCTCCTTCCGCTCTTACCCATATCCTCCTCCTCTGCAGTCCGTCCAATTTCCTCAGCCTGACAGGGTCCCAGCAGGCGGCATGCTTGCATCTGCTGCCCGTTTCCAGCATGGACCTGTCAGGACCTTTCCTTTCTAGCCAATGGTAATGTCTTGCAAGGACAGCAAGGTCCTCGCAGGGCAATGCCATAGATCCAATTCTCATAGCAGGGAGGGAGGGAAGCAGTGGTGCAATGGGAATTTTTTTTTTTTATTATTATTTTTTTTTCCTCGTGTATAATATGCACCCCCCCCCCACTACACATAAGGTAAAGAGGGGCAAAATTGTGCGTATTATATGTGAGACTTTACGGTAATCTTTGATGGTACAACTCGTGGTTTACAGCATTGGTTTTGTCTTCCGCAGCTATCCTACGGGAACCTCAAGGCAAAGACGACTTAGAGATAAACATCCTGAGGTTGCGTCAGGATCAGAAAGGTAACGTGGACAATCTCCTCCAAAACTGAATCTGCCAGTCTCACTGATAGAAGCCAGGTTACTTGATCTCTTGGTATCCAGACTCCGTACTCATCCCAACAACTGGAAGAAATCGGTGCTGACAGAGTAAAGAAAAAAGAGCTCATCTGAGTGCAGTGGTTTAGTCAATGACAATAAAATAAGAATACACTGCACTCACATTTGTCCTTCCTGAGCTTTGTGCATCTCAGGGGTAAATGTGAGTGCGGTGTATTTTTACTTTGTATTTTATTGTCATTGATTAACCCTTTGAGTGCCAGACAGTTATCCAATGCATTGTGTGTGCCACGAGTTGCTTTGCCATGTGTTTTGCATTGCAATGGTTTGTATACTTCTTTGGGATTCAGAGGGTTAACCTTTTGTCTGCCAAAGTATGTCCAATGCTCACAAAATGTAGGACACCCTCCTGGCATAGTAAAGGGTTAATATATGTCCCTGTGGTGTGTAAGCTCTGTGAAGCTTGATTGAAACCCCTATGAAACACATTTTCAACATCTTATTTCCTTTTACATCTTATTGGAGGACTCAGGGACTATGGTATAAAGATCCTCCCACTTGGAGGCCAGGTCTTAGACATGACAATCTCTTTCTTACATGTTATTGGAGGACTCAAGGACTATGAGATAAAGCTCCTCCCACTTAGAGGCAGGGTCTTATATATAACAGTCTTCCTTAGTGACATGTTTCACAGGAGGTTTGGGGGTGGCCATTTGCATGGAGGTCTTTCATTATTTTTTTTTTTTTTTTATTACTATGCAGGTGAAGATTTGAGTGATTGTACTGATACCTTTCCTTTATCCCTGCCTCCTTTTTCCGTTAGAGTCCATTTTGAGGTACTGCAGTGTGTGGAACACGAATTCGCGTAACTGCCACGAGGCCCAGTCCGTGCTGAACATCCTGCTGACCCACGAGCTTCCGGACAGTCTCCTGCAGTACTCCGGGGTACGGGGCTCCGTGGAGTCTCTCATACCCTACACAGGTGAGACCGACCGCTGCGCTAACCCGTTATGTGTATAAAGCTGGTGGTGACCACCTGCGGCTCCCATATTGTAGGCTCAGACACCAGCTGGAGAGCCACATGTTGTCCACCACTGATACAGACCAAATAAACTTTTTTTTTGTTTGGAATGACCTTTTCTGGACTAGATGAAATGCATTGTGGCTGATGCACTAAGTAAAAGTGGAGAAAATCATAGGAGACCAACAAAAACAGAATTTACATTGATGTACTTTGGGCTTTTAACCCTCTGAGTGCCAGTGGTATGCGTTGGATACCTCTCTAGCACTCAAACAGTTTACCTCATTAATTCTATATATGTCTCCATGCATTGCAAAGTAATTGTTTATTTGTCCCCTTTTGTGTAGTTGGTTTGCTCCAAAATTGCTCCATTTTTCTTAACCCATTGGCCTCACTGAGACTGACGTAGTAGGAACAGCTGGAGTAATGTTGGGGCAAACCAACTACATCATAGGGGTCAAATAAACGTTAACTTTGATCTTAAAGCCTTAACCCTTTGAGTGCCAGAGTTGGGCACCCGTCTAGCACTCAGAGGGTTAACACATTACTTCATAACAAGAAAAACTTTACCTCTTTGTTAAATTTGGCTTTTAACCCCTTGAATGCATTGCATTGCCTCTCTAGAATTCAAAGGGTTAAAATGATAGTAATGTAACAAAAACAGCAGCTCCACTTAAATGGATAGTAATACTTCGTTTTAACTTTATTTTGTAGGCATTAAAAAAACATGAAGAATGATATAAGTCTTATCTCTAAAACCTTTATTGTTTAAGAGATATTCACAAGCAAATTTTCCCCTCCTGCCCCTTTTACCTAGTGTAAGCCGTCTCTTCTCAGATGTGGAATCCAGTCCATAGACCAGACAGATAACAACAGGGGACAATCTTCTTCCTATGAAAACAATGAAAGCCCTTCCCCCTTGACAAGCTTTTCAGGTTTTTCCCTTACCTTAATTGAAGATTGTCCCTCTCTGCAATCTACCTGGGCACCTCCCTTCTGCTCTGGCAGTAAAAGGGGCAGGAGGGAGACACTTTGTCATTGAATTACTCTTGAACTACAACTCTGACAGAATTGAAATAACACTCTCCAAAGTCCAAATACGATGATGATTAATTAGAGCTGCTTTTATTATGAAACATTACTATCCCTTTAATCTTCATAGTAGTTGGGCCATGGAGAGTGTTATATCAATACTGTCAGAGTTGTTGTTCAAGAGTAATTGAATGATAAAGTATCCCCCTCCCGCCCCTTTTACTGATGTAACACTGGTCACCTCAGAGCAGCAAGACTGTCCAGATGGATCACAGAGAGGGACAATCTTTAGTGATCATAAGGGAAAAACTGTCGAGGGGCAGGGTTTTCCTTATGCTCACAGTAAGAAGCTCCAATTAATCTTCACAGTATTTGGGCCATGGAGAGTGTTATTTCAATACTGTCAGAGTTGTAGTTCAAGAGTATTTGAATGATAAATTATCCCCCTCTCACCCATGGTCCAAATACTATGAAGATTAAAGCGGAACATTCAGTACATTCATTAAACGCATGGCGACTAGCTTTGAAATAGATGTTTTACCTTTAAAAAATAGCCCAGTGTAAAGGAATCCTTCCTGTTTGGGGACTGACGGACAGGTTAGTGCGGTCTGCGCGCCTGCGCCATCAGTCCCTTCCGGTAACCATATGGTGCACTGCAGTATACTCAGTGGAGACAGGGACTGACAGTGCAGGCGCACAGACAAGATGTCTGCGCTGTAGCCTGGGTTCCGGTCTCCAAACGGGAAGGATTCCTTTATACTGTTTTTTTTGTTGTTTTTTTTTTTATAAAGGTAAGACATCGATTACAAAGCTAGTCGCCATGCGTTTAATGAATGCATGGTGACTAAGAGTGAACTGAAAGTTCCAATTTAATTGGAGATGCTTTTATCGTGAAGCATTACTATCCCTTTAAACTCCCCATTTAATGCAGCTGGAATTTGGGAAATTTTTATTTGCCCTGTAAGGTGCAGTTTCTTCCTCTAGAATATCTCCACTTTTCTTGATACATCAGCCTCTTTGTGCGCTGATTGTGTATTTTCAATGCTGATCTGTCCCCCCCACCCACCTTCCTCCACAGAGCGACACATGCAGAGGATGGGGAGGCTGCTGCAGGCCTCCATGTTTGTGGATTTCATGTGGCAGCACATGAGGCTGACGGATTTACCCAAAGAGAAAGACAAGATGGCTCCCTCCATTCCCACCAGCATGGCTTCCACCGCAGGAAAGAGAAAGAACACAGCAGCCTTAGATCATACACCTCTGGAGCCTGTAACATACACAGTGTGACCTGCCCACCTCACTGGGTGTGAGAGACAGCCCTCTGCACAGCCCTTTCCAGGTCTGCCTGCTTTGTACAGGCTGGTCAGTGGGCGTTGTGCAAAGAAAAAGAGAACCAATTCTGAGGCAAACCAACTATACCATAGGGGACAAGAAATCCCCCATATTCACATTGATTTATAATGAAACTTTAACCCCTTGAATGCTAGAGAGACATCTTTAGCATTATGGGGTTAAACGTTGCATGTTAAATACAATGGGAGCCTTTATTTATGTTCCCTGTGGTGCAGATCGGTGCCTTGATCCAGAATCGCTCCCCTTTGTGCATAAGGCCCAGTGGATTACTGGACGTTCCCGGCTCCCGTGTACAGTTTTTAATTCCGGACAACTTTATCTGGTCCAACCGGTTGTGAGGTTCATCAGTGGACTTCGTTAGGACGTTAGAGATGTCCTCTTTCTTTTATTAAAGCGGAACTACCACCCAATAATAAAATTGCACCACATAATTGCCCCTCTGGTTACTAGCTGCTCAGTAGCGCTATTCGCCAGAATTATTACCAGATTAAAGAGAATTCGCTATTCTTCCCAGACTGACAGCAGGATGGAGCGCGGACATCTTGCCATAGTGACGTCCGCGCGCCTGCTCTGTCAGTTCCTTTTGGAGCCGTCCGGCTCCTAGCAACACCTCCTAGAGCCGGCTGGGACTGACAGCACAGGCGCATGGATGTCACTAGGGCAAGATGTCCGCGATCCGTCCTGCTGTCAGTCTTGGTAGAATAGCTATTTCTCTTTAATCCGGTAATAATTCTGGCGATTAGCGCTACTGAGCAGCTAGTCACCAGAGGGGCAATTATGTGGTGCAATTTTATTATTGGGTGATAGTTCTGCATTAATATTCAATACTAAATCTATCAGTGGGTTTAGAGCGAAACTATCGCCTAAATTATAGTGCCCCCCAAATAATTATGCACCTAACCTAGTATTATCTGGAATGAGTCCAGTGTTATTGAGGAATCCAACTTGTTCTGAGACGGTCAGGCAGGCATCAGCGAAGACATCTTGCCAAAGAGACATCTGTGCTCCTGTTCTGTCCATCCTGGCCTCCTCTACGGGGTGCTGCATTGTACCTTGTACAAGAAGAGACTGAAGGCGCAGGCACGCAGATGCCTCTACAGCAATTAATGTGACTGAGACACCGATTGGTTGACCTGTTGGTAGCATTAGAGTGTCAGGGCTAGCACCCCTTCCCTAGTGTGTAATGTATAAACAGATTTTTTTGTAGAGGGAAAAAAAATATATATATATATTTATATATATCTATATATATATATGTGTAATACAGGGCTTAAAAGTTGAAGTCCTTTGCTACTAGCCAGACCTGAAAAGTTATTCTCCACTGCAAGCCATAACATACCCACCAGGGCTGAATTTCTACTCGCCAGGGCTAAAATGGAAATTTTGAGCCGTGATATATATATAATCAGTAGAAATATTATATGTGCTCAGTAGAAATTCAGCCCTGGTTGGTATATCAGGGCTCAAAATTTCCACTAGCCAATGGCGAGTGAAAATTTAGCCCTGGTGAGTAGAAATTCAGCCCTGGTTGGTATGTTATGCCTTGCAGTGGACAGTAACTTTTCAGGTCTGGCTAGTAGCAAAGGACTTCAACTTTTAAGTCCTGTGTGTCTATATATATATAGATTGGTAAGGGAGGGGGAGAGGAAAAGTCGTAGACTTCTTCTGTGTACCCGAGTATATCATCTGTGCACGTGCCTTAAAGATAAGTAGCTGTCTGCTGTATGAGTGATGCTTTGTGGCACTGTATGATAGTTTTGAAGTACAAGTGTTTATAAAACTACCTCTTGCCACCCTCTCCTGTTTCTGTATTTCATTACAGCAAAGCGAATATTAGAATGTAACTTCTTATTCGGTGACGCAGCATATTCTAAAATATATCCATACATACATACGTCCATGCATCTCCATCCTTTCTTCTAATTTTTGCTTTCTGTTTGTCTCTCTCAGCTTAATAGAAGATATGAAATATAAAACTATACATGTTCTGTTTCAGCAGGCTGGGGGAAGGAATTTCCTTTCACTTCCTGGTCAGGACCAGGCTGTACTGTATTATTTAAGACACAGCAGGAAGTGAGGCGTGCTCTGGGAAATCTCTTCCCCCAGTTTGCTTTCCAATGTAATGTATTTCAAGGTTCTTTCAGTGCATGGGAGCTTTCAAAATTTGAACATTCAAATTGATTTAAATGGGGCTTTCAGTCCTTTGAATACTAGATATATCCTGTGCTTTGCCTCTTGATGCTTTGTAGGCCCGTCTAGCTTGAAAGGGGGTCACAGTCTCCATTTAAATCAAATGAAAATTCAGGAACGTTGTTATTTATTCTCTATAGTGCAGCTAGTTTGCGCCATACTATCTCCACTTTTGGTTTTGTGCATATGGCCTGCAGTAATTAAAGTGAGGAGATTTACTTATCATGGAAAGGGCCTATGGCCGAGTGGACAGTGTTACACGAATATGATTTTCAGACAGTTGCCACCTTGTGAGTTTTAAAGGTAGTAATGCTTAATCCTTTAATCCCTTTGTGTGCCAGAGGGGTTGCATTGGATAGGCTTCTGGCACTCAAAGCGTTAACCCCTTAGTGACGGCCGCGTGCAGACGCGGCCGTCACTTAACGCCCGTCTAACATTTTTTTTCTTTCTTTCAAAGGAATCCGGAGTCCCCGAACGGCGTGCAGCCGCGCGGGGATCCGGATTTCCTGGACGTACATGTACGTCCTCTGTCACTAAGTGACAGCCACAGAGGACGTACATGTACGTCCTTTGTCGCGAAGGGGTTAAAGGAGCAGTAAACTTTTTTTTATGAAAAAATATATATTGTAGGGATTTTCCTACTGAGTAAAATAAGGGTACTCCCACTGCAGAGAGATTTATATTTCCAGAGTTATTACAGTTTAAACCCATGTTTTTTACATTAGCAGTGCCCTCTAGTGGTCAAATTCTAATTAGATTTCCTGTTAGATTCTAATGGAGAGGAAAGTCAGATATACAGTTGTCCATAGAATGTGATAGAAACTGCTGAGTCATTTCCTGTCAGTTAGAACTATCAGGAAGTAAACACAGTAAATTCACTTCCTGTCAGTTAGAACTATCAGAAAGTAAACACAGTAAATTCACTTCCTGGTTATTTAAACTGCTATAATTTTTTGAATAAAACATCTGACAGCAGTGGGAGTGACATTGTTTTATTCAGCAGGAAATGCTCTGTAAAATATGTGTTTTCATAAACAAAGTTTACTGCTCCTTTAAGGAATAAGTGGTGTACAACACATTGCTAAGCAATTCATTGTACAATCCTCCACAATGCGTTGACTAACTATATATATATATATATATATATATATATATATATATATATATATATATAATATAAAATACTTAAAGGGCCCAATGAGCAAATAGATAAAATAAAGGAACTAATTGCTGCTCTCCATATATTCTGTCAGTGAACAGAATAAAATAGAAAACCAAAAAAAAAACACAAATAAGCAATGTATATAAGGAAATGTATAAAAGACAGAGAAAGATACCAATATATAGGAAATCTCCTCTATATCTAATAAAGCCTCACATAGTGCTATAGGTACCGTGTAGACACTTGACAAATGATGAATGGATGTCACCTGTTGTTGTACAAACAAGATAGATAGGTAGATTAGATATGCAGGGTTTAGCCTCCTAAGTAAAATAAGGGTCCTGCCTCTGCGGAGAGATGTTTTATGCAAAAGTTAATGCAGTTCAAACTTTAATCTTTTGGGTTGCAGTACCTCCATGGCTTGAAATCTTCTCCTCCACCCCCCAAGCAACAGAACCACTGTAAAGTTTCAGGCTGTGAAGGTACTGCACTCAAAAATGCTAGTTTGAACTACAATATCTATATCAACTCAGTAGACTAAACCCTGTGATGTATATTTTTTATTGTTTTCCATATTACACAGTACTGTCTATTAAACTTTTATATTACATACATTAAAGTGGCTAAAGAGTTTTTTCTTTCCACTCTCTCATATGAAAGTACATCCTATATTATAATTCGCTAGGTATGTTTGTCAGAAGCCGTCATGCGCAGTGGAGACGGCTGTGCACGCTGCAGTCATGCGCAGTACAGACTGCCCGAACGCACCGCGGTCAATACGGAGTGGGGCACTCCGAATTCAGACCGTAGTGCGCCCATTCGGGCAGTCAGTACTGCTCTTGACTGCAGCACCGCCTTTCTTGGTCCGTGTACACAGGCTTTAAAACTAGTTAAATATAATGTACTCATTTGAGTGTTTTTTGATGGAACGTTTCCCCATCGAACTGAAAGGTATTCTGTCTGCTTATTGGTAATTAAAACCGAAATACTAAATGTAAAACGTCATCGATTAACTCTGCAAGGTACAAATAGACAATTGATGTGGTAAACATTCACCTTTTTATTAATTTGAAATACAGCATAATCATCACAACATTCGGTCACTGTTTATCTGGAAAATACTGACTAATATAATATTTCAGAATTGCATAGAATTATGTGTACATGCAGATATTAAACAATAAGTCACTGGAATGGGGAAAGAATAGTAAAATTAGTTGTTTACATCATGATAACAGTCCCACCGGGTATAAAATCACTGTACGGAATGTTTTCATTTGGGGCATATTCATCTGTGTTTTAAAATTCCTCATTGATTGACATTCAGTCCTATTAACCCTTTAAGTGCCAGACAGGTACACAATGCACTGGCACTCAAAGGGTTAACCTAATAAGGATCAGAGAGGTGCACAACGCATTGTTAACCCCTTGAGTGCCAGAGAGGTACGCAACGCATTGCGCTGCAATGCGTTGCGTACCCCTCTGGCACTCAAGGGTTTAAGCAGTGCAAAGCATTGCTTAGTAATGCGTTGTTCTGCCTTCTGAGCTTAAGCTGGTTAAATTACTAAAGGGCTTTATTTAGAAAGCTAAAAAGAAAATTGTGGAGCAAACCATTGCATGATAAAGGACATCCATTTAAATGAGTTTTTAACCTCTCATGCTGGGGAGATCTCCAATACATTGTGAAGCTATGCGTTGGAGACTTTTCTCATTCAAAAGGGTTAAACGCCCCGTTTAAATCGACAGGGATTTTTTTAGTTGTCCCCTATGGTGTGATTGGTTTGCTCTGAAATTGTTTGGTCTTCTGAATAAAACCCAAAATGGAGTCCTGATGATCTGATTTCTGGTGACACAAAATCCACTTTGCATATGTGAAAAAAGAACCCATTATAAATGCCCACAACAAGCGATAAAAAGTTACATTTCAAATGTATTTCGTTTTTTTATGTTTTTTTTTTTTTTATTATATTTGTTTCATTAATACGATTTTCTCTGCATGTATTTATATTTTATGATTTATTAAGTGTTCCCCTATACCTAGAGATGCTGCAACAGCTGGAGAGCCATGTGTTACTCACACCTGGAATGGCCATTGTGTTTTAACCCTCATAGTACCACCGAGAACCCATTGCTTTATTGGTGACCCGAATGGAGCACCTAGGGTTAACCCATGTGACGCAGCCGTTGGGCACATTGCTAGCATCAATGATTTTACTGTGATTAGTATTTTCTTTTTTTAAACAACACCCCCTCCATGAATTAATGGATTATTCTGCTTGTGCTCTGAGATTAAAAATATTCACAGCTACGGACTGTAACAATCCATGTAAAATAGGAGAGGTCGGTTGAGATTTGATAAACAAGATCTTGTGAGCAAAATTCAGCATGAAGCTTCGAGACTCAACTGTCTCATGTATAATTGAGCCATACATACATACATAGATACACTCAAAATAGTACTTTCCTGTTATCTGGAACCATTTTCAAAACATTTTTCAAACATTTTTAAACAACATTTTTATTATAATATAATAATACTAATTATAAAGCCCGTGTACACAGGCCACAGTGCCACCCAGCAAACTCAGCTGGTGCCCGGAGCCTCTGTTCTCGCTGGCTGTGCTGCAGTCATGCACAGTACTGACTGCCTGAACGCGCCACGGCTGATACGGAGCGGGGCGCTACGAATTCAGACTGTAGTCCTCTCTGCGCACCTTCCTGGGACCAAGCAGACTCTGAGAGGACTCTAGTCTGAATTCGTAGCACCCCGCTCCGTATCAGCCATGGTGCGTTCGGGCAGTCAGTACTGCGCATGACTGCAGAGTGGGCAGTCTCCACTGCGCATGACTGCAGCGGGCACCGCAGTTTCCACTGTGCATGACGGCTTCTGGCAAACATCCTAGCGAGTTATTATATGGGATAATATATATATAATAATTCGCTAAGGATGTTTGTCAGAAGCCGTCATGAGCAGTAGAGACGGCTGTGCGCGCTTCAGTCGTGCTCAGTAGAGACTGCCCACACTATGTCTGATACAGAGCTGGCCACCCTGCTCCGTATCAGCCGCGGTGCAGGCGGTCTGTACTGTGCATGACTGCACAGCGGCCATTGCTGGGTGGCACTGTGGCCCGTGTACACGGACTCTTCAACTAGTATAATATAATTACAACAACAGATTCTGACAGGAATTAGTTTTGAAAATGGTTCGGGATGACAGGAAAGTACCCACAGAACATATATAAATGTAAAATTGTTTTGCAAAAATTACATAACCCTTTCAGCGGCAGAGGGGTGCGCAATGCATTATATACCCCTTTTGGGATCCATTGGGTTAAAGGACCAAATATTGAAATGAAAGTTGATTTTATATAAAAATGCAGGTTGTCACATTTGTACATATATTTATTTAAATTGTTGCATTACTTAAAAGGATGGAAAATCTGATATTACATGTGAAAACAGGCAGGGGAAGCAAATTTCTGATGCACATCTCACTTCCTGGCCAAGAAACGGCACTATACTGCGTTAGACACAACAGGAAGTGTGTAATGCAAAGGACAACTGGTTCCCCTGCTGTGTGAAAAGCTGTTGGAATCCTGTCTCGCATTCAAGGGATTTAAACTCCAATTAAAATAAACAGGGATATGGGAATGTTCTTATTTGCCCCTCGGGTGCACTTGGTTTACTCCAGAAATGCCACAGTTGATCAGCCTCATTAGGCATTATGTTAAAAAGTGGTGCCATTCTGGAGCAAACCAACTGCATCATAAGGGAGTGTAAAAAAAAAAAATATAAATCAACATTGGTTTAAATGGAATTTTGCACCCTTTGAATTCTAGAGATGAGGCTGGAGATGCGTATAATATTTGTGGTTAAAAGGGTTTAAAAGCCCCATTTAACTGAACAGGTTAAATATTTATATGCCTGTCTGGTGCACTAGGTTTGCTCCATAATTATTCCTGTTGTTCTTAGGAAAGTGACCTCCTTGACTTGTTTCCAGATTCAGTTTTTCTTCTTAGTACATCAGCCTTAATGACTTCAGTTTTTTTTTTTCTTTGCTAGAAAGTCTTCGTTAGAATAAAAACACTATGTGAAATGACTTGGTGTCAAGGACACGGTTAATATAATAATTAAATATAAATAAATAAATAAACATCTCATGTGGATGGCAGTAGAGATTTAGCGGACATTGGTGGTGGGAGCTGGTAGCTCAGCGGTTGTCCCTGGTCTCTGGAGAGCTTGCTTGGTAAGTGTCGTGCATCTGTGGAGAATCTCATGAGGCTTGGGCCTTTGCGGAACTGCAGGTGTTTTGGGGGCACATTGCGTGAGGGGAAGCTCAGCAACTCTAACAGGGGCCACATTCTGCACTTTTGCAGTAATCAGCCGGGGCAAGGGTGAAGCTTCCTCCTTCCCTCCCTGGACACCAAGAACTTCAGAGTCGAAAGATGAAGCTTTATGGAGATTTTCCATTCTGGTCTTGGGTTTTGGCTTCCCCTTTTTCCTAAGATTTTCAGTGCTCCCTCCACCATAAGCCGTTGTTAAGTTGCCAGATTCTGAAGATGGGGCTTTGTAGAGATTTCCTATTCTCTGTTTGGGTTTTGACTTCCATTCCCTACTGAGATTTTCAGCGCTGCCTACTCCATAGGCTGTTACTAAGTTGCCAGCTGGTGCATGTGCTTCTGCCTGGATGACTGATGAAAGCCCATAGAGAGACCTGGACTTTCTCCGGTCCAGCTTTCTTAGATCCTGGTCTCCTGTGCTGCTTATGTCGGGTTCCTCTTGTGGTCTCCCGCTCTCTGATTGTTTATTCAGTGTCAAGGTGCTGGAAGCTTTGAACAGGTTTGGGGTGGACGTGAATTTTCCTTGGTTAATCATGATTTGGAGCTGCTGGTAGCTGCGATACGGCTTCAGATACATGGAAGGGACATATCCGGTTCTTCCGTTATACCTGGTGAGAAATCAGACAAAAACAAATGGTTATTCCAGGGGTAGGTACACTTTGGCATGCCAGTCATTGGACAATAAATCACTCATCATGCCCAGCCAACCAGCTGAAGGCATGATATGGCCATATTTTCCTACACAACCCGAGTGAGTCTAAAACAGTCAATTATTTTGGCCCAAAGGCCACATCTCTTTAAAGGAATAGTAATGCTTAAAATGTAAAAAAAAAAAAAAAAAAAAAAAAAAATATATATATATATATATATATATATATATATATATATATATATATATATATATATATATATATATATATATAATGTTGTAGGGTTTATTCCCCTGAGTAAAACAAGGGTACTCCCACTGCTGAGAGGTGTTTTATTCAAAAATTATTACAGATCAGACTGCATTTCCCCATTAGCAGGCAACATATAACCCAACCCATGTCAATATTCCCTGCGGGAAGCATGCTTCCATTCGCCGCCCGCTTCCTTCCGGCTTATGGTATTGCCCTATGAGGACCTTCAGATCCTCACAGGGCATTACCATTGGCTGGAGCCTGTAGGTCCTGAAGGAAGCGGGCGGCGAATGGAAGCATTTGAAGTAAGTAAATGGTATTTTAGCAGCAGATAGCACCGGGAGAGGGAGGGAAGGGATCTGGCCGGCTTCATTTTTTTTTTTTTTTTTTTTAATAAAAAACTCTTGGGTATAATACGTACCCCCCACTTCACCTTATGTGCGTATTATACCTGAGATTTTACGGTAATGCATTGCACACCCCTCTGATTCTTAACAAATTAACTTGATAATGCACCTTACCTGATCAGCCACCAACCATTGTTTGACTTCTCTATGGCCTCCACCAGGACTCCTATCGTAACAGAAATCTCATCGGAGCTCATGGCCTCATACGCTTTTGATGCATAATAAAGAACTCCTGGAAGAGAAGCACAGAATGCTTTACAAACCAGGCCCTATGTTTAGAACCGCGGTTCTCAATCTTTTTTTGTTCCGGGCACCCCTAACATGTAATCTTGAACATTGGGGGCACCCCTAACATATTTAATGTACTTTATCAAGGGCATAATGAAGGCTACAATACATAAATATACAGTATTATTAGGTCTTATAATCATAATGCCAGGGCTCAAAATTTCCACTAGCCAATGGCGAGTGAAAATTTAGCCCTGGCGAGTACAAATTCAGCCCTGGTGGGTATGCTATGGCTTGCAGTGGCGAGTAACTTTACTGGTCTGGCTAGTAGCAAAGGACTTCAACTTTTAAGCCCTGATAGTACCGTAACTAAACATATTGTGCATAACAATTTCTATAAATCTTTATTTAAAAATCCATTTTTGTTAGTCTTTATAGAAAACACAGGGCACCCTAAGTTGATGTTCATTGCACACCAAAGTGCCACGGCACCCTGGTTGAGAATCACTGGTTTAGAAGAATTGTGATGCACCACATGGTACAATACAAATTCCTAAAACACACATTGATTTAAACAGGACTTAAAAAAAATCAGTTTCTGCATTTTCCACCCTCTAACCTTAATGCATGTCCTCTTGTTCTACTATTCCTCTTTTTCCAAAAAAAAGACTTACTTTCTCAACTATATTTAGTATCTTAGTATTTGTAAAGGTGACTATCATATATCCCTTTCTCAGAGCTATAAATATTAAGGCAGCGCATTCCAAACGTGGGGGTATTAGGAACTCTGAAGGTGAGATCCTTTGTTTCAACACAAACTTCCATGACTGTGGAGGAGGTTTTATGAAGGGCTGGTCCTAAGAACAGTTGTTTTCTGATCTGGCTGAACAGCTTTTATCTTTATTTTATTTTGTAGGCATTAAAAAAAACATGAAGAACGATATAAGTCTTATCTCTTAAACCTTTTGTGGTTTGAGAGATATTCACAAGCAAAGTTTCCCCTCCTGCACCTTTTATCTAGTGTAATCCATCTCTTCTCAGATGTGGAATACTGTCCATAGACCAGACAGATAACAGAAGGGGACAATCTTCTTCCTATGAGAACAATGAAAGCCCTGCCCCCCTTGACAAGCTTTTCAGCTTTTTCTCTTATCTTAATTGAAGATTGTCCCTCTCTGCAGTCTACCTGGGCACCTCCCTTCTGCTCTGGCTGAGCAGTGTTACACTAGGCAAAAGGGGCGGGAGGGGGATACTTTGTCATTGAATAACTCTTGAATTACAACTCTGGCAGTATTGAAATAACAGTCTCCATGGCCTGAACACTATTAAAGGGATAGTAATATTTTGTTTTATCTTTATTTTATTTTGTAGGCATTAAACAAACATGAAGAATGATATAAGTCTTATCTCTCAAACCTTTATGGTTTGAGAGATATTCACAAGCAAAGTTTCCCCTCCTGCCCCTTTTACCTAGTGTAAGCCATCTCATCTCAGATGTGGAATGCAGTCCATAGACCAGACAGATAACAGAAGGGGACAATCTTCTTCCTAAGAGAACAATGAAGGCCCTGACCCCCTTGACAAGTTTTTCAGGTTTTTCCCTTATCTTAATTGAAGATTGTCCCTCTCTGCAATCTACCTGGGCACCTCCCTTCTGCTCTGGCTGAACAGTGCTACACTAGGTAAAAGGGACAGGAGGGGGATACTTTATCATTCAATTACTCTGACAGAATTGAAAAAAACACTCTCCAAAGTCCAAATACTATGATGATTAATTAGAGCTGCTTTTATTATGAAACATTACTATCCCTTTAAGGCTAATTCCACACACAGTATTCTAATTAGATCTGTTTGAGGCCAAACATACCTCTCACTTTGCTGTTAGACCTGCTCACCATGTGTGGGCTTTATCTAGAACCACTGCTCTAACGTGTCTCCATCTTGAGAGGCTATAGAATCACAAAGGAATTGCAGTGGTTATTACACTGATAAGTTTATCTTGCCCCTTTTCTCTGTTTCCTGCATCTCCCTCAATGATTTCTGGTTTGTGTTTTGCCTCACATCTTGCATTGTCCTGGACTCACCCTCATCATCGGAATCCATTCCTGAGTCAGTCTCCTCACTGCTTTCAAGATCTTTCAGGTATGGAGCGGGGAACCAGGCGACACGCTTTTCCTCATTCTCCACTAACCACCAGCCTGCAATGAGACCCATAACGTTTAGAACACTGAACTGAAAGCAACGATGAGCAATTATGGAACATATCATATGCATGGGGATTCCCCAAATTCCAGTTTATTTAAATGGGAATTTACTCATCAGGCTGAGTGCATTAGCGTACTTAAAGTGGAACTTTCACCTCAATTTGAGTTTGCATATTTGAAAATTGCATTAAAAACTGCCTATATGTCATGTTAGCGAAAATTCCAGCAGATGAATAGTTTATGAGATATTCACCCTTTTATTTCTGGGAAAAGTGAAAATTTCCCGGTAGAGCACAGGGCTTCATTAGCATATGATATGCCACTGGAAATGCTTAATTAGCATATGAAAGGTCGCTGAAAAGCTTAATTATCATATGTAACATCACTGATACCACATGGGTACCACAATTCGCATATGAAAGAAGTATGAATATCTCCCGAACTGTATATTTGCTGGACTTTTGGTTAACATGACATATAGGCAGTTTTTAATGCAGTTTTCAAACATGCAGACTTGAATTAAGGTGAAACTTCTACTTTTAATCTATTAAGGGTTAAGATTTCCATGTGCAGTGGGAGTTTGTTTCCTGTGGTTCTACTAGCAACTGTCATGTCCGCCTCCATGGATCATGACCGACTGAAGATGTTATCTCTTGAATAAATGCACAAGAGCAGAATTCATGGGAGCCATTAGGATTTTTTGGCCATATTAAAGTAAGTGAGGGGTTATTATTAGTAGTAGGTGGTAGTTCTCCCTTAAAAGCTTTGATGTTTCCAACAAGGGCCACAACAAAAAGGGCACAGCTCTTGTGACCTCATCTCTTGGGAAGGCAATGACCGGTATCCGTTTACCTGAGCTCTCCTTGATCAACACTCCCACAAGCTCGTGCCTCTTCACTTTGAAGGGTCGGTTCTTGGTGTCTTTGGTCTCATAATCCTCCATACACATGTACTGCTGGGACACAATATGATGTGTGGATGGAGGCTTAGGTGGCTCTTTGGGGTTCTTTCTCTTCTGCTCTTTGACTTCAGATGGCATGATCACTAAACTGGAAATAGACAACCGTATTTAGTATGTTCTACCTGCACAGCTGGACCGGTCCAGAAACGATGGTATCTTCAGTCTGTACTTAAAGTACACCGGGCACTTTAAGACACATTTAAATTATTTTACAGTAAATTAAATTCTGCCTATGTTGAGTACAGTAAGGTTGTGCCCACTGCTGTGAGTGCCATTCAAAAGCTCAAAGTTTTATTTAAAAAAAAAGAAGTACATTAAAAAAACCAACAGGACCAAAAGGCACATTTGTTGTATAATGCAAACTATGTGAGAGCTTGAGTCATTGACCGCAGCTCTCCATAGCATGTGAGAGGAACAGCACCTCCTGGTGGCTGCAGTAGAAAATTAAACTTCATAAAAATAAAGAACACCTTTGAGCTGTAGGTATTTTCAATGAAAAATCTGCCAGCAGGGGAAGTACCCTTGTTTTACTCAGCTAGGAAAACACTACAATATATATACATTTTGCTAATACAAATTTTTACTGTCCCTTTAAGTGTTAACAGAGGCCTAAATTAGTCTATTGGAAAACTTGTACAAAAACACTTGTTAATGTTATCAACTGAAATGTAATCCAGGTCAGGTTATTAAAATGTTTACGAAAATACTGTGCGTGTAACAACGAATATATGTTATAATTTGGAATTATTTAACCCCTTGGATGCAAAGAGTCTCAGCAAGGTCACTGACCCTTTATATTTTGTCAGTGACCTGGAACCTTTTATCAGTAACTTTATATTTTTTGGAGCTTGGCTTCACCAAGGAAGCCTGGTACATTTCTTTTTTTTTAAATCCCCTCTGTTTCAGTGGTAGAGAGCTCAGCAATGCATTGTGAAACAATGTGTTGGTTATAATTTTTGCATCCAAAGGGTTAACCCTTTGACTGCCAGAGGGGTACGCAACGCATTGCTTTGCAATGCATTGCGTACCCCTCTGGCACTCAAAGGGTTAAAGCAGGTTAATATTTTGCCCAGCTTTGATGAAATGAGATGGCTAACTAACCTGTTTTCTGGGAAGGTCGGATTAAGATCCTGGTTTCCGGCCGTGTAAAATTTAATCACCAAGTCGCTCTGCGAGATCTTCCCGTCAACTCTCAGTAGCTCCTGGGAATATTTTTCCAGCAGTCGCAGCCTCTCAATGAAACGGTTAGTTGCGCGGTTTCGCCTGAAGATCGGGACATCTTAGGAAGAAAGTACAAAAGAAGGTGATTCAGGGCCGTATTTTTCATTAGGAAAAGAAGACAACTGCCTAGAGCGCCAGATTTTGATGGGCGGTGCCTCAGCGGTGCTGGCCACACCCACATTCTGAATTGTGGGTGTGGCCAGAGCAATCTCAATGTCTCTGTACCAGTTTATATATTCCTTTGCAGGTTATTGTTTAACCAATAGTATGCTAGAGAGATCTTCAACACATTGTGGAACAATGCATTAGAGATCTTTCTTGTCCTTGCTTGTTATAGGCCAAAGGTATTTTCTGAGCCAGGACACAGTGGATGGGACTAAGGAACGAGGTCATGGGTGGCGCTAAGTGCACCTAAGATTGCCAGGTATGTAAATCTGGCCCTTTAAAATGGTAGTAATGTTTCACAAAAACAGCAGGTCTGATTAATCTTCACAGTATTTGGGCCATGGAGAGTGTTATTTCAATACTATCACAGTTGTACTTCAAGAGTAATTGAATGATAAAGTATCCCCCTCCCGCCCCTTTTACCTAGTGTAAGCCACCTCCCGTCAAATGTGGAATCTTGTCTCTTGACCGGACAGATCACAGCAAGGGACAATCTTCTTACTGTGCCCCCATTGACAGGTTTTTCCTTATGCTCACTGAAGATTGTCCCTTGCTGCTCTGAGGTGAGCAGTGTTACCTGATACATCAGTAAAAGGGGAGGGAGGGGGATACTTTATCATTCAATTACTCTTGAAATACTACTTGGACGGTATTGAAAAAATACTCTCCATGGCCCAAATACTATGAGGATTAATTGGAGCTGATTTTATTGTGAAACATTACTATAACTTTAAGAGATGATTGTGTGACTGTAAGCAATGGCTGTGGCGTCATCTAGGGAATTAATGGGATGTTCCGGGAACTGGTTAAACTGGAGGAAGTTCCTGGGTGGAGATGCTTATCCTCTTGGTTTGCCAGAGATATGCTCAGCTCTTATTAGGTCAATCTTTTAACCCTTCAAGTGCCAGAGGGGTACACAACGCATCGCAGAGCAATGTGTTGCATACCCCTCTGGCACTCAAAGGGCTAATTATAAAACACCAACTTATTTGGGCGTTCAAGGGTCACAAATACAGTGAATCTGGTTACCCACTGGTATAAATGAACAGCACTCTGGCACGCAGAGAGTTAACCCTCATGGAATGTTGCAGTCTTTCTAACATGAAGAAAATCACAGTACACATTCCATTAAAGACGTACCTGATGATTATCTCAGAGATTCAGGGACAGTCCCTAACTTGGGTTCTCTGTCCTAATTTGTAAACTTGTGATTTAACCCTGTCATGTGTACTGCAGTGGTTCACTGTGCGCTTATTGTTAACCCTTGGTGTTTCAGAGAGGTAGCCAACACATTGCATTGGCTACCTCTCTGGCACTCAAAGGGTTAAAGGGTTCACACACACACACACACACACGCACCCACACACACACGCACGCACACACACACACACTCTCTCTCTCGCTCTCTCTCTCCTTCCCAACCTGTGTCACGATACTGCCTGGGCTTTCAAGCCAGATTAAGGTGACCACATTTCCATTTAAATCAGGGACACACAAAAAACACACACTGCAGGGTTGCAGCAGAATGACATTTTCTTAAAGTAATAGTAATGTTTCATAATAAAAGCAGCTCTAATTAATCTTCATAGTATTCTGGACTTATTCAGCATACTAATAGTATGTATATGTGTATCGCTATGGTAATAAGGATTTGGGGGCAATTTAATTTTGATGATAGTTCTGCTTTAAAAGAGAAGACATATTAAACTTGTCTGCTGCAGGGCTTCGGTTGTTAATTATTAGGTTGCAATGGTTCCCTTGTACCATGAGTTTTCATATTTGTTCTCCTTTAAAGAGATAGTAATACTTAAAAATTACTATCCCCGTCTTGTAGCTCTTCAAAAACTGAGTAAAATGAGCCCAACGGCATCTCTCAAACCTTTATGGTTTGAGAGATATCCACTTTCAAAGTTCCCTATGCCCTGACGTCAGCATTCTAGCTGACAGCAGGGGAATCCTGTTCCGAGACAGTGGAGGCTCTACAGCAGAGCCGAGATTGCGGTAATAAAAAATACATCCTTAACTTTAAAGGTCTTCTATGTGTGCCTGCAAACCAAGCACACATAGAAGACCTTTTTAGTGAAGGATTTCTTTTTTTATCACCACAATCCCGGCTCTGCTGCAAAGCCTCCACTGTACTGGAATAGGATTCCCCTGCTGTCAGCTAGAATGCTGACGTCAGGGCATAGGGAACTTTGAAAGTGGATATCTCTCAAACCATAAAGGTTTGAGAGATGCCGCTGGGCTCGTTTTACTCAGTTTTTGAAGGGCTACAAGATGGGGGATAGTAATATTTAAAGGGATAGTAATGTTTCATAATAAAAGCAGTTCTAATTAATCATCATAGTATTTAGACTTTGGAGAGTATTATTTCAATTCTGTCAGAGTTGTAGTTCAAGAGTAATTCAATGACAAAGTATCCCCCTCCTGCCCCTTTTACTGATGTAACACTGCTCAGCCAGATCAGAAGGGAGGTGTCCAGGTAGACTGCAGAGAGGGACAATCTTCAATTAAGATAAGGGAAAAACCTGAAAAACTTGTCAAGGGGGGCAAGGCTTTCATTGTTCTCATAGGAAGAAGATTGTCCCCTTCTGTTATCTGTCTGGTCTATGGACTGCATTCCACATCTGAGAAGAGATGGCTTACACTAGGTAAAAGGGGCGGGAGGGGCAAACTTTGCTTGTGAATATCTCTCAAACCATAAAGGTTTGAGAGATAAGACTTATATCGTTCTTCATGTTTTTTTAATGCCTACAAAATAAAATAAAGATAAAACGAAGTATTACTATCCCTTTAAGTATTACTATCCCTTTAAAGGGATGATCTGGATTCCTATTTAACCTAACTACTCTTCAGCATTATTAGCTGCAATGAACATTTAAAGCATTAGACTGAAGTGGGGGCTGAAGTCATTACCTTTTAGTTTAGGCATGAGGTTCTCAGACTTCTTGAACAGTCCGGACTCCAGGGGGTATTTTTTCCGTAGTTGTCTCTATGAGATAAACAGATTCCACATTAAACCGAGCACCTGTCATCTTAGATCGTTCTGGAGCAAACCAGTTCCACCACAGGGAAGAGAAAAACGTCCATTGAGTTAAACCTAGAGGAATCTCCAAATCATTGAGAACTGTGTTGGAAGCCTCTTTAACATTTAATGGTTTAAAGGTCCCATTCAAATCAATGGGAATTTTGGGAAGTTTTTTAATTGTCGCCTATGGTGAAATTGGGTTGCGACAGAATTTTGTTTTAAATCGATGGCAAATTTTATTTCTTCCCCATGTTGTTATTAAAAAAATCCCATTGATTTAAATGTTTTTTCAATGCTTTGGAAACTTCTCTTCCATCAATGGGAATCTGTATTGGTTCTCTGCTGTGCAATTATTACACTTTACTTTGTGCAGATGGCTACTTGTAAGCCATTGTGTTTTCCAGAAAATAATCAAAAATTGTAAATGTATTTATGTTAGGAAATGTTTATTTAAAACAATAGTTTATAAGATATTGAAGTTTGTTTAAAGGGATAGTAATACTTCATTATTACTATCCCCCATGTTGTAGCCCTTAAAATTCTGAATTCAACGTTACCAGCGGTATCACTCAAACCTTTATGAGAGCACTCCAAATTCCTTATTACCAACTGCCACTTCCTACCAGGAAGTACCAGTTCAGCTGTATAAATTGACAAATGAATAAAGCTAAATATCTCAAAAACTATTGTTTGAAATTGTAAAAAAAATAACTATTATAAATATGGGTGATTTTGGACGCTCATTTTAAAATCATCTATTTATTACAATGGGACAGTTTCACTTTAACCCTTTGAGCGTCAGAGGGGGTGCCTGCGTTGGACACCCCCTGGCACTCAAAGCGTTAAAGGGTTAGTAATGTCTAAAAAAAACTTTTTTGCATTTAGAAGAGCTTAAAAAGCTCTTCTAAATGCAAAAAACCGTATCTCTTAAACCGCTATGGTTTAAGAGATACGGGCGTTTAAAGTTTGATTTTTCCTACTGACAGCTGTAAAGCTGTCAGCAGGAGATCCGTGTCGGTCGACACCCTGGCGCTTGAGAAGTGCCGCGATCTTGTTACTTACATGTAATCCCTTCATTGGAATGGTCTAAAACGTGTCTGAACACCAGGCACACGTTTTAGACCATTACAATGAAGGGATTCCATGTAAGTAAGGAGATCCCGGCACTTCTCAAGCGCCAGCGTGTCGACCCACACGGATCTCCTGCTGACAGCTTTCAGTAGGAGAAATCAAACTTTAAACTCCCGTATCTCTTAAACCATAGCGGTTTAAGAGATATGGTTTTTTGCATTTAGAAGAGCTTTTTAAGCTCTTCTAAATGCAAAAACGTTTTTTTTAGACATTACTAACCCTTTAAGGGTGGGATGGTTATAAAAAGTTTTAGATTTTTCATTGTTAGACTTACACTTAGTTTCTTGAAGTCTTCGAATGTCCGGTAAATCAGAATTTCATTGTTGTCGGACCACAAGATGGAAAACATGTTATGCTGTAAGATTAAAATTAAATAGTGTTACTGTGAAGCAGTGGTAGGCAACGGGTGGCCCTGGGGCCAAATGCGGCACTCAGAGTAGTCTCCTACCTCTCTCCCTCCCCCTCCTCAGTCTGTTCTCTGTTACAGTGGGAGGAGGAAATCATTTCCAACTACTAGGGAAGTTTTAAGGGGCATGTCTAATAAAATTGCACCTGAAAATCTCAGGGCAGTTTGGTAAGGTGCTTAATTTCTTAAAGGAATAGTAACACTTAATATGTTACTACAAAAAACAAGGGTAATGCAAGTGCTGAGAGGGGTTTTATGCAAAAGTTATTATAGCTCAAACCTAAATGGGATGTTTACCCCCTTCTCAACTTTGACTAAATATTTTCCTTATTAATGCTAAATAATGGAAACTGAATCCTTTTTTAAAAAACAAAATCAACTCGTTTGGAGAAATTCAAAGTTTAAATATGGCTCTGTATCTACTTCCGGCAGACAGTGCTGACCGGATCTATACTGCAGCCTGAGCTTCTATCCAGCCTCCTCCAATGACGGAGGCTCTCTGTCTCTAAGCTGGAGCGCTCTCATTGGCCAGAAATTGATCTCTGCCATTGAGATCCCTCCTTGTCAGAGACACAGATAGCCTCTGTCATCGGAGGAGGCTGGAAAGAAGCTCAGTCTGCGGTACAGATCCGGTCAGCACTGTCTGCCGGAAGTAGGTACAGAGCTATGTTTAATCTTTGAATTTCTCCAAACTAGTTGATTTTTTTTTAAAAAAGGATACACTTTCCATTATCTATCATTGATAAGGAAAAGATTTAGGCAAAGTTGTGAAGGAGATAAACATCCCCTTTAATTTTTTTAGGTGCAGTATTTCAATGGTTAGAAATTGTACATTGGCGCTGTTGCTACACCATACTATGGAGGTTTATGGTCAACTGAGCAGAGCTGTCCATAGGATGGTGTAGCAACAGTGCCACTGTAATATTTCAGGCCACTGTGATACTGCACTGAAAAAAAAATAAAGTTTGAGCTGCAATAACTTTTGCATAAAACCCCTCTCAGCAGTGAGAGTACCTATGTTTTACTCAGGAGGCTAAACCTTACTATATATATATATATATATATATATATATATATATATATATATATATATATTATTTACATATTAAGTGTTACTATCCCTTTAATGCATTTGGTACCAGCTGCATTTTTTCCTGTTTCAGTGCCAGAGTGGTACGCAATGCATTTGTATTGCATACCGCCATGGCACTGAAAGGGTTAATAATCTAAAAAAAAAAAAAAAAAAAAAAAAATTTGCATTGCAGCCAAACAATCCAGATAGAAATACATGCAGCCCTAGGTGCTTTGGAACATGTTATTACCGCTGCTAACTTTTCCTAGAAGCAATGAGATTTTTTTTTATGAGCAGTGCTAATTTTTAGAAGCAGCGCCAAATTTCATGGAAATTTATATTTTCTGGGTAAAAACTGAATACAATAATATCCAAATCACAGCATTAAATCATATTTTAAAAAAATAATGATAAATAAGCATTATTTATACAGGTTTAAAACTAATGAACTCAACCATTGAAAATGATTAGAAAAGAAACGGAAACAGAGGAACGTCTACACATGCTAATTCATATTTAACCCTTTGAGTGCCAGAGGGGTACACAATGCATTATGATACCGAGACTGGAAACCAAAATAAGGGATGGTCCCTCTGAATCTAGAACAGTCACAGATGGTGATCTACTAAAAAGAACGAGAGCAATTCTGCCGCAAATCAGCTGCATTGTGGGACACTTAACCCTTCGAGTGCCAGAGGGTATGCAACGCATTGCTTTGCGATGTGTTGCGTACCCCCTCTGGCACTCAAAGGGTTAACCATTCCGTTGATTTAACCCTTTGTGTGCCCAATTCATTTTAGCACATCAGCAGCGTTCACATTAACATAGAGGGGCTGGTGTACAAGATCTGGTAGGAGATTCACTAAGCGATGATAAAGAGGTGATAAATTGGAGATAACTTCTCCAGAGATATCACTTCTCCAGTTCCTATGTTATTCTATGGATCCAATGCAGTAAGATCCATAAAGTTGGAGAAATCTTAGTGCATTGGTTCCATAGAATAACATAGAAACCGGAGAAGTGATATCACTGGAGAAGTTATCTCCACTTTATCACACCTTAGTGCATCTTGTCCATAAAGATCTTCTGGAGAAATTCATTTGTATTGAAGGGAACAAATAAAAATTCCTGTTGGGGCTTTTAACCCCTTGAGTGCCACAGAGGAATCCAATGCATTGCAGCGCAATGCATTGGATACCTTTCCTGCACTTGATGGGGTAAGCCCAACTAAAATTTATGGGGGATTTGAGCATTTTATTTGTCCCCTGTAGTGTAGATGATTTTCTCCAGAATTGCTCCAGTTATTCTTAGTATACAATCCTCAGATAGTCAGACAGTATCAGCGTAAGGCAGTGCCACTCACAGACAGTACCACTCATTTAATACCAGTAATGTTCCATACCAAATCCCTGCCACACAAGTAAATAGTAAATCACTTCCACTGTCCAATCCAGCAGCGAGCCAGTATTAAGTAATGCTAGCTTTTCATCACCCTAAGCAACTGAGTGTGATTGAAGTCCTGGCAATGAGCATCCAACGCTACCTTGAATTTGCCATGTTGCAGCACGCCAATGGCTGTGGCTTCCAGGGGGTGCCGGGCTGTGCCCATCATATTCCTTTGAGGCATCTCACAGAAGCCAGTGTCTGTGTTGTGTGTACTGAGCAGAGATACTGAGAAGTTATCTTTATTGAGGACAGTAGGCAGGATTAGAAATTATTCCTCCAATCAGGTGGCACTGAGTCAATAAGGCGGGGAATCCCAGCCCTTCAAGGTTCACGCTGTTCCCAGTAAGGAAGAACCAGGATTCTAAGGCAACATCCAGGCAGGGATTTCCCCTATATTATTATTATTACCATGTCTTTCCTCATTTTTTACTTTGATAAACCCTTAAAGCAATGCCTTGCACGCCCATCTGAGTTTAACCCTTTGAATGCCAGGTGGTATCCAATGAATGCAGAGCACTGGCACCCAAAGGGTTAAAAGTTTATAGAACGATACCCTTGAAATAAGTAGTTACTGATTTATTTAATAGAAAGTCTTGCTCTTTTAAGGAGAAGTGTATGATGGACTCCTACCTAGGTAAGTGCTTCTGTTACACACAGTAATTGTATAGATACACCTGACTGCTGTGTGATGGACTCCTACCTAGGTAAGTCCTTCTGTTACACACAGTAATTATATAGATACACCTGACTGCTGTGTGATGGACTCCTACCTAGGTAAGTGCTTCTGTTACACACAGTAATTATATAGATACGCCTGACTGCTGTGTGATGGACTCCTACCTAGGTAAGTGCTTCTGTTACACACAGTAATTATATAGATACGCCTGACTGCTGTGTGATGGACTCCTACCTAGGTAAGTACTTCTGTCACACACAGTAACTGTATAGATCAGGGGAGGACTGGCAACATAGAGCCCAGGGGGCAAATAAAATCAAGTGGCCTGTTTCTACTATAGTCTGAGCCCACTGTCCCAGCCCACCCTCTTTCATTCATTTTTAAATGGTCATTAATGTTGTGAAGTAAGGCAAGTGATACCACATAACTTACAACTGAGATGGCGCTACACTAGTGCTACTACAAAACTTACAATTTAAGTATAGTTACACTAGTGATACCATAGAGCTTACAAGGGAAATGGGTTATGCTACTTGTGTATCTCTATTTGGATTGTGGCTTTGTGGTATCATTTCTGTAGCTTCATTTCAGTTGTAAGCTCTGTGGTATCACTAATATAGCTCCATTTACAGCAGCAAATGGGAGATTGAGTGAGGTAGTGGCCCACTGGCCCAGCTATGATGACCGGCCCAGGGGGCAATTGCCCCCCTGCCCCCCAGGCCAGCCCTCCCCTGGTATAGATACACCTGACTGCTGTATGATGGAATCCTACCTAGGTAAGTGCTTCTGTTACACACAGTAATTATATAGATACACCTGACTGCTATGTGATGGACTCCTACCTAGGTAAGTGCTTCTGTTACACACAGTAATTATACAGATACACCTGACTGCTGTATGATAGACTCTTACCTAGGTAAGTGCTTCTGTTACACACAGTAATTATACAGATACACCTGACTGCTGTATAATGGACTCCTATCTAGGTAAGTGCTTCTGTTACACACAGTAATTATATAGATACACCTGACTGCTGTATGATGGACTGTTACCTAGGTAAGTGCTTCTGTTACACACAGTAATTATACAGATACACCTGACTGCTGTATGATGGACTCTTACCTACGTAAGTGCTTCTGAAACACAGTAATTATATAGATACACCTGACTGCTGTATGATGGACTCTTACCTAGGTAAGTGCTTCTGTTACACACAGTAATTGTATAGATACACCTGACTGCTGTATGATGGGCTTCTACCTAGGTAAGTGCTTCTGTTACACACAGTAATTGTATAGATACACCTGACTGCTGTGTGATGTACTCCTACCTAGGTAAGTGCTTCTGTTACACGCAGTAATTATATAGATACACCTGACTGCTGTATGATGGACTCCTACCTAGGCAAGTGCTTCTGTTACACACAGTAACAATATAGATACACCTGACTGCTGTACGATGGACTCCTGCCTAGGTATGTGCTTCTGTTACACACAGTAATTATATAGATACACCTGACTGCTGTACGATGGACTCCTACCTAGGCAAGTGCTTCTGTTACACACAGTTATTATATAGATACACCTGACTGCTGTACGATGGACTCCTGCCTAGGTATGTGCTTCTGTTACACACAGTAATTATATAGATACACCTGACTGCTGTACGATGGACTCCTACCTAGGCAAGTGCTTCTGTTACACACAGTTATTATATAGATACACCTGACTGCTGTACGATGGACTCCTGCCTAGGTATGTGCTTCTGTTACACACAGTAATTATATAGATACACCTGACTGCTGTACGATGGACTCCTACCTAGGTAAGTGCTTCTGTTACACACAGTAATTGTATAGATACACCTGACGGCTGTATGATGGACTCCTACCTAGGTATGTGCTTCTGTTACACACAGTAATTATATAGATACACCTGACTACTGTATGATGGACTCCTACCTAGGTAAGTGCTTCTGTTACACACAGTAATTAAATAGATACACCTGACTACTGTATGATGACTCCTACCTAGGTAAGTGCTTCTGTTACACACAGTAATTATATAGATGCACCTGACTGCTGTATGATGGACTCCTACCTAGGTAAGTGCTACTGTTACACACAGTAATTATACAGATACACCTGACTGCTGTGTGATGGACTCCTACCTAGGTAAGTGCTTCTGTTACACACAGTAATTATATAGATACACCTGACTACTGTATGATGGACTCCTACCTAGGTAAGTGCTTCTGTTACACACAGTAATTATATAGATACACCTGACTGCTGTATGATGGACTCCTACCTAGGTAAGTGCTTCTGTTACACACAGTAATTATATAGATACACCTGACTGCTGTATGATGGACTCCTACCTAGGTAAGTACTTCTGTTACACACAGTAATTATATAGATACACCTGACTACTGTATGATGGACTCCTACCTAGGTAAGTGCTACTGTTACACACAGTAATTATAGAATCTAAAGCTGATGATGTAGGTGTTTTCGTGTAGCCGGGGGGAGTTACAAGAGAACCGATCGGGTCTGTTGCTGACATGCGCAATGCGCTTTTCCGGGGGGAAGATGTCACCAGGTACCTTTTGCAATTAGTGATTATTGTTTAATAACAGGTTTACAAAACAAAATAAATAAAGAGCGCGTTATAACGGATTATAGCGCTCTAATCAAGGCTACATCTTATAGGGGTGTTAGTTCCGCTTTAATTCCGGTGTTTAGATTGAATTACCTGGTCTCCCGGTACGGAGACTTATTCTCTGTCTTGGCGAGTTCAACTCTAACCTCACCCCTTTACCACTCCATTCAGGCCTCTCCTGTCCTTTTCCACCTACCTTCTCACCCAGTTCATGGCAAGCTCCTACTCTCAGCCACCCATCATGCCCACTTGATTAAGCTCCACCTACATTAGGTCACAAAATGCATCATTTAGACAATCACAACCTAATCTGTTCAGTATTTCTCCTGGGGCTTGGAACAAATAGTTTTCCAGGAATGTGTCAAACGTAGATAAACATATTAATTTTAATCTTAGTTGTTGATTTATTTTCTTTCCTTCTTATTAGAGGACTCAGAAAAGCATTGCTTCTCCCTGAGTGTCTGACCACACGATTAAATTGGTTCCTTCCTCTAAAACCAGGACAGTTGAGAACTCAAGGTGAGGCCCTCTGAGTCTGTAGTTCGGTGACCACATTTTAATTCTGCCATTCAGGAACACGGAGGAAGAACTGCCTATTGACTGCTCTGACAGAAAGCAATGCCGGGTGGACTACAAAAATATGTACATCAAACCCAAAGCCTTAGACTAGCATCACACTACAACAAAAAATGCACTGCACCTTCTGATTGATGCTCGTATCACAGCTCAGTTCTCTATTGTTTTGAGCTCTGTCTGAAAGCCATTTTCTTGTAGCCCAACAGAGACATCACTTCCTGTCACAGTGTTTTGAACTCTGTGCTCTGGAGTCTTCATTCAAGGACTTCCTGTTGTCCCAGAAGGGTGCTGCCTGGGACAAGGGACACGCAATTAAGATCCAGGACTGTCCCAGGCAATCTGGGACATGTGGTTACCCTACTCTGTAGTTCCCTGGCAAACACTGCTCATGCATTAAAATGCCCCTGATCAGAATGCATGCATTCCTGGGAGCAATTAGTTATTTAAGCACAAATGAGTCATGTCTGCGTGCTGCTAGAAGAAACAGTGGCACGTCCTAATTATAACCCATCACCAAACCTGGGAACTCTCCTGATCTGTCCCGGAGACTCCAGTTTTTAGAGTTAAAGGGATAGTAATACTTCATTTTATCTTTATTTTATTTTGTAGGCATGAAAAAAACATGAAGAATGATATAAGTCTTATCTCTCAAACCTTTATGGTTTAATAGATATTGACAAGCAAAGTATCCCCCTCCCGCCCCTTTCACCTAGTGTAATCCATCTCTTCTCAGATGTGAATCTGGTTGTAAGACCAGACATATAACGGCAGGGGACAATCTTCTTCCTATGAGAACAATGAAAGCCCTGCCCCCTTGACAAGTTTTTCAGCTTTTTCCCTTATCTTAATTGAAGATTGTCCCTCTCTGCAGTCTACCTGGGCACCTTCCTTCTGATCTGGTTGAACGGGGGGGGGGGGGGGTACTTTGTTTGTGAATATCTCTTAAACCATAAAGGTTTGAGAGATAAGACTTATATCGTTCTTCATGTTTTTTTAATGCCTACAAAATAAAATAAAGATAAAACGTAGTATTACTATCACTTTAATTACTGGGTCTCTGGGGACAGAGGCTGTTTCCAGTGGCATAACAATAGGGGTCGCAGGGGTCGCACCTGCAACCAGGCCCGTCACTCTCAGGGGCCCGGCCGCCCGCTGCGACCCCCTCGCCACCCGCCCGTACCACAGCTGATGTCCCGGCGGCCAGCGCTCGAGTAATGCAGAGCGCTGGGAGATGACATAATCTCCCAGCGCTCTGCATTACTAAGGACCGCGCGGGAGCATGTCTCACACAGACCGCTAGACCACCAGGAGGTAGGAGGACGGGGGTCAGTAGGGGCAATGTGGCGATGGGGGCATTGTGGAGAATGGGGGGGAATGTGGAGAATGGGGGGGGATGTGGAGCATGAGGGGCATTGTGGAGATTGGGGGGGATGTGGAGCATGAGGGGCATTGTGATGGGGGTATTGTGGAGATTGGGGGGAAATGTGGAGGTGGCAAATGTGGTTGAGGGGGGCCAATGTGGTCGGAGGGGGGCCCGTGGCAATTCTTGCACCAGGGCCCCGTGGCTTCTAGTTACACCTCTGGCTGTTTCTTTGGCTGTGGTAAGTTTACTGTGATATTCTGCCCACTTCTTCTTCTTAACTCAACACCAGAAAACACTTTGTTCAGCGGCTCCATCCATAATAACATCATATATTCTCAGATACACAATATATGATATCAAGTAAGGAGAACATCCAATAAATATCAAGAAAACATCCAAAAGTGTGCAATAATAAAAGGCTTTCCTCTGCCTTGCAGCAAATCCACAGCATACGTAAACAAATGCACCACTTACGATGTAAACAATCAATTGGCAGGACAATTGTATCTCTTCTTAAAAGCAATAGATCTTTATTCGTAAGTCTTAAAAGTCATACCTGCATGTGTAGATGTCTCCAAATAAATACAGCAAGACTTACAGAGTGGGTAAACAGCAAGTTATATATCGAGATGATAATCACCGCGTTTCGCGCCTATACTGCGCTTACTCATGATTAAACAAATCTAGACTTTTAAGAATTACAAATAAAGATCTATTGCTTTTAAGAACAGATACAATTGTCTTGCCAGTTGATTGTTTACATCGTAAGTGGTGCATTTGTTTACATATGCTGTGCACTTCTCCTTCTTCCCACCCTGTTCTGCCACTTAACGCCCACTTCTCCTGCTTCCCACCCTGTTCTGCCACTTACCTTCCTTCCCACCCTGTTCTTCCCACTGTAAGAGATCATTACACAAGAGTCAGTTATTACTCTGCCAAGCAGGTAAACTACAATATTACCACACACTCTGTACGCATACCTCCCAAGTGTCCCTCTTTGAGACCCGAATCCCTCTTTCCCATCCTGGTGTCCCTGTGTTTAGGAGATCAGACTGTGTGGTGTGTATATAAGTGTATCACCCTGATGTCCCTGTGTTTAGGAGATAAGACTGTGTGGTGTGTATATAAGTGTATCACCGTGGTGTCCCTGTGTTTAGGAGATCAGACTGTGGGGTGTGTATAGAAGTGTATCACCCTGGTGTCCCTGTGTTTAGGAGATCAGACTGTGTGGTGTGTATAGAAGTGTATCACCCTGGTGTCCCTGTGTTTAGGAGATCAGACTGTGTGCTGTGTATATAAGTGTATCACCCTGGTGTCCCTGTGTTTAGGAGATCAGACTGTGTGCTGTGTATATAAGTGTATCACCCTGGTGTCCCTGTGTTTAGGAGATCAGACTGTGTGGTGTGTATAGAAGTGTATCACCCTGGTGTCCCTGTGTTTAGGAGATCAGACTGTGTGGTGTGTATAGAAGTGTATCACCCTGGTGTCCCTGTGTTTAGGAGATCAGACTGTGTGGTGTGTATAGAAGTGTATCACCCTGGTGTCTCTGTGTTTAGGAGATCAGACTGTGTGGTGTGTATATAAGTATATCACCCTGGTGTCCCTGTGTTTAGGAGATCAGACTGTGTGGTGTGTATAGAAGTGTATCACCCTGGTGTCACTGTGTTTAGGAGATCAGACTGTGTGGTGTGTATATAAGTGTATCATCCTGGTGTCACTGTGTTTAGGAGATCAGACTGTGTGGTGTGTATATAAGTGTATCACCCTGGTGTCCCTGTGTTTAGGAGATCAGACTGTGTGGTGTGTATAATAGTGTATCACCCTGGTGTCCCTGTGTGGTGTGTATAGAAGTGTATCACTCTGGTGTCTCTGTGTTTAGGAGATCATATTGTGTGGTGTGTATATAAGTGTATCACCCTGGTGTCCCAGTGTTTAGGAGATCAGACTGTGTGGTGTGTATATAAGTGTATCATCACCCTGGTGTCCCTGCGTTTAGGAGATCAGACTGTGTGGTGTGTATATAAGTGTATCACCCTGGTGTCCCTGTGTGGTGTGTGTATAGAAGTGTATCACCCCGGTGTCCCTGTGCTTAGGAGATCAGACTGTGTGGTGTGTATATAAGTGTATCACCCTGGTGTCCCTGTGTTTAGGAGATCAGACTGTGTGGTGTGTATATAAGTGTATCATCACCCTGGTGTCCCTGTGTTTAGGAGATCAGACTGTGTGGTGTGTGTATAGAAGTGTATCACCCTGGTGTCCCTGTGTTTAGGAGATCAGACTGTGCGGTGTGTATATAAGTGTATCATCCCGGTGTCCCTGTGTTTAGGAGATCAAACTGTGTGGTGTATATAGAAGTGTATCACCCTGGTGTCCTTGTGTTTAGGAGATCAGACTGTGTGGTGTGTATATAACTGTATCACCCTGGTGTCCCTGTGTTTAGGAGATCAGACTGTGTGGTGGGTATAGAAGTGTATCACCCTGGTGACCCTGTGTTTAGGAGATCAGACTGTGTGGTGTGTATATAAGTGTATCACCCTGGTGTCCCTGTGTTTAGGAGATCAGACTGTGTGGTGTGTATATAAGTGTATCATCCTGGTGTCCCTGTGTTTAGGAGATCAGACTGCGTGGTGTCTATAGAAGTGTATCACCCTGGTGTCCCTGTGTTTAGGAGATCAGACTGTGGTGTGTATAGAAGTGTATCACCCTGGTGTCCCTGTGTTTAGGAGATCAGACTGTGTGGTGTGTATATAAGTGTATCACCCTGGTGTCCCTGTGTTTAGGAGATCAGACTGTGTGGTGTGTATATAAGTGTATCACCCTGGTGTCCCTGTGTTTAGGAGATCAGACTGTGTGATGTGTATATAAGTGTATCACCCTGATGTCCCTGTGTTTAGGAGATCAGACTGTGTGGTGTGTATAGACGTGTATCACCCTGGTGTCCCTGTGTTTAGGAGATCAGACTGTGTGGTGTGTATAGAAGTGTATCACCCTGGTGTCCCTGTGTTTAGGAGATCAGACTGTGCGGTGTGTATAGAAGTGTATCACCCTGGTGTCCCTGTGTTTAGGAGATCAGACTGTGTGGTGTGTATATAAGTGTATCACCCCAGTGTCCCTGTGTTTAGGAGATCAGACTGTGCGGTGTGTATAGAAGTGTATCACCCTGGCGTCCATGTGTTTAGGAGATCAGACTGTGTGGTGTGTATATAAGTGTATCACCCTGGTGTCCCTGTGTTTAGTAGATCAGACTGTGTGGTGTGTATAGAAGTGTATCACCCTGGTGTCCCTGTGTTTAGGAGATCAGACTGTGTGGTGTGTATAGAAGTGTATCACCCTGGTGTCCCTGTGTTTAAGAGATCAGACTGTGAGGTGTGTATATAAGTGTATCACCCTGGTGTCCCTGTGTTTAGGAGATCAGACTGTGTGGTGTGTATATAAATGTATCACCCTGGTATCCCTGTGTTTAGGAGATCAGACTGTGTGGTGTGTATATAAGTGTATCACCCTGGTGTCCCTGTGTTTAGGAGATCAGACTGTGTGGTGCGTATATAAGTGTATCACATTGCTCCACAGCAATAAAACTCACATTAATGTTTGTGTAAAGTTCAGTCGATGTGTTTATAAATTAGTCTGTATAAAAAAACCTTTGTTCTTGCTCTAAATCATTTATTCAGTTACACAAAGATGTGTCAGTAGGTCATGAAATTACCTATACAGTAGGTCATGAAATAACCTATACATTCCTGATAATGCCCCACCCAATAGCCACTCCCCAG